>OX438752.1:1901629-3138489 GCA_949316235.1 Oegoconia quadripuncta | reverse complement strand
AGCAAGTTTATCGACCACTCTGTCATCTTATAGGCACGTGAGTGAGACAAAATCATTACTATATTCTGCGCATACTGGCGATCTATCCATCAATGACTGACATCTCAGCCACTTGCACACTACTATAAAGTCAGTATGAGAAGAGCTCATCATATGGTGGCCGGACAGTAAAATCGTATGTAAGTGTCGATCGCCACCAGTTTTTGTTGACCTACGCTATTGAATGTCGAAACTGTTGAAAACATATGGGTTCCTGGTACCTTTTTTATTGTGACAGAGTTGGATTGTGATGTTGTCAGTGGTGTTGTAGGGATGTGTGTGTAGTGACTCGATAAGTTGAAACCTTGCTGTGCCTTCTTACTTACTTATGCTACCCTGGTGTTAGAGAAACGCAGTAAGCTAAACTAAAATTCCGATTTCGTTTCGTTCTTCGATTGCGCAACATCTACTCCACACAACGCTATGCCTTTAAAGCGAACACCACCAAAGAGCAACCAGTTGGCGGGAATTTCAAACACAGCTACGTCACTTACCAACCGCGTAGACGATGAAGTCTTCCAATCTCCGGGTACTCCCACCTATTATGACTCTGAGCCTGATGTCCGTACATCGAGATACGGGAATTTACAATTATCAAGTGGTACGGGAAATATAACCCAAAGAATGAATAAGAGACGAGCTATTGAGGATCTACCACATACGACCGGCTCTAGTGAAATAATGGAAGAGATGCGGAATTTTTTTAAAACGTTTACTGTGGCACAAGAAAGACGATTCGAAAAGTTGCAGGCTTCTATTGAGAACCAAAACACGGAAATATTGAAGAGCTTGGACTTCTTGACAGCTAAATATGACGACGCCATTATGCAGATACGTAGTCTGGAAAACGATAGGAGGGAAGACAACAAGCGTATAATTGCACTTGAAGAAAAAATAGACTCCTTGGAAAAGAAATTACGCTCCACTGGTATCGAAATTCGCAATGTACCGCTGGTGACTATCGACAATAAGACAGAAAGTAAGGAAGATTTAAGTACAGTTGTGAAGGAGCTTGGCAGACAAATGAGCGTTGATATACTCGACTCCGATATAAAAGATATATATAGGACACGATCTAGTACTGGAGCACCTAAGTCTATTATCCTCGAGTTATCGACGGTACCAAAAAAGGAGAAGCGTTAGATGCGATTAAAAAGTTTAATCTAGGGAAAGATAAGGAAAGAAAACTAAATACAGGACACTTTGGTCTTAAGGATATGCACAGCCCTGTCTATGTCTCGGAGACCCTGTCGAATAAAACAGCGAAGTTATTTTTTCGTGTACGTGAGTTTTCAAAAAGTAATGGTTATTCTTGTTGGACCTCTCGTGGTTTTGTGTATTTGCGAGTCTCTGAGAAGATACGCGTGCAAATTAATTCGGAGTCGGACTTGGTTAAATATCAAAAAAACGTATAATTATTTACTGTTACATTACAATCTTATTGTGGACTATTTTGGAATTGAAATGCATGCTTACCTTTTCTTAAATATATTCCCTAAAATTGTGTTAACCTACATGAAATTTAAACCCTTTGTTATTAATAATTACAACGATTGCTCCGCCAACCAATCAAATCTAGAAAACCAATTCTACTACCTCCAACTGTCTTATTCAATTCTTACATCAACCAACACCGAAGCTCATTTTCACTTTAAATGTTGCAACCAATACTCACTTTTTTTACACTATGAATCTACCGCAGATAAATGTCCCTGTTTTTGTGTCCTCTTATCCTACAGCAAAATTTTCTGACATAAATAATAGTTTCCTCGCATCCGAGTTAGACAACTCTGATAGTGGGGTTTGTACTAAAGTCTCTGATCCATTGTGTTGCATGCAGTTTTTAAGTGGCAGTGCTGGTAATGGAAGGGCCCTGGGTATTTTAACACTAAACATAAGAAGTATTAACCGTAATATAGACCTCCTTCTATCGTTTATCACTAAATTAGATATAGCTCTTGACATTTTGGTGTTAACGGAATGTTGGACGAGCGATCTATCCATTCCGCCGGCTATAAACGACTATAATATGTTCTATACCAGAAATAGTTTGAATCAAAACGATGGGGTGGTCACGTATGTCAAAGAAAGCATAAAGGTCGAGGTGAACGAACCAACTTTTCAGGATGGTAACTGTCTAGTAATCAAAATAGAAAATAGCTATACAGTTCTCTGTACTTACCGTCCGCCCTGCTTCCATAATCCTACGAATTATTTGAATTCATTAGACAATATTCTCTGCCAAATCAAAACTAAAAATGTAATTTTAACAGGTGATATCAATTTGGATACGCTAAGTAGTAACAATTTATCTAGTGAATACTTGATTCTAATGGCCACCCATGGATTGAGACAAGGTGTGACTCTTCCTACTCGACTGGACAGCTGTCTGGACCACTTCATGATCAAGACTCAAGAAAGATGGAAAACTTTGGTCTTCGACCCCATAACAGATCACTCTCCTATATTACTATATATTGATAATGTGGGGCTAAGGCACCAAAGAGCTGCTGTTACTAAACGGACGTTTGATTATGATGGGGCATCCGAAACATTATCTAGTATAACATGGGATGATTACTATGCAATCATAGATGCTAACTTAGCAGCAGAGTTGTTTCTTCGTAAGATTGTCTCGATAGTTGATTTGCATACCGTTACTTCTAAAGTTCCAAAAAAAAGTCAACCACTCAAACCTTGGCTAACGGTGGGTGTGATCAGATCGATCCGTAAAAGAGATAAACTTCACAAGAAACTTAAACGCGCACCTAATGATGAGGAGCTTCTCTCTCGTTACAAGGACTACCGAAATGTATGTCGAAGAGTAATTAAGTTCCTTAAAAAACAATATTACCAGGAACAATTTGCTGCAAATAGTGGTAGTATGAGAGGCACCTGGAAAGTGATTCGTGAGGTGTGTAACCTTAAGCAGAATAGAGAAATCGCAGGAGACCTGTTACAGATCGGTGATTCCCCTGTAAACTCCTTGAATGAGGTAAACAAGTTCTTTACATCTATAGGAAGAAATCTTGCTAATACTACACTAAACAAACTTGATACCAGTGAATCTGCACTTGCGTCGAAAGATTGCTTGCAGTGTGACCATGGACCATTAAATTCGATGCTATTGCTGCCAACGGATCCGAATGAAGTTATTAGCATGATACTCTCATTGAAATCGCGAAGCGCTCCAGGTCAGGACAACATTACATCGACCTTCCTTAAGACCTTTAGCGCAGAGTTAGCTGAACCAATATCCCATTTGTGTAATCTTAGTTTTCAGACGGGGTCCTTTCCTGGGGTATTTAAAAGGGCACTCGTTTCTCCTATCTACAAATCAGGCGACAAGCATCTACCTACTAATTATCGGCCAATTTCACTATTAAGCGCGTTATCAAAAATCCTTGAAAAACTAATGAATAAACGCCTTAAAAAGTTTCTTGAATCTAATGGTATTTTGGCCGATAACCAATTCGGGTTTCGCTCTGAGAGATCTACTGAGGATGCTGTTCTGAAGCTCTGTCATCTTATAACCTCTTATTTGGATAACGGAGAGAGATGTGTCGGAGTTTTTCTCGACCTCCAGAAAGCTTTCGACACAGTTTCAATTCCAATTTTACTGGCTCGACTGGATGCGCTGGGTATCAGAGGGAATGCCCTTGAGTGGTTTCGTGACTACCTGACCGACAGAACTCAATGCGTACGTATTGGAGATCATATTAGTGACCGAGCTGTCTGCGAATATGGAGTACCGCAGGGTAGCACGCTAGGGCCCACCCTGTTTCTTATATATATAAACAGGTTGTGCAAAACTGCAATTGCCGGTGCTGAGTTGCTCATGTTTGCCGATGACACTGTTATACTCTTTCATGGTCGTACGTGGGAAGATGTGCGCAGTATAGCAGAGATAGGTCTACGTGTAGTAACGGCTTGGTTGGAGAGCAGTTTGCTGACACTCAACACGACGAAAACGAAATACTTATGTTTTAGCAAAACTAAAGCATTAGATCCTGGTAGTAACTTCAGTTTGACATTACACGTTCATCCCTGTAATCACACCAATATAACGAATCGCACCGTATGTTCTTGTCCCAAACTTTCTCGTGCTACAAATATCAAGTATTTGGGTGTGATTGTGGATGACAAATTGAACTGGGCATCACATATATCTACACTGGCAATCCGCATTCGAAAATTGATCTATGTCTTTAAAGAGCTCCGCGCTGTAGCAGACATAGACTTGATAATGAGAACCTACAAAGCACTGTGCGAGTGTCTTATAAATTATTGCATAACAGCCTGGGGTGGTGCAGCAAAAACGTCTCTAATTGAGGCTGAACGAGCGCAAAGAGCGGTGTTGAAGGTATCGATGTCTTTAAGGTATCGCTCAAGCACTACACATGTGTATGAGAAAGCGAATGTACTGAGTGTACGTAAATTATTTATATTTCAGTGCATACGTCGTTTTCATCGTGTTGAGGTGCCAAGGTTACATAAATCCTTATTCAAAAAAAGGATAATACGTTGTCCAGTTCCCCACGTGAGGAGTACGTTTGCGCAGCGACAATACACTTTCCTAGCTCCTCATTTATATAATATAATAAATTTTAAACATAATATTATTCATGTAAGTAACTATAAAGTCAAACGTGTGATGTTTGATATTTTAAAAGAATATGATTATGACAGTGCTGAGGGTCTTCTTTGTACGACTGCTTGATTTCTGTAGTCCTAGTAGTGGTAGCAATGCTTAATCGCATTTGTATACATCAAGTATGTGGTATGAACCGTGCGCGCTCGCTCAAATCTTTCATACACACCAAAGACAAGAAAACACTACTCACACACCCACACATGCACATTTTATTCTGATGTTCAAGACTTTTATAGTGATAGCACAAAGTTATGTGCAATTACCCGCAATGAAAGATGATCAATATAATAACACATCTTTAGATAACAATATTATTTAGATAATAATATTAACTTTTGTTAATTGTGCAATAAAGAGTATTTGATTGAATGATTGATTATATTTCTCATTACATAACAATAGAATACTTTCTTTGGTTGTTTAAAATAATAATTAATAAGTATCTTTCGCTTTGGTTATTCTTCTTTTTATTTATGACTGAGCAATCGTTGGTTATAGAAATTGTTAAACTTATAAGCTAGTTTAAGTTTTGGTGTCTTTTTCTTTTAGGGTTAACTTAAAGTTAAAAATTTGAAATTTTCTCTTTGATTAATTATGTCAACTATATCATTGTTTTGTTTAAATAAAAACTAAGACTATTTTTGGGAAGAAACTGCCTACTGTAACACAGTGAAAACTAGTACAGTTGGCAGAACTTCATTGTTAAAGTGCTGATATATACATGAAATAAAGAGATTTATTTTTATTTATTTAATATATAAATTACGCTGCCGTGATTCTCTAAGAGATCTGTTTAAAGAAATAAGTATTTTAACTGTTGCATCCCAGTATATATATGACAGTATAATGTATGTACGCAAAAATATATGCCTATTTCGCAAACATTCTGATAATCATAATTTGAATACTAGAAACAAAAATAAAATTGAAATTCCACAATTTAGACTTAGCAAGGTTAGCACATCCTTTGTGGGACACAGCATACGCTTTTACAATAAAATACCAGAACATGTATTGAGTTTAACAGAGCAGAAATTTAAACGCCACATTAAAGAAACTCTGTGTAAGAAGGGTTATTACAGGATAGATGATTATTTAGGCGATAAGGAGGTCTGGTGTTAGCTGGTTGTTATGTTAATTGCTATTGTTTTGTAATATGTAATATAAGATGTAGTATTGTTGTAAGGATGGAGACTAGTTGAAAAGATGTGTTGTTGCGGAGTTTCTTGTCGCTTCTTCTCCCTAACCATAACACCTTGTGAAGCGATGTAGTTAAAAAAAGAAAAATAGCATGTTGACTTTCAATAAGTGATATTTTTGTATCCTACATTGAATAAAATATTTTTGATTTTGATTTTGATTTTTGCCCCCATAGCATCGGTTTTTCCCGTTGGTCAGATCGATGGTTAGATTACGTCTATCCAGTGGGAATTTTTTGTGCCATTGTACAGATCAAGTTTGTGATGTAGGTGATTGAATACAAAAAGGGCTAGCCGTATTATATCGTTTGTCGCGCGCGACACGACGTGAGATTGGGATAGTGGTATATTTCGTCCTAATGAATGAGCAGAACAAATATCTGGCGTGACAAACGTTCGGGACATCGTGCTTGTCATGCTCCTAGTGCAGGTGTGATTAAGAACTATCTCTACCTACTGCATGTAGTCTTATATCCCTTTCGAAAGGACTTAACCGATTAAAATCAAACATGGATTGTAGCTCCAAAACAGCTAGGTACTGTATTTAATGTTAAGTCCTTTCGAAGGTATTGAGCATTTACCAGCTTTTCCCATTTTGTTGTTTTTGTATTTATTGGTTTTGCTGATCGAAGATTTATTGTTAAACTAGCTTTTCGCCCGCGGCTTCGCCTGCGTGGAATAACTTTATCGCGGAAATTTGTTTATCCCACGGGATCTACTCACTATATCGGGATAAAAACTCCATGGTATGTTCTACCTATATACCAACAAACAAACATCCAAACTTTCGCATTTATAATATTAGATACCTACATGCAAACTTTACTTACAATTATATTTCGAGACAAAACATTTTTTGTTTTCAAATATAAAATTTACTGCACAGTTTACAAGTCACAACTCATTTCGACATTACAATAGGACATTCATTAGTTACTACAATTCAATGATCTTATCTTTGAGCTCCTTCAATTCCTTAGCGTGTAACCACTTTATGCCGGTAGCGGACGCTGAACTTGAGGGTCTCGAGATGCACCTGTTGAAAAAACGTAATAAAGGGTTAAGCATCAGATCTCTGTGTACTGTGGCGATGGTCCAAGGAGAATGCTTGGTATCGTGTGGTGTAATGCTGGCCGTTGTAGACGGCGCGTTGTTTAAAGAAGAAATGCAAGAGAGCTTCCACCGTGACTCCAGAGCGGCTTTTTGGCGGGATCTCGGCAAGTGAAGTTACATTTTTCTTTATAATTCTTATAATTTGTGCATTCTGACTTAAGCTTAATAATAGCAGAATATTGTACAGCAAAAGTTAGTGATGGTGTACAAGTGAAGGGAAGTGTAAATTAAAGTGCGTAACGAAGCTTTCGTATTCCCACAAGAAGCCGCCAAAATTTTTTGTAACGCTTGCCACTTTACTGAAGAATTGACCGTTACTAGACTTTGTATTTGCCAAGTATACTCTGTATATGACGTAACAATGGTTACATACTTATACTTTATTAATTAATTTTGACATACATAATTAATAATATGTATTTCTATCTTATTTTGTTCATTTTGTGACTTAACAATATTTTAACATTAAACTTGTATTAAATAATCTAGTAATTCTACAAATCTTTAAGATGTATGTGTATAGTTATTGTTTTATTGTTTTATGTTTGATAATCACTTTTATTTTAGAAATCATAAATTTACGGAAGTCAATGACTTGATATTGTAAAAGTGAACTAAATAAATCTAATCTATACGACGAATTGCTTGTTTTGACCGAGACTGACTTATAAAACTGAAGAAATAAGAGAAATAAGACATGGCTGTATGGGCTTAGGGTGAATAAAACGAAAAAATAAAGTGGCTGCAGAGCGGTCCTATTGGATGTAGCACAGCCCTTTGACACCCATATTACAGTACACTGGTGGGTCTATATCCACCTACTTATTATCTTTGACACCCATATTACAGTACACTGGTGGGTCTATATCCACCTACTTATTATCTTTGACACCCATATTACAGTACACTGGTGGGTCTATATCCACCTACTTATTATCTTTGACACCCATATTACAGTACACTGGTGGGTCTATATCCACCTACTTATTATCTTTGACACCCATATTACAGTACACTGGTGGGTCTATATCCACCTACTTATTATCTTTGACACCCATATTACAGTACACTGGTGGGTCTATATCCACCTACTTATTATCTTTGACACCCATATTACAGTACACTGGTGGGTCTATATCCACCTACTTATTATCTTTGACACCCATATTACAGTACACTGGTGGGTCTATATCCACCTACTTATTATCTTTGACACCCATATTACAGTACACTGGTGGGTCTATATCCACCTACTTATTATCTTTGACACCCATATTACAGTACACTGGTGGGTCTATATCCACCTAAGTACTTATTATAATTTAAAGTTAAAATGTTTCTCAAGAAGTCAAAGAAAAGGCGGAATGTAGAGAAGTGTGGAAATAGCTCTCAAGTTGAGGAGAGATAACGTTTCTCTTGTAAGTGAATTATAATTATTTTTGAGAAATAAACATTTTTTAACCGTTAAGTGGTAGAAACCAGGGCATGTTTACCGTTTTACTGTTAAAACTAAATTGAGGTTACAGTGGAGCCAAATCTGAATAAAACACTTCTTTGTTTTATTCAGGTTTGGTTCTACTTTACCTTAAAAAACCGGTTTTCTTAAGGAGCGAAACCAAATAGTTTTGAAACAATTAAGCGGTTTTAAATGCGCTCTTTTCGACGACGATGTCTCTATCACTACATACTTCAAACCACGCCGACGCGTGCACTGTCTGTCTGGATTATTAAGATTTTAGGTAGCGCTTCTTCGGACACCTTTTCCAAAATTCGGTATAAATTTTTATTTACCGGTATTTTTAAAACCGGTATCAAGCCCTGACTGAACTGCCGAATACAAGGCATCAAGAGTCGGATCGCTGGCAGCTGTACATTGAGCACACATCCCAGCCCATACTCTAATCATATTTGTGTGTCAATATTATCTACAATAGATAGATATGTATTTAAATATTAGTTAAGAAAGCACTACAATTATATTCAGTAAAAAAATAGATGTTTATGGGTAGTTGATATGGCGAGTTGTGTTAATATTAAGTAGTACAGTGTACCACTCTGCCTTTCTGCTCCACAGAATACCAGCGTCGTGGTTGCTCCAATCCGACACATGCTGAGTGGAGACCTTTTTGGATTTAGGTATTGTAAACTTACGTATATATACATCTTTATAACAGAAATCCAAATAAATACTGTCTTTCTTTCTTTCTAATCAGGCCAGGGGCATCTGTCAACATGGCAGGGTAATAAGAACAGAGATGCCCAAAAATTTTAAATAATTAGTTAGTCCAGCTCCCGTAGCATAACAGGCGTAACAAACGTTTATAATATTTGTCCTGTTCCTTCGCTTGGACGTAATATACATCTATCTCACTCACTCCTACGTCGCGCGCAACAAACGTGTTCAACAACAAAGCCGTGCGTCGCAGTCTGTCGTCTTATCGTTATACATTACGATAAGCTGACTTTAGTACTTAGTATGGGTAATCGAATTTTTTATATCGAATTTATTTCGATCGAATTAATTTGTAATCAAGAGTGGCGCGTCACCAGTTAATGGGAATTACACGAATTCAAATTCACCCTGTATATAATTCTATGGCAATGTGTAAGCATTTTAAACTACACTACCATGTATTTTATTATGTCAGGGCGCAGCAGGCCGGATTGCAACAAAAAGCCCGCTGTATAGAGATTTTCTTCTTCTTATTTTTGAGGATGGCAACCAGTCAACCTCACTGTCGAGGGACATTACTGCCAGTTTCGAGTGAAAAATTTTATTTCTCTTATTTCTTCAGTTTATAAGTCAGTCTCAGTCAAAACAAGTAATTCGTCGTATACTTGGCGTATACAGAGTCTAGTCACGGTCAAGTCATTCTTCAGTAAAGTGGCAGAATGCTTTACAAAAGATTTTGGCGGCTTCTTGTGGGAAACCCGAAAGCTCCGTTACGCACTTTAATTTACACTTCCTTTCACCTGTACACCAACACTAACGTTTGCTGCACAATATTCTGCCATTATTAAGTTTCAAAAGTTAGAATGCACAAATTTTAAGAATTATAAAGAAAAATGCAACTTCACTCGCCGAGATCCCGCCAAAAAGCCTAGGCATATTTTAGAAGACCGCACTCTGTGCCAAGTTGAAGCTGCCCGCGCCGACCCGCTGCGTCACGGCTTGCCGTAGCGTGCGCTTAAATGTCACATAAAATATACTCACTCAACCTTCCTCTGTAATAAATTCTCTAATCTGTTTCTCACAAAATGCCAAGGCCCTTGGTTCTTATGCTCCTCCTGTACATAGCACACCTTGGCCTTATTGTATTTACAGAACTCCTTTAGCACAATGTCGTAAGGGAACGGGTAAATCTGCTCTATTCGGCACATAGCTATTTTGTCAGTAAGTTTAAGCTCTACGCGCAGCTCGTCAATTGTCATAGCCACTTTACCAGAGCAGAATATTAGTTTCTTCACGGCGTCAGGTCTTTCACTTGCTGGTCCACTCTCTCTTATCGCCCTGTGGATACGAGAGAGTGTGTAAGAGGCAATTCTCTAAGGCGCTTAATAAATTATTCACATTGACACAAATCTCATCACATTGTATCTAGATTTGCGGTTTGATATGGTCAATAATATGGGAAAAAATCGTATTTACAAAGTAATTTAACAGAATTCTAAAATGACGTCGATCTCAGGGATGACATACACGTGAAATATTTATTTGCGTGCAATACGTGCTACAAAAGTTTATAATCTAAACAGGGTCATATATTGGGTCCTTATACCTAGGAAATTGGCGTTTTGTATGAAGAATTTCATTAAGACTGTTTTCTCCATACAAGCGTTTATGATTTTTTTTTGGGAACGGCAAATCCAAATTTGGCTAAACATTGTGTGTATTATCGGATAACATTAAGTTAAGTATAGGCAGCGTTAATTTTTAAAAGTAACCGCTTTATAAAAGTTTCAGCGAATCTAAGAAATGATTATGACATGAAAAGAGCAGGCTCTGTTCAAATTTTTTTATTATGTTATTTAGCCCAGAAATTAAAAAATATTTCATGTGAAACCTTGAAATAATATTCTATTTTCAAAATAAAAAAACAAATTTGGATATAGCTTTGAAAATCGCAGGAATTGGTTAACGAAGAAAAAAAACTTCAATTTCATAGGTAAAGACCCAATAGTATCATTGTTATACGTTACCAAGAGAATAGTTTGTCATTCATTACCAAGAAAATATTTTTTTTAGCAAGAAAAGTTTATTTTATGCACAGTGGGTTAGTGATTGATCGCAATTTCACCTGATATTAAGTGAAAATTAGGCCTCAGGAGAAAGAGTGCTTACCCAGAAACCCCAACTTATTTGGTGGACTGGATATTTTATCTCTAACAATCGGAACACAATAATGTTGTCAATTATTGCCAAGCAACAGACTGTTACAAGAAATGCCCTATCATAAACTAAACTATGTACTAAACATGGTATTCCTCTGCCTTATACTGTTTAAACGGTGGTTAAACGATCATAACCAAGAAAGTCGTTTTTTGTTACCAAGAAAGTAGTTTTTGTAACCAAGAAAGTAGTTTTTGTTAACAAGAAAGTAGTTTACATTACCAAGAAAGTAGTTTTTCGCTAGCAAAAATTGTTTCTTAATACCGTATTGTTGGGATACAACGATTGTGAACAAAATAAAATTATATATACCTCTGGAAGCTAGTTCCCGGCAAGAAGTCTCGGATCGGCGAACGATAGAAGGGGTGCTTGAGGCCGATTTTCGGCGTAAACAGTATAAGCGGCTTCCGAAACGGCAGAGCGATCTGTCGTCGGATGAGGTGGAAGTAGTTCGCCGGTGTTGTCACGTTGCAGACGAACCAGTTCGCAGCGCGGAGTTGCTTCACTGGCAAATTGCAATTAATTTTAAAATGCAGACAGAGGTATGTGCAGAGAGGAAATCATCGCGGCGCTGGTGTTTTTTAAGTATTATTATTTCAAGCAACCGGAACGAAGAACGAATGAAAATGCCTCACCCACTGTCTGACCGTGCCAAATGCGAATATATATATATAATATACATATTACCACTGAAAAACAACGAAGTTATTTAGACGTCTTCGTGAAAAGGAGCAGCGTAAACGTCGGCCTTTTTTGTTCTCCGTTTGTGTTTTTGCATAAAATACCATACATTCAATCTTCGCGGACAAAATTTTCCGATCAGCCTGCGTATTGTTTGTTGTTGTTCCTCATAACATATCAAACATTCGCACTAAGCATTTCGACTCTTCATTCATAATGCGAACAGCCAAGGCATGGAACTCGCCTTCCGTCACCATAAAAAAAGCTTAAAGTATTTGGAGTATACGAATTGGAGTAAACAGTGTACGTTCCAGATACTTACGGACTAACTCCGGGTCATCCAGGTCCGGTATTATGTCCTCATCATCGTCAGCCTGCTGCAGATAGCGTTCAGGTCGAGCAGATGAGTGCTCTGGGCCCTGCAACAATAGCCTAATTAGCGTTTTTAGAAATTCAGAAATGCGTATACACTGTCTACTTGCTCGCATTCCATCCGCAGGGTATCACATACCGCTGCTCTCTTTTTATTATAGACAGATCACCATTATAACCGACTCCAAAAAAGAAGAGGTTCTATGTTCGGCTGTATGTATTTTTATTTTTGTTTTCATCCAAAAATCAATGGTTAACTGATTTTGACGACAACTTATTTGTTTGATAGCGTGTATTGCCAGAGTACTCCTATAAAAATTTGGTTACTAATTGATGATTCATTCCGGAGATAGAGTGGAACCTCACTCGGTCGTTTTGCCAATTTTTGTCAGTTCAATTATGATTTATTTCTCAAAAGTCAACTGTTCAGATGCGGTCAGGGTGTATGAAGCATTTGATGAGAGTGGGAAAATCAAAAGTAGAATATTAGAATCGTTGCAAGAAGAAATCAATAGTCTCTACCTACCCCAATGGCGGGAAATCAATAGTCTATAAAGGTTGCCTGGAAGAGATCGCTTTTAGTGATAAGTCCGCCAAATTGTACTATCCCCTTTTTCTTATTTCTTTTTATGCTTCTTATTGTTGTACAATAAAGAATATTTTGTTTTGTTTGTTCGTTTGTTTATCTATATCACCTGGCGTGAGCATATGTATGTATGAACTTATCTCTACTTATCTGTACAGCTGTAGAGAGACCTGATATATAAGTAGAATGACAGACAGTACAGATGTTGTAACCCTAGTTCCAGGGTCTAAAAGTACCATGAAATTGTCATATAAAATTAGCAGATTTGCACACAATTCCACCTTCACTGTGACTCCAACAAGCTGAGATCAACAGTGGAACATTGCAACTGGGGACCTGGAAGCCGCCTATGCGTATCCACCTGGATACACAGGCACCTGATACCTACTGCCGAGGAAGGTCGCCGCGGGATTTTTTTTTTTATGCACAACGTATTGGTACTTGCCCTCAATCACACCTGATGTTAAGTGAAGATGGAAGGTCGAAGGTGGAAGCATACTGACCCGGAAACCCCAACACATTTGGGGGACTGGCTATCTTATCTCTGACAACCGGAACACAACAATGATATTAACATTGCTGCTTGGCGGCAGATTTAGATAAGATGGTGGTAGCTAGCCAGGCGGATATTTAAAATGCCCTACCACCAACCAAACCGAGTACTTAAACATGTACCCCGCTGGGGATCGAACCCGCGACCTCCGAATCGTAAACCCAATGTTGTTTACATTGAGCCACGGTGGCGGTTAAACCCACATAACCGTCTTGCCGACCCCCTGGCGAGCGGTATACGTAACGCATTTCTCGCAACAAAATAAACGGATTAACAGTGGAACTCTACGCAGCTCCAACTGAAGGAAGACGGTTTAGTATGATGAAAGCGTGTGTGTAGGACGTATATACAAGCGAGACTTCGGATGTAACATTCTAATAACGCGACGCTCTATATTAATTTAATATATTACTTACAGCGCCGTCGATTCCGTGAGGCAATTGTACAACGAGCCCCGATTGGCAGACCCATTTACTCTCTCCGTTCGCGATGAAAGTATCGAACACAGGCTGTGCGGTATCAGCGAAGTCGCCGTACTGTGCCTCCCAGATAGATAGTGCAAGTGGGCTTGAGTAAGAGTAACCCACTTCAAAGCCGAGAATGCCTGAAGGAGAAAACAGACGTTAAGAATAAATAGATAAAGCATTTACTGCATATACACATATACACAATAAATAAATGAATAAACGAATAAACGAATAAACTAATAAACGAATAAGTGAATAAACGAATACACCAATAAACGAATAAACGAATGAATGAATGTATGAATAAACGGATAAATGAATAAATGAATACATGAATAAATGAATAAATAAACAAATAAATAAATATCGTTGACATACACACAGCGCCATCTAGTTCCACAGTAAGCAACTATAGGCTTCTATATCCACGAGGATACCAGATGGTTGATATACTACATAAATACATTATTTTGTAAATAAATACTTATTATAAATGAAAACATCAATAACTCGGGTACATATGTCCGTATTCATCACACAAACATATGTCCCCAGGCGGGATTCGAGCCCGGAACCTTTTGGTATAGTGGTCAGAGTTGCTAACCACTACACCAAACAGGTCATCAATATAAATAAACAATGAAATATACACACAAATATAAATAAGGAAACAGAAAATATGAAGTGTGGAGTGCGTGCCGCAGTTAGCACAAATGGGTCATAATTCAGTGTAGCACATCACTCAAAGAGCGAAACACAGATTTTTGTTACAACCCCTACAAGTACGAGTGCATAAAAGTGCGCGCATGTTCTCGTCTGCGTATACATTGTGGTCAATCGTGAGTGAAAAGTGTCCATTGTTATAGCTAGTGTTCAGTGATAATAATGATAACAAATTAATAATTATATGATGTGATGTGATAAAAGGAATAAAGAAAAAGATTAGTGCTGTTACTGTTTTTGTAAGTGTACTCACTGTCTACTTTTACGTTACCTCGTCAATTTGTCTCCTTACTGAGGTTTGCTGGAAGAGATCTCTTATAGAGATAAGCTCGCCTTTTGTATATTTTAATATTCTCCTGTTTTTTTGTTTTGTTTGACGTGTATGCTTATATACAATAAAGTGTTAAATAAATAAATAAATAAAGTGCATATCAAAGTCTGCCATGCTACTAGTGCTGTTTTTCGTAAATCGAAAATACCTTACCAAATTCCGATAAGGAGCTGTTGTAGATATGGTACTCGGCTTGATCTGGGTAGAGTTTGCCCAGAACTGGGTATTTCGCACCATCGACACCCTGGTGGTGATAAATGTGATGTCTGGAAAAATATATACAATGTTATTAGATAAATAGATAGATAGATAAGCATTTATTTGCATCCATGTACACACACAAATAGCAAATTGTACATACGAGAAATACAACTAAAACAATAAAACACAAGTACAGAAACAACAAATATTATGTGTGTGCCGCAGTATACAAAAAGGCTACAGCTCAGTGTATGGATTTACCCGAGGCGGGCAAAACACTGGTATTCTGCTGAAACCTGAGGGTTCATCTGGGACAAATGGAATTTTGAAATGTGTTTGGTGTTATCAAATTAAAACTAACGTTATTGGTAAATGAATATTGTGTAAGATTATTGCAATTTTCTAATTCGTATTCTACAATGTTATAATTATAATAAACTATATCAATTTGTGATGCCCAAGCTATGGATACAATCCACAGCCCGCTACTGCTTCATATATTATCTTCTTATGATAGGAAGACAACCCCACCTCCACACTCCTCCCACTGTAACTCCTATAAGCTAGGATCGACAGTGGTACTCGACACGGCGCCTACTGAAGGTAGACGGTGCCCTACGTGACTCTATTGCTACCTTGGACCTCAGGCTAATTAAAGAAAGAAATAGGGTGTGTAAGTAAGAAAAAGGTTTCCCACTTCCCCCCCGGCAAATTGGAGTGTAGCCAATGAAATGCAACATGGCACTAAGGCCATCCCTATGGGGAAGGAGGGCGAGTGAAGCTCGGCCTCCTGCTTTCGTATACACCACGGACTGCGCCTAGATGCAGTGAGCGTGACGGTAGCAGAAGGATGATAGGAAGACAGTGGAAAGGTAGTGGTCCGGAATACCAATCTTCTGCTTTTCCTTCAAAAAACTTCTATATTTTTCGCAAAGCTTCGAGGGTCGAATTCATGGTCATTCGAGGTAATGGAGGACTCAGGAACTCATTCAAAATCAAATCAAAATGTGTTTGTTAGACAATCCCTATGTTTTTCGAGTGGTTGTATGCGTTTATTGCACGTGGTCCAATCGCCGAGTTCTACTGATCGATCCATGGGTAATTTTTTTTCTATGCACGACGTGTTCGTACTTGACCTGAATCACACCTGTTGTTAAGTGAAGATGAGGTCGAAGGTGGAAGCGTACTGACCCAGTACTGACATCTAAAAGCTCACTAAAATCCCGCGGCGACCTTCCTCGGCAGTAGGGAGTAGGTGCTTGTGTATCCAGGTGGATACGCATAGGCGGCTTCCAGGTCCCCAGTCGCACTGTTCCACTGTTGATCTCAGCACCCCAACACATTTGGGGGACTGGCTATCTCATCTCTGACAACCGGAACAACAACAATGCTATTAACATTGCTACATTTTTCGCCTGTGGTTCTATCAATTGGACCATCATTAGAAAAATATGAAATTGTATTGGTACTGGATATACTGGAATAGTAGTACCAAGATAAATATTTTTACCCATGGTACTAAAATTAACATTATTTAGAAAGAAAAAGAAAACAATATGTAGATTCATAGTTTTAATGAAAATATTTAGCTTTTTGTACGCCCAGTCAATGTGTTCTTTTATATTTACCAAGGTAGACTGGAAGAGATCCATTTATGGGATAAGTCCGCCTTTGTACTTAATTTTAAGTTACATTTAATTTATCGATGTATGTATGAAATGAATAAAGCGTTTACAAACAAACAATAATAATAAAATGTAGCTTTCAAATTAGCATCACCTGTGAGCCATAGTTCCTCGTTCGACGTCCTCACCGGTGAAGCGGATATGAATCTTGTCCCTCAGCAAAGATCCGTAGGCCAGAGCCTCTCCAATGGCCCAGTCGACGAAACCAGTTTCCAACTAAACAAAATAGCAGTTTTGATATCAGCGTTACGTCATCCATAAATTGATGGAAAACCTTTCAAAATTTTATGAACAAGCTCTTATCGGTGGAGTCCTTTCCACACTTCTTACATTCTCTACATTTAACGATCTTTAAATATTTTTTAAACAAATTCGCTGGACGCGTCGTTCTAGTGTTTTACACTTCGTTGTTCTAAACTAAGCTTCGCTGGACGCGTCGTTCTAGTGTTTTACACGTCGTTGTTCTAAACTAAGCTTCGCTGGACGCGTCGTTCTAGTGTTTTACACGTCGTTGTTCTAAACTAAGCTTCGCTGGACGCGTCGTTCTAGTGTTTTACACTTCATTGTTCTAAACTAAGCTTCGCTGAACGCGTCGTTCTAGTGTTTTACACTTCGTTGTTCTAAACTAAGCTTCGCTGGACGCGTCGTTCTAGTGTTTTACACTTCGTTGTTCTAAACTAAGCAACCGATTTTGATTAAGTTTTCACTACATTTAGCCCCGTATTACAGAATGTCACTCAAGCAGAGATCTCCACTTGAACATAGTTAAAAAAAGACAGCTATATGTATCTTGTATAGTAGCATCTCTTTCTATGCTCAAGCGCAATCTACGCTTACGCCTTAGACAATTTCTATGGGAAGGTTTAATATAATGAATCAATAATTCAATATAACATTTATTTCATACATGCATATTACATTTAATGAGTTTTAATTTACAATTACATGAGTTTTTAAATTTAATTTAAATCCATTTGTGCATTTATCCGACTGCTCTTAAACGGTGAAGGAAAACATCTGAGGAAACCTGCATGCCTCAGAAATTTAAATTCCAAGGCATGAGAAGTCCCCAACCCAAGCCAGCGTGGTTGACTATGGCCCTTACTCCCTAATATACGAGGGAAGGCCTATATCCATGGAGTGGAATGTTAACGGGCTGATGATGAACTAAATTTAAGCTCTCGTGGGATGGGTGACTACTAGGGGGCATTTTAATACCAGTGTTTCCATACTTCGGTTAGTCGATCCCGCCCTTATATTATGTAACTCCATCGGTATCGTTATCGATTACGTTGACCAATAAGCAACCGTCAAATTGCCGAGCGAGCGGTGAGCCGACCAATCACATGTCAGAACGTAACCGTTGGCGATAGCGATGAGATTATGTAATAGAACCCCCGGTTTGTTTTCAAATGAAGGCTGTCGTTAAGGTAAATAGGTGGCCCACTCAAACTATCATCAAGATCCCATTTCCTTTCAGATACTATTTTTAAAAAACAGTAGGTGATCGATCATACATTATTGTTTGTTCGCTGGGAGTTGGCCGAGTGTTAGAAGGCAGTGCTGTGAGATTGATGGATGATTGACTTAGATAAATAATTAAGAATAGCTATAAATTCTGGATTTTGTACTACCTAAGTAACCGTACAGTGCATTGGTAATTTTACTGTAATGCTGTATGTGAAAGACTGAATAAATAAATAAATAAATTATGATTGCCCACGGGGTCCATGTTTAGTTCCCATCGGCTTACCTTTAAGTAATTATCCCACCTCCCACCGATCGACTATTCATTATCCGTATGTTCCATTATCCGTCTAAACAATATACGGTTTACGAATCGGATGTTGCGGGTTCGATCTCCGGCTGGTACATATTTAGTAGTAGTTTGTTTGGTGGTAGATAGCCAGCCCCCCAATAAGATAGGGTGTTTGGCTCAGTACACTTCCACCTTCGACCTCATCTTCACTTAACATCAGGTGTGATTGACGTCAAGCGCTAACCCGTTGCGCATAAAAAAACCTATATCGTTAATATGCTTGATTATATAGTTTTCTGCATAAGTTGAATATAATTCTTTATAAATATAACTATAACATTTATTGTACAAAAGACTTCTGTTATTACAAGTTGTAAGCAGACACCATCTTATTTAACCAAGCAGCAATGATGATAGCATTGTTGTGATCTGAGTTAGGATAACCAGTCACCCAGATAAGTTGGGGGGTTCCGGGTGAGCGCCAACCTCATTGTTACCAAGCCTTATGTTCACTTAACATCAGGTATGAATGACCTGTTGGGTGTAAAAAAAATCGAGAGCACGGTTACCAATTTCTTCCTGTTGCCCAAGACTCTCATCAATCCAGGGTGGATCACAAACTTTGTTTCTTGTGGTGGTGAGGTGAAATATTTGGTGATATTCTGTATTGAAGTCTCGCATATACCTGTATCTTCGACCTGGTGATGAAGATTACTATTTGGATCATCCGGCGTAAATAATAAATAAAATGAATAATAAAGAAATAAATATCCTGGACATACACACAACGCCATCTAGTTCCACATTAAGCAACTATAGGCTTGTGTTGTGAATACCAGTTGGTTGATAATCTACACAAATACATTTTTTTTTGTAAATAAATACATATATAAATGAAAAAAATCCATAACTCGGGAACACATGTCTGTATTCATCATACAAACATATGCCCCTAGCGGGATTTGAACCCGCAACCTTTTGGTATAACAGTCACAGTTTCTAACCCCTACACCAAACAGATCACAAATACAGACTTTAAGTTCGCTGATGGCTAAGAAATTACAGCGCCATTTACAGCTGCTTGCAAATAACAGAAGGAGAGATATCTTGGGATTGCTCAGTGTGCGAAGTGTGAGTTTTGTCGCGTTTTTAACTTTACCATCGCGTTCGCGTTTACGAAAAAAGTCCCTATGAAAAAAATCGTTTTGCAAACTATCCGCTAGAGGCGCTGCACATTTCTCCATACAAATCGTCACGTAAACGTGAACGCGGTAGTAAAGTTAAGTCGAAACAAAACTCACACTCCGCCCTCAGAATTGAATTCTATGACGTTGGGTAGTCACTCACTACTAAAATGAGACTCTCAGGGCTTTGTAACAATTAGTATTAATAACTGGTAAGTTCCGACACACAATTCTAAGAGTTTAGGTACACCACGAGATGTGGTTTCGTCCGTGAAAAATACGCGTGCGCACATTAACAGAGCTCGTCACGAACAGAGGGCGGAGTGTAAGTTTTGTTTCGACTTAACTTTACTACCGCGTTCACGTTTACGTGAAGATTTGTATGGAGAAATGTGCGGCGCCTCTAGCGGATAGTTTGCAAAACGATTTTTTTCATAGGGACTTTTTTCGTAAACGCGAACGCGATGGTAAAGTTAAAAACGAGACATAACTTACACTTCGCACACAGAACGGGCGAGTGGCATGTAGGTGACGCCAAGCGAGAGTCACGTGGTAAGTTTGAAACGGCGGGGGCGGTTGGACACCGGAGATGGCCGAGCAGCCCCGACCAGTAATTGCTTGTCCCTTTAACTCGTATCGTGAAGGGACCTTCCCGCGGCTCTGTCGGGGAGGAAGCCGAGTGCTCCCGACCGTCGTCAATTATGGGACATACGCTATAATTCGTATATTCCCATTAACTGGTGACGCTATTCTTCATTACGAACAACAAACAAGTACAACAATTTACGGCTGAATACGGCTATGAATCCTAGTGGAAAGTTGTTCGTAATTAGGACCAGTGTCACCAGTAAACAGGAATTACATGAATTAAATTTCACCCTGTATAATAATAAGAATAAAAATCTTTTCGCACATAGCGTCATCTAGTACCACACTAAGCAACTAGGCTTGCATTATGGATACCAGACGGTTGATGCACTACATTATTATTGGGTCTTTACGAGTTTTATTTCTTCATTAATCATATGTACCAATACCTGCGATTTTCAAAGCTATATCCAAATTTGTTTTTTATTTGGAAAATGGAATATTATTTTTCAAGATTTCACATGAAATATTTTTTTATTTCTGGCCTAAATCACATAATAAAAAAAAAATTTAACAGAGCTCTTTTCATGTGCTTCCCATAATTATTTCTTTGATTCGCTGAAACTTTTAAAAAGCGGTTACTTTTAAAAATTAACGCTGCCTATACTTAACTTAATGTTATCCGATAATACACACAAAGTTAAGCTAAATTTGAATTTGCCGTTCTCAAAAAAAAAATCAAAAATGTTTGTATGGAGAAAACAGTCTTAATGAAATTCTTCATACAAAACGCCAATTTCATATATAAGTGAGTACCTAATACATAATTTTTTTAATAAATATGTTGTATACATGAAAAACATCCATAACCGTATTCGAACCCGCGACCTATTAGTATAGTATCTATCCACTCCACCAAAAAGGTGGTCATTCGATTACAGAATCTACTAACGAACCTTGTTAGGATCTCGAGCCTCAAAGAACCCAGTCCAAGGTGTATCGATCCAGTCTATGATGCTTAGTTTGGTGATCTTCTTCGCTAGTTCAAAGTGCCTGTTCAAGGTGTCCAAATAGTCCTTCTCCCATTTCCTGACATCATCGTCCGTGATCACGCCCTCGGCTTTAAGTTTCTCAGCATATATTTTGTCCACTTTAAAATTATAATAAACATTTGAATTTTATTTAGAATCAATCGCAATGTAGATGTAAAAAATAAGGAATGAGTATGTAAGAGGGAGTTTAAAAATGGCAGAAAACTTGAAAGGAAACCGTTTGGCTTGGTATGGACATGTTATGAGGAGGTATGATACGCATGTTACTAAGGCCCGTATTAATAGACCATTCTCAAGATTGAGAACAGTCTTGTGACTGGTCTCAAGTAAACGTGTTGATTAATAAACCTAACTTGAGACCTGACAAGCACGTGCACACCCCAGCAGTACTCACTAGAGAGGTGCGCGTTTTAATAGACGAAACTCAAGACTATCATTCATTCGCCGCTGAGGCGTATACTTCAGAAGTGATCTCAGCTGAGTAAACCTCAAGATTGGTTTATAAATTAGCACGGAGCTTGAGATACCGTCAACTTGGGTGATACAGCCTCAAGACTTGTATTGAGATTGGTTTATTAATACGGGCCTAAGAGAGTGATGAATATTATATGGATATCGATGGTTGCTAGAAAGAGGAAGACCTGGGAAAAGATGGATTGTGTGAAGGGTGATATGAACGAAAAGGGCGTGAATGATGAGGTAACTGCTAATGGAGGATTGGAATAAATTGGGACCAGAGCAAGCAGATGCCGCCTCCGTGGCTCAATGTAAACAACATTAGGTTTACGATTCGGAGGTCGCGGGTTCGATGCGACCCCAGCGGGGTATATGTTTAAGTACTCGGTTTGGTTGGTGGTAGGGCATTTTAAATGTCCGCCCGGCTAGCTACCACCATCTTTTCTAAATCTGCCGCCAAGCAGCCATGTTAATAGCATTTTTGTGGTCCGGTTGTAAGAGATAAGATAGCCAGTCCCCCAAATGTGTTGGGGTTTCCGGGTCAGTACGCTTCCACCTTCGACCTCATCTTACATCAGGTGTGATTGAGGCCAAGTATCAACCCGTTGTGCAGAAAAAAAAAATGTTGATTGGAATCAACAGCAATATTCCAAATGAAATAAAAAGCAGCAGCCCTGACTCCTAAACTAGGGCGACATGTATTTCAGGAATCTGTACCTTCTCGCAATCTTAGAATATAGTGTCAGATAAAGCAGCACTATATCAAAAAAATATTAAAATTCGATTGATACAATGGCTTCAGGCAAAGTGTTTCTATGATATTAAGGAATATTTAAATTATTAGAATGCTATGTAAAGTGTCACAAATCATATTTTGCACATCTGCATGCAGATTGAATACATGATTCCTAAAATTCTTATCAGACCTTGTAAACTGTATTCTGGCAAATAAATAATTTCTTTCTTTCTTTCTTTCTTTCGTTATTATCATTTCAGCCACAGGGCGTCTATTGCTCAACTAAGGCCCTCCCATTGGTTTTCTGAGCGACCGGTTAGAAGCGGTCTGCGACTACCGGCAATCATCATCAGGTCTTCCATTTACCTTCCAAACGAAAGTCAGTTGTATATGATATATTATTTCGACTTGCAAAATTTCGATATCACTGTTAGGTTCCCGAAGTTTCATCAGTTCAGACAGAGCACTCTTAGGCCTGAAACTGCGTTAAAAGAGTTGTGCCTTAGGCCACGAACTGGATAATAGCGGGCGGCGGCGAGGCGGCCCGACATGTATTTGTAACGCGTCCGTCTTCGAAATCACTCAACTGATTTCCATTCATTCTGGCTAGGAACCATCTCTCTTCAAATTGGCCCAAAAAAATAATCAAACACCTCACCAGTCTTTAACGACCGTATCTTCTTATACATGAACGGTTGGGTGAACATTGGTTCGTCCTCCTCGCTGTGGCCAAAGCGTCGGTAGCAGACCAGGTCGAGGACCACATCTTTACTGAATTCGCAGCGAAATTGCACGGCGACACGAGCCACGTGACATACTGCCTCCGCATCATCTCCGTTCACATGGAATATTGGCGCGTCTATACACTTCGCAACATCTGTTTAAATGAACTCACTATTATAATTCTTATTTCATGATATATACGAGTATAAGCATACTTTTAGACAGGAATTTGAAGGTAAAAAAGTTACCATCAAACAGCAAACTTTCAAAGAAAATAGCCAACGAAATTCTTCTTTCACTTATCGATTTAGATGGGACTTTTCTAAACTAAAACAAGTTGGCACTATCGCGTATCCCATGATGAGAGCGACAGCACTACTTTAAAATTAGTTTTGATTTACTTTGGAGTAGCAGAATCGCCTCCATTTCATTTGAAAGAAATTCAGTCAAATTAAGAAGTAAGTATGATGGTCGTGAACGGGCTCAGGGTGGCTTTATCATTAATGAGATGAATATAGGATACTTTGTGGTTTCCGCACGTAAAATGAATAAAACCAACTCGTCTCTTCCCGTATTTCATACGATGAACCGTGGATGTTATGGAACACCCAAACGCCAAAGTTTGGGATATTTCTGACGGGGTGGTCAGATGGAATAAAGGTCATTATGTATGTATGTTATTGTTCATGGGTGTCCGATACCACCTCGTTTAGATGACGTGGAAGTTAAAGTGTGCAAGTTTTCGATGTTTTGGCAAACAGAGTGGTCTGTGTTGTAAGTTTTATAATGGCATGAGTCATGGCCCACACTTAAGAGTTTCGGTGCTTCAGACGACACATCAAGTAATCCCGTTTCCTATACAGTCTTCTAAATGTAATTCTTATATGCGAGGGTCAACAGAGGTATTTTACAACACGCTTCCTGAAGGTAGACTGTGCCCTATGTTCCTCCATTGCTTCTGAACTGTGATGAATAAATCTCGCCTCGGCAAATGGGAGTGGCAGCTAAAGGCGTGTAAAAATAGCACTAAGGTCAACCATATGGGGAAGGAGATTGAGTGATAGAGTGGCGTTTCAGTGATTTTAACCCGCTTACGTAGGTAAGGACTTCCATGTATTTAGTGGTTTGACACCGATTTTGTATCAAGATTTTGTATCCAAGTAAACATTCAACACCTATTATTTTGTATATTTATCGGTTATGCTGCATGTCAATGCAAGTAATATGAGGAATTGCTGATTTGCGTAAATTAGATTAACGAAGTGCAAATTGTATGCGCTTCAATTACCGAACTTTGGTGGACCGTCAGAACGTTTTTCACTCTAAGAAGAAATAATGAAATTCAAACCTGAACAGTAAGGTGAACTCCTGGCGAATCTCGGATCAGTGGTGTAACCGATCTGATTGTTGCAAACAATATGAATACAGCCATGTGTGGTGAACCCAGGAAGGCTGCTGAGATGAACCGTCTCAAAGACCACGCCCTGACCAGCGAAGGCTGCGTCACCATGCAATATTATCGCCATCACCTGGATAGAAATTAAATCAGGGAGCTATGGATATTCTATATATAAATAAATCGTTTCTAAAGTTGCTGCCATAATTCAAGTCAAGAACTTCTTCATATCCTTTACGATGTATTGGTGTAGTTTAAAAGGAATGCCTGCAATTAGACGCTTCCAAGAACCGTGAAACAGACGCGAGGCACCAGCGCAAAACTTTGGTCCTACTGTGACGAGCCTTTATTGAAGAGACGAACTGTCAGAGGATGACTGTAAGATTTAGTTGGATTTAGTGAATGACTTGCTTGATAGCTTGATAGCTTGAGTAAAGGCGTGACTATAGCTTGAGTAAAGGCGTAATTACAGCTTGAGTACGATCAAACTCATTGGTCCTTGTAATCTTTCAGCCCTGGACCATTGCCGATGTAGATAGACAAAGAATGCCTTTTCAGGTTTGAATACAGTTGATTACATTTGAAAGAAATTATTCCTCGGTGGCTTAAAACACTATTAGGTGGCCACTAGTTTGACACGAATGCACTGATCTGAACTGGACCCGGGTTATGGCTTATACCCTCTCCCAGAGTGAGAGGAGGCTGTGCTTACAGTGGGGTGTTTAAGGCTGATAATAATTCCTCAAAAATTGTTTGAATTGGTTAAATACCTTTTTCCCATTACTGTCCCCTTTCCAATACTGTTCAGCCTTGGTCTTCCCAGCCACCACGGGCGTTACCACCTCCAAGTGGGAAGGGTTAGCGCTCATTGACACTTTGATGAACTTATTGGTCCGCTGGATGTACCGATGGATGTATGTGCCCAAATGATATTTGATGTCACCTGAACCCTGCATATAAATTTAATTACTCCACCTCAAGTGTTAAGTTATATAATGTTTTTTTTTATGCACTATGGGCTAGTACTTGTCCTCATTCCACCTGATGTTAAGTGATGGAGAGGTTAATACCGTAGACGCGCGCTTACCTGGAATCCACAATTTATTTGGGGGACTTGCTATCTTATCCTAAATAGCCAAACACAACAATGCTATGTCAGGATCTAGGACCAAGCACATTGATACTATATCCCCTACCGAAGCAGGCAAAATAGTGGACTATTCACGCAATATAATGACCATCCACTGAACATAGGCCTCCGCCGTAGATTTCCAGAGCGATCGATTGGATGCGGCCTACATCGAGCGTCTTCCGGCGACCTTCATTAGGTCGTCCTTACCGCTGATTGGATTCCATTCCAAAACTTTAATGCCCCTGTCGCGCAAACGCGAGTTATCTAAGCCAAACTCATTCAAAATACATCAAGACCTGTAACTCTAATGCAATGTCTGTGTGACGATCTCAAAGAGTACAGCTTAGTTCTAGATAATATGACCATTGGTCCTGTTCAGTACGTACGGCTCAGACGTAGTAGAAAGTACTCAGAGATCAGATCAGCTCAGTGTTTGTATTAGAAGCAGATGAAACGATCATCTCAATTTCAGATCAGACCTGCGTGGACTGGGGTGACTGAAGGGGATGTCGGAGGCCACAGACCAGGGATGTTTGCCCCCATCAAATAGATTAGAAACGTATTGCAGCCGGAGTTGCATTCGGTGTTGACTCATCACATATGAGGTTGTTATGTCTTGTGACAGATCAAGGTATTTTAATTCAGTGCATATATTTATTTGCTTTTGTTCTTTCGCGTTTTTAATACGCATGGCGGTGTCGGTGAATTTGTCTTTTTACGGATTTCCTCATTCTAGATTCGATCTCGTAGTGCAACACCGAGCATCGTCTTCTCGATAACTCTTTGCGTGACCTTGAGCTTTCTTATGAGGCCAATAGTGAGAGATCATGTTTTAGTGACATAAGTCATCACTGGTAATACACATTGATTAAAGACTCTCGTCACGCCACATAATAATCTAATTTACAGGGAGTGCGCGTGTATGGATTCGACCAGATGACTCACAAGCCACGAACTCACCCGATGTTAACTGAATGAGGGTTTCGGCTGAGTTTTGGGTAATTAGTTTCATTTGTACTCACCGGAGAATCAGGCTCCATTGCTTTGAACTGAGCGAATATATCCATCAGCTGCTTACGGCATACATTCACTAGCATGTTCAGGCGACCTGGAAATAATTGGTGACGTTATGGACGTAGATAACAAAATATAAAAGGGTAAGTGCAAAAAGAAATAATAACTATTTACGTATTTAACACTTTGCAGGGCGGTAGTGAACATTAATTTATTTGTAGAATGACACTGAAATTTTCCATACAAAGTTACAACATATCTATAGCCGTACTAATCAGTCAAAAGTATAATAATTTAAAAATTTAGTACCGTCATAGCCCGGTGCAGTCATTACCGTACCAACAGCATTACCTAAAGTTTCGGTCTTGAGTGATGCCGGTACGGCCAGACCAGTATTATGAGTATTCTGTGAGTATTACGGCAAGAGCAGCTGTACTAGCAACTGTAGTACTTAGGCGCGCAATAGTAAATGCAACGGCAATACCCGTACTGTCACTGTGCGCGACATACATTTGTGTGTGAGCGAAATATCCAAACAAACTAACATTTGCCGACTAATATCGAAAGTCAAAAAATGAGAGTAGGTTGTGGGTTGATATAGAAAATATTTAAGTATATCATGATACCCGTAATGGCTTTCAACCCATTATTTTTACTTACGGCAATTGCCGTTCTGTCGGTTTATTAACCTGGTATAACCGTACTGTCCTGCAAAGTGTTAAAAACCTAAATTACATACACACATAACGTCACGACTTTTATCCCAAGTGAGGTGAGAGATGTTCCATACATCGCTACATTTTTATTTAGAAATATAAATGTCGGAGTGTCGGAAGTACTTACATAACGTTTCGATCTTTAAACTATACAGAGTGAATTCGAATTCGTATTTCCCATTAACTGGTGACGCTACTCATGATTACGAACAACTTTTCCAAAGAAATCATAGTCGAATTCGATCAAAAAATTTTAATAAAAAAAAAGAACAAAAAATCAAAAAACAGTAAAACAATTTTCGACTGGATTCACCTATGGTTCCTGTGGAAAGTTGTTCGTAATCAGGAGTGGTGTCACCAGTAAACGTGACTTACACGAATTAAATTTCACCCTGTATAGGGCCGCCGACACCGGGGTGTCACCACCTGTACGCAGGCCTCGCGAAACGCGCGTGGTTTTCCCAAGGGCCTTTTTGATGTGGATCAGAAGATACCTCCCTGCTCTAGCCTATGGGAGGGCCCGCCGCCGCCGTTGTTCTGGCGGCGGGTGATGCGCCGGCGTGGCCACAGACGAATACCTTGGGGTAGCCGTGGCCACGCCGCTATGGTGCGATTGGAGGAGGGTTTTAGTTGGTAGGTCGGCTCTTCAAGTCAGAGTCCAACATATCTCGCCCTTCCACCCCCGTGGAGGACGGGAATGCATGAGCATTTCCCTATGTTAAATAACAAAAAATAGTTGCTTTGAATACTACCGAGGAATCCGATGCAGTGCGGCTCCCAATTAGTTAGCACAGTTTCCAATAATGTAGCAAATATCCGCCATACATAACGATCCCCCAAGGCATTTCATGTAATGGCTAATTCAACTACTAAAATATAAGTATACCACCTCGATGCTGCATTCCCATGACTATTGATTCTACACCATTCCTAGTAGCTTCATCGACGATTTCCTCTAACATGGCCATCATGCTCTCACCACCTTCTAGGCCGAATCGCTTCTCAGAAGGCCACTTCATCGCAAAGTATTTCTCCAGGCTGTATGGTTATATAGTAAATATTAATGAAAACTTAACAAAAACCCCAACGGTTATAAAAAATCCAGAAACAAGACGAAATAACTGAATTGGTTTAAGCCGGAATCCTTTTATGGGTGGCCAGACTTCAGTGCTTCAGAGGGCACGTTGTGACGAGCTGGTCAACCTCGACCTCTTTGTGTTAGGTCCTTACCTATGAAATTGGCGTTTTGTATGAAGAATTTCATTAAGACTATTTTCTCCATACAAACATTTTTGATTTTTTTTTGGGAACGGTAAATCCAAATTTAGCTAAACTTTGTGTGTATTATCGAATAACATTAAGTTAAGTATAGGCAGCGTTAATTTTTAAAAGTAACCGCTTTATAAAAGTTTCAGCGAATCTAAGAAATGATTATGGGAAGCACATGAAAAGAGCTCTGTTCAAATTTTTTTTATCATGTGATTTAGCCCAATAAAAAAATATTTCATGTGAAACTTTGAAATAATATTCCATTTTCCAAATAAAAAACAAATTTGGATAGGTATAGCTTTGAAAATCGCAGGAATTGGTACATATGATTAACGAAGAAAAAAAAACTCCAATTTCATAGGTAAAGACCCAGTATTTTCGATACTCTTTGTCTTTTTACTTTTTCGAATTCGATTCAAAATTCTAATTTGTTTTCTAAAACAGAGGGGCGTCGTTTTTCGGAACTGCTACGACGAGGTCATGTTTACCGATCTTTATTGTCTTTTTCCACCAAATAACTGTATTTATTCTTTTGTACGTGTAATAGTTATATCTGAAAGTGTAAACGAGTGGGTGCTAAATAAAACACAGAACCCCAGCTTGTTTAGTTACCGACATCCCCTGTATAAGTCTGCTGGACCGATAGGTGCGAAGTCCATGACCCTGCTAGACCTCCTCCTCCGCCGTGGCTCAATGTAAACAACATTGAGTTTACGATTCGGAGGTCGCGGGTTCGAATACCAGCGGGGTACATGTTTAAGTACTCAGTTTAGTAGGTGGTAGGGCATTTTAAATGTCCGCCTGGCTAGCTACCACCATCTTATCTAAATGTAACGCCAAGCAGCAATGTTAATAGCATTGTTGTGTTCCGGTTGGCAAAGATAAGATAGCCAGTCCCCCCAAATATGTTGGGGTTTCCGGGTCAAAGGGCGGAGTGTGAGTTTTGTTTCGACTTAACTTTACTACCGCGTTTTCGTTTACGTGACGATTTGTATGAAGAAATGTGCAGCGCCTCTAGCTTACAAAAATATTTTTTCCATAGATACTTTTTGCGTAAACGCGAACGCGATGGTAAAGTTAAAAACGAGTCAAAACATGCACTTCGCACACAGTACGCTTCCACCTTCGACCTGTGATTGAGGGCAAGTACCGACGCGTTGTGCATAAAAAAAAAGAATGAATTGAGTTAGGAGTGACTTTACTCACTAAACTGCCTTTATCAGACGCCTCATGATCAGCCTTTTCTCTTCAGCTGTCTTGTCATAAGCACCGGGGGGTTCAATTTTCTTTCTAATAAAATCCACGCAATCCATATTGTATAGATGCATGTACTCTATGCCTATTGAGCTGCAGTAGACCTCTTCGAGTCGCTGTATGATTTGTCTGGAGAGTAGGAACAATTTGGGTAACTAATTTTCTAAGTCAACGTAGGTAGCATGGCTTGGACACATTATGAGGAGGGATGAAAGGCACCTAACGAGACGAGTGCTAAGTATGAATGTGATGGGATACAGAGGTAGAGGAAGACCGAAGAAGGTATGGGTAGACTGCGTGAGGAATGATATGTGTATGAAAGGGGTGAGTATGGAGATGATGGCTGATAGAGGAGAGTGGAGGAGGAAAACATGTTATGCCGACCCCATCTAGAGTGCGATAAGGGTATGAAGATGATGATTTGCTAAGTCAACTTCTACAAGAATCGCATAGATACGTAGAATTTTTAAGTTCAAAATTATGGCTTTATTACTGTCTTTTGACATTAAACGATTTCTAACATTATGGCATCTTGGCACAATACATTATTCCTGTTCCATCAATTATGGCAAATGTTTAATCCTGCCCCCAGTAGAGTTGGGTTGACGCATGATTTGAACTAGCAAGCATCCAGCGACTTTCCGTGACCTTCATCAGGTCGTGCATCCATCTGGAGGGTGGACGTTAAAATTCTTCGAGCTGTGTGTCCAGCTCACTCTCACTTCAATAAGTACCTACAATTAACACGCATATATGACGACCTGTTTGGTGTAGTGGTTAGAAACTAAACTATATCAAAAGGTCGCGGGTTCGAATCCCACTAGGTGCATATCTTTGTATGATAAATACGGACATGTGTACCCGAGTTATGGATGTTTTTCATTTATAATAAGTATTTATTTACAAAAAAAATATGTATTTGTGTAGTTTATCCACCATCCGGTATCCATAATACAAGCCTAGTTGCTTAGTGTGGAACCAGATGGCGCTGTGTGCATGTGCAAAGATATTTATTATTATTATAATTTATTTATTTATACTTAATGTCACGAGCTTTAATCCCAAATAGGGTCAGAGAAATCCCAAACGTTAGCCTTTGGGTGTCCCAAAAAACTAAAAGTTTGACGTTAAAAACAACATCCACGGTAAATGCACATACGACTCGTGAGCCGCCGTTAAAATGTAGGTACAAGTGTACCTATCGATGTTTTTTGGTGAAAAATCCCATAGCCGTCTTTGACGACATCCATGGGAACGGTTGGTTATATTCTATTAACAAGATCTACATTAGTGTAGAGTTTTCGAATTAATGCCAGGAATTGCGATGTTGCTACCCGCACGATCAACGACATCACCACGTAGACAGTTGACTGTGTCAAACTAACCTTAAAGTCAGCTCGGTTGGACTGATATAGCATTTCTCCGGTATTTCAAAGGTCTCATCCATTTGTGCCTCATCTGAAAAGGTTTTTTATGAATAAAACGTTCGCGCTAGACCTCAATTACACCTGCTGTTAAGTGAAGGTGAGGTCGAAGGTGGAACCTCCAACTTAGTTTTTTTTTATGCACGATTTTTTTTTGGATTGAATCTTGACCGCAATCACACCTGATGTTAAGTGAAGATGAGGTCGAAGGTGGAAGCGTACTGACCCGGAAACCCCGGAAACCCCAACACATTTGGGGGACTGGCTATCTTATCTCTGACAACCGGAACACAACAATGCTATTAACATTGCTGCTTGGCGGTAGATTTAGATAAGATGGTGGTAGCTAGCCAGGCCGACATTTAAAATGCCCTACCACCAACCAAACCGAGTACTTAAGCAAGTACCCCGCTGGGGATCGAACCCGCGACCTCCGAATCGAAATCCCAATGTTGTTTAAATTGAGCTACGGAGGCGGTTATTTAGGGTACTGGCTATCTTATTCGAATAGGCGAAATCCAGAAATGGGGGTAGACGTATAAATTCCTACAGACCGCGACCTCATTGAGTAACCCGCCAATTAGATATTTACTATCATGTAAACATAACATTACTACCTTTATCCCAAATGGGGTGGTCAGAGTACCCCAAATATTAAAATTAGATATAACAGAAAGAAAAGGTGAATGTCATGTCGTACAAAAAGGTTAAAACGAGGGCAGAAAGTAGAGAGACATGGTCGTTACTCCACCGACAAGAGAATAGCTCTTAAATTGAAGAAGAAGAAGAACTACATACGGGTGGATTCCCTCCCCACGCCTAGTTTTACCATAATTTACATAAATGACCGTAAAATATCCGTATTTTACCAGCGATTTCGGTAAAATTACGTAATTTTGCATCACTATGTGAGAGTTACAAATAACAGATTGTAAATGATCTACATACCCACTTTGGTAGCTAGTTCTCTGGCCACCGTCGGACACTCAACCCCTTTTTTCTTTGAATCGATTTTTTTCCACGTCACAACGAATTTAGCACTGATAAATAGACCGAGAGGATCTGTCTTCGCAAGGAGGTGACCTCGACACTGGTTGAACAATGAGATAAATAACAATACATTTAAAATTCAAGAAACTAAACTACATATTAAAAAGGCTATAAATGGACTGTTACTTCTATTTCTTCCTAAAGCCATTCACTGGAATACTTTGAAGCATAATTGTATTATTTATCATAAAATTATCCGACACTGAGGATCGAATCTAACGACGTTTTTCACTTCAAAATCGGTCAATCCGTTCAGGCGACACGAGGTAACATACATCATATGTACACCTGAAAACATTACACCTTCCTGGTACATAAACTTGACTATACCTACCTCCGTATAGTTTCAAACTAACGGGTTGGTACCCGAGACAATAACCATGTACGGATATTATATTATCATTTATCACAAGTGTGTCAGAGCCACAGTTTATGTCCATTAGGTCACGAGAGCAGAGCACCAAACAGATTCAAAGACGCAGCCAGAACGCCGCTATTTTTCCCTCCTCGCACCTTTGCAAGTTGAATTTAGCAATTACGACTTTACACACCAATAGGGGCACGCAAAAAAAGCAACTCACGTTACCTATTCCAATATATTGTCTGTGTAAATGAGACTCTACCAGCCGACATATATACCTGATAACTCAAAATTATATCTTGCACAGCTAAATGCAGTTTAATTCTCTTCTTTATCGCATCCTCAGTCATACCCGAACATTTCCGTGGCTCTGAAAATGAGAAAGACTATTTATTGCGATTCCTTGTGGTCGAAGTATTATGTTAATCGGTGCTGGTACTAACAATAGGTGCTCTCTCACTATGGGTCCCATGAGAAAGTTCATGGTTAAGCAACGAGCTATGAAGAGGTCCGCAGGAATGAAGAACTCCGTAGAAGAACTAAAGTCACCAAATTAGCACATCGGATTAGTACTTTGAAGAGGCATGGGCAAGGCACATAGCTTGAAGAACTGATGGGAGCATTAAATTTCTGGAGTTGAAACCGGACGGATGATCTACTGAAAGTCGCTGGATGCAGGCTGCTTACAATCGGTTGCTCTGGATATCTGCGAGGCCTATGTTCAGCAATGGACTGCTTCTGGCTGAAATGATGATAATGATGATGACCGACAATGCTGGTGTACCAGGAATAGTATATTAAACTTTCTCGTATCATAAGGTCTAACTGGATCATAGAACATAGAATTGTATTTCTAAATGATAGCGTAGTGAAATGGGCACCCTGGACGACATTTCTATAGCGGTTCCTTAAGGGCATTTTACTGGCCTGGCCTTCCAAACTCTCGTGTCTGGCATATTCCATTTCTTTTAGTAAGGTCTGGCGCCGTCAGTCATGGATTAGTTTGGATTTTTGACTGCTAGTAGTGGATGATACGAGTATTACTGTGATCCGGATGTCGGTTGTTTTCAATTGTTTAGTTGTTAAGCCAAGTCAGTTACGGTTATGGCTGTAAACACTCAGGTGGTCACTAGTCTGACAAGAATCCATTATCAGGGCCCTAGTAGTGGATTATGACTTTGCTAGTAGGAGATTAGGTCAAGGAATTCCATGTTTTTCGCAATTTCGGCTTCAATTTTATCGAACGTTGCTAGTGATAGTGGTGTAGATTCGGATGTACACCAACTAAACTAAACTAAGACCAGTTTTGGAGTGGTGCCGTCGCATCGTACTGTTCCAGGGAGAAAGTACTACTTTAAAAGTGGTTTTAGTTTAGTTTAGTTTAACTAAACCAACTGGTGTACATCCGAATCAACACCAATATTGCACCAATTCACATAAAATAAAGAGCTGAAGGGGCTTAAAAAACCGCAGGCGCCCCTTTTAGCTTTAGCGTCCTTAGGCGGTTGGTCTATCGCGCCCTATCCTAATACTGGTACTGCGGCTAGTAAGTAACATCATCATCAGCCACATAGTAATATACTCACTCAAAACCTTCGGAGTAAACTCATCTTCTAACTCTTCGATTTTCAAAGTGGCACCCGAAATACTATCATAGAATTGGTCCCAAGACTGAAAAATAGACAAAATAATTTACGTAACGAAGTGATGTGGAAGCAAACTGTTTTTTCGTTTGAAAAGTTGTTTCCTTTTCTAAAATTAACATAGAAGAATGGGATGTGCTGCTTTTAGATGTAAAACCAAAGCTGTATTATGATTTCCTAAGACCCTGCTGAATGTTGCCTTTTTGTCTATCACGGATGTTTTTCTAATCTTTCTAGATTTTTTAACTCGAAGGATTTGATTTAATCGAGAAAACAAAATTCGCTGCAAAACGTAACCCTGACTAATATTTTTTGTGGAACGAATAAGTACTTGTAATTGCTCGAAGCGTCGTCTAATATATCTTTGCGTGTAGAATTCGCAATTAAGCATTCAATAAGAGGTTTGAGGGCAAACTCGAAAGCGGGCTTTGACGACCTGTATATTCGCGTATTGTAAAAATCAAGCAAGACATGATTATGCAGTACCCGTCATTTGATTTATTTTAATAGTACTATTAGGTACTCTATTTAGATTTAATAGAGGGATTTGTTGTGATCGATCAGCAAATGGTAAGCTGAGCCATTGCTCATCATTATGATGGCGACCTTTTTAATCTTTACTGAACGCGTGTCAGGATGAATCCAGCGACGCATATACGAGCTCTCAGTGAATGGTAAAATATAATATAACTCCTCTTTTTCTGTGTAAGGCGAGCACTGGAACTTCAAATGCCTACGTGTGCATTGATGTAGAAACTCACACACCAGGAGTCTAATGCTCTAATGCTGAGGCAAAACCAGCCTCTTCTTACAAAGGGTGGGATGGCGTAATCCACTACGAGGGTGCAGGTGCGGTGAATTTTTATCAGACTAACGGCTACCAAGATCTTCGGCGACTAGCGGCAGGATGAGAGATTTTACCAAACAAGGTATGGAATACTAAGGTTTTACCAAGGGTCCAAAGAAATCCCATCTATGAGTAAGAGCCGATTTGGGCTGCACAGTTGAAGTAAACTCTGTTGATTTCTTTACACATTCAACAGGTAAATTGATCACTTACAGAATCGATTGCGCCACTAGACTTAGTCCAGTCCAGATATTGATTTTCGAGGAAGTTGGCGTTAGAGCCACTGAGGAATGTCTCCGCCCGTGGTATGGGCTTCATTGTTGTTGGTAAATTCTGTTGGAGATATTAGACAACTAATAAAAAATAATTAACAAATGTATTCGGATAACTTCTGATTTCCGCTACCTCTCATATAGCGGTATGGATGCCATTGCTTATTTATTGTATGCACTTAGTCTAGTAAATGATCAGGTTTAAATGATTCCCCCTTTTAACAGCTATTTCTAATCGTTTTCAAAAAAGCATGACGTTTTTAATTCGTCGGTAATTCTTTATTTAGTTTTAATGGTCCGCGATAGGTCGGCTAGTAGTAAATCGAGTTTAATAAATACATGTTTGAAAGGGTATGACAGAATACTGATGGTCTCGTATAAATTTGATGCAGATCAGGTTGTTTTACCAATTTTTTGGCCTGTGACACAGATTTTCTTAGAGGAACAACTTGTTTCTTTCCTGAAATCACCCATTTTTTTATAGAGTTAAAGAGTTAAGCGAGGGGGACGACTACGACGACGACGACAGCGGAAATGATCGATCTCCGGTCAATTGAGAGTACTAGCATTGATGATAAGTGCTGATTAATTGGGTCAGTATAAAGAACTAAGAACTTACCGAGCTTTTCCTGTTTTGCAACATTTTTCTAGTGCTTTTCAATATGCGCAAACGACGTATTGTGACAGGCATTGTATTTAATTTTTACTGAAAATTTCAACCAAATTATGTATTGCGTAAGTCTGACACAAATGTGGCATTTTTTCTTCTTCGTGTCCATGTGTCCAATTATATTTGAAAAAATATGGCACTTAAAAAGTAGGTTTATAAAGTGAACCTGTTTCCCGAAGGGAGTGACCACAGACAGCCACCTGCTGCGATCCCGACAAACGCTCACTTTTATAAAATTGTTCAACGTTCGATTAGGGTCTTGCTTGACTTGACCTTTCTTGATGTCCCCGATTGGATCGTGGTGCTTTCCACTTCCAAGATTGCAATCTAATCTACATTCGCCTCGCATACCTAATATCTCTTACGTAAATCTTCTTACAATTTCATTTTCTCCACAGGCCTTAACTATTTAAGGTAAGTTAGGTAAATTTCCATCCACATCACCTGGATGAGTGGAAGTCTACCACTGTACGTTTCTCAAGAAACTTCTTACCACGTACGACCACCCTGTGGAACGGACTTCCGGCAGCGGTGTTCCCGAACGGGTAGGACATTGGAACCTTCAAGAAACGAGCCTACACCTTCCTCAAAGGCCGGAAACGCATCTGTGACACTTTTGGTGTTGCGGGTGTCCATGGGCGGCGGTGATTACTTTCCATCAGGTGACCCGCATGCTCGTTTGCCGCTCTCTCATATAAAAAAAAAAAAGTTAGATAGATTTTTTCATCATCATCATCATATCAGAAACAAAACGTCCTGTTGGACTACTCAATATATAGGCCTCCCTCGTACATTGCTAGAGCGATGGGTTAAAAATTGCCTGCGGGTAGACGTCCCAAGCTCCGCTTACCGGTGCGTGGTCTCTGTCATGTCATGATCCAGCGGCCTATGACCTATGTCCTACCTACTGCCACTGTCACTTTCTAATCCACTTGGTTGTGTGGTGAGTTACGTTCTTCGACGAATTAAAAATACCGAACATCGGCCTCTCCATAATTCGTGTGGCCTCGAGCTTCCTACGATTTGCACCGGGCTGGAATCGCTGGAAAACCGTCCTATCCACTCCTGCGTCATTGTCGCCCACAAATACCTACAAGTTGCAATTTTATCTTGACGCCTCTTACCTTAGCGAGATAACAATGTATTAAAACCAAAGAATTGAATTATTTTAAACATCAATACACAGCTAAAGTTATATTTAATGTTGTAGTTAGAGTAACTTTAAAATTTTGACAATATTACCAAACAATTTCAGTAATGAATTTTTAAAGAATTAAGCCTACATTCTAATGAAAATTATAAATCTAATGTGAAACTTAGTCAATATGTGTCAGTGAATTTCTTTCTCAGTGTCATTGTGTTTACTCATAGGTTTAATTTAAGATTATAGAAGTAATCAAAAGTGACCAAGAAGACTAGGTAGGTACGAGTAAGTCATTAGAAAATACTTCGGAGATACTAGTATGTGACGAAAGAGCAAACACAATAAGACTGGGCTGTATGTATTGGAATCCTTTGCCTCCCATAGATCAAATTAAAAAAGCCACGACACGTGTAAGTGACAGTGACAGTTTTTTTTTGTTTCAAATAAGTGTTGCCAATGATACAGATTTATCAATATTTTATCCGATTTCATTAATGGTCTATCTCCATCGAAATAAAATCCAAAATTCACGAAGTGAATAGTACAATGTCACATTAACACAAATATGTGGGCCTAATATCATAAACCAAACGTAGATTTACTCTTGTCATTTCGCATGTCAAAATGAAACAATCTAGCTGGCGAGCTCTAGTTAGAGTATACCTCAGTCACTTGACAACAAAGCAAATGTGTGTTCCATTTAACCAATTTCAATAATGGTCTACCGATATAGATATATCTTCATCGAAATAAAATCCAAAATTTACAAATTGAGATGATAATCAAAATTCTAAATTCAAATCCTAATTAAAAAACGCTTCATTTTGTAGGTACACAGTGTACACTTAAAATAGTCAAATAAATAGTACAATGTCAAATTGACACAAATACGTGGACATATCGATGGCTTAGTTCACAATTGCACTAACTACAATTTTTTAAATTTTCACTTCTTAAGTGCCAAATACATTAAATTTCATGCTCTTTCGGTTGCGCGTATTGAAATACTGCTAATCCATCTCTTTCTATGATAAACATTGTGTCACAATTGTAAAAAAAAGTTTTATGAATTTCCATAAGTACTAATGACATTTATTTCCGCAAAATTTAGTTATCATACATTATAACTCATTTTAAGTTTACCAACTGCAGATAATATTAAAACACAAACGTACTACATGTATTTCAAATATCTGAGCGTTCTTTTTAGCAGTGCGGTAAAATCGTATTAAGTACAGTTAATACAAAATAATGTAGAAAGTTTCGTACACAAGTGTATTAAGTAGTTTTATTTCAAATGATTTGGCAAATTTCAGAAAGCACAAATGCATTAAGTCGCTTTGAGCTAAATTCCCTGTATGTTTTCGACGTATTTCTTCCAGGACGTTAATGGGCAGCCCAAATGCAAAAATTTAAATCCTCCAAATGTACGGCCAAAATTCAATGGTTTTCGAGATATTAGGAATTTAAAAATTGTTATTCTTGATTTTTTTGTGTAATTTTTCTCCAAAAGAATGTTACCTCTACACGTATTAAGTGAAAGATTAAAATTGTGATACTCTTTGATCTTTCAATATTAATACCTTTTTGGAAAGCTAAGAAAACAAAGAAGTTGTTTTAAGTAATTATCACACGTGGTGTCATAGTGATTTCTTAAGATAAAACACATGATTTTGACGACCTGTTTGGTGTAGTGGTTAGAAATTCTGAATGCTATATCGAAAGGTCGCGGGTTCGAAACCCGCTAGGGGCATATGTTTGTATGATGAATACAAACATGTGTCCCGAGTTATGGATGTTTTTCATTTATACCGGATGAGTTTTTTTACCGTAAGAAAAATAATAGGGCATATTCGGTAAGTGAAATAGAAGTTATTGGCATAGGATTATACATATAAGATTAATATAAAAGACTAATTCTTCTTCTTCAATTTAAGAGCTATGCTCTTGTCGGTGGAGTAACGATCATGTCTCTCTACTTTCTGCCCTCGTTTTAACCTCTTGATACGACACGACATTCACCTTCTCTTTCACTTGGTCAAAGTAATTACGCCTAGGTCTTCCCCTTCCTCTCTTTCCTTCAATCTTTCCCTCAATTATGTTCTTCAAAAAAATATCGTGTCGTAACAAGTGACCTATCATCTTTCCTCTTCGGTTCTCAACTGTGGCTAACAGGCATCTTTTCTCCTTTACCATCACTAACACCTCTTCATTTGTTCTCTTCTCGGTCCAGCTTATTCCCTCCATTCGTCTCCAGCACCACATCTCGAATGCCTCTAACCTTTCCCTATCCCTTTGTGTTAAAGTCCATGTCTCACAGCCGTATAAAGCTATACTCCATACATGGCAATTTATCAGCCGCTTTCTAGCTTTTTTGCTTATTTTAGCTTTAAATAGACGTTTTTCTTGAATTAGATCCTGTAATTGATGTGAGTTTTCAGCTAGCGTTCCTATATCATCTGCAAACCTGATAAATTGAATTCTTTCACCGTTAATTTTAATTCCTCCTTTATGTGACTCGGATATTTTGTGTATTGCTGACTCTATAAATATATTAAAGATTAATGGTGAGAGTGGGCATCCTTGTCTAACACCTTGTCTTATTTTCGCTGTTCTCTTTTCTTCACCTATTTCTATTATGGTTTTCTGATCCTTGTAAAGCTAGTATATGATTCTTCTTTCTCTGTAATCCATTCGCTTCAAGATGTTCATCATTTTTTTCCAGTCCAACTTAAGGTCCTGTGTTCTTCGCATTTTAATGTATTTAATTTTTGAGGTATTGTTACGGTTTTTGTAATTTTAAATTCTTCTGGTATTTCTCCTGTTTCGTATATAATCTTAATTAATTTATATATTTCTTCTAAAAGGGGGTCACAACTTGCATATTTTAACAATTCAATGTATATTTGGTCATCTCCTGCTGCTTTACCGTTTTGAATGCTGCTAAGAGCTTTGTCAAATTCTTCTCTAAGAATGGAAGGGCCTTGATTATCTTTTTCCACTTGATCTTCTCGTTCTGACTGATTAATGGTTAAAAAATAAATAATTCGATTTCTTACCCCTTGTTTTTATTTTTATCAGTAGGTGCCCCTGTGGCTTCTGATTCCTGCACCAGCCCCTTTAGCATGAACACGTGATAATGATATTTTATCTATTTTGAACTGTAACATATCATTTTTCATTAAGAGTAACACTCTATAAATAGCTTTATCGTAATTTGGTGATCATGCTACAAGGGTAGGTTGATAAAATTGTAATATATTTCAGAGTTGAACACTTTTAATGCCTACCAACATTATAAATCTTAGTGCACAAATGTACTAAGTCGGGAGTTTTCAAATTATTTTACGATTTTTTATATGTTTTGTTTGTACTTATGTAACAATATTGAGATATGTTAAAGTTAAAGAATCACTGCAATAAATAGACTCATGCTTTTTTAAATATTTGATTTAGCTTTCGATCTGTTCATTTTCAAACTTTAAAAAACTTTAAAGCCCTCTCCTGTAAATTTGACAAATCTGTAGTTAGTGCAATTGTGAACTAAGCCATCGATATTATCATAAACCCATCGTAGATTTACTCTTGTCATTTCGCATGCACAATGAGCCAATTCTAGCTAGCGAACTCTAAGGGTATCTCTCAGTCACTTGACAACAAAGCAAAATATTATTTTGTTGCTGTCTTTGTTCTAATATACTAACTGTACAGTATAAATATCTACTTTGTATTTGTTTTGTTTTTCATTGTTTCAATTTTGTTTTGGTTTCACCCAAAACTTTAGTAAAGTGACAATGATGAAAGTAAAGATGAAGACTTGAGTTTAGTAATGAAATTTTGAGCGACATGCCTGCATAGTTACATACATACGCAGTAAGTTAATAAAAGGTTTGAAAAATAAACGTCGATTGTCTACATTACCTATTTTCATATAAATATTGTGAATTTACTCATATAATAGTTAATTTACAGATTATTTTTACCGAATTCTTTGTTACAATTGGCAACATTATTTCAAATTCAAATTGTTGTGTTGTGGTATAGTTGTATTGTATTATAGTAAATAAACATTACAGAAATTGTTGGATATAAAAAAATATGTCTTATTTCGATTACTTCTGTTCAAATATTGAGAAAAGAGACTCTGACGCGATCACTGGGATATGTATCGACATGTGTCCAGAAGACGAAGTCAAAGTGTAAGTACAAAAGTGTCTCCCGAATTCATTTTTCTCAAAGACTTTTTTACTTCGTAGTAACGTTTGATTATAATTTATCTGTTTGCTTACCTATAGGCGGGAAAAGGAGACACTGGTGCATGTCCTTGAGGTTGTGGGGCCTGTGAGAAAACTAGTGAAATGCTACACTAGATCTTCTGGGGATGCCAACTTAGCCGTCCCATGTTTACTGAGGCCGTACTCCGTATTAAAGAACACCGTACAGTACCTCTTACTTGAGTAAGACCTTTCATATTTTGTAATTGTAAAATTCACTGGGCTAATGGACTTTACCTACCAATAAAGTTTCGCTCAGGAATACTCTTGCTATGCCCTTAAAAAAATTAATAGGTAGTAGGTTACTATGGGGTGGGATTCAGTAGTGGATGTCCTGTGACTGATACGGAGATGATGGTGATGATTAAAATCAAGTTTGAAGCAATTAAGGGTCACGGTGTAGCCTTCGGAAGCAGTTCCTTGTGTGACAACTTGATGATGCAGCCACATTTGTGTTGTTAAGTAAATGTTTATGAGCCTTTATATGACATGATATACGTGAACATGACCAATATTAGTGCTGCCATTAGTTAAATTTATTAAAAGTAATAGAGTATGTTGAGAGTGAAGCTAAAACATAAAGTCTATAACATTGATATTAGATGGAGGATGGGTTGGGTAAACCCAACCCGATATTAAAATATCGTGCTACCCGAATCTAAAAATGCCGGGAGGTAGATAAGTGTCTTGTCCAATTTATCCATCATATTTTTATTGTCGGAGATACATATTTTTTTATCATACAAAAGAAGTATCCCAACGCAATCAAAATATTGTCAAAATGCTAATCAAATCAGAACAAATGCTCATTAAAAATATTGAACAAATGTCCTTAATATTTTGACTGAAATACTTGGTTAGATTAAGTTTGCTGTATATACGAATTAGAGTGCCCCATTCTCCCCCTTTTGGTTTTAAATATTTATCCAGTCTGTTTTAGAAAGAGGGTGCACTGACCACTGACTCTGGTAATTTGTTGATAGGAGGTGGTGTTTAGGGTTGCTTGCACATGGTGGTAAGTTGAATTAGAATGTAAGATTCTCTTTACATATAGGACATAAGACTTACGAGACTGAGAAGGTGCAGTGTAACTAGTCTACAGGCCAGATTTCAGTGATGAAATTATTATTATTATTATATTATTATAGACGAGCAGCATTACTGCTGGTATGTCTATGTCACAGTGTTGGAAGAGTTCACATTGTTCATTATGTTGTTATTCAGTCAATATTTAAGTCATCACTAGTTTTTTAAAAATTTACCCGATCTATTCTTGAACGAATTCACTGATTGGGCGGACACATAGATGGAGGAACGGGGTCACTGGATCTCTTTCCATAACAGAACACAAAACCAGCATAAGCGGACACCAGTGTTGATTATTGTAGCGATGACTACAGATGGCAACAAGCAAATCATAGAAGAAAAAAATATCTGAGCACTGTCATTCCTTGTGTTGGGTAACTAGTGCTATTTTAAGAATAAGAATCGTTTATTTGACCCATTTAACGACACACACATTTTGACCAATAACTCCCCGATTGGTACGCAGGCGTAACTGTGACGCATCTCCATCGTTTAATCCCCCGTAGTATGACAACATACGCATTTTATTAAATTTACATTTCTTTATTTGCTGAAACTCAATTTACGTCTCAATATAGGCTATAAACAAGCATAAATTCAATAAATAAATAATATGTTGGTTTCTTTTACTCGTGATCCAGTCATTTGATGTCCTGTGCACATGCCGTTTGGTACCTGAGTGGTACTGACGTCATAAATGTCAAAAGGACACTAGCGGTTAATATGAGTGTTTTTGTTGTTTGGAGGGCTAGTTAAATTGTTAGAAATTAAGAAAAAAGAAGAAAGAAAAAGTATTTATTGCCAACAAATACAGAAAATTTCATAGGTATAACATTTTGCATAATCAAATGTATTTGTGGCAAAGGGATTGGGCTTCAGCATTTGCTGCCAATATGTCGTATGGCAATTGACAGCGCTGGTTTTCGGCGCAACCCCTCTCTCACTTAGGTTTTCAAAATAAAACAACACAGGCGCATTCCCACATACACTTATGTGTCAGGAAAAAAAAAACAGAAAACAAAGAAAAAAACTGCTGTTACCTACTTGCGAGTGTGATAAGTTGATAACAAAAAAAGTGCACTCGCCTAAAAATTTGACCTTTTGTTCAACTTTACGACGGAGATCTTGAGATCGGCTAAGACAAATAGATAAATAAATAAAAGTCCATTATTATTAGTCTTAGTTGTTTTCAGTTGAAAGCAGTCCTTAAGTCGAACACTGACTGTCAGGTGACTACGGTGGTTCACTACTCTGACATAAATCTACCAATCCGCACTGGGTCTGCACGGTGGATTATGGCCCATCCTAGTGAGAGGAGGCTGTGTGCCACAGCAATGGGGTCATGTGAAGCTGATGATGATGACCGAATAAACCCACAGGTGAGGCTTGTGTCCAGTAGTGGAATTGCTTGGGCTGCTGACAATGTAATGAATGTTTTTTGCCATTTGTTTTTTAAATTTTATGTTTGTAAACGCTTTATGTACAGTAACCTTTATTATTATTAATAATTTTTTAGTGTAACCAAACGAGACGACGTACCTACACCAGTGGTTTATGACTTTGTGAATGATCGCTTGAGGGCTGTGAGACAAGACATGACCATACAGAGGCTGAAGCCGGAGCAGTGCATAAATTTATTAGAGCCTATGGTGCGGTTCCATCTCTATTACGGCTATAAGTAAGTTTGCTTGAAATTTATCATTGACGATTTAGATGTTTGCTTGAACTGTAGGCAATATAGAACTTTGGAGTCTTAAGTTTCGACAGAAGAAATAATATATAATATAAGTAAACTTTAGCTGGCATGAATCAAAACCTGTACCTTTAAATAAAACATTTATTTGCACCCGACTTACCGAGAAAGGAGCGAAATGTTTTGCTAGTGTATGTGTGTGTATAGATTTCAATGTTACCTCTAGCCTACAGGGCTTGACCGATTTTGAAATGCAAGGTGTCGTTTGATTCGTCTTGATCCCAAGAGTGTCATCACAGGATACATTTTATGGCAAAAATTATTACAATACAAATACACTACCATTGAATTTAGACAAATAAAAGGTGCCTGGTCCCGTCCCGTTTTGATTGTGGCATCCTTAGTCTTTCCCCTACTTTCTGAGGACCGCAGTCCCAGGGCAATACCAACAGCCCGGTGGAAGGTCATCGGTGAAGTAAAACATCGTGAGGAAACCTGCATGCCTGAGAAATGAAAATTCAAAGCATTGGGCCAGCGTGGTCGACCATGGCCCATACTCGCTCATATTTGAGGGAAGGTTTATATCCCTGCAGTGGGATGTTTACGGGCTGATGATGATCATTAGTCTGAGCCATGATTCGTATGAGTTAGTCTGAGGCACAGCATACAAATAAGAATTTTTATGTTATTATCTGTTGGGAGAAGATAAACGGCAACTACGTGATGATCAAGGGTTTATTGTTGGATGTTGCACCGATTGGAAGAGAGCGAAAAACTGGCCGCGCGCCATTAGATTTGCGCCATCTATCGGATTGTCCTGGAACCCGTGAGAAAGGTACAGTTGTACCTATTGAAGTGAATAAATTGATTAGTGGTGGGTTCACGGGTTCGCCGATAAATGGCGCCAGTCTTTGACATAATCGTGCCGACGGCGTCAGGCGAGGTTCTATACTGAACATCATCATATTATCAGCCACATGACGTCATCTACTGAATATAGGCCCCCCCCATATATAATCAGAGCGACTTGGAAACGGCCTGCATCCAGCGACCTTCATCATGTATGTTCACCTTTTGAGGGGACATCCATTGCTAAACATAGGCCTTCCCCATATATAGGCTATAGGCTGCTTCCAACCGTCCACTCACTAGTGGACTTTTTACGCTGCGTTTGCTGATGCGTGGTCTCCAATCGAGAACTTCAATGCCCGACCGAACATCAGTTGTTCGAGCTATCCTGTATAGCTCGAACTCGTGAATTCGTGTAATTCCCGTTAACTGGTGACGTCACTTTTGATTACGAAGAACTTTGCCCAAGGAACCGTAGTCGAATTCGATCAAAAAATTTTCGTATACCCATACAAAGTAAACCATTCTGAAACCATCTTTAGTATGGAAGTCCAACAATTATCGGCTGAATTCGGCTATGGTTGGTATATGAATGCTCAGCCCACTGCTAATGAGAGGGCGTCGCAGGCGAATGAAAGTCATTGACGTAGCCCAGCGGATTAGTAAGATCTTCATCTTACTAATCCGCTGGACTTTCATTCGCCTGCGACGCATTGCCCTCTCATTAGCATTGCGTGATAATAGAGATCAAAGATAATACACCCTTGTGTTTTCTGCTGGATGTAACAAAATATTTGAATCTAATTGTCCAGAAGCTAATCATAGTGTCTATTCTTCTTTCAGATTATGCGAACTACCTTTAAAGGACTATGACCCAGTGCTGAACAAGAAGTATCTATTGGAATGTCTAAAATGGCTTCTGACTAGCTGTGATTCAATATCTACATCGCTAAAGACCAATAACGCAGCTGAACTCAGCGATGATTTTACAAATTTAACCATGGATCATAAATCAAGATTGGTCAGTGATAGAGTTCTGATGGAAAGTCTGTATATTTTGTGCAATTTGGACAGTTTCCATCCATTACATCGATATCTCGGCCTACCCAAATATTTGATTAGGTATGTTGTTGATTTTTTTTAAACTGTAATCTAAACTAACATTATAAATAATAAATAAATAAAAAACTATATAAAATAATAAAAAACGATATTGCAGGATCTTGTCCCATATCAAATTACATTAAAAATTTACATTAAAAATTAAAATTACAATTTAAATTTAAAATTCAAATTCAAATTTTTTTTTTTTTTTTTTCTCTAAATTATTAAGTACATTAAACGATTATAATTGTGTCATTAGTATCCATAATTTAGTCATTTATATATTATTTATGTATTTAAATAGTTTGTACTTTATATTATTAAAATTATCTAGTATATAGGTTCAGTAGACATTTCCTTCCACGTACCGTTACTTTTTGGAATAAGCTCCCAGCGGATGTCTTTCCGAACCGATACGATCTGGGAACCTTCAAGAAGCGAGCATATTCCTTCCTTAAAGGCCGGCAACGCCACTGCGGATCTTCCGTTTCCGTAGATTGTTATGGGCAGCGGTGACACTTACCATCAGGTGCGCCTCTTGCTCGTTTGCTCACCTCTTCAATAAAAAAAAAAAATATATATATAAATATTGTATACAGCCATAATTATTTTATTTCTGGATGATCTTGCTCTCTGCTCGAATGACGCCCTCAGGTTTCGCATCACAGCGAAGAAATCATTCACCTGTTCCCGGCAAACATACTAGACGCGCTGACCGCCATGGCAACCCCAGCATACCCCTAAAGGCAATATAATAGCTCTCGGAATGAGTGGTAGCTGCGTTGTGTGTATGAGTACCATAGGTGGCTGGTGTAGAACGCCTGGCAGTATGCCTTGAACAAGGTGATCTTGGCGTCCTTATATACATGCCTAAGTCTGTCTGTCCAGCTTTAACGCCAACACTGCTGGATCGATCATGTTAAAATTTGGCGGAGAAATAGCCTCAGATCGGGAGAAGGACATAGGCTACATAATAGGCCCATATTAATAAATCATTCTCAAGATTGAGAACAGTCTTGTGACTGGTCTCAAGTAAACGTGTTGATTAATAAACCTAACTTGAGACCTGAAAAGCACATGCATACTCAAGCAGTAATCACTTGCGAGGTGCGCGTATTAATAAACGAAACTCAAGACTATCATTCATTCGCCGCTTAGGCGAATACTTGAGAAGTGATCTCAGCTGAGTAGACATCAAGATTGGTTTATAAATTAGCACGGATCGTCAACTGCTTAAGATGCATCTCGGTTGATATAGCCTCAAGACTTCTATTGACATTGATTTATTAATACGGGCCATAGTGTTACGACCTTTATCCTAAATGGGGTGGTCAGAGATCGCCCACAAACAGGTTTTCAAAAAAGTTTTATAGTTGAAGCAACGACCACGGCTCACCTTTCGAAATACAGTTGTTTGGCCGCAGACTTAGACTTAGATAGAAGGTTATGCTATACCACCAACCAAAACTACTCTTTATTCGAATAAAAAGCCTCCTCTCAGACAACTTAGGGTCCATTGGCACATTTAAACCAAAAATTGAAGTTGTATTTATTAAATTACCAAATTCCATCATATCTGCGTTGACGTGGCGACAAACCAATGATATTATATTATCATACTTCTTCCCCATATTACTGTATTACTCTTTCATATATTTATGTTATTCTTTCCTTAGTCATAATTTTATAAATTATCTGTATAAATATTTAGTATATATATATTAAATAATGTTTAATTTTATCTATATGCAACTGTTATATTTAGTTATGTGGATGGATTTGCACAACTAGTACAACTATCCGCATCGCGTCGGAGGCTCATGATGTTGGGCTCCTCTGAAAACCAGCGCTGTAACAATTTCTACCGGCATATGCTGAGATGGAGACCATTTTTGTCATCACACTGCACTCACCACATTTTAAAATCTGTTTCTGTATATTGTGATAATTTTCTTGTTTTTATTAACATTGTTGTTGCTATAGTGTGGTGTCAAATAAATATATGTCTATGTCAATGTCTAAAAGTATCCTGTGTTATATTTCAGGGCCTCTTCCTCATTTCATACAAATCCGTTCATCGGTTTCGTTATTGTTATGCAATGAACACACGTCCAAACTGTTGTATTTATAATATTAGTTGGTTTGTCCGAGTTGGATTTTTTTTTTTTTATGATTGACTGGATTCGCGTTTGACCACAATCTCACCTGATGGAAAGTATGATGTGTATAAGTATATAGTGTATAAGTATATAAGAAAGTATAAAGACGATGTGGCCGGAGATGAAGCACGCGATCTCAGTAAATGCCTATTCACTCTGCTCTTGAAGATCCCAAGGTTGTAGGATTCAGGAAAGACTGACGCCGGAAGGGAATTCCATGCCTTGGCTATTCGGATGATGAATGAAGAATCGAACTTCTTAGTGCGAATGTTCGGTATATTAATTATATACGGGTGGAATCCCTTCCCACGCCTAGTGGTCCGAAGATGGAGGGGTGACGGTGGAATAAGATTTTTTTTGTTTTTATTTGTTAAATTCGACGCAAAATGCGATCGGATTTGTAATAAACATGGATTCTTTTATATTTCAGTGCCCCATTATTACATTTGGCTTACAAAATTGCCATTGCAAATCTCGTTGGCAATTACATAGAAGTGTGCAAGCTAATGGATAAGCTGTGCCCGCTGACTTACTGCGCTATGTGCTTGTATCTACCAACGCTACAGAGGTAAACATATTTTTTTATAATTACGATTCAATTAGTTAAACTCTAGTATACGTAGCTATGCTTAGTGTCTCCCTGCGGGATCGAATCCGAAATGAGGAGATCTGCAGTAGAACCGAGGTGACCGATATAGCCCGTAGAATTGCCAAACTGAAGGGCAGGTCTCCAGGGCCCCCCCAGCGGGCCCCCCCCCCGAGCCCGAGTGGGGACCGACGATTTGGTAAAGATTGCGGGAAGCCACAGGATGCGGGGAGCGCAGGACCGATACAAGAATTAAAGATATATTGCAGGTCAGAAGTCGCAAAGTCAGTAATTCATTCAAAAGGTTATGTATATACGCTTTTTCAAAAAGGTTCTTGTTGATATACAAAATCTTCCATTCAATAAGAAGATACTATAAAACAGAAACTTATTAAGAAAGCATATTATAAAATATCAGACTATTTAGATTATAGACGATCGATTGGTGTAGTGGATAATGACCCTATCAGTGAAACCAACGGTTGCGGGTTCGAATCCCGCGAGGGGTAAATGTTTGTGTGATGAATACGAACATTTATTCCCGAGTATTGGATGTTTATATAAATATTTATGTATGTTTATCCGTTATCTAGTATCCATAGCACAAGCTTTGCTTAGTTTGGGACTAGATGATTGGTGTAAGTGTCCGAAATATTTACTTATTATAAACATCTTTGGCAGGCAGGCATCCTTATCAGGCAGTTCGAATGGATTGGCATAATCCCGGAAATGCCAGCGCTGTAACAGCCAGTTCTTCAGTTCTTATGAAGAAATATATAGATAGATATATAAGCATTTATTTGCATCCATGTACACACACATAACAAATTTTACATATGAAAAATACAACTAAAACAATAAAACACAAGTACAGAAACAAAAAAAAGTTATGTGTGTGCTGCAGTATACAAAAGGCTACAGCTCAGTGTATGCCCGATTTGCCCGAGAAATAGATTTTTATTGTTTTTTTTTTGGTCTGTTTTATTTTAATGGAGGGTTTTTTCTTAATAGAAAATGTCACCCTCATTGTACTGTCACTCATAAAACATCTAATTTAATTTATTATGTTAATCGCGAAGTCGCGTGCGCAAACCCACGAAGACTAATTGTCTTATTTTAATATCAGAAAGTGACAAACTAAGTCACGCTTAGTGAAGTTTTGTTAACCATTGAGACAAGAATAGACATAAAGTCTACGATCGACAGTAGAATCCTACAATCTTGGGATCTTCATGAGCAGGGTGAATAGGCATCCTACTGAGATCGCGTGCTTCATCTTCGGCCACATAGTCACTTCCCATCAGGTGAGATTGTGGTCAAACGCGTATCCAGTTAACCATGAAAAAAAAGCCCGCGAGTTATGTCAAATCTCGCGTCAGTTGTGATAGCTCTATGTTGTTCCCGCGACGCTTTGTCACTCGAGTCGCGTTAAATAATGATATTTTTCACTGTACACAAAGTTTTTAAAAATAATATACTTACACACTTCGCTCTCCCAGTATAAATAAATAATGTTGACTGATTATTCATCATTATTCACTTATCTTCTAAATCAAACGTTGTCTTCTATCATTAATGCTGAGTACATTTGTAATTGGTAGACATATAAGAACTGTACCACAAACCATGTCACATCAAATTATAATATATGTACTACTGTTAATGTACCTAAAGTAAATAAATAAATTGTGCTTGCCGTTCCGAGATGGCAGGACGAGCAGGATAAGTTCCTCAATAAATAGTCAGGGGAAGCCCAGAACCGAGAGGCGTGGAGGGATAGGAATGAGACCTTTGGCCAGCAATCTCACCTCCACACTCCTCCCACTGTAACTCCTATAAGCTAGGATCGACAGTGGTACTTGACACGGCGCCTACTAAGGTAGACGGTGCCCTACGTGACTATTGCTACCTTGGACCCCAGACTAATTAAAGAAAGAAATAGAGTGTGTAAGTAAGAAAAAGGTTTCCCTTTGGCCAGCAGTGGGACAATATGGGCTCCTAATTTAATTTCTAGATATAACAATCTTTGATAATTTATGTTTACTGTATATTACCTCAAACAGTTTGGATCACTATTTGTAGTCGACATGGAAAATCACTAAAAGCTTGAGAACCACTGGTATACTCGTACAGCTATGTTGAGTTGTGATTTATTATAGCCAATTGATGTGTCCAAAATATTTACTATTAGACGGGCGTTGCAAGTGATGAGCCATGCATACAGCCAGAGGTTTAGTGTGCCGATTGAGGTGCTGCGTCGTTGGCTTCGGTTCGGCAGCGATGGAGATACGGCAGATGCGTGTGCGCACTACGGCGCCCGCGTGGATGGTGAAGCCGTACGATTCGCTAAATCCGAATGGAAGACAGACGCCCTAACTGTGAGTGCACACTTGAGTTATACCTAATTTTTTGAGCTTTATAAACACAGATAAGATATTAACATCAAATGGTTCCCATTTTTATGCACTTTCTAACGAAAATAGCTTCGGACGACCGTAATTTCGGACTTTTTCTTTTACAGTTTACTCTGCCAATTATAAACCAATCGTCATTATTTTACTTTTGTTGTATATAGTTGGACATCACAAGTTAGTAAGGGACGCAAGTAAGGGACGCAAGGAACGTCTGAAGCTAAGCAAATAAAGGATTCTTAGCAAAAGAAAAAGTCCGAAGTTATGGCCGTCCGAAGCTATTTTCGTTAAAGAGTAGACCCCCTCATGTAAAGTGAAGATTAGGCCGAATGAAGCGTACTGACTCGAAAACCCTATTTTATTTGAGGGACTGGCTATCTTATCTCTGACAATCGGAATACAACAATGCTATAACATTTTGGCGGTAGACTTAGATATGATGGTGGTAGCTAGCCACGCGGACTTTTAAAATGACCTACCACCAACTAAACCGAGTACTAACCATGTACCCCACTGGGGATCGAACCCGCGACCTCCTATTGTTTACATTGAGCCACGGAGGCGGTATCTTTGCGTCAGCTTTGTGAATAAGCAGCGTTTTCAAGGAATTTTTTGGCCCGTAAAATCTTTTCACAAAGAATCTTTGTTAAATCTTTCATTTAATATTACAGAAATACACAACTCACGTATTATATACTCACAGATACACTACATTTCCACACCTACATATACATATAGGTATTTATGATAGCTAACGCTGAGTGCAAAGGGATACTATAGCATAACTGATTACTTGGATGATAATACAACTTTGACTTAATTTTGACTTAAAAGAGCAATCCTTGAGTTTCTTGCTCGTTCTTCTCAGGGGATTGCAGCGTTGTGAATGAGCAGTAAATATAAGTTTAAATATGTTAATGTTGACGATTTTAAGTGATACTTTGTGTCCTATGAAATAAAGAACTTTTCATTTCATTTCAAAACAGCTGACTTTACAATCTGTAAATTCTATATGAAAAAAGTGAAATGTCGAACTTGGCTTACATGTTCACAAATCATTGTCAACAATACGAATGTCATGCTGTGGTATTTGTTTCATTATTAAATTTAAAAAAACGAGGGCAAAACTTTTAAACTTAAAACAATTAGGTAATTGATATAAGCAACGGACACTGAACAGTGGCGCCGCCAGGCAATATTTAACGGGAGGAAAGGGAAGTACCCCATTTGTTTCATTGTTTCAGTTGCAACCGAAGAGGCTAGATTGCGATGGGAAGCTCAACTTGGCCACAGATTACGTATTCACATATACGATATCCACATGAATAAAAGAGTACAAAATACTTTTTCTTTTTCTTTCAATAGACCCACCATCAGCATCTCATTTATAATTTTTAGGGTTAAAACAAATGACGTCTGTCAAAATGGATTTCAAGAATTTTGGTAATGTCAAAAAATTGTGCGCAATGGAAAATATTATTGTCAGTGTAGTTGAGTCATTCAATACTTTTGGTGACGATTTAGACGTGTTACTGAGGGCGGAGTGTGAGTTTTGTTTCGACTTAACTTTATTACCGCGTTCACGTTTACGTGACGATTTGTTTGTATGAAGAAATGTGCAGCGCCTCTAGCGGATAGTTTGCAAAAACGATTTTTTTCATAGATACTTTTTGCGTAAACGCGAACGCAATGGTAAAGGTAAAAATGAGACAAAACTCGCACTTCGTACACTGGAATCCACATTTCTCGTACGCAGAAACTGCTTTACCAATGATTTTTCTACCTTCAAAGCAAAAGACGTGTCAGGATCGTAGCAAGTGGAAGTCTGTGGTCTCTGCCTACCCCTGCGGGAAACTGTCGTGACTTTATGTACGTATGAATTTTATGTATTTCAAAAACAAACGAAGTCATTTAAATGTCTTTGTGATGACGGATTTTTCTTCAATTCCAGGCCATATTCTCTATTTTATGGATGGATAATGGAGCTTTCGGGGACTAAGTGTGACCCGCGGATGCCCCGGAAACTCAAGGGGAAAATTTACAAGACCATTATAAGACCTGTCACCATGTATGGATCTGAATGTTGGACAATGAAAGTGACGGATGAAAGTAGAATGCATGTGGCAGAGATGAGAATGAGTATATCAGTGGAAGTCTGAAAGTGGCGCCAATAACAGAAAAGTTGAGGAGTACTAGTTTGGGCACATTATGAGGAGGGATGAAAGGCACGTAACGAGACGAGTGTTGAGTATGAATGTGGAGGGATACAGAGGTAGAGGAAGACCGAAGAAGGTGTGGGTAGACTGCGTGAGGAATGATATGTGTGTGAATGGGGTGAGTACGGAGATGACGGCTGATAGAGGAGAGTGGAAGAGGATGACATGTTGTGCCGACCCCACCTAGAGTGGGATAAGGGCAAGAAAATGATGATAATCTATTTTATCGGTCTCCGTGGCTCAATATAAACAACATAGGGTTTATGAATCGAAGGTCGTGTGTTCGATCCCCAGCGGGGTACATGTTTAGTACTCGGTGGTGGTAGGGAATTTTAATGTCCGCCTGGCTAATTAGTCTACCGCCAAACAGCAATGTTAATAGCATTGTTGTGATCCGGTTGTCAGAGATAAAATAGTCATTTCTCAGTCAGTCAAATAGTCAGTACGCTTCCACCATCGGCCTCATTTTTCCTTAACATCAGGTGTGATTGATTGTGATTTTGCTAACCCGTTGTGAATAAAAAAAAAACTATCTATGTATCAAACTTAATCTAAATCCTTTCATCCGTTAAGCAGTGATTGAGCATACGAAAACAAACATCCAAGCTTTGTATTTATAATATTAGTTAGTATTACATGTTTCACCGAAATTGTCTAGGTCGTACTGCAGGCGTCCTGACTGTACCTACATAAATAAATATCCTTATAGGTACACACACTCAGCGCCATCTAGCTCCACTAGTTAGGCTTGTGTTGTGGATACAAGAAGGTTGATATACTACATAAATACATTTTTTTTTGTAAATAAATACTTATTATTGATTTATTTGCTTATTTACATAGAATCAACAGCATTATTTCAGAAATTATATTATAGTAAATTAACACCAAATTTATGCCAATTAGTGATTCTTATTATGTTACTGACAATAGTTATCGTTATAATTGAGTGGGTAACGTTTTAATTATATTACAAGAAAATTGGTACTTTTACATTATTGTTATACACCGTGTAACGGTTAAGTGTAGTCATATTTTAAGGGCTTGTTCTACCCATCAATACGAACAACTTTTACTATGGGGGCAACTTCGAAATCGCGAAAAAAAAATGAGCTGTTCCATAGAAAATTTCAATAACCTCCCGATGCAATGTATGAAACAGCTGATTTTTTTTTCGCGATTTCGAAGTTGCCCCCATAGTAAAAGTTGTTCGTATTGATGGGTAGAACAAGCCCTTAAAATATGACTACACTTAACCGTTACACCCTGTATAGATAGGTATCAATAAAACAATCCTCATTAATATACGAGTCGTTATGTTAATGAGTCTAAATTGCGTAGTGTTAAAAGTCAAACTAAAGGAATTAAGTAATTTTAAGCCAAATAAAGATGTCAAAACTATAGATCTATGTAACAATTAACTAATAAAAACAATGATGAAATAAAATAAGTTGTCGCATGTTATAAATGAAAACATCCATAACTCGGGTACACATGTCCGTATTCATCAAAATCAAAATCAAAAATACTTTATGCAATGTAGGATACAAAAATATCACTTATTGAAAGTCAGCATGTTAGTATTTTTTTTTAACTACATCGCTTCACAAGGTGTTATGGTTAGGGAGAAGAAGTGACAAGAAATTCCGCAACAACACATCTTTTCAATTAGTTTCCATCTTTACAATAATATTACATATTACAAAACAATAGCAATTAACATAACGACCAGCTAATACTAGAACTCCTTATCGCCTAAATAATCATTCTTTTTTTTTTTTTATATATGAGAGCGGCAAACGAGCCTGCGGGTCACCTGATGGAAAGTAATCACCGCCGCCCATGGACACCCGCAACACCAAAAGTGTCACACATGCGTTGCCGGCCTTTGAGGATCTATCCTGTAATAACCCTTCTTATACAGAGTTTCTTTAATGTGGCGTTTAAATTTCTGCTCTGTTAAACTTAATACATGTTCTGGTATTTTATTGTAAAAGCGTATGCTGTGTCCCACAAAGGATGTGCTAACCTTGCTAAGTCTAAATTGTCGAATTTCAACTTTATTTTTGTCACACAAACATATACCCCTTAGCGTGATTCGAACCCACAACCTATTGATATAGTGGTCATAGTTGCTATTCACTACAGCAAACAGGTCGTCAAAATACATTAGTACATTAGTTTATAGTTACATTAGTTTTAGGAATAGATTATTATGTACTAACAATATGACAATAATACAAGTATACATATACTTCCGTGACGACAAGGAACTTGATATTAATTTCTGTCGATACTATCTTTACTTAGGTACTGAATAACGGCAACTAACGATGACGTAGAACTACAGGGTGTTATTACAAATTTTTATTTAATTCGGATGTAGGTATGTATTGGGTCTTTAAATATATGAAATTGGAGTTTTTTTTCTTCCAATTCCTGCGATTTTCAAAGTCATATCCAAATTTGTTTTTTATTTAAAAAATGGAATGTTATTTCAAGGTTTCACATGAAATATTTTTAATTTCTGGGCTAAATCACATAATAAAAAAAAATTGAACAGAGCTCTTTTCATGTGCTTCCCATAATCATTTCTTAGATTCGCTGAGACTTTTATAAAGCGGTTACTTTTATAAATTAACGCTGCCTATACTTAACTTAATGTTATCCGATAATACACACAAAGTTTAGCTAAATTTGGATTTGCCGTTCCCAAAAAAAAAATCAAAAATGTTTGTATGGAGAAAACAGTCTTAATGAAATACATATAATATATACAATACATGGGTACATGCTTAAGGACTCGGTTTGGTTGATGGTAGGGCATTTTAAATGTCCACCTGGCTAGCGACCACCATCTTATCTAAATCTGCCGCTTATCTTCTAAATCAAACGTTGTCTTCTATCATTAATGCTGAGCACATTTGTAATTGGTAGACATATAAGAACTGTACCACAAACCATGTCACATCAAATTATAATATATGTACTACTGTTAATGTACCTAAAGTAAATAAATAAATTGTGCTTGCCGTTCCGAGATGGCAGGACGAGCAGGATAAGTTCCTCAATAAATAGTCAGGGGAAGCCCAGAACCGAGAGGCGTGGAGGGATAGGAATGAGACCTTTGGCCAGCAATCTCACCTCCACACTCCTCCCACTGTAACTCCTATAAGCTAGGATCGACAGTGGTACTTGACACGGCGCCTACTAAGGTAGACGGTGCCCTACGTGACTATTGCTACCTTGGACCCCAGACTAATTAAAGAAAGAAATAGAGTGTGTAAGTAAGAAAAAGGTTTCCCTTTGGCCAGCAGTGGGACAATATGGGCTCCTAATTTAATTTCTAGATATAACAATCTTTGATAATTTATGTTTACTGTATATTACCTCAAACAGTTTGGATCACTATTTGTAGTCGACATGGAAAATCACTAAAAGCTTGAGAACCACTGGTATACTCGTACAGCTATGTTGAGTTGTGATTTATTATAGCCAATTGATGTGTCCAAAATATTTACTATTAGACGGGCGTTGCAAGTGATGAGCCATGCATACAGCCAGAGGTTTAGTGTGCCGATTGAGGTGCTGCGTCGTTGGCTTCGGTTCGGCAGCGATGGAGATACGGCAGATGCGTGTGCGCACTACGGCGCCCGCGTGGATGGTGAAGCCGTACGATTCGCTAAATCCGAATGGAAGACAGACGCCCTAACTGTGAGTGCACACTTGAGTTATACCTAATTTTTTGAGCTTTATAAACACAGATAAGATATTAACATCAAATGGTTCCCATTTTTATGCACAACGGGTTATCACTTGACCTAAATCACACCAGGGGGTCTACTTTCTAACGAAAATAGCTTCGGACGACCGTAATTTCGGACTTTTTCTTTTACAGTTTACTCTGCCAATTATAAACCAATCGTCATTATTTTACTTTTGTTGTATATAGTTGGACATCACAAGTTAGTAAGGGACGCAAGTAAGGGACGCAAGGAACGTCTGAAGCTAAGCAAATAAAGGATTCTTAGCAAAAGAAAAAGTCCGAAGTTATGGCCGTCCGAAGCTATTTTCGTTAAAGAGTAGACCCCCTCATGTAAAGTGAAGATTAGGCCGAATGAAGCGTACTGACTCGAAAACCCTATTTTATTTGAGGGACTGGCTATCTTATCTCTGACAATCGGAATACAACAATGCTATAACATTTTGGCGGTAGACTTAGATATGATGGTGGTAGCTAGCCACGCGGACTTTTAAAATGACCTACCACCAACTAAACCGAGTACTAACCATGTACCCCACTGGGGATCGAACCCGCGACCTCCTATTGTTTACATTGAGCCACGGAGGCGGTATCTTTGCGTCAGCTTTGTGAATAAGCAGCGTTTTCAAGGAATTTTTTGGCCCGTAAAATCTTTTCACAAAGAATCTTTGTTAAATCTTTCATTTAATATTACAGAAATACACAACTCACGTATTATATACTCACAGATACACTACATTTCCACACCTACATATACATATAGGTATTTATGATAGCTAACGCTGAGTGCAAAGGGATACTATAGCATAACTGATTACTTGGATGATAATACAACTTTGACTTAATTTTGACTTAAAAGAGCAATCCTTGAGTTTCTTGCTCGTTCTTCTCAGGGGATTGCAGCGTTGTGAATGAGCAGTAAATATAAGTTTAAATATGTTAATGTTGACGATTTTAAGTGATACTTTGTGTCCTATGAAATAAAGAACTTTTCATTTCATTTCAAAACAGCTGACTTTACAATCTGTAAATTCTATATGAAAAAAGTGAAATGTCGAACTTGGCTTACATGTTCACAAATCATTGTCAACAATACGAATGTCATGCTGTGGTATTTGTTTCATTATTAAATTTAAAAAAACGAGGGCAAAACTTTTAAACTTAAAACAATTAGGTAATTGATATAAGCAACGGACACTGAACAGTGGCGCCGCCAGGCAATATTTAACGGGAGGAAAGGGAAGTACCCCATTTGTTTCATTGTTTCAGTTGCAACCGAAGAGGCTAGATTGCGATGGGAAGCTCAACTTGGCCACAGATTACGTATTCACATATACGATATCCACATGAATAAAAGAGTACAAAATACTTTTTCTTTTTCTTTCAATAGACCCACCATCAGCATCTCATTTATAATTTTTAGGGTTAAAACAAATGACGTCTGTCAAAATGGATTTCAAGAATTTTGGTAATGTCAAAAAATTGTGCGCAATGGAAAATATTATTGTCAGTGTAGTTGAGTCATTCAATACTTTTGGTGACGATTTAGACGTGTTACTGAGGGCGGAGTGTGAGTTTTGTTTCGACTTAACTTTATTACCGCGTTCACGTTTACGTGACGATTTGTTTGTATGAAGAAATGTGCAGCGCCTCTAGCGGATAGTTTGCAAAAACGATTTTTTTCATAGATACTTTTTGCGTAAACGCGAACGCAATGGTAAAGGTAAAAATGAGACAAAACTCGCACTTCGTACACTGGAATCCACATTTCTCGTACGCAGAAACTGCTTTACCAATGATTTTTCTACCTTCAAAGCAAAAGACGTGTCAGGATCGTAGCAAGTGGAAGTCTGTGGTCTCTGCCTACCCCTGCGGGAAACTGTCGTGACTTTATGTACGTATGAATTTTATGTATTTCAAAAACAAACGAAGTCATTTAAATGTCTTTGTGATGACGGATTTTTCTTCAATTCCAGGCCATATTCTCTATTTTATGGATGGATAATGGAGCTTTCGGGGACTAAGTGTGACCCGCGGATGCCCCGGAAACTCAAGGGGAAAATTTACAAGACCATTATAAGACCTGTCACCATGTATGGATCTGAATGTTGGACAATGAAAGTGACGGATGAAAGTAGAATGCATGTGGCAGAGATGAGAATGAGTATATCAGTGGAAGTCTGAAAGTGGCGCCAATAACAGAAAAGTTGAGGAGTACTAGTTTGGGCACATTATGAGGAGGGATGAAAGGCACGTAACGAGACGAGTGTTGAGTATGAATGTGGAGGGATACAGAGGTAGAGGAAGACCGAAGAAGGTGTGGGTAGACTGCGTGAGGAATGATATGTGTGTGAATGGGGTGAGTACGGAGATGACGGCTGATAGAGGAGAGTGGAAGAGGATGACATGTTGTGCCGACCCCACCTAGAGTGGGATAAGGGCAAGAAAATGATGATAATCTATTTTATCGGTCTCCGTGGCTCAATATAAACAACATAGGGTTTATGAATCGAAGGTCGTGTGTTCGATCCCCAGCGGGGTACATGTTTAGTACTCGGTGGTGGTAGGGAATTTTAATGTCCGCCTGGCTAATTAGTCTACCGCCAAACAGCAATGTTAATAGCATTGTTGTGATCCGGTTGTCAGAGATAAAATAGTCATTTCTCAGTCAGTCAAATAGTCAGTACGCTTCCACCATCGGCCTCATTTTTCCTTAACATCAGGTGTGATTGATTGTGATTTTGCTAACCCGTTGTGAATAAAAAAAAAACTATCTATGTATCAAACTTAATCTAAATCCTTTCATCCGTTAAGCAGTGATTGAGCATACGAAAACAAACATCCAAGCTTTGTATTTATAATATTAGTTAGTATTACATGTTTCACCGAAATTGTCTAGGTCGTACTGCAGGCGTCCTGACTGTACCTACATAAATAAATATCCTTATAGGTACACACACTCAGCGCCATCTAGCTCCACTAGTTAGGCTTGTGTTGTGGATACAAGAAGGTTGATATACTACATAAATACATTTTTTTTTGTAAATAAATACTTATTATTGATTTATTTGCTTATTTACATAGAATCAACAGCATTATTTCAGAAATTATATTATAGTAAATTAACACCAAATTTATGCCAATTAGTGATTCTTATTATGTTACTGACAATAGTTATCGTTATAATTGAGTGGGTAACGTTTTAATTATATTACAAGAAAATTGGTACTTTTACATTATTGTTATACACCGTGTAACGGTTAAGTGTAGTCATATTTTAAGGGCTTGTTCTACCCATCAATACGAACAACTTTTACTATGGGGGCAACTTCGAAATCGCGAAAAAAAAATGAGCTGTTCCATAGAAAATTTCAATAACCTCCCGATGCAATGTATGAAACAGCTGATTTTTTTTTCGCGATTTCGAAGTTGCCCCCATAGTAAAAGTTGTTCGTATTGATGGGTAGAACAAGCCCTTAAAATATGACTACACTTAACCGTTACACCCTGTATAGATAGGTATCAATAAAACAATCCTCATTAATATACGAGTCGTTATGTTAATGAGTCTAAATTGCGTAGTGTTAAAAGTCAAACTAAAGGAATTAAGTAATTTTAAGCCAAATAAAGATGTCAAAACTATAGATCTATGTAACAATTAACTAATAAAAACAATGATGAAATAAAATAAGTTGTCGCATGTTATAAATGAAAACATCCATAACTCGGGTACACATGTCCGTATTCATCAAAATCAAAATCAAAAATACTTTATGCAATGTAGGATACAAAAATATCACTTATTGAAAGTCAGCATGTTAGTATTTTTTTTTAACTACATCGCTTCACAAGGTGTTATGGTTAGGGAGAAGAAGTGACAAGAAATTCCGCAACAACACATCTTTTCAATTAGTTTCCATCTTTACAATAATATTACATATTACAAAACAATAGCAATTAACATAACGACCAGCTAATACTAGAACTCCTTATCGCCTAAATAATCATTCTTTTTTTTTTTTTTTTATATGAGAGCGGCAAACGAGCCTGCGGGTCACCTGATGGAAAGTAATCACCGCCGCCCATGGACACCCGCAACACCAAAAGTGTCACACATGCGTTGCCGGCCTTTGAGGATCTATCCTGTAATAACCCTTCTTATACAGAGTTTCTTTAATGTGGCGTTTAAATTTCTGCTCTGTTAAACTTAATACATGTTCTGGTATTTTATTGTAAAAGCGTATGCTGTGTCCCACAAAGGATGTGCTAACCTTGCTAAGTCTAAATTGTCGAATTTCAACTTTATTTTTGTCACACAAACATATACCCCTTAGCGTGATTCGAACCCACAACCTATTGATATAGTGGTCATAGTTGCTATTCACTACAGCAAACAGGTCGTCAAAATACATTAGTACATTAGTTTATAGTTACATTAGTTTTAGGAATAGATTATTATGTACTAACAATATGACAATAATACAAGTATACATATACTTCCGTGACGACAAGGAACTTGATATTAATTTCTGTCGATACTATCTTTACTTAGGTACTGAATAACGGCAACTAACGATGACGTAGAACTACAGGGTGTTATTACAAATTTTTATTTAATTCGGATGTAGGTATGTATTGGGTCTTTAAATATATGAAATTGGAGTTTTTTTTCTTCCAATTCCTGCGATTTTCAAAGTCATATCCAAATTTGTTTTTTATTTAAAAAATGGAATGTTATTTCAAGGTTTCACATGAAATATTTTTAATTTCTGGGCTAAATCACATAATAAAAAAAAATTGAACAGAGCTCTTTTCATGTGCTTCCCATAATCATTTCTTAGATTCGCTGAGACTTTTATAAAGCGGTTACTTTTATAAATTAACGCTGCCTATACTTAACTTAATGTTATCCGATAATACACACAAAGTTTAGCTAAATTTGGATTTGCCGTTCCCAAAAAAAAAATCAAAAATGTTTGTATGGAGAAAACAGTCTTAATGAAATACATATAATATATACAATACATGGGTACATGCTTAAGGACTCGGTTTGGTTGATGGTAGGGCATTTTAAATGTCCACCTGGCTAGCGACCACCATCTTATCTAAATCTGCCGCCAAGCAGCAATGTTAATAGCATTGTTGTGTTCCGGTTGTCAGAGATAAGATAGTGTGTTGGGGTTTCCGGGTCAGTACGCTTCCACCTCATTTTCACTTAACATCAGGTGTGATTGAGGTCAGTAGGAACCCGTCGTGCATAAAAAAAAATTTGCACTTAGTAATAAAAATATATTTTTTAATATACCTATGAGGAATCATTCTGTATACTTTAAACAGCAGTTCCGTCCTATCATCTAGCGTAACGTAGTGACGTACGCGCACGCTACTTCTAGGAAACGCTAGTGTAAGCAAAAGTAACATGCACATTAGTGTTATACAAACAATGCGATTACCGGTATATATGCATTTACATATACGTAGGTAGTTGTTGCTTTCTTGATGACAAACGTTATTCCCGATATACGTCAGAGGCCCAATTCTCGCGCGTTCGAGATTTAAATGTCGATGGTCATCAATAGGTTTGTCCCTTTTGCCAATAATAAATAATAAATAGCCTTACACCTACACACAGCACCATCTAGTTTCACAGTAAGCAACTATAGGCTTGTGTTGTGGATACCAGAAGGTTGGATGTACTACATAAATACATTTTTTTGTAAATATATACTTATTACAAATGAAAACATCCATAATTCGGGTACACATGTCCGTCATCATCATACAAACATGCCCCTAGTGGGATTCGAACTCGCAACCCTTTGGTATAGTGGTCAGAGTTGCTAACCACTACACCAAACAGGTCATCATGTATGTGACAACTTACGTGAGTTTTTGCTGTGTAATAGATATTAAATCGGAATCAAAAAAAAAAAAGAAAGTCTAGTCTGGTTACCGTGAAGCACTAATATTGAGATTCGGTGTGTTGGGAGCACTAAACGAGCTCTACCACCAAACCAGGTCGTCAGTTCTATCTACATTGCAATCTCGAACGCGTGAGGATCACTCCCCAGAGGGCCGATCGCGCTAAGTTTGAACGAAAATACCAATGCTAAACCATTAAAAAACTATACGTTGTAAGCACATTTCATATCGCGTTAATCATTTGAATTAAACTAGTTTTATTAATACTCGTGGTTAGCTCTAAACATTTTGTTTTTGGTTTTACTTTGATAGCGTCACCAGTAAACAGGAATCACACAAAACCCTGTACATAACTTAACATTTAAGAACGTGACGCCTCATTATCGCTTGCAATGCTAACCGGAATGATTTAATGACAATGAATGCTAGTATGAAGATTCATTTTCTTACCCGGCTGCAAACGGGGTTATGTTTTGCATCTATGTTTGTATGTGGGATTTGTAGCACTCTGAAAAGGCTGGATGTTTTAATTAATGAGGATAGGTTACATCACAAAAACTAACCATAGAGGCTGTAAGATTCATTACTCATGGAGTACAATATGGATATCATAAGAAATGCCTCATCATGGGCTGAAATAAAATAAATCATGTCATTTATTAACTTAGGAAAGCCCTTTGACAAACTGAGTTGTGCTGTTTATCCCTAGCTATATTTGAACTCTCCAGGGGGTCGATCGTGCTAAGTTTGAACGATAATACCAAAGCTAAACCATGAACAAAACGTTACGTTGAGCACATTTCGTATCGTGCTAATAATTTGAACGAAAATGAAAGTCGTTTTTTTTAATACTCATGGTTAGATCTAAATATTTTGGGTTTGGTTTTACTTTGGTAGCGACAACGATAACATTTTTTATATCAGCGATACTAAAGCTAAACCAAAACCAAAAACGTTCCGTTCGAATGAGTTAAACCGTTGTAAAATAGCGCGATTTGTCCCCTTGGTTCCGATTGTCTGGCGCTACATTACATAATTTCGTCGTTATCGTCATCGCTTACGTTCACATGTGATTGGTTTCCTCATCGCTCGCTCGGCAATTTGACGGTTTCTCATTGGTCAACGTTACCGATAACGATACCGACGAACTTAAGTAATCTAAAGGCTGACTATCTCATTGTATCCACTCGATGCATCTCCGATTTGTTCAGTGTAAAAGTTATTTTAAAACATTTCATTGAGTTATTTGTGTGTGATACCTTTTTTATTATAAGTAGTCACTGACAATTTTGCTCTCCTAAGGCGTGAAAGTATTAATAATCCTCTTCCAAGGACATTTATCGTTTATAATCTTTCATCACCCAAAGACTTCCAAAGATTTCCGCCGGCTCATCCTCATCTAACATCTTCTACATACTGTGGCCTACTCTTGGACATCCTCCACAGCATCAGCCCGGGAGTAGTGCTTCAGAACATATCCTCGATTAAAACATATGATATTTTTATCCCGATAAAAAACCGAAACGGTCTAACTGATTTCCATTAAACCATCAATCCGGATAAAGACTGGACACACACACACAGCCCCGTCAAACACAGAACACCCGCCGTTTTTCGTTGGGGGGTTAAAAAGGTAACAAACAGAGTTATTATCACATTCATACTTAAATATATTAGTGTTGATGAATACCTAATAAATTTTTAGAGATATTTATTAGTAATATATTTGAATATATATCTTACATGCTATAAATTATATAAGTTGATATCTACTTGAGATTACTTACATATGTCGTATTTAATACAATATTATAAATGCCTTTACGAAATCATCTTTTAAATAATGTTATCTCATCTGATATAGTGTTTACGGCTTATCCTCGAGCTATCGCTAATACTTAAATTGCCTAAGAATTTTATCGAAATTTTTTTTAAGCGTCTAAAAATCACAATTGATCTTTTTATCAAGATATTTTTTGCTTCAGCCGGCCACAGATTAACGTAAATTATATACTTATTTATTACTGTCTGTCAAAATGAATATTTTGAAATAGGTGATGGCCATGGTAATCCATTGCTACTGTTATATAGAAAACTGTGAGTCGGACTTACATAGCGAGGCTTCTAGCCTATGTAGTGAAAATTTCAAAAATAAATGTCATATATTTTTTTTTATGCACGACGGGTTCGTACTTGACCTCAATCACACCTGATGTTAAGTGAAAATGAGGTCGAAGGTGGAAGCGTACTGACCCGGAAAAATATACCTATAATAGAACAGATGTCCAAAAACTGAATCAATTGCTAGCTCTGCCCTGATTGGCAAGCACACGTAAATTACGACCTTGGTAGGGCCCTACCTCCCGCATGCCTCAGCTATTGACGGGATTAACTAGGTAAATCAAGCATTAGACATCTAAGTTTGTCTGTAGCTGACTGTACTATCTTGCAAATGAATTAATTTGTGGAAAGTAAAAAGGAAGGTCAAGTAAATAAATGATTCAGGATGACTCTTATTAACTGTGCCTAAAAATATTCTAATTAATTAAACAAAACGGTATGAATAACACAATGCTAATAGATGTTAATCGTTGCATAACATTGTTGTAAGCAAATACGTATCATACGTTGTTTATGTGTGAAAGGCATGTGTTATAGTAAAACGCGTAAGCGAGCGATTTTAAACTATTCGCAAGCTATACAATTACATTATCACGAAGACTCATGACTCTTAGGTAATCGACGGTAAATTAAAAGGCAAAATTTAACAATAATAAGGTGGGCCCGTGGTCATCGGACAGGCAAAATTTCGCCCACGAGCTCTCAACCAGATTGGTTCTGGCCTCGTGGACCTACGGGCTGGTGAGTACCTTGCTCAACGTCTTAGTCTAGCTGTTCAGCGAGGTAACGCGGCAAGTGTTAGGGGCCATGCCCCAAACGGGACGTCTGGATGACGTTTTCGTCCTTTAGTTCAGCATTAGTTTTATTGCTTTGTATTTTAAAAAAAACTTGTGTACGATATTTTATTGGTTACAAATAAAATTTAATTGTTAAGGTGTTCTTAAATAAAATAAATTTATAATAAGGTTTATGAAATTGAGTTCGCGGGTACATGTTTAGTACTCGGTTTTGTTGGTTGTCTGATCTGATCTGGCTTTAGATTATGTAACTTCATCGGTATCGTCATCGATAACGTTATAGCCAATGAGAAACGTCAAATTGCCGAGTGAGCGATGGGCCAACCAATCACATGTCAGAACGTAACCGATGACGAATTCGATGAAATTATGTAATAAAGTGTATTTGTATTGTATTGTATTGTATTGTAAAACCCCTGTTTCCACCAACTTATCTAAGTCGCCGCCAAGCAGAAACGATTGTAGCATTATTGGTGAGGTGAGACCGCTAGTCCCCCAAATAATTTGGTTTCGGGTGAGCACACCTCCACGTTCGGCCTCATCTTCACTTAACATGAGATAGGTTAAGATCAAACGCTAATCTATTGCATGTAAATAGTTAAGTAGGTAATGTTAGGACCAAATAATAATTGAACCACGAAAATTTGGCAAAATCTACGATTTCATTAGGGGTTCCGTTCCTGAGATGGCGAAGAGATACCTAAATCTATTAAATTTAAACAAAGGAATTAATGAATTCAGTTCAGAAGCTAATGGTGTCGATTCGGATGTACACCAACTAAACTAAAACCAGTTTTGGAGTGGTGCCGTCGCATCGTACTGTTCCAGGGAGAAAGGGACAGTACTACTTTAAAACTGGTTTCAGTTTAGTTTGTGTACATCCGAATCGACACCATTGTGTCACTAATTGATTGCCTGCTGTCACTATTTTGGCACTATTTTAAGGCAATTTTAGTGATTATTCTGACCTGAATCTCACTCAATCTCAATCTGTGTGATTCATCATCATCAGTCCGTAAACATCCCACTGCAGGTATATGGGCTTTCCCTCGTATAATGGCTCACGGCTGGATCATTGCGGGTTGAGGACTTCACATGCCTTTGAATTATTTCTCAGGCATGCAGTTTTCCTCACTATGTTTTTCTTCCCCGTTTAAGAGCAGTCGTATAAATGTATATAAGTAATTAAATTAAATTTAAAAACTTATTGTACATGGCCTGCCTGGGAATCGAACCCGGACCTCCCAAATTGGGAGACCGCATCTTAACCGCTGAGCCACCGACGCTCCCCTGTCTGTTTAATTAAATTAATTACGCTTAATTATCCATTGAGCATATTTTATGCCTTATTGAATCGTACCTATGTTTGCCTAATAGTAATCAAATTAGATAACTATCGCTTAGCTTTTGGTGTGAGCATTGCCGAATCCGTTTTGCTTCTAGCGCGCGATGGAAAAGCAAATCAGTTTGTGGAAAGCGTTGCCGGCGCGCGCATGCCCATTCAGTTGACGGGTCGCGAGTGGCGGGAGAAAATTCCTAAAACGTTCGAATTTTAAACGCGTTCGTAAAGTGTTGCCAAGTGGAAGTTATTGTTGGTTTTTGACAGTTTTCGTGAGATAAAAGGATTTTTCTAGTGGATGTGGATTATTTATTTTAAAAGGTAAGCAGATTAAAATGTGTATTTTAGAAAATATGTTTAGGGTTTATTGGTTTGGACCATAAAGGTGATAAATTAAATGGTGTTTTTACAGAATAGTTATACCTAAATACTTATTTCAATAATTCTTTTAAGTTAATACAATAAATGTGCCCGAAAACTTTAACTATGTATTTGCTGTAAAGCATGCGAAAGTCCTGTATTATTGATTTCCAATTTTATTTTTGAATTCACTAGTAATTTGCGTATCCACAGATCCGATTTCTTATCGGATTTTTTAAAATTTGTTTATAATTATTTTCTTATTTATGACGACTTTGTTGCCGCATTAATAAATAAATTCAAGGAACATAATATTGAATGGGTAATATTTTTGAATTGAAATGTTTTGTCACATATAAACATACATAACGTCATGACTTTTATCCCAAAAAAGGTGGTCAGATATATCCCCAAAATAGCGTTTGGGTGTCCCAAAAATCAAAGGTTTTAATTCTTGTATTTAATTCACGGTTCGCCATTCGAAATATACAGAAATGCACACGTGTGCCCATGAATCGAAACGAGACGACCGGTTGGTGTAGTGGATAGTGACCCTGTCAGCGAAACCAACGGTTGTGGGTTCGAATCCCACGAGGGGATAAATGTTTGTGTGATGAATACGAACATTTATTCCCGAGTCATGGATATTTATATAAATGTTTATGTATGTTTATCCGTTATCTAGCATCCATAGCACAAGCTTTGCTTAGTTTGGGACTAGATGATTGGTGTAAGTGTCCGAAATATTTCATATTATTATTATTATTTAAGTTATTTTAAATAGATGCCTTTGTTATATATTTCTCACTCATTTAAGTTTTCATTAATTTAAAACTCGAAAACGAGCAATTTTCAACGATTAGAGAAGCATAACACGTGAATTCGTTAAGCCTACTTAACATTATCATAATAGGGCATAAATTATATTTTTATTTTTAATCAAGAAAATCCCATGCTATCTATATCAGCAATAGACTGTATGGTTTCAAGTTTGGACGCATAGCATATCTATAAATAAATATTTCGGACACTTACACCAATCATCTAGTCCCAAACTAAGCAAAGCTTGTAGGTACTATGGATACTAGATAACGGATAAACATACATAAATATTTATATAAACATCCATGTCTCAGGAATAAGTGTTCATATTCATCACACAAAACATTTACTCGTCGCGGAATTCGAACCCGTAAACATTGGTTTCGCTGACAGGGTCACTATCCACTACACTAATCGGTCGTAAATGCACTTTGTATATATGCTGTAAATTTGAGTGTGTCAGTTTAAAGAGTTTGTGAACGCTAATATTGGGCAGGTACGGAACTTTCAGAGCTCAAATCCTTCTCGATCTTTTTCCGTTTTTGGGTTCCATATATCAAAACGAACCCTTTTATGATCACTTTGTTGTCAACCCATCTTTATTTTATGATTACTGGATACGCGTTTGACCACAATCTTACCTGATACTAAGTGACAATGTGGCCGAAGATGAAGCACGCGATTTCAGTCGATACTTATTCACTTTGCTCTAACAAAATATTCTTTATTGAACAACAAAAAAAAGCATAACACAACGATAAATAAAAAAGGGGATAGTACAATTTGGCGGCCTTATCACTAAAACCGATCTCTTCCACGCAACCTTTGGGTTAGGAAGCATTACGCACATGATATGTAGGTAGCGTACGCGGTAAACTAATTTTAATAAAATAAATAAATCACCCATATAAATTATTTAGAAAATGGAATATATTTTCAAGGTTTCACTCACATGAAATATTTTTTAATGTCTGGGCTAAATCACATAATAAAAAAAACTTAAACGCACCCCTTTTCATGTGGTTCCCATATTATTTCTTAGATTCGCTGAAACTTTTAAAATGTATGGAGAAAACAGCCTTAATGAAATTCTTCATACAAAACGCCAATTTCATAGGTAAGGACCTAATATTTATCATCTGAATTGAACCAGAATGTGTCTAATAAAGCTCTGGCATTTCATGGCGGGGTGCTTGTCCCAACAATGGATATGAGATCATTGAGATATATGAGTGCGGTGAATATGAATGATAGAATCAGGAATAGTGTAATTAGGGAATTAAAGAAGGCGTAGGGACGAAGATTGACAATGGTATGCAGAGATGGTTTGGATATGTAGTGAGGATAAATAATAATAAATATTTCGGACACTTACACCAATCATCTAGTCCCAAACTAAGCAAAGCTTGTGTTATGGATACTAGATAACGGATAAACATACATAAATATTTATATAAACATCCATGACTCGGGAACAAATGTTCGTATTCATCACACAAACATTTACCCCTCGCGGGATTCGAGCCCGCAACCGTTGGTTTCGCTGACAGCCACTATCCACACCAACCGGTCGTCAATGAAAGTAGACTGTGTTGGTAGGGGAAGACCACGGCGAACGATAACATGATCAAATCGGGGACGTCTTATAGAAAGGCCAAGTCAAGAGTACCCTAAACCGACGAGCATGTATGAACAACCTTATGAGAGTGAATGAAACAAAAGAGGTGTGTCAGAATCGTAGCAAGTGGAAGTCTGTGGTCTCTGCCTACTCCTACGGGAAACAGACGTGACTTTATGTATGTATGTATGTATATTTGTCATTATCTTTATAAACTAAATTGTTATTTAGAGTACTTGGAATCTACACAATCACGTGTCCAATGTATCGAGACGAATACAAAATACAAAAATACAAAAATCTTTATTTTCAAATTACAGTCGTACATTAATTGAAATCAGAGGTTGAGACCAACCTTTTAAGTATTTAGGATACTTATACCAGGAGGCCTCGCTCTTCCTTTGCTCGAACATACTTTGAAATTGACTGTATACAAGATAAAAAAGTGAAGTGAAAATTTTGAAAACATATAATATTTCTATTAGACATAAGTAAATAAAAGTTATAGTTCTAGTTCTTGCCTTTATTGCTCATGGGGGTGTGTGTGTGTGTGTGTGTGTGTGTGTGTGTGTGTGTGTGTGTGTGTGTGTGTGTGTGTGTGCGTGCGTGCGTGCGTGCGTGCGTGCGTGCGTGCGTGCGTGCGTGCGTGCGTGCGTGCGTGCGTGCGTGCGTGCGTGCGTGCGTGCGTGCGTGCGTGCGTGCGTGCGTGCGTGCGTGCGTGCGTGCGTGCGTGCGTGCGTGCGTGCGTGCGTGCGTGCGTGCGTGCGTGCGTGCGTGCGTGCGTGCGTGCGTGCGTGCGTGCGTGCGTGCGTGCGTGCGTGCGTGCGTGCGTGCGTGCGTGCGGAGCCATATCAGGTGAATACGGTGCTTGGTCGAGAACTTTTGTTGAATTTTTCGCTAAAAACTCTTTCACTATAATGGCTGTGTGTGATGGTGCATTATCATGGTGCAGCATCCATGAGTTGTGTTGCCACAAATCTGGACGTTTTCGGCGGATACTCTCACGCAAACGCTTCATGACGCCTAAATAATATTCTTTATTCACTGTTTCTCCCTCTGGAAGGAATTCGGAGTGAACCACACCACGGTAGTCAAAAAAAACTGTCAGCATCACCTTGATTTTGGAGCGACTTTGCCGCGGTTTTTTGGGTTTCGGCTCGTTTTCGAGACGCCATTCTGAAGACTGTTGGCTTGTTTGCATGTCGTACTCATAAACCCATGTCTCGTCGCCAGTTATTATACGTTTCATAAAGGTCGGATCCGTAGAAGCTCGGGAAACCATGTCTTCAGCGACATGCTTTCGCTGCGCTTTTTGAACAAAATTGAGCTCTTTTGGAACTAGTCGAGCGGCGACGCGTTTCATGCCTAAAATGTCAATGAGAATGTTGTGGACGGACTTAAAAGATATGTTCACCTCACTAGCCAACTCTCTCAGACTCATACGTCGATTTTCGAGCACTAGCTTCTTGATTCTGTCGATGTTTTCTTTGGTCGTAGCGGTTGAAGGTCTACCAGAACGAGGCAAGTCTACTACTACTTCTCGGCCTTCTTTAAAAGCCTTATACCATTCATAAGCCCTTGTTTTCGATATACACGATTCGCCGTTGGTATTTCGCAACATTTTTAGTGATTCACCACATGAAATATCATTTGAAACACAAAATTTAAGGCACACTCTTTGTTCAACAATATTTTCCATTGTAAAAATCGCCGAGGACTCAAAACTATGACCAACAAAAAGTGTAGTTTAAAACAAATTAAATGACAGATCCCGCTCAAATTTTGCGCGCTAAATCAGTACAGTGCTACCAACATGCAGTAAAAAAATTAGAACGACCTCTTTTACGCGGGTCTTTTTATTGACATATTCCCGATACTTTTTACACAGAGTAGTATACCTATTCGTATGAGTAGTAGGTATTTATGCTTAAGTATACATCCATGCATTTAATATATATAAACATTCTGGTCAAAGTGTTTGTAGGTAACTACCACATGTTATGGGGACATCCCATGAACTGATAGTCGATGGCGCTGTACGGACGGACTTACACAAATAAGTAATTACATACTTCAAACGTCGGAGGAGCGTCGGTGGCTCAAGACGCGGTCTCCAAATTTGGGAGGTCCGGGTTAGATTTTAGGTTTTAGAATTTATTTCTCAAAGAATATTTACACAACATTCACTTTTTTTTTTAATATGAGAGGGCGGCAAACGAGCTTGCGGGTCACCTGATGGAAAGCAATCACCGCCGCCCATGGACACCCGCAACACCAAAAGGGTCACAGATGCGTTGCCGGCCTTTGAGGAAGGTGTAGGCTCGTTTCTTGAAGGTTCCAATGTCGTACTCGTTCGGGAATACCGCTGCCGGAAGTCCATTCCACAGGGTGGTTGTACGTGGTAAGAAGTTTCTTGAGAAACGTACAGTGGTAGACTTCCACTCATCCAGGTGATGTGGATGGAAATTTAATTTTCGGCGAGAAGTGTATCGGTTAAATTGAGCAGCGGGTATTAGCTCGATTATCACTTAAATGTGAAACACAAACTTAACATTTAGTAAGTATTTTGTACCAACATTCCCAGAAGGGGTTGCTAAACTAATACTGTACTTAGCACAAAAGAAAGGTAAATTGAACAGTAAGGTAAAAAATGTAGTGAGAGGGTAGGTAAATGTTTCAACACTTTTCCTCCACGAATATGGGATTAGATAGTGAGTGGTAAATTACGTATGCGGGTTGGCATGTATTTGTGTATGAAGATGTACATCCTTTGAGTGATAATTTTATAGGATTTAGTAGTTACATATTGTTAATAATTTTTTATTTTGTGGAGTGGAAATAAAGAAAATTTTACTTTTATCTTTATGTAGGTACAACACGTTAGCACTTGACCTTAATCACTTATGTGAATCTATCCGACTGCTCTTAAACGGCGACCTAGTACTAAACCGCGACAACTTCCGAGCGTTCAAACGCTTCTGCTATACCTACTATTGGCACTTTTACCTACGGTAGCCTTCCTCACCATCAACGCTCACTGCGGTCTAGCGCTGTCCGTGGTGTATTAAATTAGGGAGTCGAGCTTCACTTGACTCTCTCCCTCATAGAGTTAGTCGCATTGGCTTTTTGCGTCACATTACGTAACATTGGGTTTACGATTCGGAGGTCGCGGGTTTGATCCCCAGCGGGGTACATATTTAAGTATCTACTCGGTTTGGTTGGTGCTAGGGCATTTTAAATGTCTGCCTGGCTAGCTACCACCATGTTAATAGTATTGTTGTGTTCCGGTTGTCAGAGATAAGATAGCCAGTCCCCCTAATGTGTTGGGGTTTCCGGGGCAGTACGCTTCCACCTTCGGCTTCATCTTCACTTAACATCAGGTGTGATTGAGGTCAAGTACGAACCCGTCGTATAAAACAAAACAGCGTCACATTAGCTACATTCCCATTTGCTGGGGGGGCCCATGCACAACCACAACACCAAAAGGGTCACAGATGCGTTGCCGGCCTTTGACGAAGGTGTAGGCTCGTTTCTTGAAGGTTCCAATCTCGTACTCGTTCGGGAATACAGATGCCGGAAGTCCGTTCCACAGGGTGTCGTACCGTGGTAAGAAGTTTCTTGAGAAACGTACAGTGGTAGACTTCCACTCATCCAGGTGATGTGGATGGAAATTTAATTTTCGGCGAGAAGTGATCTGCTCTTAAACGGTGAAGGAAAACATCGTGAGGAAACCTGCATGACTGAGGAATAAAAATTATAAGGCATGTGAAGTCCCCAACCCGCATTGTTGTGTTCCGGTTGTCAGAGATAAGATAGCTAGTCCCCCAAAATGTGTTGGGGTTTCCGGGTCAGTACGCTTCCACCTTCGACCTCATCTTCACTTAACATCAGGTGTGATTGAGGCCAAGTACCAACTCGTTGTGCATAAAAAAAAATCCTTATGCAATTGCAATAACGAATTTTGAGTGTTTGGGGCATCATCTACCTTCAATCTCTTCATGCACATCATTTGTGCTCTATGGTCATTTTTATTTATAATACCTACTATGCAAAAGGCACGTTTTACAACGTTCATTTTTACTGTCGCGTCTCATTGTGGTGATACTACCTACCTAGAATAGGTAGGTCTAAGTAAATACAGAAATAAAGGTAAAGGTACGTACGGTCATATTTAAATCTGCATATCAGTTTGAACGACACGACTCTAAATACTTAGATAAGTATAAGATATACTAGCTTCCCGCCCGCGGCTTCGCTGGCGTAGATTTTTTTTACGAAACCGAATGAGGGTAATTTTTCAACGCGTCTGTATGTATGTTATCACTTTTAGCCTAAACACCTCAGTCGATTTGTAGTGACATTACATTCGTACAATTACTCATACTCTAAGTGTATCCTGATGTTATTTTTTTGGAGTGTTGTGAAATATATTACTATATATATTTTTTTTAATATTTTTTTTTTAATAATAAATTTTTTTTAATAAAAAACCTTAAACTGTCTCAATAGATTATTATTATTATTTGTGTACATTTGTTTAAGTATAATATATCATATTTATTTATAGGATTTGTATTTATTTTTATCATATCAGATTATATATTTTATTATATTTATTTATATTATAACAACCCCATAATTTAAGTATGTATGTCATCGACATGATTGTTATTTTCTCTATTTATTAGTTGTATGTTTGTTTATAACTACTGTTTTTGTAAGTGTACCTACTCGCTGTCTACTTTTACGTTACCTCATCAATTTGTCTCCTTACTGAGGTTTGCTGGAAGAGATCTCTTATAGAGATAAGCTCGCCTTTTGTATATTTTAATATTCTCCTGTTTTTGGTTTTGTTTTTTTTTATTTGTACAATAAAGTGTTAAATAAATAAATGAATGTCTTTGCACAAACACACAACGCCATCTAGGTCCACAGTAAGCATCTAGGCTTGTGTTATGGATACCAGATGGTTCATAAACTACACAAATACATTATTATTTTTTATAAATAAATACTTGTAGGTATAAATGAAAAACATCCATAACTCGGGAACACATGTCTGTATTCATCATACAAAAATATGCCCCTAGCGGGATTCGAACCCTCGACCTTTTGGTATAGTAGCAGAGTTTCTAGCCACTACACCAAACAGGTCGTCAATTTTTGTTAAATTTGTGTTGGAGCTTACCTATTGTATGTTAGACTGGGGTAACAAAAAAAAAACGATTTGTTTATATAATATTTATCTATATCATATAATCTTGACTTAGATATTATCTAATTGTGTGGATTATTAAGTAACTTTCGGTGATATGCACATTACCCTTTCGTGTGTCGCGTAGTCGGGTGAGTCATGTCTTTATTGACACTCAATATTGAGACGAATTATTGACGTAAGGTGCTAGGAAAATTGGGGAATTTAAAACAAACATTCAGATTTATCAATATGTTGGTAAAGTATAGGTAATAATAAACACGCGTCAAACGCTTATCCAGTCAATCATAAAAAAAAAAAAAAAAAAAAAAAACACCTGGTGATGGATTAATCTTGGCTAGGATATGTACAACTTGCGAATATATAGAGCAAAATAGTAGGAATTACAGAATAATACTGATATCTAATGAGGTTCTGTATTTAAAAAGCAGAAGAGTTTTAAATGTTTTAGAAATTGGCAACACTACATAGGCAACTGACGATAGATCTCAAAAAAACAAGAATCCAAAGTCAAAAAAAACACTCATCAATCATTGAACAAAACAAAAAAAGGCTTTTTGGCGGTAAGTCAGCGAGTGACGTTGCATTTTTATTTTACAAATTGATTTTTTTATTATAATAATGTTCATTAGGTTCATTATAGGACACTGATCGTATAAATTGATTTCGTTCGATTTCCTTTTTTACCAGACTACGGAGGAAGGGTTGTGATTTTTTATATACGAAATCGTTTTGCGATTCGAATCAATCGATCGATTTTTTTGGAAATTAATTTGCATCCCTATTTAATTTTTTTAACATGTCAATGTCACTCAAGGTAAAGTATATCCATAGTATATCGGTGTTACAATATAACATTTACAAAAAAATCTTCTGCTTTTTACTGGATGCTATAAATGATAATTTATTCCTTTCAATTAGTGTCATTAGAGTTGCAGAATATTCTAACATGATGTACAATATCTAGCCAAACCTTCAAACAAAAAAAACTATCTCCTTTAAGGTCTTAGCATACGTGACGTGTTTATTCTCGTGCCGGACGGAGCGGGACGATTTTTTGACATAGTTGCATTTAAAAACATAGCAATAAAATACACGTGGCGAGAAACACGGGCGGAACGGGACGGCAATAGAAAAAACATCGTTATGGCATCTTCTTCATCTAATGCTACGGCAACCATTGCTAGTTCTTCAAAAGTAAAATCGAACATTTTGTGCTGAAATATGGTTGCAGCACTAGCACGACTATTCGTTGAACACCGTCACTGTACGTATGTTTTAAAACCACTTTCACGTTAGGAACTATACCCGTCCCGTCTCCGTTCCGTCCGAGAAATTACCCGTCACGTATGCTAAGACCTTAAAAGTTCATAGGTCAATGGGAAGTTAAAAAAATTTCCAGACAAAATTTTGAAAAAAAAAGCTGACTTTTTTTTGATGGTTCTTTATGCCTTTGTTTCTGATATTTTTTAACCATAACATACAATATTTGTCTACATAACAAGCTCTAAATAATATCCCACACCTTCCAGTAAAAAATATTTATTTTTCTCGCCCCCTTCACTTGTATGGGAGCTGCCCTCTGAAACATTACAAAATATTTTTATATACTTCACCTGGCTTTGGGTCAGCAAGTAATCTTTGGTGCAAATATAAAGAGTGTAGCTTCAACGGTTTAGCTTTTTTTTTTGGTTTATTTATCCATAGAACATTATTTGAACAATCTTCACTGTAAGACGCCTACGAAAACCTGTAAAGGTTTGTGTGTGGTGCGAATGACGTCACTGACCCGCCGCGTTATTTTATTACAAATAGTAAGTAACGTAACTTAAATATCTAGATACATAAGATGATTATGCGAAAGCAAGTAGACATGTGTCTCTCTATCGACCTAAAATTTGTTGGAGCGGCACTTCCTACATAGTTCCATCTATAAAGTACTTCTTCAATGCATTTTTACATTGTTTTATGTGATGTGAATATAGTTCACCAGGAATACTCTATTTAAAATATCTGGTAAAATATAATCCTATATTATATAGACATACAAGCGACAGCAATGGGCTCCGGTTGACCTACGGGTACACAACCCTAAAAACGATTGTTTTAGAAGCTAGAATCATACAACAGACAGCGCTAAGTTGCTAAGCCACACGTCATAGCGACGACGTGGCGACGGCGGCAAAGGTACATAAAGAACAATAACTTTTATCAATGTATACCTACTACATTTCTTATCACAACCATACGTTTTACAAGCTACCTATATGTAGGTACCTATGCTCCACAGCAAAATAGTTGCTCGCATCTTTTCACTAAAAACATTGATTAGCAAGCCTCTTTAACCTACTCTAGTGTTGATTGTACACGATCGCCTCATGTCGTCATCATCACATCGGCCACAGGAAGTGCTGCTGAACGTACCTTCCCCATATTCAACGGACCTTCTCATAGGTTTTTAGTGTGATCGGTTGGCAGCCACCTTCATTACAGACATCTTGATTCGTTCGCGTTGTGGGTATTCATTGTGTTAAGCCCACTTTTGACAATTATTATTTTAAACGAGTATCGTTATGATCCATACACCACCGTCCAACATGATCTTTATAGAATACACACTTAGGGTTGTTATTGAAAATTTTTGCACTACTACCCTACCCTCGCTTTCTCTCGCAGGGCACTAGCTGAAAATCAGTGTCTTACCGCTATAGGTGAGGATCCACACTGAGCGATGGCCCATTTGTGGTACAGATACACATACAACTCTATTATAAGTTGTAACAGTTATACTTAATTGTTTAGTTTTTACTTTTATTACTGTGAAATAAGGATACATTTTGTAAGAATAACACCAAGCAGAATTATTGTTGCGTCGAATATTTTTGTATGTGTTTCTGTAATATGCAAATAAATGCTTTATCTATCTATCTATCTATGATTAGGTCGGCCTTCAATCTTAGTAATAGTACCTAGGTAAACATTAACTTTACTCGATGGCTCAGGGGTTAAGAAGCGGTCTCCAATCTTAGGAGGTTCGGGTTAAATCCCAGGTAGGCCATATGTACCAATGACTTTTTAAATTTAATTACTTATGTGCATTTATTCGATTGGTTTTAAACGGTGAATGAAAACATCGTGAGGAAACCTGCATGCTTGATAAATAATTCTAAGGCATGTGAAGTCCCCAATCCGGTATCCTTCCGTTTGCCAAAATATTTTTGGCCAAAATTTACTTACCAAAAAACTTATCGCACTAGTTTTATTTCCCAAAAGAATCTTTAGCAAATTTATATTTCGCATTTTAATCACTTGGTCAAATATTAATTTGGCAACTTTTTACTTGCTCAAGTTTTATTAAGTCAAATATATATTAAGCAAATATAAGTTCGTTCAAATTAATTTCATATAGGTTACGTACAGTCGAATCTCCCTAAAAGTATTATATGGACCGTATGGACCGAAGCACTCTAGCACATCTATTAGAAAGTATTCATACAATATCAACACTCAAACCAAATCAATAATAATATGTCACATATGAATGAGTAAGAAAATTTCGTCAGCTCTGCTGCAGCATCTACTGAGGTTTGAGCTTGCACAACTTTGTTTTAATGACTGATGCTATTGTCCACTATACTACGACGTCTATTAACAATGTGGACGAAAATTTTGCTACACATCTCAGTAGCGCATGTTAATGGATGGTATCTATACTCCTATACGTGTAAACACTTTGCTCTGTGAGTAGCCAGTGTAGTTTCGTGGTTGTTGTAATGCGAATAGTTTCTAATAGATGTGGATGCCGCGGCACTTTAGCCCATGTGATACTTTTAGGACGATTGGACTGTACCTACCCTAGATTAGGACTGCTAGAAAAGTGAGTTAGGTTAGGTTGGAACTGTGACGCCAACCGGAATTGATTTGTATAATTACAATATAATTACTATAAAAGTTCTTACCTATAAATTATTTGTCCAAGGTGAAACACACATCCATGCAGCAGTATATTTTCAAAATTGCATCTTAATGCAGTATTTTGGGAAGTGCATGTTATTCCAAACCATATTTGACTACATAATACTTGGTAAAATGAAACATTGCCATGTAATTATTTGTTAAACAATAAATGTGGTTGGTTGACAAATAAACGACCGGTTGGTGTAGTGGATAGTGACCCTGTCAGCGAAACCAACGGTTGTGGGTTCGAATCCCACGAGGGGATAAATGTTTGTGTGATGAATACGAACATTTATTCCCGAGTCATGGATATTTATATAAATGTTTATGTATGTTTATCTGTTATCTAGTATCCATAGTACAAGCTTTGTCTAGTTTGGGACTAGATGATTGGTGTAAGTGTCCAAAATATTAAAAAAAAAAAATTGCCGAAAATAGTAGGTATTGCTAACGGTAAAATTGCGAAAGTTTTTTTACCAAATTAAAATTTGGGAAACATACTTTGGCATGTGATACTTTGGCAAACGTTTTTTGCCCAAAAATTAGTAATCCCCCAATCCGCATTTGGCCAGCGGGGTGGAGTATGGCCCATATTTCGACTTAGATTTCGAAAACTTCATTCAAACGAGAATTGTTTTTTGCATTAAATCTTTGGCACACCCAAACGCAAATGTTTGGGATATTACTATGATATAAGGTACTTGAAGATAAAGGTCATGACATTATGTATATATGTGTAGGTATGTTTAACAGAGAGGTTAATATTCTAATCAGGAATTAACCGGTGGGTTTTACTCTAAACCTTGACGACAACTTTCTTAGATAGATAGATAGATAAAGCGTTTATTTGCATATTACAGAAACACATACAAAAATATTCGACTTAACAATAATTCTGCTTGGTGTTATTCTTACACAATGTAGCCTTATTTCACAGTAATAAAAATAAAAACTAAAATTAAATACAACTGTTACAACTTATAATAGAGTTGTATGTGTATCTGTACCACAAACGGGCCATCGCTCAGTGTGGATCCTCACCTATAGCGGTAAGACACTGATTTTCAGCTAGTGCCCTGCGAGAGAAAGCGAGGGTAGGGTACTAGTGCAAAAATTTTCAATAACAACCATAAGTGTGTATTCTATAAAGATCATGTTGTACGGTGGTGTATAGTAATTGTATGGATCATAATGATACTCGTTTAAAATAAAAAGTGGACTTAACATAATTAACTAAATGCCTACAACGCGAACGAGTCAATTTGTCTGTGAGCAGCCACCGCTAAGCTATTCGAAATGTTGCAAATGCTTTCGGAATATTCTTCTTTTGTATTTCTAGCAGATGTGCTTTAATTCGCTTCTTGAAAGAAAACTTAGATTCTTGTGACCCTGAGAGGCGACTGACAATGGGGTCCCTTTAAATTTTACGCAATACGTATACGATTCTCCGTATAATTCTTCACTTTACCTTTATAACGGTGTGCGACCGCGAGAGGAGTGAATTTTTTTTTTATGCACGACGGGTTCGTACTTGACCTCAATCACACCTGATGTTAAGTGAAGATAGGTCGAAGGTGGTAGCTTACTGACCCGGAAACCCCAACACATTTGGGGGACTGGCTATCTTATCTCTGACAACCGGAACACAACAATGCTATTAACATTGCTGTTATGTGTGTATAACAAGATGGTGGTAGCTAGCCAGGCGGACATTTAAAATGCCCTACCACCAACCAAACATGTACCCCGCTGGGGATCGAACCCGCAACCCCTGAATCGTAAACCCAATGTTATTTACATAGAGCCACGGAGGCGGTTAAATATTTTTTTAAGCTGTTGTTATCCCTAAGAAAATTAAATAAAAATGCCCGTAATATGAATAGCAGACCGACTGAAGCAGCCCTATGCTATGTCCATGATTTGGGAACGCGACGGTTTTGCCATCGTCTTGCTACCGGTTGCTATACAAAATGAATCCTCAGAATTAAATCAGTGGCTACTGGATATGTAGGTATCTACCCGAGTTCCGGTGTTCACATTATCTAAGCTACAAAGACAAATAATGTAACTACACTAATGATTTGGGTGCGGTCACGGAAACTAACGTACCAAGGTCGTCTAGATTTATGACAATGCATTAGTTTCCACAGCTTTTCCCTATTCTGACCAAGGTTCTATATTAGGTACTTATTATACTTGTTTTATTATACTCAACTTTACTTTACAAACAAACAAACAAAATATTCTTTATTGTACAACAATAAGAAGCATACAAAAAAATAAGAAAAAGGGGATAGTACAATTTGGCGGCCTTATCACTAAAAGCGATCTCTTCCACGCAACCTTTGGGTTAAGAAGCGTTATGCACATGACATGTAGGTAGCGTGCACGGTAAACTAATTTTAATAAAATAAATAAATCACCTAAATAAATACATACGTTAAAATAAAATAAATATTTCGGACACTTACACCAATCATCTAGTCCCAAACTAAGCAAAGCTTGTGCTATGGATACTAGATAACGGATAAACATACATAAATATTTATATAAACATCCAAGACTCGGGAGTAAATGTTCATATTCATCACACAAACATTTACCCGTCGCGGGATTCGAACCCGCAACCGTTGGTTTCGCTGATAGGGTCACTATCCACTACACCAATCGGTTAATCGAATACATACAAACATACATACATAATTGTATATAAAAAAAATAATACATATAATATAATATACCCATATTTGAATTTATACTAATTAAATATAATAGTACGTAACTAAACACACAGTAATTAATGCGAGTATGAAACGAAAAGAGGATAGATGGAGCAGCTAGAGGGCTAGATACAACTCCTTCACTTGTGCCTTGAATATGTTCAGTGACTGAGCACGTCTAATGCTAGAGGGCTAGATACAACTCCTTCACTTGTGCCTTGAATACGTTCAGTGACTGAGCACGTCTAATGCTAGAGGGCTAGATACAACTCCTTCACTTGTGCCTTGAATACGTTCAGTGACTGAGCACGTCTAATGCTAGAGGGCTAGATACAACTCCTTCACTTGTGCCTTGAATACGTTCAGTGACTGAGCACGTCTAATGCTAGAGGGCTAGATACAACTCCTTCACTTGTGCCTTGAATACGTTCAGTGACTGAGCACGTCTAATGCTAGAGGGCTAGATACAACTCCTTCACTTGTGCCTTGAATACGTTCAGTGACTGAGCACGTCTAATGCTAGAGGGCTAGATACAACTCCTTCACTTGTGCCTTGAATACGTTCAGTGACTGAGCACGTCTAATGCTAGAGGGCTAGATACAACTCCTTCACTTGTGCCTTGAATACGTTCAGTGACTGAGCACGTCTAATAGAAACAGCTAGCGAGTTCCATAGTCGAATAGCTTGCAATCTAAAGGATTGACCGTAAAACTTCGTCAAGTTCGGAGGAACGTACAGTCGGAGGTTTTCAGAAGAACTTTACTTACTTTAACACTTTATTGCACATAAGTATACAAACATACATTGAACAAAGGTAGGACAGAAATTACAATACACAAAAGGCGATTCCAGCAAATCCTCGGAAGGAAAAACCAATTTAAGTTTTTTTATTGCAGACAAAGAGCGATACTTAAAATATAGAACAATACATTAACAAAACATCACTGTTAAAGGAACACAATTGGCAAAAGATTAAGATTTTTTTTTTATGCACGAAGGGTTTGTACTTGACCTCAATCACACCTGATGTTAAGTGAAGATGAGGTCGAAGGTGGAAGCGTACTGACCCGGAAACCCCAGCAGATTTGGGGGACTGGCCTATCTTATCTCTGACAACCGGAATACAACAATGCTATTAACATTGTTGCTTGGCGGCAGACTTAGATAAGATGGTGGTAGCTAACCAGGCGGACATTTGAAATGCCCTACCACCAACCAAACCGAGTACTTAAACATGTACCCCGCTGGGGATCGAACCCGCGACCTCCTAATCGTAAACCCAATGTTGTTTACATTGAGCCACGGAGGCGGAAGATTTATGGTTTGATTATAGGACTCGTTTATCATTTAGCGGAATAATTTTATAAGACCAAAAAGTATATAGATATTACACACAATAAATACATAATATAAAAGCCTATATACTAAAATACATAATATATAGGCTGACTGAGTTACTGAGACAACTTGAGATAGTTATTAAGTTCTGCAGACGTATCACGTAAAAAAAATTGCGTTCGATACGATCCATTAAACATTTATCCCAATGTTATCCGATAATACACACAAAGTTTAGCTAAATTTGGATTTGCCGTTCCTAAAAAAATTTCAAAAATATTTGTATGGAGAAAACAGTATTAATAAAATTCTTCATACAAAACGCCAATTTCATAGGTAAAGACCTAATATTAGTGTGGATACTTAAATCATATTGCCAATGGATATTTGTCATGACTGACTATCAACTTAAGTACCAACGCTTGCACTCATTGCTAATCTGAGCAAAAAATCTTAATATTGCTGTGGCCGTGAGAAAGTGTACTGATGAGTTAAATGGAGGTTAAGGTTACCTAACTGCTACTTCCCATGATCCACCGATGTGTGGAGAACGTTAAGTGATAGAGTCGTAACTGTCAAGCAGCCTGCTTTTGAGATTTGAATTATTAATTATACCAATTATACTGATTGCCAAGCTTAAGGAAATATATTATTCTTAAAATGTCTTCTCAATAATTCAATTGACGAAATAACTGCACGTGTTTATCTATGTCTGTGTGTGGGACTCCTTTATTCCCTCGTGGCATCCAAATTGTGAGAGCGTCGGTGGCTCAGCGGTTGAGACTCGGTCTCCCAATTTAGGAGGTCCGGGTTCGATACCCAGGCTGTACTAGTGAGTTTTGAAATTTAATTACTTACGATGTTTTCCTTCACCGTTTAAGAGCAGTCAGATAAATGTACAAAAGTAATTAAATTAAATTTAACAACTCATTGGTGCATCGCTTGACTGGGAATCGAACTCGGACCTCCCACAATGGGAGACCGTGTCTTAACCGCTGAGCCACCGACGCTCTATACAATCGCGACAATGTATGTTGCAATACAAGCCTCTAATTCACACGGGCGTCTCCATCTTTTTAGCTGGCCTGGTATATTTGTTTCTTAATTAGGTTTTTATTAGTATACAGTACCTTTTTCACACTCAGTGGATATTGCTCAAAAGCCACAGGAAGTAAACAAATAATTATGTATCAAATTAAACAACGAACGGAAGCATTAGCTCCATTAACTAAGACGCTAGCGAGTTTTTGTGAGAACGTCATTGTTATTAAAACAATTCGTGATAGGCACTAGGCCTCTGCACCGGGATTTTTTTATCTAATTCGATTAAAGATAAGACGTAGTGCGACCGCGACTAGGGTTGCCACATGTAAAACTGCACAGTCCTGACTTTAAAAATTTAAGTACATAGTAAACGCCGAGAAAACAAGTGATTTTCATCAAACATGGCTAAGAAGCTATCCCCGAGTTTAATAAATATTTTGAAAGACGTTTGAAAATTTAGAATAACGATAGATAAAATATTTTACACATTGGCGTCGATTCGGATGTACACCAACTAAACTAAACTAAAACCAGTTTTGGAGTGCTGCCGTCGTATCGTACTGTTCCAGGGAGAAAGAGACAGTACTACTCTATAACTGGTTTTAGTTTAGTTTAGTTGGTGTAGATTCAAATCGACACCAATGCCTAGATGAACTTAGTATTGTATAGAATTACACACTTGCCGATGACATATAACACTTATTAGCTGAATATGATAAGATTATTAAGTGAATTATATGATTTAGTCCTGTCGATAAAATTTGGCATGCGGTTAAATATGGCTGATCTAAGTGTACATTGGAATGGAAATGAAAGTGAATGGAAGTTGACATAATATATACTGGGATTACATTTCATTTCACCTACTTTGACATACATATAATTGACTTATTAAAAATTCATTGATTTATTTTAACATTGGATGTGTAATAATTATAATTTATATTATGAAATAATTTGACATTAATATTGGACAACATGTTATAAATTGCTGAAAAGTTTACTATTAATTAAGTAATTGTAAAAGTATTAAAATTTGTGTTGAATTATATTCAGCGACATATTTGCATGCCTGAAAAGACTAAGTGTGAGAAACTTACTACCAATATTACCACCAATGCAATGTAACCACACTTAAAGCAAATAAAGATATTCTATTCTATTCTATTCTATACTGGATGAATTTTTTTACTGTAAGGAAAAAAAATGGGGCATATTAGGTAAATGAAATAGAAGGTATTGGCCGAGGTAGTTTAATTTTTTTTCAAATTCATTGTTTGTTTGTTTGTTTGTTTGTAAACGCTTTATTGTACATAAATTGAGTACAACGGCGGACTTATCATTCATATTGGATATATTATGGATTAAAGCGTTAATTTTGTCATTTAACGGTCGCGTTTGTAGCTTATTTATTACACATAATTAGGTACATCATTAAATTAAATAAAGAAAACTTGGAGAAAATATGAATTCCAAATAAATTTCGAATGATAGGACCCAGAAATCACGCCAGTCGCATATCAATTTCAGACCTCAGCGGTCTTTTTGAAAAAAAAAAAAAAAAAAAATCTACCTATGCCAATATCTTCTATTTCTTCTTCTTCTTCTTATTTTTGAGGATGGCAACCAGTCAACCTCATTGTCGAGGGACATTACTGCCAGTTTCGAGTGAAAATTTTTATTTATCTTATTTCTTCAGTTTATAGGTCAGTCTCAATCAAAACAAGTAATTCGTCGTATACAGAGTCTAGTCACGGTCAAGTCATTCTTCAGTAAAGTGGCAGAATGCTTTACAAAAGATTTTGGCGGCTTCTTGTGGGAACCCGAAAGCTCCGTTACGCACTTTAATTTACACTTCCCTTCACCTGTACACCAACACTAACGTTTGCTGCACAATATTCTGCCATTATTAAGCTTCAAAAGCTAGAATGTACAAATTTTAAGACTTATAAAGAAAAATGCTACTTCACTCGCCGAGTTCCCGCCAAAAAGCCATCTTCTATTTCACTTACCTAATAATTTCATTACGGTAAAAAATGTCATCCAGTATATAAATAATAATTATCTTTGCACATAACACACAGCGCCATCTAGTTCCACACTAAGCAACTAGGCTTGTATTGTGGATACCAGATGGTTGATAAACTACACAAATACATATTTTTTTTGTAAATAAATACATAAATAAATGAAAAACATCCCTAACTTAGGAACACATCTGTTTTCATCATACAAACATATGCCCCTAGCGGGATTCGAACCCGCGACCTTTTGGTGTAGCAGTCAGAATTTTTAATTACTAGATACAGGTCGTAATATAACAATATGAAATCGTGAAAGAAAGAACGAAGAAGTACGAAAGTTATGTGAAACACCTGTCATCTCTCTAACATCACTATATTTTGGGAGAACCTACTGACCTCTAAGCTACAGATAATTAATATCTACTTTCGAGGCCAGCAGGCCAACTTTGCCTACATGTAAAAAGATGTATTCAATAGATTTCATGCTTAACTGTTCTTTTTTTCTGTATGGAACTGTATAATATGATGATATAGCTGTTTTTTATGAAATACATTATTTATTTACTGTTATTATTTATTTATTATTATTATAGTAATGGAGAAAACGTGGTCCAGTCTAGTTCCGTGCTTTTGTATTTCTTTTAATTTTTTTTATTTTTTGTAAATAGCTGCTTTGTTCATTTTTCATAAATGCTATTATTGCAATTTTCATTATAATTCTTATAATTTGTGCATTCTGACTTTTTAAGCTTAATAATGGGAGGATATTGTTTAGCAAAATTTTGTGATGGTGTACAAGTGAAGGAAAGTGTAAATTAAAGTGCGTAACGGACCTTTCGGGTTCCCACAAGAATCCGCCAAAATTTTTTGTAAAGCATTCTGACACTTTACTGAAGAATGACTTGATCGAGACTAGACTCTGTATACGCCAAGTATACGACGAATTACTTGTTTTGACTGAGACTGACTTATAAACTGAAGAAATAAGAGAAATAAGGCATGGCTGTATGGACTTAGATCCCTTTGTCTACTCCGAGAGTAGAAAAAAAAAAGTATTCTTGTGTTGAAATAAATATATAATTAAAAACTCCTGACTTTAAACTTCAAGCATTAGGTCATATTTATTTCAAAGTAAGATACATGATATTATTCGTTGAATGTCAATTAAAATCTACTGGAAATAACAAAAGGGCTTATTACAATTATCTGTCAGTCAGTATGTTCAAGCTACTACCGCTTCGGAAAAGGAAATCATCTGTGGGAACAGAAGCGGCGCAAGAAACCCACAATCATTGTTGTCCTTCTTTTATAAATAAAAAGTATAGGTACATGTATAACTAATACAACCTTCGAATCCCGCTAGGGGCATAATGTTTGTACGATGAATACGGACATGTGTACCCGAGTTATGGATGTTTTCATTTATAATAACTATTTATTTACAAAAAACAAATGTATTTATGTAGTATATCAACCATCTGGTATCCACAAAACAAGCCTATAGTTGCTTACTGTGGAACTAGATGGCGCCGTGTGTATGTCTAAGGATATTTATTTATCTTATAATTTTTGGGAGCTGGTCGAAGTACATAAAGCGTGTTTGTCAATCAGATAGTTATTAATTTTGTAATAACATTTTTAAGGTCCGGCCGGAATCCTGATAGGCCCCAAAATTCCTGACGTCTGTTAACCCTAACCGAGATCAACGATCATATTCAAGTTACTAATCCGCTGGGCTATATCTGTGAATTTTGTTAATCTACGGATTGCTTCATTGCTAATTCGATATATTCGAAATATTTAGTGTCCATTTGACATTCGCTATCGAATTAGAATATCAATGAACTCGTTCCCTCGGGAACTTTCCGTTGTCGAATCGAATTCCGCTATCGAAAAGAACCCTAATCTATGCAGTTGATTTGCGTTGCGCATGCGCATCACCTTTTTGCTTGCGTGCCAGTGATGCGTGCAATCGTTCGAATTGCTGCTCGCTATCTTACCTGTAATGACTATACTTTCATGTCGCTAACGATAATGAGTGATAGAAAATGTTTGTTTGTTATTAACCGACTGCCAAAAAGGAGGAGGTTATCAATTCTATTGAATATTTTGACGACCTGTTTGGTGTAGTGGTTGGCAACTCTGACCGCTATACCAAAAAGGTTGCGGGTTCGAATCCCGCTAGGGCCATATATTTGTGTGATGAATACGGACATGTGTACCTGAGTTATGAATGTTTTTCATTTATAATCAAAATCAAAAAATCAATAATGTTTATTTAAGTAACTTATTCTTATTATCTATAACAGCATTAGGGGTCTCCTTTTAAGTAAAAATGTTTACCTGTATTAGGAGGCTCCGCTCTTCTACAACTACATAAATGCTTTAAACAAGAAGGTAAGTAGGTATACAAGCTAAATTCTTAATTAAACAATATTATTTTGAGATATAAAATTATAAAAATAGAGGTAGAGGTATGTGTTGTGTGCGTGTGTGTGAGTGGGTGTATGTGTGTATTGTGTTTGTGAATGTGTGTATGCGAAGTATGTGTTGTGTGCGTGTGTGTGAGTGGGTGTGGGTGTATCTGTGTATTGTGTGTGTGTTGTATTTGTTTGTGTGTGTATTGTGTTTGTGTGTGTATTGTGTTTGTGTGTGTATTGTGTTTGTGAATGTGTGTATGAGAAGTCTATCGGTTAGCAACATTCGTTTTCGGCTGCATGTACAATTTAGATATCAAGGGAGGTAACTAAGATAAGATACTTAGGAAATATATTGCAAAAGAGATTCTATTTCATCATAGTTTTTGGTCTTTAGATAGCTAGTTACTGTTTTCTTGCAATCATGGTATGTCAATGGATATATATTTACTTTTTCATTTATTAAATTATAAAGAAGCGCAGATTGTTAAGGGTATTGTCTTCTAGCATAGGATGTATTTATGGAAACTATTGGGGCCACGGCATGCTTTCTTCTTTTATTGAGAAACTTGTCAGGATTGTATGGTATGCACGTATGTAATCTTAAGATGGCTTGCAAGATATATAATTTTCTAACTGTAAGAAGGTTACTTTTTACATATCAACTTTCTGTGGAATACTTATACGGCTTACAGTACTTTTACAACTTTTACAAGAGATCTTTGGGCTTCGAATCCCGCTAGGGGCATATGTTTGTATGATGAATACGGACATGTGTACCCGAGTTATGGATATTTTCATTTATAATAACTATTTATTTACAAAAAAAATGTATTTATGTAGTATATCAACCATCTAGTATTCACAACACAAGCCTATAGTTGCTTAAAGTGGAACTAGAAGGCGCTGAGTGTATGTCTAAAGATATTTTTTTTTTTTGTTTTTTTTTTGTTTTTTTATGATCTCAAACATCTGTGAAGTAATTTCAATATTTCATTAGGTTTAAAAACCCATACTGTCAGGTTGGTTCCGTATATCAGGTGATGCTCTCCGGAGATAGGGAAATAAGCTTTGCTAAAGTCAGTTGCGATGTTTTGCCTAATATGAAAGTGTTTTCATACAGACAGAAAGTGTTTTAACCGCCTCCGTATGTATTCAAGCGGGGTACATGTTTAGTACTCGGTTTGGTTGGTGGTAGGGCATTTTAAATGTCTGCCTGGCCAGCTACCACCATCTTATCTAAATCTGCCCTTAAACAGTAATGTTAGTAGCATTGTTTTCCCAAATAAATAAATGTCTTTGCACATACACACATTGCCATCTAGGTCCACAGTAAGCATCTAGGCTTGTGTTCTGGATACCAGATGGTTGATAAACTACACATTTTTTTTTAATAAATACATGTATAAATGAAAAACATCCATAAAACACATGTCTGTATTCATCATACAAACATATGCCCCTAGCGGGATTCGAACCCACGACCATTTGGTATAGTAGCAGAGTTTCTAACCACCACAAAAAACAGGTAGCCCAAATAAGATGGGGTTTCCGGGTCAGTACGCTTCCACCACCAAAAAAGTATAATAAACCGTTTATAGGATACGCAAATGGTTGTAAGATTTTTGATTTTTATGACTTTGAAATGTGTCTACAATTAAGAATGCGTTAATTATTGCAATATTGAAGTTCTATAAATTCTGCATTCGGAGCCAAAATAAGTCTGTTATATCTGAAAAGTCGTTTAACTATAGGGCGGAGTGTGAGTTTTGTTTCAACTTAACTTTACCACCGCGTTCATGTTTATGTGACGATTTAATTGATTTTGATTTGTATGAAGAAATGTGCAGCGCCTCTAGCGGATAGTTTGCAAAACGATTACAATTGTCTAGGGTAGGCACTGCCTTTCGGACGTAAATACTGCTAGATTAGTATATTTTAGTGATTTCCATAGCCTCATGTCTTACGGTATCTTGCTGTGAGGAAATGTCGCGGATATAAATACAATCTTTGTTTTACAAAAACGAGCCGTTCGCGCAATTTATCAATTGAGATCTGCAGTGTCACTTTCGTCACAGTACATTTTTGAAAATGTAATGTACCTATGTCAAAAAAAATATAGCATCATTTAGGAAAAATAGTGATAAACATGATGTCAATACAAGAAATAAAGATAAACTTGCAGGTCACATAAGTCGCCTCCGCAAAGTTAGTAATTCATTCAAAGGGTTATGTATACGCTTTTTCAATAAGGTTCCTGTTCATATACAAAATCTTCCTTTTAATAAATTTAAAGATACTACAAAACAGAAACTTGTTAAGAAAGCATACCTATTGTAAAGTATCAGATTATTTAGATGATAAACATTCATGGACATAAACAGCCCGTTCGCATAACCAGGCTATTTCACAAATAATATTGTAATATAAAATAATACCTAATTAATAATTTTGTAATATAAAAACCTTTTTTTTTAAAAAAAAAAAAAGAGCAACCTCTCGAGTTTCTCGTTTGTTCTTCTCAGGGGAAAATTGCCTTTTGAACAAGCAGTAGCTTAAAAAAATGTAAAATCTGACTATTTTAAGTGTACCCTGTGTACCTACAAAATAAAGCATTTTTTTATTTGATTTGATTTCTGCCTGTATGGAGGGTACGCCATTGATCTGTTGCATATTAAAGTAGTATAAAAAAAAATTGTATTGAGACTCAGAGGCGATCTCAATCTCAATTTATTAATACGGTCCTTTGTCTGAAATTATCGTGTTAATCTCTCAATATCGCAGTTCAATAGCGACCAGCCAGAGCCATGAAGCTGGCCTTTGGCGGTAGTTCTTTCATGTAAAAGTAAAACACTTTACTGCCCTTTTGTATCATCACATCGATTTTAACGATTTCCACATGGACATTCCCTTTTCCACATTCTATATTACAATTTGCTAGTCGTCTGTTCTTTAACATCTGTTTCATACAAAATGGCCAATAAAACTGGACATGTAAACGGCAGTTCATAAATCATTATCGTAACCAATACGCCATGTTTATTAGCTGTAAACATTAATTTATCACCGTATTTACTGCGATTTGATTTCTATGAATGTTATCGATTTTTACCCGACTGGGTAAGGAAGGAGGGTAATGTTTTTCGAGTGTATGTATGTGCTTTCCTTTGGCGCATCCTGTAGCCTAAGCGGCTTGGCCAGGCTAGTTTACGGCTTGGCCAGGCTAGTTTACGGCTTGGCCAGGCTAGTTTACGGCTTGGCCCATTTCGAAGTGCACGGTGTATTTGGATTCGTATTGGTACTCGGAGTGTCATAGGATACATTTTATTGTAATAAATCTAACATGGCGTCCGCAAAATATGCTGTCGGAGTTTTTGGTTTATAAATATTGGGTCTTTACCTATGAAATTGGAGTTTTTTTTCTTCGTTAATCATATGTACCAATTCCTGCGATTTTCAAGGCTATATCCAAATTTGTTCTTTATTTGGAAAATGGAATATTATATCAAGGTTTCACATGAAATATTTTTTAATTTCTGGGGTAAATCACATAATAAAAAAAATTTTAACAGAGCTCTTTTCATGTGCTTCCCATAATCATTTCTTAGATTCGCTGAAACTTTTATAAAGCGGTTACTTTTAAAAATTAACGCTGCCTATACTTAACTTAATGTTATCCGATAATACACACAAAGTTTAGCTAAATTTGGATTGGCCGTTCCCAAAAAAAATCAAAAATGTTTGTATGGAAAAAACAGTCTTAATGAAATTCTTCATACAAAACGCCAATTTCATAGGTAAGGACCTAATAGTTCATTACAAGCTTTTATTTAGTTTGCAATGTTTAAACCTTATTTATTACTTGACTCACATACGGCTTATGGAACTTCACTGCTGGACATAAGTTTCTACCATCTTCTTATAACATGCTTAATTATTGACGACATATTGCTGTAGTGAATAGTGACCCTTTCAGCAATACCAACGATTGCGGGCTCGAATCCCGCGAGGGGTTTTTGTGATGAATATGGACATTTATTCGCGAGTAAAAATAAAAATTTTGAAAACCTTCAAAAGACTGTGATATCATCGAAATATACTAAAAAACTGTGTTAGACGCCAAATATCTTCAAAACGGCTTAACCGATTTGTTTAGTTTTTATAAAAAAAAAGCCGCACTAAAAAGGGACCACGCATTACTGAGATACGTCCGGACAAGGACTGGACCCACACACACAACGACGCTAAACACTTACACCCGTCCTTTTTCAAAAAAGGGTTAAAATGAACCTAAGTCGCATAAAGATTTTTCATTATGGCTGTCCGCCCACGACAGACTTTTTGTAGGACCAATAATCGAGCCGATTTTTTCGTCAATACTTTTATCACCGATATTGTGACGGATTTTTTGTAGGATATGACCGTTGAAATACTGCAATCAATACGTTCCATCTTTCTCCTACATAAAATCGGTCACCGATTGTCGTGGGAGGGCAGCCTCTTATTTTAGCGCAGTGTAGGATTCTGCACTTGTCCTCTCAATATGCGGACTTAGAATTTTTTTGTTGTTTGACAAGTACAAGATTTTTTTATTTTTTGACTAATAAAAAATTGCAATTTAAAGCTTAATATTTCTTAAACGGTTTATCCCTAAATCGAAAAACTCCTGTTATATTTTTGAATGACCTGTCTAACGATGGGGTACAAAAATGAAAAAAAAAAAAGTCATTCTCACTTTAGAGTGAGACTTCTCACACGTACTTAGGTATGTACGTGGTTTTACAATATTTTAGTTTACTACTTCATGGGGCGAGATTAATGGTAGCCATGTCAAATGTCATCTTTTGAGTACTAAGAGCCTCTGTGCTAAGGCTCGAACAAAATTGGTCTACTGATCTAAAAGTAATACAAAATATGATAATGAGACCTATTTGAAGACATAGCAGCTATTAATTTCTTTTGTTGTTACTATTTTATTGTTTAATTTCATTCCATTTTATATTTAGCATTGTCTTTGATAAATATTATCCATCGGACTACATTCTAAACCACAGAACACTAACCCTATGAAGCTAAAAAGATTTAATTATTGTCTTTTTTCCTTTATGCCTAAAAAGTTATTGTTGTAACTATCCAGTATATTTATTCCTTTTATAATTCCATACCATCAGTCCGATTTAAATTATTGTGCACAACCTACCGTATATACCCCCGACGCAAAAAGAGGGGTGTTGGAAGTTTAACCGCTATATGTCAGTCTGTGGCACGGTCACTCTTAAACGGATGAACCGATTTGGATGCGGTTTTTCTTATTTGACAGCAGGTTTTCCAGCGGTGGTTCTTAGACATGTTTTATCAAAATCGGTTCAGCCGTTTTGTTTCAATCGCTTGTTTTCTCGGGGGTTTCCTTTTACCAATTTATAGTTAAATTCTTTTCGATTGATTCCTCTACCCAAAATTTGTTTGATAACGATAAGACCGCCTTGAACAATTCTAATTGTAATAATTCTTTAAAAATGCAATCCGTAATTGTGAAATAAAATATACTTAAACGTTGGATTATGGAGTGAGCAACTGGTTTGATGAATACTGTTACCTACTGAGTGTATCTAATCTTGATTTGTTTGTAAGCGAAGACACATAAATATCTCCTATAAGGGAGAAGGCGCTTCCTTTTAAAGGATATTTATGTCTTGTTCAAGAAAGGGCTATTGCGCTTCTTAGTAGTTATTCTATCAACAACTTCCTTCTTTTTTAGGATTCAGCACTGAGGTTGGATCACTTAATTACATAAATCTTAAATACTAAAATCCCACTACATTTATGTAATATATTTCTAGTGTATGAAAAAATGTATTTCGAAGTAGGCGTCAATAATAAAATTATTACTGAAATAACAATGGGGCCAACTTGACGGTAATCACTTTCATTTACAAAAATAATCACGCGAATCTGAAATCTCTGAGTTATTGGTGAACATACATTTAAAATGAAATGAAAATGAAAATGAAAATCATTTATTCATGTAGGCAATACAATATGCACTTATGAACGTCATTTGTTTTTTAAACTACCACTAGCTCGGAATGCGACCACTACTGAGAAGAGCTAGCGAGAAACTCAGAGGGTTTGTCTCTTTTCAATAAATCATATACAATCAAGAAAGGTTACAACAATTTTATATATCGTGTAGCGGAGCCGTTTAATCCCATGGATTACTTTCATTAATATAGTCTGAAATGTAATATCCCTTTTTACATAATTTTTGTTTTATAATAAGTTTAAATTTATTAAGCGGAAGATTCCGTATATCCATGGGAACCTTGTTGTAGAAGAAAAAAGTACAACAGCCGAACATAGCACCTCCTTTTTTGTTTGAAGTCGGTTAAACGTTCAACGTGGTGCCAGCAGGTAATACAAAATACGCTGTCGGGTGTTATTATAAATAAATAATTAAATAAATATCTTTGCAAAAACACACAGCGCCATCTAGTTCCATACTAAGCAACTAGGCTTGTATTATGGATACCAGATGGTTGATAAACTGCACAAATACATTTGTTTTGTAAATTTATTTATTTATTTATTTTATTTAGCAAACTTCACAGCGTTACATGTTCATTACAATAAAGAAACTAATTACAATCTATATAGCCAAAAATGAAGCTTGACAAATTAAAAAAAAAACTAAAAATGTGGGAGAAGAAGAAAAGTAACTTTACAACTTTACCGACACTTACAACCTTGGGATCTTCAAGTCTAGAGTGAATAGGCATTTACTGGGTGTGCGTGATACATCTTCGGCTTCATCGTCGCTTTCCATCAGGTGAGATTGTAGTCAAACGCGAAACCAGTTTTTAATAAAAAAAAAAAAAAAAAAAGTAACATCGAAATATGATAGATAAAGAAATGACAGCTAATATAATGGATAGTGAATACGAGTGTTAGGTGTGTGTTGGTGTGTGTGTGTTTGTGTGAATATGTTTGTGTGTATATATCTGATGGAAATAAATGAAAAACATCCATAACTCAGGAACACATGTCTGTATTCATCATACAAACATATGCCCCTAGCGGGATTCGAACCCGCGACCTTTTGGTATAGCGGTCAGAATGTTTAACCACTACACCAAACAGGTCGTCAAATATTGTTATGTATATATAAATATATACTCTGTACTCTACGTCTACTCAAACGAAAACTCTCAAATGAAACTTCGGACGGCCATAACTTCGGACTTTTTCTTTTAAGAATCCTATATTTGTATAACTTCAAACGTCCCTTGCGTCCCGTACTAACTTGTGATGTCCAACTATATACAACAAAAGTAAAATAATGACGATTGGTTCATAATTGACACAGCAAACTGCAAAAGAAAAAGTCCGAAGTTACGGCCGTCCGAACCTATTTTCGTTAGAGAGTAGACCACCAGTCCTCGTCCGATGTATGCTTGACCCGATTTGAGCACGGTTTTTTATATTTAAGACTAAGTAAAGGAACAGGTTCTTAGCTATGTTTCAAAAAACTTAACGTAATAACCCGCCGTCTAGGAGATATTTAACACAGCTTTTCGGTATATTTCAATGATATTATATATTTCTTGTATACTTAACGTCGATCAAAGTAAATTAAACCTAATTTCCGGGCTTGATTCTTAGTCATGTTTGATAGAAATCGGTTAAGCCGTTTCAAACATGTTTACCTTTTAACACAATTGGTTTAGTTTATCTGAATGGTAGATATAACTGCTTGTTATCTCGGGGATTTTCTAATTTTCTACTTCTTTTCGAGTCGAGGCAAGTTTCAAATTTTATTGGACCAAAACTTAGCCACTCTAACAGCACTCTCTGTGGCGTTAAGGAGGTCGTCAAAGGTGCAAGTGTCAGGACACGCGAAGGAAGACAATAGGTGATCCATTCTCTCGCATCGAGACTCCGCACTCGCATCGATCACTCCCGCCATCGGAGAAGCCCCACCTGCACGTATTATCTTTGCTGCTACCGACCTGAGTACGACGCAATTTAAGGATTTCCATGTTGGCCGGGCAAATCGTGTCCGTGAAGAGACTGCTCGAGCGGGAGGAACGGTGCATCTTTCCTACTGGAAGTCTGTCATGTGTTTCATACTCGTCGTCTAGTCGTGTGTACCTACAAGATCGATTGAAAATGTTAAGATACATTTAATAAATTAGTAGCAATGCAGTATCAGTTCCATATTTGTAAACCTTCGTGTTTTGAATTCTTTGCCGTTAAAGGCTATAAGTAGTTCCTATGCCATCTACCTTAAAGGGGACAATAATTTCTTGATATATGGTTTAAAAAGCGATCAATTCCTATAGTCTCAGTTACTTGTTAGATTATTAGCTATTAGAATACATTGGCATATTGATCATAGAGGCGATTCATTCTTATAGGGTAAGGGTTGTAATAATAATAAATAAATATCCTTAGACATATACACAGCGCCATCTAGTTCCACAGTAAGCAACTATAGGCTTGTGTTGTGGATACCAGATGGTTGATATACGTACATACATACCTACATAATGTCACGCCTGTTTCCCGTAGCGGTAGGCAGAGACCACAGACTTCCACTTGCTACGATACTGACACACCTCTTCTGCTTCCTTCACTCTCATAAGGTTGTTCATATATGCAAAAATTACATAAATACATTTTTTTTGTAAATAAATACTTATTATAAATGAAAACATCCATAACTCGGGTACAAATGCCCGTATTCATCACACAAACATATGCCCCTAGCGGAATTCGAACCCGCAATCTTTTGGTATAGTGAACCACTACACCAAACAGGTCGTCGTTGTCATACAACTTTGTTCAATAAAGAATCAAGGGCGGATCGCGACGGACGATAACGCGTTCTTACACAATCCTCTCAAACTAAATCTGAACGAGCGTAAAGACTTGTCTTATCATACACAGTTTCCTTTCTTTGTCTGAATCATAAGATATGTTAAATCTCACAAACAACGTTATTGATATTTTTGTCAGTTTGCATTATGAGTCAGTTGTTTGTGCCACCTCAGTTCTACATGAGATGAGATAAAATAACTAGGTTTGCCTTGTTTCTACAGATAGGTATGTATTTTGAAATTACCTATGTGTTGTAGAACGGAAAGGTGGACAATTGTCGGCCAATTTAAAATAATTTAGTTAGTAACTACGCACCAATACGCATCAACAGTGGACGCCCTGTGGCTAATATGTGATGATGAAAGGGAGAGGTATACGCTCAGTGTTGATTTATCAGATTCATAATATCTTATAAAGAAATTCAGGTTGTTGGATCACTCCTAAATAAGAAAATATACGATCGAAGGTTATACCTATATTTTCTTATGAAACCTTGAAATTATACTTTGAACGAATAAAATGTCTTTATCAAGAAATACCTACTGGACATAAATAACATTTTATTATCTTGATATGCATTGATTTAGTGTCCCTAATCATGGATAATGTCCATGTTCTGCATGAAGTATGCAGAATTAACAGGGTAGGCGACAAAACAGACCCTTGGGGCACGCCAATAATTAAGTACGTATTATGCTGTGTGAACAAGATCAGTGCGATATAATAAGTTGACCCACTTTACGAATTAGTCTATTACAAAGGGCCTTTACACTGCTCAGGCATAGATTCATAAGGCCAATTTGATAGTAGAGGAATCCAAACGCGCAGGTATCTATATTCATGAAGATTTAGATATTACTCGTGAAGATATAGATAAATATGGAGGCCACATTCCTTTATACGTAGGCTTATATGTTCATTTAGGCTTAAATGTTCATTTAGGTGAACCCGGAGAATATGACCTTGGGTATTTATATCTCGTTCACTTAGATCCCCTTCTTTTTCCTTGTACTTCTACATACATAATGTCACGCCTGTTTCCCGTAGGGGTAGGCAGAGACCATCGACTTCCACTTGCTATGACCCTGACACTCCTCTTCTGCTTCCTTCACTCTCATAAGGTTGTTCATACATGCTCGTCTGTTTTGCTCGTCATACTCTTGACTTCGCCTTTCTTTAAGACGTCCCCGATTTGATCATGGTACGTTCGCTGTGGTCTTCCCCTACCAACACTACCACCCACATTCCCTTCGTATATCTCTTTCGTAAGTCTTCTTTCATTCATCCTCTCCACATGTCCAAACCATCTCAGGATACCTTTTTCAATCTTTGTCACTACGTCTTCATTCACACTGCTTAACTGCCTAATTACACTATTCCTGATTCTATCTTGTACTTCTACCCTTGTTAAGAGGGTTCCGAGCGTCCATTGGCACTTCTATTAAAATATTTCAGTATTATATAAATTTTAAAAATGAAAGCGATAAAGAGAGATCTAAATACACCGTTGATTGTCATTTCGTAGGGGAGTCCGATATCTATTTTGCAACGCTTTACAAAGAGGACAAAATACAAATTAATCAATCAAAAATCAAAATCAAATTGACTACCCCTATGTTCAAACTAAGCAAAGTTAACACATCATTTATTGTACACGCTTGATATTGTATACGCTTTTATAACCTTATACCTGAGAATATCATTAATATAACTGAGTAAAAAATTTAAAGATCATGTCAAAACAACATTACCAAAAAAGGTTATTACAAAATTAGTGACCATTTGAATGACAAACACGCTTGGTGTGGTTCACCAGCTCCCAAAAATTGTAAAATTATAATTCAAATTCAAATTCAAAATATTTTATTTCATAGGATAAAATTATCACTTGAAAACGTCACTATTAATATTACATTTAAATTTCCTGCTCATTCACAAAGCTGACTCCCCAGAGAAGAACGAGCAAGAAACTCTAGGGTTGCTCTTTTAAAGTATGGGTTACAATTTGTGATTTCATAATTATATGAATAATAAGACAGCTATGTCCATGCTTGCTTATCATTCAAATAGTCAGTGATTTTATAATAGCCTTTTGCTAATAATTTCTGTTTTATGATTGCTTTAGATTTATTTAAAGGCAAATTTTGAATGTCTTCTGGAACCTTATTATAAAAGCGTATACATTGCCCTTTGAACGATTTACTAACTTTATGAAGTCGGCTAACATAAACTGATAACTGGTTCTTATTCCTTGTATTAACATTGTGCCTATCACTATTTTTAGCGAATAAGGTTATATTTTTTTTTGCATATAACAAATTCTCATAAATGTATTGAGATGCCATTGTTAAGATATTAATTTCCTTAAACTTATCTCTAAGAGACTCTCTAGGTCCTAATTTATAAATGGCACGAATAGCACGCTTCTGCAGAACAAAAATCATATGTAGGTATGTCAGCAGCGTTTCCCCACAACAATATGCCATATGACATCAAGCTGTGGAAATGGCTAAAGTAAACCAGTCTTGCGGTATGAACGTCTGTTAAATTTCTGATTTTTTTGACTGCATACGCTGCAGAAGCGAGCTTTTTCGCTAGTTTCTCTAGTAGTAGTTAGTAATAGTTAGTTAGTTAGTCGCTAGTAATAGTTGTATACTTTTTATTAAAAAAAGACAACAATGATCCTGTGGGTTTCTTGACCCGCTTCTTTTATCACAGATGATTTCCCTTTCCGAAGCGGTAGTAGCTTGGACATACAGACATAAGCCCTTTTATTTCTAGTTGATTTAAATTGACATTCGACAAATGATATCAGTATCTTACGTTGAAAAAAATGCTTGAAGTTTGATATTATTACATTCATAATTCCTTTAATATGTCGCAAAACGAGCACTTTAGCCGGGGAGTTCTTATTAAAAGTTGACGAAAATAGATACTACAAAGTAACATGCATGATTTGTACATTAAAAAAATCATGTTCCCAGAAACTAGGGACATTCTACGAAATGGCGATTCCTTTGTAATTCATAAGGTCATAATAAGTATTAATAAATTCCACACACCAGGAAAACCTACATAAATTATCAACACTCGCTATCTATAGCTAAAGCATGAATAATTTTCTAAGTGTTAAAGTCAATAAGTGACTACAGAAATTTTTATCACGACATACCCAAGTGACGTATCGCTAGAAATACAGTGACAATGACAGCTTGGTAAATATAACATTTATGTTGTAGTCAGATGATTAAATTATCAAATCCACTGTATGTCTAATCGGATATTTACGAAAACTTAATGTACGTAAGAATGAATCTACATTTGTTTAGGAGAAATTGTGAAATACGCAATGTTAATACAAGATATAAAAATAAACTTGCTGTCCATAGCAGTCGCTTACACAAAGTCACTAAGTCATTCAAGGGACAATGTATACGCTTTTACAATAAGGTTCCGGTAGACATTCAAAATTTGCCTTTAAATAAATTTAAAACAACCATTAAACGGAAACTATGTGCCAAAGGGTATCTATTATAAAATTTCTGACTATCAGGATGATAAGAATACGTGGACATGAACCGCTCGCCATTATCCAGTATATTTTATTCTTATTTTTCTTTGTCGAATCATAAATTTTACAACTAGGTATTTCAGGTGTGATTGAGGTCAAGTACCAACCCGTTATGCATAAAAAAAAAAAAAAAAATTCAAATTGTATTTGTATTGACTTATTTAAAAAGAGCAACCCCGGAGTTTCTTGCTTGTTCTTCTCTGGGGAGACTGCCTAGTGAATGAGCGATAACTGTATGTCATGACGATTTCAAATGTTATTCTTATAACTTACGAAATAAAAACATTTTTGATTTTTGATTTTTGATTTGATTTTGATCGTTATGTATGACGGACATTTCCGCTTCTACAAAAAACCCTGCTTTTCAGAGTTACCTTAGGATACATTTATATATAATGTCACGCCTGTTTCCCGTAGGGGTAGGCAGAGACCACAGACTTCCACTTGCTAAGATCCTGACACACCTCTTTTGCTTCATTCACTCTCATAAGGTTGTTCATACATGCTCGTCGGTTTGGGGTACTCTTGACTTGGTCTTTCTTTAAGACGTCGCCGATTTGATCATGTTACGTTCGCCGTGGTCTTCCCTACCAACACTACCATCCACATTCGCTTCCTATATCTCTTTCGTAAGTCTTCTTTCATTCATCCTCTCCACATGTCCAAACCATCTTGGCATACCTTTTTCAATCTTTGTCACTACGCCTTCATTCACACTGCTTAACTCCCTAATTACATTTAATTTAATGCCGGATACATTAAACTGAGAAAAAATTTAAACATCATGTCAAATCAACATTATCAAATGACTATTTATGTCTTTAAAAACCAAACAATCGGACAGCATATTGTTATTAATAATTTATTTATAGCAAAAGTTAAGTATACCTACGTCATTTATTTATTGCTTTACAAGGTATATCGATTATTAACAAATCAAATAATTGGATTAATTACAACTCTAAATTAAATATCTTAAAGTATAACAGCAGTATCATGAGGATGATTTCCGAAAGGATAAAGTCAATTGTTTTCCGTCGAGTCATCGAATTACACGTACGTAAATGTGTAATTCGATGAATCTGATAGTTTTTTTTTAATTTGTGTTAAGAATCTTTAATTGGCATAAGTTTGGTATTAGTTTTCTGAATAAGAATTTGTAATAATGCTGTTTATTCTATGTAAATAAAATAAAATAAAATAAAAAATAAAAATAAACATAGTTTTATGAATTTGTATACTAACTGGAAATGGACAAACTTTGTCTGAAAAAATGGTTTTTTATTTTTTATTTTATTTATTTAACCACTCCGTGGCTCAATGTAAACAACATTGGGTTTACGATTCGGAGGTCGCGGGTTCGATCCCCAGCGGGGTACATATTTAGTACTCGGTTTGGTTGGTGGTAGGGCATTTTAAATGTCCACATGGCTAGCTACCACCATCTTATCTAAATATGCCGCCAAACAGCAATGCTAATAGCATTGTTGTGTCCCGGTTGACAGAGATAAGATAGCCAGTCCCCCAAATAAGACGGGGTTCCCGGGTCAGTACAAATGCAAATCCATCCACATAACTAAATATTGCATATAGATAAAATTAAACATTATTTTATATATATACTGAATATTTATACAGATAATTAATAAAATTATGACCAAGGAAAGAATAACATAAATATAATGTAAGAGTAATACCACAGATTACTAATAAGTTACTAAAGTAGTAATACAGTAATAAGGGGAAGCGGTATGATAATATAATATCATTGGTTTGTCGCCACGTCAACGCAGGAACAACTAGGTAATGGTCTTTTTGTAGGAGTAAATATTGCTACTCGTTCTTTTACAGCAGGTTCTAATTAAATTAGAATAAAAATTATCTTCATTCAGACATATTGTGTACTTAGGTAAAATTTCATGTGACAAGATGTATATAAAAAAAACAACTTTGAAACTACGAACATACCTAAATTCAAAAGAATATCAGCCAGTAAAACATTTGGTAAGATTACAAAAAGAGGTTTTACAACACTTTTCTATGAGCCAGCAACACTAACCAATAAGGGTGCAGGCCAGGGTGTGTAAGTACCGCTGCACCCTGGTAAACAGCTTGATTGGACGATGAGCTGGCATGACGTCACTGATTGGTTGAGGCGCCTTGTACGCCGGTCTTTCGGCAATAATCATAAAGTAAACATTGTTATTGAGTTCATTTATCGGTATTATGCCAATGTCAATTCCAAAACTAGAGTCTTTACTATGGATACGTCTTCAATTTATATCTTGTCGGTGGAGTAATGACCATACCTCAGTCCAGTAAGCGAATGATTTTTGCTTCAAGTTCGTAATTTAAAAAAAAAAGAGTACCTCTCAGTGACAGTGACAGAATAAAAGAGTTTTCTATCAAATAAGTAGCTTGCTATAAGTATAGTGTAGATTTATATAGTAATAAAACATACTTAATTTTAAAATTCAAAAAAGTTTGAATTGGTAAGTTATAAGTATAACATTTGAAATCATCATGACAAACATAATAACCGCCTCCGTGGCTCAATGTAAACAACATTGGGTTTACCTGATCTGATATCGGAGGTCGCGGGTTCGATCCCCAGCGGGGTACATGTTTAAGTACTCGGTTTGTATGCAATTTTTTTTCATCATTCTTCTACGTGGCCGTACACCCGAATTACGGCAGGTCTTATTACAGATGTGTTACTATGTGATATGCAAATAAAAATATTAAATGTCACACCGCCTCCTGGCTCAATGTAAACAACATTGGGTTTACTATTCGGAGGTCGCGGGTTCGATCCCCAGCAGGGTACATGTTTAAGTACTCGGTTTGGTTGGTGGTAGGGCATTTTAAATGTCCGCCTGGCTAGCTACCACTATCTTATTTAAATCTGTCGCCAAGCAGCAATGTTAATTAGCATTGTTGTGTTCCGGTTGTCACAGATAAGATAGCCAGTCCCCCAAATTTGTTGGGGTTTCCGGGTCAGTAGGTACGCTTTCACCTTCGACCTTATCTTCACTTAATATCAGGTGTGCTTGAGGTCCACCCGTTGCGCATAAAAAAAAATCTTCCACTTTGCGAATCGTCCATTTCGCATAGGTCCACTTTCGATACTAATATAATCGATTTTTCCTATTTTTCCAGATTCATCGAATCACAACCCGGAAGCCTAATTGCTCGACGATCCAAGACAACAGCGTGACAAATCTTAAAGGGAAAAAACCGTGGGAATAAAGACTGTCGGTCGAATTTGGACTCTATGAATTAAGCAATAAGATGTATTTTGACGGAGGACAGTCCAAAGAGCGTAGAGTTTTGAAGATTTAACGAAGGTAAGTTTTTTATTGAGTCTGTGGAGTTGTTAGTAATCGAATTCGATTATACAATCGGCCAAATGCGAGTGGGGACAATTTTTTTTAATGCATATCGGTTTAGCTCTTGACAATATTAGCGGATATAAATAGAATCTTTGTTTTACAAAAACGAGCCGTTCGCGCAATTTATCGATTGAGACCTGCAGTGTCACTTAGAGATAGGTTTAAAGTGTATAACATTCGAACCTTTTCGTCACAGTACATTTTTGAAAATCTAATTTAGGTATGTCAAAAAAATATAGCATCATTTAGGAAAAAATAGTGATAAACATGATGTCAATACAAGAAATAAAGATAAACTTGCAGGTCACATAAGTCGCCTCCGCAAAGTCAGTAAGTAATTCAAAGGGTTATGTATACGTTTTTTCAATAAGGTTCCAGTTGATATATAAAATCTTCCTCTCAATAAATTTAAAGATACTATAAAACAGAAACTTATTAACAAAGCATATTATAAAATACCAGACTATTTAGATGATAATCATCCCTGGACATAATCAGATCGTTCGCATGCCAGGCTATTTCACAATTAATAATGAAATATGAAAACCTTCTATTTTGGTTGTATGTAACTTGTATATAATTTAAAGGCTTGTTTCGATTGCCTTGAGGTGCAAGGTGTGTTCATTTTGATCCCCAGAATGTCGTAGGAATCATGTTAGGTTAATAAATCTAACCACCACTGAGGTTGGTTGGAAGAGATCTCTATTAGAGATAAGCTCACCTTTGTACAATATTTCCGACTGATTGTCAACATGTTTTTTTATGTGCAATAAAGAATATATATATAAATCCAAAATGGCGCCCGAAAAACACAAAATATTGGTTTGATTGGTGGTAGGGTATTTGAGTTGTCCGCCTGGCTAGCTACCACCATCTTATATAAGTCTGTCGCCAAACAGCAATGTTAATATAATTGTCACCTACGTTCCAGTTATCAGATAAGAATGCCAGTCCCCCAAATAAGATGAGTTTTCCGGGTTAGCACACTTCCACTGCGTCAATTTTACTTAACATCAGGTGTGATTGGGGTCAAGTGTTAATTCGTTGTGCATAAAACTAAATGCTCATTTTTAATTACTGATATTGTTATTTATGTTAAAACAAGGATGGTCTATTGATTATAATTTTTGGAAAAATCTGTCCATACCAGAGTCACAACCAGCGACCGAAGTCGCCGGCAACAGCTAGTCCATATTAGATCACCTTGCCTCACTTACGAGAGAGGTCAAACAAATCTTCATTTATTTAACATTGAAGTGACATTTTTTGCAATAGGTTTTTTTAAGTCTTTTCATGCTAACAGAGTTTTTTTTTAATTGTGAAGTGGTCAAGAGTGATGTTGGTTGTTATTAAGTGGTATTTAGGTTTTAAATGGAGCTGATGTGTTATGCCAGACAGGTAGGCGACTGTACGTGTTTGTTGACAGTATTACGTTAGTACCGTCGTCTGCTCAATTGGGCATATATTTTTAGCTTACGCATGCTGATGCATGAGACGTTTTTACCTGGGTTGTTCAAAGATGGTGTTGGAATCCTTTGAAATGATGTTCAGTCACGTCTAAAAATATGTGAATAGGTTATATATACACTTGCGTAAAAAGATTTAGTCATGTTTCAATTTAAAGGTGGATACTGGGATCTGCTGCTTGTACACTCTAAACGCGAATACCAAATGATAGTTATTCTAAAATATACAAAGTAAGAAAAATTGTGAAAACGGTTTCATTTTACGACTGTACTTCAGAATTGCGAAATTCGTTCTCGCGAATTGACATTCGCAGGAATGGATTTCGCGAGAGTGCGTAGTCAAAGTCAAAGTCAAAAAATATATATTTCGTAGGATAAAGATTATCACTTGAAAACGTCACATTTTTTATCTTAATATTAAAATTAGTGACATTATTGCTCATTCGCAAAGCAGATTCCCCAGAGAAGAACGAGCAAGAAACTCAAGGGTTGCTCTTTTAAATAAGTTTGGGTTACAATTATATTATATTGTATAATTAGGCTGAATATCGCCGAGCGGTCTATGTCCATGCTTGCTTATCATCCAGATAGTCAGAAATTTTATAATAGCCTTTGGTAAATAATGTCTGTTTTATGATGGTTTTGAATTTATTTAAAGGTAAATTTTGAATGTCCACTGGAACCTTATTATAAGTATATATTATAATAATATCGATGTACACCGTTTAGAAAATTATGGGAATATTATAGGTAGTATCTACTGGCAAGAAATCGGGCGGGACCACAAGCAGTGACGTCGTCTAGTGTCGGAGGTGATAGGCCATTTTTTTTTTCGAACGATTCGAACCCGCAACCGTTGGTGTCGCTGACGGGGTCACTCTCCACTAAACCAACCGGTCGTCTCAAATAGGTGAGAGGTCCACGTGATGATTTCTGCTGAAGCGTCAACGGAAGCGGTTTTGGTACTTGTAGTTAGAAGATGGGACAAGGCTATTATAATAACAATACATCTTTTATTTGCTGGCTAATGGGCCCATGGATTTCTGGTACTGGTGCTCATCAGCCTTCCTCGGAATCGCTGGAACGCTGCGCCTTTCGTTGAGAAGTTCTCTCGTGTGAAGTACAAACGCTTTAAAATGGATATTATGTTAACGCAAATCCAGTGCATCCACCTTCACGCTCACTTTAGCTTTCTTAAATATGTAGTCGAAGTCTTAAAAAATATATGCGTCTAGCCGATATCACTATTTGCTCCCTTAACGATCTTCATTCAGCGAAGAACGCTGGCAGCATTTTTTAGTAAGCCCAAATTTTTGTTTTAGCTTTATTTTAACCTCCATGTATTGTTATCTAAAACAAAATACATTGCATTCATTATTAATTGCATTACATTAATTATTAATTACATTACATTAATTATTAATTACTTTACATTATTTATTTATTTATTTATTGTTAATATTTAACACTTTATTGTATATAAGCATACACGTCAAACAAAACAAAAAACAGGAGAATATTAAAATATACAAAAGGCGAGCTTATCTCTATAAGAGATCTCTTCCAGCAAACTCAGTAAGGAGACAAATTGATGAGGTAACGTAAAAGTAGACAGCGAGTACACTTACAAAAACAGTAGTTATAAACAAACATACAACTAATAAATAGAGAAAAATAAATAAATAAATAATTAAATTACATTAATTATTAATTACATTACATTAATTATTAATTACATTACATTAATTATTAATTATTTTACATTAATTCTTAATTACATTACATTAATTATTAATTACATTACAATTTTTTTTATGATTGACTGGATTCACGTTTGATCACAATCTCACCTGATGGAAACTGACGATGTAGTCGAAGATGAAGCACGAAATCCCAGTTAATGCCTATTTACTCTGCTCTTGAAAATCCCAAGGTTGTAGGATTCAGGAAAGACTGACGCCGGAAGGGAGTTCATGCCTTGGCTGTTCGGATGATGAATGAAGAATCGAACTTCTTAGTGCGAATGTTCGGTATATTAACTATATACGGGTGGAATCCCTCCTATAAACGTGTCATGGCACGTCGTTCCACAGAATCGTGTGCAGCTCGTTGGTACTTGACTGAACCATCCCAGAGGTGACAGCAGTATTCCATAATTGTAAAGTTTCAGTTAGGTCACTATTATAGCCGGCGTTACTGGCAGTTTTAGGTTTTTTCTATTTTTTATTCTGTGGCTTGTCACTGTCCGTGTTGCCTTGTATAGGTTTTAATACAATTTTGATACTCTTCTCCTGCTTCATTTCCCAATTCCTCACTCACCCCCTGCTAATAGAGCCACATATAATGTCCCTAATAGCCGGTTCTCTTACTCATTACAGAAAAAACGGTTATCTGCGATAAATTTACTCTGTCCATCATAAACATTAATAATCATCTATAAAAACATAATAACAAATGATATAAAAACACTCAAAGTGCAGTCAATGACCGTTTTGTTTACCATTTTGTTACGATTATTTGCGATAATATTAGAAAGCAAAATAAAACGCAGATTAGTTATCTGAACTCAACGTTAAACCGATTTATGCTAGTTTTTCGGTTGTGCTTGTGTGTGACCACGGTTGCGATTTTATAAAACATGTGTCGTATTTAGTACAGTAACCGCCTCCGTAGCTCAATGTAAACAACATTGGGTTTACGAATCGGAGGTCGCGGGGTTCTCGGTTTGTGGTAGGGCATTTTCAATGTCCGCCTGGCTAGCTACCACCATGCTATCTAAATCTGCCGCCAAGCAGCAATGTTAATTAGCATTGTTGTGTTCCGGTTGTCAGAGATAAGACAGTCAGTCCCCCAAATATGTTGAGAGGTCCGAGTACCCTTCCACCTTCGGCCTCATCTTCATTTAACATCATGTGTGAATGAGGTCAAGTGCTAACCCGTTGCGCATAAAAATAATAATAATTCGTAGTATCTAGCTGCTTGTTCGAAGTATTCAAAGAAAAATTCAAAGTTAGCATTTTTTCAGAAAAGAAACGCGCTGTGTGATTTTGACACGTAAAATAATCGAACTAAGGGAACTAACCCATCTCTTCCCGTGGGTATCTTCAAAGGCGAGTAAGGGATTTTGCGCTAAAAATCGTCTAATGCGATTGGTGTAGTGGATAGTAACCCTGTTAGCGAAATCTGTCAAGTTTATACAATTATGTGTGTTTACCCGTTATCCATAGTACAAAATGTGTTTAGTATGGGACTATTAGATGATTTGTGAAAGTGTCCGAAATATTTATTTACTAGCTGTTGTATGTGACCTCGTTCGTGTAGACCATTTCATCAAAATTTAGCCCCCTAGGTCGTATCTGTTTAATATTTGGCATAATTTGTATGGAATAACGTTCTGGCTGTTCTCTTACAAACAAATAAAATTGCTTTATGTATAGAATTATAAGTGAACGTAAGAAGTTTGTACTGTTTGAATTAGGTTCTTTTTTTTCTTTTTATTCTCGCCTCTTGGAGAAGGCAAAGGGATCTAAGCCCATGCAGCCATGTCTTATTTCTCTTATTTCTTCAGTTTATAAGTCAGTCTCAGTAGTTCGTCGTATACTTGGCTAGACATGGTCAAGTCATTCTTAAGTAACGTGGCAGAATGCTTTACAAAAGATTTTGGTGGCTTCTTGTGGGAACCCGAAAGCTCCGTTACGCATTTTAATTTACACTTCCCTTCACTTGTACACCATCACTAACTTTTGCTGCACAATATCCTGCCATTATTAAGCTTCAAAAGTCAGAATGGACAAATTACCAGAATTATAAAGAAAATTGCAACTTCACTCGCCCAGATCCCGCCAAAAAGCCCTGAATAAGGTTCTATACGAGTCTAGAAAATTTGCACCACAGAGTGACCTTACACATCTTTTCTGCGCTTTGAACTACATTGCACTCGTTCAATGTCTGAGCTATTTCCCCAGATAATAAAGCCATACTGTAAAAGCCATACTGTAAGAGGCAACGTGTGCAGGATATGTGAGCAGGGCCTATTGAAGTTAGAGGAGGCGAAGGGCAAAGACAAATCTAATAAAGCGGTCACGTACGACATCTATGTGAAGTTTCCAGCTACAGTTCTCGTCTACGATAATACCTAAAATGTAGTATACTGTAGGTATACTTTATTAATTGTCCATTATAGGAAGGTTACATTTAATTTAAGTTTTTTATTTCTATATGTATCGAATTGCATAAATTTTGTCTTTTTAATGTTTACCTCAAGATTATTTGTTTCGATCCAACAAATTATATTTTTAACTGTTTTATTAATTTCAATTACAAAGTCGTTCACATCAGTCTTCCTATTTTTATCTTTAGCCTCTATATGGTGGTATAGTTAGCGAATAGAATTGATGCATGATTGGCCATTTTGGGTAGATCATTTATATAAAGTATAATAAAAGTAATGGACCTAGTACTGTTCCTTGAGGAACTCCGCAACTATTTAAGTTTATAGTTAGATCGGGTAATAACTCTCTTATAGGTTTTATTCTCTTTTTTGCTTGTTTTAACTATTTCCACACATACCTGACTATTACGTAGATAATTAACAAACCAATCATTTGCTGTTCTTCTTATACCGTCAGCTTGTCCTGGTCAACAAAATCGAAAGCCTTGCTCATATCAAAATAAAGAGCCGCTACTATATTTTTTACTAGAGTACTGGCTCAGCGGTTAAGGCGCGGTCTCCCAATTTGGGAGGTCCGGGTTCGATTCCCAGGCTGGCCATGTACCAATGAGTTTTTAAATTTCAGTTAATTATTTATGTGCATGTATTTATCCGACTGCTCACGGTGAAGGAAAGCATCGTGAGGAAACCTGCATGCCTTACAAATAAAAATTCAAAGGCATGTGAAGTCCCCCCCCGTCCTCCCCCATTTTGGGCCAGCGCGGTGGACGAGTGAAGGCCTATATCCCTGCATTGGAATGTTTACGGGCTGATGATGACTATATTTTTTCTTTTAAATTTCTTTAGTTCTTTATATATTATGTGACATCCACTTACGCATGAGAGCGATGTGGCAATACCTGACATAAAAATCATATCAGTGACAAAGAGCTGCGTATCGAGCATTAGGCTTATGTAGATTTGTGTTTGCGATGGATGAACGAGCCCTCTCATATTAATTCTGTTTTAGTGTTCTGTACTAAAATTAATAAAACGGAACCGTATTATTTCTGTGGTGGACTGTATTAAAACAAAGGAGAGTTCTTACTCACTGGTTCTATTTCTCACTTTGGGTTACTAGAATACACTTCATGTCATACAAGCGTTCCGCATTTACTATCCCACCTTGAGGCAATACTTTATCGAGAGCTTCTTCAGGATTCATTTAATCTGGCTTTACCCGATGTGGCTGGCACTGCTTACGTTCATTCCTCTAGATTCTCGAGTCATTACATTAGGATGAAAGGAATTTTTCGGGATGCTATCTCTCTGAATCCATTCGATTTCTCAGTATAGTTCAATGTTAAATATTTACATGTCATAATTTAGAAATCCAAAAATTAGGTTCACACTTCTAGCATTTTTATTTTATTTCATTTCATATAAAATCAGTTTGTTTGTAAACGCTTTATTGTACAAAAAGGCAATACATTAATTTTGCATTGATACTTAAATTAAGTACAACGGCGGACTTATCCCAAAGAATGATTTCAGTCAGTCAGTCAGTCATCAGTATACGTAGGTCACACTAAAAGTTTTGCGTAACTTAAAAAAATAACATGTTATAACCAAAATATTATGTTTATTGCCTTTCAAAATACTTTTCTTTACATTTTAAACATTTGCAAGACTGTGCAGTGTGCAGTGTGCTGTGTGTGAGAGAGAGAACTTTTAAAATTATAAAAAATCATCGCTCTAAAATATTTTAAACGTAATTCCATTTTACTCGTACATATAACAATCAATTTAGTGAAGTTGATCTATTCCTGTATTCTAAGAATGCTTTCAGAACACATCTTGTCAAAATGTTGACTGATTCATCAGCTGGTCGTACATGACAGTGTCGTGGTTGGTAGTGTATAAGCAACTGGTGGGCATTCATTCATTCGTTTTTTTTTTTTTTTTTTTTTTTTTTTTTTTTTAAGTATTCTTTACTGCATCAAAATATTACATACCAGCTCTCCGCCCGCAGCTTCGCTTTCGTGGAATAACTTTATCGCGGTAATTTATTAACAAACAAACATCCAAACTTTCACATTTGTAATATGAGTTAGATGACAGAGTAATAACGATAGGGCAAGTACAAAGGTAGTGCCAATCTGAGCATTGAGGTAGAAAATTCAGTTTAGCAATTTTTTTTATTTTTTTATTTTATTGTCAATCTGTATGTATGACGACCTGTTTGGTGTAGTGGTTAGAAGCTCTGACTGCTTTATTAAAAGGTCGCGGGTTTGATCCCGCTAGGGGCATATACTTGTATTATAAATACAGACATGTGTTCCCGAGTTGTGGAAGTTTTTCACTTAATGTACATATTTACAAAAAAAAAAAGAAAACGTATATGTGTAGTTTATCAACCAACTGGTATCCATGATACAAGCCTATAGTTGCTTAGTGTGGATCTAGATGGCGCTGTATGTATAGGCCAATATATTTATTTATTTATATTATTCTGCAATTGTGCGTATCTGCAGCTGCATGCACGTATCATACGAATACTCAGCATTATTTGCAGCGTTGTTTCGATGTCCGTAAAGCTACCCAATACGTGGTTCCTAAATAACTACTTAGCTTGAAATTAAAAAAAAAAAAAACTATAATAGTTTATATGATGAAACCTGTAATTTGCCTTATTTTTTGTATTCGTACTTGGTAATATTTATACACAACTGTAACGCTGTTGGTTTCTTTAATAAATAAATAAATAAATAAATTCATTGCGTACGTAGAACTTTGATGTGTGATAAAAAACAATTGACAAATGAGTTCCCGCCAATTTTTTTTGATTACTAAGAAGGTTGCAAGTCGTTTCAAAAAATAAAACATTCGAAATTCAAGTAGTTCCGATTAGCTAGAAGTGCAAAAGTTTTAGTGTGCCCCATGTTTTTGAACATTAGGCCGCTGTCTTCAACAATTTTTGGAATTTGTACTAGGCCTCTAGGCCCAGTCTACTACACTAGCGTTTTGCAGTTGTCACATTTCATTTTCTATAAATTTTTTTAGTTGTCGGGTCTTAAACTTTTTAGTTCCGATTAGCTAGAAGTGCAAAAGTTTTAGTGTGCCCCATGTTTTTGAACATTAGGCCGCTGTCTTCAACAATTTTTGGAATTTGTACTAGGCCTCTAGGCCCAGTCTACTACACTAGCGTTTTGCAGTTGTCACATTTCATTTTCTATAAATTTTTTTAGTTGTCGGGTCTTAAACTTTTTAGTTCCGATTAGCTAGAAGTGCAAAAGTTTTAGTGTGCCCCATGTTTTTGAACATTAGGCCGCTGTCTTCAACAATTTTTGGAATTTGTACTAGGCCTCTAGGCCCAGTCTACTACACTAGCGTTTTGCAGTTCTCACATTTCATTTTCTATAAATTTTTTTAGTTGTCGGGTCTTAAACTTTTTAGTTCCGATTAGCTAGAAGTGCAAAAGTTTTAGTGTGCCCCATGTTTTTGAACATTAGGCCGCTGTCTTCAACAATTTTTGGAATTTGTACTAGGCCTCTAGGCCCAGTCTACTACACTAGCGTTTTGCAGTTCTCACATTTCATTTTCTATAAATTTTTTTAGTTGTCGGGTCTTAAACTTTTATTTTTTAATCAAGCATGCAAGTGTCATTTTAATCTTAATATTCAATTTTATAGAATTGTCCAATAATCATTTCTCATACTCATTTGTCATTTATCTAAAACTCTTGTGAAAGACATTTTTTTTTTAATGCATAACGGGTTGGTACTTGACCTCAATCCCACCTGATGTTAAACAGGTTGTCAAACCTTATAGATAATTACATTTAAACTTGACAAATTTTAATTCACACCGGTCTAAATTACGAGCAGATGAATATTAATGTAAAACTTATCACAGTTTTGCGAAGTTTATTCTCAGCTATATAAAACTGAGCTCGCTCTGAATATTTCGACAGTATCGATGATTTTCAGTACGAAATAACGAAACATTAAACAATACAAACACATGTCTCTCTCAATGTAATCAGAAGTGATAATACCCGAATATCGGTAATAGCGTCGAGTGGTTGATTACTCTTATCTTAATCTGAGAACCGGCGATTAGATTACGTACATTATGCCAACGGGAATCATAGAAATATCTCCGCCATTTTGTTTATTTGGGGCCTTGATGAAATATTTGGAAAAATTTCCGATTCGCCAAGGTGACAAACAAACAAAACAAACAAAATATTCTTTATTGTACAACAATAAGAAAAAGGGGATAGTGCAATTTGGCGGCCTTGTCACTAAAAGCGATCTCTTTCAGGCAACCTTTGGTTTAGGAAGCATTACGCACATGATATGTAGGTAGGTAGCGTGCGCGGTAAACTAATCTTAATAAAATAAATAAATCACCCATATAAATACATACAAACATACATACATTATATATATAAAAAATAATACATATTATATCCATATTTGTAACACAGTTGTATGCAATAAATAAATTCTGATTCTGATTCTGATTCTGATTTAAATTACGTGACGTGTTGGTATGTCTTTAGAATATAACAAAAATATTTTTGTTCAGCATAAGGTCGACAATAAGGCATTGAAAGCATACATAATATACCTTTATCCCAAATTGGGTGGTCAGAGATATGTCAAACACTGTTTAGGTGTTCCAAACTTTAAAAATTTTATGCTTGAAACAAAATTCACGGTTGACCTTACCAATTATACAGAAATACACAGGTTAGGTTAGGTCCCGCTTTTAGGAGAGTACGACCATGGGCTCGCTTTCCTCGGTTGCCGACCGCTGGTTGTGAACATAATAATAAACATAATAAAATTAAAATAAATAATAACAACGCCATCTAGTTCCACATTAAGCAACTATTAACTTGTGTTGCAGATACCAGATGGTTGATATACTACACAAATACATTTTTTTTTGTAAATAAATACATATATAAATGAAAAAGATCCATAACTCTAGAACACGTGTCTGTATTCATCATACAAACATATGCCCCTAGCGGGATTTGAACCCGCAACCCTTTGGTATAGCAGTCAGAGTTTCTAACCACTACACCAATTAGGTCGTCGAACATGTGTGAATTACGCACACACACACACACACATGTGTAGGTGTATATAGGCTGATGCGCGAGTACTAGTCGTAGTTTAGAGCTCTGGAGCTCCCTGGACCCTGAAATCTGCTTCGATAAAAATTAAACAAAAGTTTTTTCTTCTGTTTCAGATGACTCTACCTCCCTGGAAGTTCTTTTATGCAGCGGCCATCCTAATCCTAGCATGTGTTCAAACATGTACATCAAACACAAACGAATGTCCAATAGGTTTCAACATAGCCTACACGAAACACAGAAGAGATAACCCTATATGCTACAAGCTTAAAGGTCCAGAGCCGTTCGCGGATAAGTTCATAAACTGCGCTGGTAATTTGTTCACAGCAAAACTGTACCATACTCTGAACATCACTCAGACGAATGTCCAGTTATGGACTGATTACAAAACTTTATACCCAGGTGGACCTTTCATAGATTGGTCGTACACCGAATCTACAGGTGATAGATTAGAAGGTATTCGCAGTTTCCCTTACGAGGCTGGCGTAGACTATGACGAATCATGCCTTATAGTAGATCCAGTTGCGAATTATACATCAACAAATTGTTACGAGACTCATCACAGGTATTGCTTTGTCAAGCCTTATCGGAAGGAAGATGATATGGACAGTGATGGGTGTCAAAATTTCCTAAGGTTCTGGAGCCCGATGCCAACATGTTTAAAAGATTTCCTAGTGCCGTATAACACGATCAAAGCCAATTGGAGATCAACAAGAAGCATGTGCATGGATAAGGACGCATTCCTCCTCAATAAAGGATGGAGATATGCGAATTATTACGCTTTTGGTAACGCTCAGATAAATCCAGTTTTCCCGCTGGGTATAGTAATGAATCCAGATAATAATTCGTTGAGATATGATACTCACCGTGAGGATGATCTGGTAAGTTTATTTTCAAGTCTTAGTAATCAACAGTCACAATTGCCACAACTTCCGAGCGTTCAAGCACTTCTGCCATACCTACTATTAACCTACGGTACCCCTCTGCTTTTTTTTTATGCACGACGAGTTCTTACTTGACCTCAATCACACCCGATGTTATGTGAAGATGAGGTCGAAGGTGGAAGCGTACTGACCCGGAAACCCCAACACATTTGGGGGACTGGCTTTCTTATCTCTGACATCCGGAACACAACAATGTTATTAACATTGCTGTTTGGCGGCAGATTGACATAAGATGGTGGTAGCTAGCCGGGCATACATTTAAAATGCCCTACCACCAACCAAACCGAGTACTTAAACATGTACCCGCAACCTCCGAATCGTAAACCCAACGTTGTTTACATTGAGCCACGGAGGCGGTTAAAACCACCATCAGTTAGTCATCACCATCTCATCTAATTTTGCCGCCAAACAGCAACGCTACTAAACATTGTTGTGTTCCGGTAGTCAGAGATAGTCTGACCCCCAACTAGGATGGGGTTTCCGGGTCAGTACGCTTCCAGTTTCTGCCTCATCTTAGTCATCGGGTGTGATTGTAATCAAATGCTAAAGTGTGGATAACAAAACTCTGTTTTCAAAAATAATTATTGATAGGCTTTTCACAGATTCCACCGTCAGATTGGCACTTCGAAGTGGCTAATGTGAGCTCCCATGTCACCTCCTACGGTGCCATATACGAGGGCTTCTGGCACCTGGTCAACAGCTCCTACAAATTCAACCAAGTAATCTGCGAGCGCACCGTGGACCTCATCAACATCAATATGACAGTGTTTGTCGACCAGTAGGTTTAATCCCATCATAAACATAAATGTGAAATAGTGTACGTGGTTGTCGACTTTGCTGATAAAAGAATTGAGATCTAAACGGATGCCAAGTACAACTAGACTACGTCCTAAATCAACTGATTTATTTTGTCCGGTTTTTGATTTGCAAGATGTATAAGTATTTATAACCCCAGTCGGATTTTTATCAATCAATCAATCAAGTACACTTTATTGCACAAAATTCTACAATACACTTCTTAAATATAGCTTCAAAAAAAAATAATAATTGTACAACCAGGCGGTCTTATCGCTATTAAGCGATTTCTACCAGACAACCTTTGGGTAGAGAAAAAAGTAGAACGGGATAAAAGCAAATAGGTTTGTGCACCAATGATTTAAAAAAATATATAGTATATAAAATAATAGATACCAAACAATAGATACAAATATACATACGTTAGATATGAACATCAACTTACATGCAATGATAGTGTAAAATATACCTACATATATAGTGATAAATATATGTGACACCAAACAAAGAAAATAATGGATACGGTAATTACCAATTCTCAGAACCACGAATATGGCAACAGTCAAGACGCTAGAAACTGTAGTGCTCCGCAAGCAGACATAGAACATGTGTTGTACAACTGTCCAAATTTTGCAATCCAAAGACTAATACTTGCCAGTGAACTGAGTGAAATCGTGGAAAATAATAATTCCTCCCGCCGCTTAAATGACTTATTAAAACATGTGAAATGTTTTATCCCAATTTTTAAATTTATTAAAAACAGTGTCGGAAAAATATAGTGTATAAAAAACATAGTGTATTGAAATAAAGACATGGCTTAATGGTCTAGTAACCAAGCCAAAAAAAAAAATGTAATAAGAAAATGTAAATGAAATTTTATATAGGTTTTTGCTCTTAAGTTTTATGCAGACCGTGATTAAGGTCCAGCTTACAAGTATGTTGTGATGTTCTATCAATGTTGCTCACTATGGGCCTCATAAGAAAGCTTAAGGTCACCCAAAGGGCAATGGAGAGAGCTACGCTTGGAGTCTCCATGCGGGATCGAATCAGAAATGAGGAGATCCGCAGGAGAACCAAGGTGACCGATATAGCCCGAAGAATTACCAAACTGACATGGGCGAGGCACGGACCGCGGGAGGCTGCTGAATGCGGGCAGCGCACAACCGATCGTTGCGGAGATCTTTGGGGTAGGCCTTTGTCCAGCAGTGGACGTCTTCCGGCTGATATGATGATGATGTTCCATCAAATAGTACACACATAGCATCTACTATACCTATATCCATTTTGTTTCCAGGGAAGGAAAACTCATTCTGCACGTGTCCCCATTAAATGTCAGTTTAGACGACGACGATTTTAAATGCTACACCGACTCAAAGACGTATTATCCGACCAAAATCAAAGCCAGATACGACAATAACAACAACAACTATGTCCTGACACCTAAAACTGACGGATATTACTGGTGCGTCATCTTGAACTCTAAGGAGTATAACGTAACGGAGTCTAACAAAGCGCTCTTCATCAGAGAGAAGCAGTCCCTAGTGAACCACTATGCAGTGGTCATACATCTGAATACCTCAATCAATACAACTGCTAAAGATCTCGAAGATTACGTAGAATTGTGGCAGATCACACTTGCTGAATACGTCTTTTATAGAACAAAGTATGTTCGCGTTTTTGGCGAATTAGAACTTGAACCTGCAACTAGCGAGGTTGTGTTGAAGCAATTCAAAGCGTCACATCTCACTTTGAGATATAAACAGGATGAGTTGATACACAAGATGAGGGTAAAGAGGATGATTGGAAGAGATACAGTGCTGCTACATGTAGAGTTTGGCCCGGATGTGATGCCGGCGTCGCCAGGAACTTGGAATGCATTGAATGTGACTTATATGAAGCCTGTGTATTATTGCAAGGGCTTAGATTCGGTGCCGATGTTGCCTTTGGGTAAGTTATATTTTAAAATTATTAATTTGAATTTAGTAGGTACTGAAGTTTTGTAAAGAAAGCAGCAAACTCGATATGGGAGTTAAAGAAATTTACACCTGAAAATAGTTCGTTTTTGAAACTGCCAGGTTACCAGGTTTTTTGTAATATAAAAACCTTTTTTTTTAAAGAGCAATCTCTCGAGTTTCTTGCTTGTTCTCAGGGGAAAATTGCCTTTTGAACAAGCAGTAGCTTTAAAAATGTAAAATTTGACTATTTTAAGTGTACCCTGTGTATGTTTGCTCACGATGTTTTCCTTCACCATTTACCTGAATTAAGACAATATTACCCTCCACCTCCCATGGCCATACCACCTCAGGGTATAATGGCCGAATCACGGGGGATGCACTACCTACTGCTCGAGGCTCTGTTCAGTCGTGCACTTCTTGATCCCCCTACACTTACCTGAATTAAGACAGGATATTTTTTTCCCGATAAAGTGAGTAGGTAGTTCCTGCGGGATAGATCGTTTCGCGATAAAGTTATACTACCTAGGGGAAGCCGCGGGCGGAGAGCTAGTAAGTACTTAACAAACTAGTAAAGTAAATCAATAAATAAATAAATATCTTTTCGAAACAGAAACTTATTAAGAAAGCATATTATAAAATATCAGATTATTTAGATGATAAACAATCATGGGCATAACCAGCCCGTTCGCATAACCATGCTATTTCACAATTAATAATGAAATATTATAATATAAAATAATAATTTTGTAAAATGAAAACCTTTTTTTAAAAGAGCAACCTCTCGAGTTTCTTGCTTGTTCTCAAGGGAAAATTGCCTTTTGAACAAGCAGTAGCTTTAAAAATGTAAAATCTGACTATAAGTGTACCCTGTGTATGTTTCCTCACGATGTTTTCCTTCACCGTTTACCTGAATTAAGACAGGATATTTATTATCCCGATAAAGTGAGTAGGTAGTTCCTGCGGGATAGATAAATTTTCGCGATAAAGTTAGTAGGGGAAGCCGCGGGCGGAGAGCTAGTAAGTACTTCATAAACTAGTAAAACAAATCAATAAATTAATAAATATCTTTGCACATACACAGAGCGCCATCTAGTTCTACACTAAGCAACTAGGCTTGTATTATGGATACCAGATAAACTACACAAATACATTTTTTTTTTAATAAATACATATATATAAATGAAAAACATCCGTAACTCAGGAACACATGGCTGTATTCAACATACAAACGTATGGCCCTAGCCGGATTCGAACCTTCAATCAACTTGGCACCTTAATCCCTCAATTCGGATATTTTATGAAAACTCTTCGTGAACTATTCGTTTCCGTTAGTGAATGCGACTGCGCCGAGTAGATTATGTCAGTGAAGCTTGAAGCAAACACATCTTGCGCAAGTCTAATTACCCATTTGTTACCCAGTAAGTTCAGAGGTGAGATGACACATACTGACGTACTTTATGTATGACGACAGTCATTATTAAGAATAGCAATAATTAGTATATGAATTGTGAAGACATTGGCATATCATTTAAGTTGAAAGTGTATTTTTTTTTATGCACGACGGGTTCGTATTTGACCTCAATCCACCTGATGTTAAGTGATGATGAGGTCAAAGATGGAAGCGAAACCTCAACACATTTGGGGGACTGGCTATCTTATCTCTGACAACCGGAACACAACAATGCTATTAACATTGCTGCTTGGCGGCAGATTTAATTAAGATGGTGGTAGCTAGCCAGGCGGACATTAAAAATGCCCTACCACTAACCATACCGAGTACTTAAACACGTACCCCGCTGAGGATCGAACCCGCGACCACCGAATCGTAAACCCTATGTTGTTTACATTGAGCCACGGAGGCGGTTAAAATTTTTACCCGACTGCCCAAGAAAGGAGGGTAATGTTTTTTAGTGCCAATTTAGTTCCAATTTCACAATAATAATAATAAATATTTCGGACACTTACACCAATCATCTAGTCCCAAACTAAGCAAAGGTTGTGCTATGGATACTTGATAACGGATAAACATACATAAATATTTATATAAACATCCATGACTCAGGAATAAATGTTCGTATTCATCACACAAATAGTTACCCCTCGCGGGATTCGAACCCGCAACCGTTGGTTTCACTGATAGGGTCACTATCCACTACACCAATCGGTCGTCGTGTATCGGTTTTGGAGTGTATGTATGTATGTATGTCCGTTCCTTTGGCGCATCCTGTAGCCTAAATGGCTTGAACGATTTTGAAGTGCCGTTAGATTCGTCTTGAAACTTGGAGTGTCATAGGATACATTTTATGATAAAAAAATCCAACATGGCGTCCACAAATTATGATGTCGGGTTTTTAATTTTTATTACTGTGTCTGTTTGATATGTTTGTGTGATGAATACGGACATGTGTATCCGAGTTATGGACGTTTTCATTTATAATAAGTATTTATTTACAAAAAAAAAAAATGTATTTATGTAGTATATCAACCGTATGGTATCCACAACACAAGCCCATAGTTGCTTACTGTGGAAGTAGATGGCACTGTGTGTATGCCTAAGGATATTTATTTATTAGAATAGGTACCGACGTACAGTCGGCGACGTTATGCAATTCAATATTAATTTTTGATGATTTAAGTTTGAATCCCGCTTGGGGCATATATAAGATTACTTACTCGGAAAGGGGTACCCCCTTTCCGAGTAAGTACACCAATCATCTAGTCCCAAACTAAGCAAAGCTTGTACTATGGATACTAGATAATGGATAAACATACATAAATATTTATATAAACATCCATGACTCAGGAATAAATGTTCATATTCATCACACAAACATTTACCCGTCGCGGGATTCGAACCCGCAACCGTTGGTTTCGCTGATAGGGTCACTATCCACTACACCAATCGGTCGTCAATCCACTACACCAATCGGTCGTACACCAATAAATGCTTATTATAAAGGAAAACTTCCATAACTCGGGTACACCATGTCCATATTCATCACACCCTAGCGGGATTCCAACCCCCAACCTTTTGGTATAGTGGTCAGAATTGCTAACCACTACACAAAACATGTCGTCGAATATTGTCATCTGGAAAAGCCTCATAGATTAACACTTACGGTGGCACTTCAGCAGGTTCATTTCTATAATGCCTTTCAGCCTCTGTCTCTGACATTCTTATATCCTCAGAGCCTGACGGACTCATGTGCCGGCTGGAGTGATGTTCCAACTGTCTAATTAGGTCTTCTAAATTTCTAATTCTGATTGGCCCACATTGCGGAGCCTCATAGTCCTCCTCTTCTCCCGCCCGCCGCCGCCGCCCGCCGGATTCGAACCCGCGACCACTTGGCATGTGGTCAGAGTTTCTAACCACTACACCAAACAGGTACATTCTAATGTACGTTTTAATTAACTATATAAAATAAATAAAATAAAAAGGTATGTATTCATCACAAAAAAGAAAAAAACACAAGCATACATAGAATCGAGAACCACAGTATTGTGATGAATGTGGGTAGGGCCTCAGCAGTGTTGCTGATTTTCAGTCCCCCCCCTGTAGAGTAGTTGCTGCCACCAAAGACAGTATGGGCGGCTTTCCAATGGCTAACGATTTTTTTATATTTTTGTTTTTAAGTCTAGGCGTGGCTCTAGATAACGTAGAAATTAAATTAAAATGTAAGAAATAAATTTCCTAACCGACAATCAACCTGCTGTGTTGATACAATTGATACCTAAATTACCTATGTACCTAATAATTAATGATAATGAATGACCTCTGACAACGTTTTGTTCAACCCACAATTAGTTCAAGTTCCTCGTCCTACTCTGATCGTATAATTAAGTGTAAATTTTGTTGATGGCACAAGCGATGAGAGACAGGATAAATTTGGATTACTAATTTTTGGGCATAAAACGTTTCCCAAAGTATCACATGCCAGAGTATGTTTCCCAAATTTTAATTTGGCAAAAAACATTTGACAAAACAACTTTTCGCAATTTTACAGTTAGCAATACTATTTTCGGCAATTTATTGTTTAACAAATAATTACATGGCAATGTTTCATTTTCCTAAGTATTATGTAGTCAAATATGGTTTGGCAAAACATGCTCTTCGCTAAATTATATTGTTATTATACAAATCAATTCCGGCATTTATTATACAAATCAATTTGGGGTCACAGTTCTAACCTAACCCACTTTTCTAGCAGTTCTAATCTAGTCTACGTAACATTGTACTTAATTATTGTACTTACTTGTTTATTCTAATTGTGTGAAGTGACAATTTAATAGGTAATAATGATAATAATGTGCATAATGCTTGTTGTACTATCCGCTTTTTCTTATTTCTTTTTATGCTTCTTATTATTGTACAATAAAGAATATTTTGTTTGGTTGAAATAATGATTTGTATCAGACTTTTCATATTTTTACAATTTACCACCCATATTAAAATGAAAATTTGAACGACCTTATTTTTGGAATATAATTTTTTACAAAAGCATTTGCTTAATGTATATTTGACTTAATAAAACTTGAGCAAGTAAAAAGTTGCCAAATTAATATTTGACCAAGTGATTAAAATGCGAAATATAAATTTGCTAAAGATTCTCTTGGGAAATGAAACTAGTCGATAAGTTTTTTGGGAAGTAAAATTTGACGAAAAGTATTTTGCCAAACGGAAGGATACCGATAAATTTTCCAGGGCCTGACGCTGATATATCATTTAATAGGGTGTATGAAAGAGCCAGTTTTAAAACTGAAAAATGAGTTCTCGCTCCGAGTTTCTCGCTAGCTCTTCTCGGTAGTGGTCGCGTTCCGAGCTAGTGGTAGTTTATAAAACAAATGACGTTCATAAGTGCATATTGTATTGCCTACATGAATAAATGTTTTTCATTTCATTTCAAATATGTATTACCTACCTACCTTTTATTATTGGTAATACTTATTTTATTTTTAAAATGATGACCTGTTTGGTGTAGTGGTTACAAACGCTGTTTGCTATATCAATAGGTCACTTTCGTTTGAATCCCGCTAGGGGCACATGTTTGTATGATAAAAGTAACCTAATACTGCTGTGACCCGGTTGTTTTTTGGAATGGCGATGCAAGGATATCCTACCTATAGATTGTTAATGATTAGATTAATTTTTCCCACCGTTCTCTGATTGCAATGTATAGTTTTTTATTTTTAATTAAGTTTAAGCCCCCGCGACCCGTGCACCCACTGGCTTCACCCACCGGTGGGTGTAGGGGTAATTCCTGTTTACCCGTGTACCCACTGCGATATGGTTGGATTTAATTATCGATGAAAAAAATAAAACAATAATACGATAAGTCAATTTGTTTACTAAAATTAACTAACTAAAGGAAACTAGATTACATTTAACAGGAACAAACTAATATATAATAATTAACGTAATTTGTCTAAAAAATGACCGACGCTTATCTCATTTGTTAACAGTTGCATTTGTGCATTAATTATCTGATTTTCCGTGGAAACCTCTAATTGGCTTTCAGTTTTTTGGTTTAAGTAATAATTTGTAAAACAGCTGTTGGTTTTCCCAAGAAAATAAAATAAAATAAAATGATGAATACGGTCATGTGTACCCGAGTTATGGATGTTTTTCATTTATATATGTATTTATTTACAAAAAAAAATGTATATCGGTAGTATATCCACCAACTGGTATCCATAATACAAGTTTCTTACTGTGGAACTAAATGGCGCTGTGTGTATGTCCAAGGGTATTTATTTATTTATTATTATTATTTATTATTTTATTCGGGAAAACAGCAGCATCACATGTGCAATAGCAAAAAATGTATTTGTGTTGTATATCAACCAACCGGTATCAATCGCTCATTTTCTAAATTTTCCATTTATTGATAATATCAAAGTGACTGAACTTCACTTTATTGTATTCTAGCATCACGTTTGTAAAATTTTTAATGCTATATTTTCAGTGTTTATGGTACAAACTATATTGTATTGTATTTATTCTTCAACAATGTCATTGTGTTCGAAATTATATAACATATAACATGAAATCAAATTATAAAATATGGAATAACTTATCAATAACTAGGATTAATTTATAAAATTATGGAATAAATTATAAAACATAAGAGTTTAATTGCATCAGTATCAAATTACAAAAACATAAAATCTAATTATAAACACAACATTAATCATATTAAAAGTCACCTTACAATACATAAAGTAACTAATATAAAAACATTCAATTTTAATAAAGTATTTTAATAAAATATATTTTCTTTAAAGAAAGAAGGAATACGCTGCCTCCTTTCACTTGCGGCGCAAATACTAAATCATCATAACGATTCTCAATGTCAGTGCACTCGATAGCTTATTCATTGTCTGTTAATCGCTATTGCAATTCTTTTGATTGTCAATAGCTTTTGTGGAATTTGAATAATTCCTTAAGGGCCTGTTGTCACGCGAGATTTTATAGTACAACCTAGGTAAACCACTTCCTGTATACCAAGCCACTAGATTTAGATTTTATTACATACTAGCTTTCGGCCTGCGACTTCGCCTGCGGCCTAACTTTATCGCGGAAATGTGTTTATCCGGCGGGAACTACTCTCTTTATCGGGATAACCTGGCTAGCTACCACCACCTTATCTAAATCTGCCGCCAAACGGCAATGTTTATAGCATTGTTGTGTTCCGGTTGCCAGAGATACAGATAGCCAGTCCCCCAAATAAGATGGGGTTTCCGGGTCAGTACGCTACCACCTTCGGCCTCATCTTCACTTAACATCAGGTATGATTGAGGTCAAGTGCTAACCGGTTGTGGATAAAAAGAAAATATATATCTCAATCCAGGGTATATTCTACCTATATAACAAGGTCATAGAAAAATGTGACAACAAGCGATATCGAGTGATTGGCCGGGGTTGGGCACTCGATATCGCGTGGTAAGCCTTAGAACGATTGCTGTGGAACACTCGACATCGCGAAGTTGGCAATGGCCGTGTTAAACTGTTGCTGCATCCAAATCCGTTCATCTGTTTCGCCGTAATTGTGCAACAAACAAACATCCAAACTTTCGCATTTAGAATATTAGTTAGATTTGATACAATGGAATAACAAGTAACAAAGGTAAATAATTGAGCAGTTACAATTTTATTTATTAATGTCATCAAATACATGTATTTTTCCTTACCGACTCATAGTCACATCAAGTTATCACACCAGTGTTACAAACAGGATTCTTTTTCTTGTAAGTCACACTACTAATTTTTCCACACCATTTATACTATAATTGCTAGTGCTGTACCTGTTGAAAATTTAGGTTTAACAGGAACAAAGTAATATATAATAATGTCAACCTAACACGAAGGGTATGGCGGAAGCGAGCCGGGCGAGCAGAGCGAGCCTAACCTATCCATGTCGGGGTGCCAAAAAGTCCCGTGCTCGCTTCGCTCGCACTCGTCCGGCTCGCTGGCGCCAGTTAAATATAGATGACATCTCAGATGACTCCATTTTACAGGACAGGACAGGCTAGGACAGCACTAGTTAGGGAATAAATACAATAAATGGTGTGGAAAAATTAGTAGTGTGACTAACAAGAAAAAGAATCCTGTTTGTAACACTGGTGTGATAACTTGGTGTGACTATGAAGCGGTAAGTGTATTTTTAGGTTATTTTTCTTTTTTTCCGTTTTATTCTCTCCTCTCGGAGAAGGCAAAGGGATCTAAGCCCATACAGCCATGTCTTATTTCTCTTATTTCTTCAGTTTATTAGCCAGTCTCAGTCAAAACAAGTAATTCGTCGTAGACTTTGCGTATACAGAGTCTAGTCACAGTCAAATCATTCTTCAGTACAGTGGCAGAATGCTTTACAAAAGATTTTGGCGGCTTCTTGTGGGAACCCGAAAGCTTCGTTACGCACTTTAATTTACACTTCCCTTCACTTGTACACCATCACTAACTTTTACTGCACAATATCCTGCCATTATTAAGCTTCAAAAGTCAGAATCCAAAAATTATAAGAATTATAAAGAAAATTGCAACTTCACTCACTGGGATCCCGCCAAAAACCCTTTTAGGTTGAAATTTCCAGATGGTTGAGTGCGATTATCATAAGTGTTCCGATTTGTCGTTGTCCTTACAGTGCACCAAAAACATTTCTCGTGAAAACGAATTTTGCTTAAACAAACTTCACTCATACACTTCAACATCAAACGCATTCAGCGTTAATGGCACAAAAAACATAGTTGATTAGATTATTTTCGATCAAAATGTAAACACTTCAATTACAGACTCAATTCTTGGTAAGTTCAATCGTCATTCATTTCGTTTCGTATTCATAAGTGGATAGTTTCGACGACTTGTTTGGTGTAGTGGTTACAAACTCTGCTACTAAACCAAATTGTCGCGGGTTCGAATCCCGCTAGGGGCATATGTCTGTATGATGATTACAGACATGTGTTCCCGAGTTATGGATGTTTTTCATTTATACATGTATTTATTTACAAAAATAAATAAAAATATTTGTGTAGTTTATCAACCATCTGGTATCCATAACACAAGCCTAGATGCTTACTGTAGACCTAGATGGCGCTGTGTGTTTGTGCAAAGTCATTTATTTATTATTTATTATTTATAGGCAGTCCCAGCTCATCATCTGCATAGGTCGGAGTAGGTAAATTGATTTTCCTGACAAGCTAAATTCAACCGAATTTCTCGCACTATAAGTATCAAAGCTAATCAATAGTAGGTTGTGTACAAGGGAGCAAATTAATATGTATGCGGTGAGGGCGCTATTTTGAATCCAGATCGGACCGAAGGATTCTAGAGTAGAATCCAACACATTTTTCATGCAATATTAGTTCAATCTCTTTGCTCGATACTAAGGATTATTTAAGTCTGTGCTATTTTCAAACAATATTTATTTCGATCTCTTTGGTAGAATCGTGGCAAGGAACTACGGAGTATTAATTTAATACGTATTAATAGACTTAAGTGTATGTAAGAGGCTTTTTGACGGGATCTCGGCGAGTGAAGTTGCAATTTTCTTTATAATTCTTATAATTTGTGCATTCTGACTTTTGAAGCTTAATAATGGCAGAATATTGTGCAGCAAAAAGTTAGTGATGGTGTACAAGTGAAGGGAAGTGTAAATTAAAGTGCGTAACGAAGCTTTCGGGTTCCCCCAAGAAGCCGCCAAAATCTTTTGCAAAGCATTCTGCCACTTTACTGAAGAATGATTTGACCGTGACTAGACTCTGTATACGCCAAGTAGACGAATTACTTATTTTGACTGAGAAGTAAGAGAAATAAGACGGGCTTAGATCCCTTTGCCTTCTCCGAAAGGAGTAAATAAAACAACAAAAATAGTCTATGAAAGAAATATTCAGTACTAGTTTTGCCGCCCGCACCTTCGCCTAGTAGCTTTATAGTGGGTATGTTTAATTTCTTTATCCCACGGTAACTATACTCATTTAATCGGGATAAAAAGTATCCTATATCTTAATCCACTGAATATTCTACCTACATTCCAAATACGATCATCCGTTTCGCCGTAAATGAGCGACAAACAAACAAAGAAATTCGCATTTATAATATTATTAGTTACATTAATCATGTTCCGTGTTCCAAATTCAAAACTCTAAAACCGCCTCCGTGGCTCAATGTAAACAACGTTGGGTTTACGATTCGGAGATCGCGGGTTCGATCCCTAGCGGTGTACATGTTTAAGTACCGTATATTTCATGGGGAGTATTCTGAAGAACTGTTCGAGCTAATACGCGCTGCTCAATTTAACCGATACACTTATCGCCGAAAGTTAAATTTCCATCCACATCACCTGGATGAGTGGAAGTCTACCACTGTACGTTTCTCAAGAAACTTCTTACCACGTACGACCGCCCTGTGGAACGGACTTCTGGCAGCGGTATTCCCGAACGAGTACGACATTGGAACCTTCAAGAAACGAGCCTACACCTTCCTCAAAGGCCGGCAACGCATCTGTGACCCCTTTGGTGTTGCGGGTGTCCATGGGCGGCAGTGATTGCTTTCCATCAAGTTACCGCCCTCTCATATAAAAAAAAAATATTATATATATAATAAACGTTTATCGACCCTGTCATGCTAGCACTAGAGACTCATGAGCAAGACGTGCGAAGACTCAATTTCCATGAACTTTCTTACCCTCTTCACAGCATAACGGCAGAGTCGCTTCTTGCCAAATCATAAAATTCAAATGGAACAGAAAAGACAGATAAGAAAGAATGGTTGGTGGTAGGGCATTTTAAATGTCCGCCTGGCTAGCTACTACCATCTTATCTAAATCTGCTGCCAAGCAACAATGTTAATAGCATTGTTGTGTTCCGGTTGTCAGAGATAAGATAGCCAGTCCTCCAAATGTGTTGGGGTTTCCGGGTCAGTACGCTTCCACCTGTGACTTCATCTTCACTTAACATCAGGTGTGATTGAGGTCAAGTACCAGCCCGTTGTGACCGTTGTAGTACCAGACTTTGATTCCCGTAGGGGCAGGCAGAGATCACAGACTGCTGTAACAGTCAGTACATTCCTTTAAATTGAGATTTACAAACCACCTCTTGGTTATACAAAAGGGAGCAAGATAACCCTTAACTTACCTCACTGGTTTCGAACTCATACTGTGGTGTGTGGGTTCGTTACAGCAGCGGTACTGTCAGCGGCAATAACTCTCATAGGCGTATCAGTGGCGTATCACCGGCGGCAACCGTCTCGGCAGACTGGCTTGAAGCAGTAGCCTAATTATATTATACTGTATAGCATTCACAGTCTCACTATATCCATAATCTGACGTATTTACTTATAATACTATTACGTAATTATTATTTTGTATATTTACACTACACTATACATACACTAACCAGACTATAATTATTTATTATTATTCTGCTCATTATCGTACCTCACGTGGCGTCCGTGCGTCACTGGCCATTTGGGGGCACTGAAAACCAGCGCTGTGATTCGTCGCAGCATGAGCTGAGTGCTAAACCATTTGTGCTTGCCGCAACACGTGACAGCATTGTCGGGATCTTTTTCATGATTATATTTCTATTTTAGCTATAACTTACTACTTCTTTATTTTTGTATCGTGTTGTGGCGTTCATATAAACTAGTCTTATATATACCTGCATAAAACCTAAGCTCAACAGGACCTTTGTTCGTTCTGAAAACAAATGATACCCTGATCATATCTCCTATTGTTCATATTTCATTAGTTCATAGTAATATAAGTTAGTTTGAGGTTCTTATGAATTCGATGTTTTGAAAAGGTTCACTACTAACATTTTAGATCTATGTAGGTATCCTGCTTATATACTGCGTATAAAGTTTCATTACAATCAGTTTGTTCATAGTTCATATATCATGATTACCTACATGCACTACAGATGTGCAGCACTCTTTTTAATTGTACACTAAACTGCAGTAAAAGAGGCATTGGTGCCTATTCCCCTCTTTTTTTTTTGGCAAAACTTAATTTAATGATTATGTATTGTTATGTATAACATAAGGAAATATATTAATTGGTTGGTCTAACCGCTTCTGTGGCTGGGGGGCCTGGTGACCTGTGATTCTGGTTTATCCTTTACAGGCACCAGCCTCCCACAAATGAGCTTGTAATATATGTAGTTATTAAGATCAACTTTTTGTAACATTTTTTTTCGATTTTAGGAGCCTCGACAACGTCACCTGGCTGTCGCACTTACACATGCGTCGGTGATTTCAACGAGGGCGTCCAATGGGTGACGACGGCAGCCAGCGGGTGTACCATCACTCAACCAAAACCTCTCAACACTTTTGTACAGATCACCAGCGAGGTCAACCTGTACATGCCTACAGCAAATACTATTGGTTATGTAAGTGATTATGTTATAAACCTAACCCATATCCACGTCGTCCCACTGCAGCTCCTGTACAGCCAGGTTTAACAGCGGTACATCTGAACGTCGCCTGAAGGTAAGCGGGTCCTGTTTACGCTACATTGGATCCCAAGATTATTTAAGAAAGAAGAAATAGGGATGTAAATTTCTACAAATGGGAGTGAAGCCAGAGGATTGCAAAAAAGCCTCGCTAAGGAGGTGAAAATTTAATGGGTAAGGGCTGAGTGTAGCTCAGTTTCTAATGGAAATAGAATATACCAGCGGTTAGCGCCTAGCAGTGTCGTGAGTATTGGTCGGTAGCCAATCTGCTTAGTGTAGTAATGCCAGTAATTCGAATGGCAGAACGACTGATAAGCACGGAAGCTATCACGATTTGCAACATCGTTTGTCGCGCGTGATGCAGGAGGGTTTTTTTTTTTTTTTTATGCATAACGGGTTGGTACTTGACCTCAATCACACCTGATACCAGGGTAGGATAGTTTTATGTTTCGTCCAAGTTATTTATAATTTATTGCACACGAGTACACATAAAAGTCAAATACATACTAGATACAGGATGTACAAAAGGCACTAGCTAATCTCTAAAAAGAAATTTCTTCCAGCAAGACCCTGCAAATGTGAAGGAAAACAGGTTCGATAGGATAGACATACATACGTGCACAGAGAAAAAAGTGTCAATAATCAACTTAAAATCAAAAGACTATGATAATAATACTTCAAATATAATATAATATAATATAATATAATATAATATAATATAATATAATATAATATAATATAATATAATATAATATAATATAATATAATATAATATAATATAATATAATATAATATAATATAATATAATATAATATAATATAATATAATATAATATAATATAATATAATATAATATAATATAATATAATATAATATAATATAATATAATATAATATAATATAATATAATATAATATAATATAATATAATATAATATAATATAATATAATATAATATAATATAATATAATATAATATAATATAATATAATATAATATAATATAATATAATATAATATAATATAATATAATATAATATAATATATAATGAGTTAATGTGGAGGACAAATATTATCTCACGCTATAAGTAATAATATAATTTATCGCGCCTGTAATGCTACGAAGGCTGATCCCCGTGTTATATTCGCTACTCGCATTTAATTTTGATAAAACGAGTTTAAGTAAACGGCAAATTAGCGATCAAAAAATTTTACGGGCTACGACTGGAGGTCCGTAGTTTTATATTTATTTAAAGGAAAGCAAACAGCTATAAATATTACAGGAGTAGGTATTTGTTACAGTATGCATCCTACATTATCTAAGAAAGCTTTCACCGATAAAGATAATACATTTGCATTGAGTAAACACATTCAATGTATTTGAAGATATGCTGTTATATCAAATCCTGTATGAGTAAATTCAATATGGCAAATACAAAATACTTATGTGGAATGTAGGTACTTAGTGTTATTTAACCATTTTGGACCTTGTCATTCATTCATTCATTCACGCAACGACTATGATAGGACAGTGCTTTGACACCGCGGCTGTCATTATTTTACTTTCGTAAGAAGCACGGAAAAGACAAGACACCGTCCACCACAATCGGCGCATAAACGCCTCATGAGATTTTCTTTACACATGTTGAAAGTTTATTGTAAAGGTGGAATTTCTAGGATAGCAATAAAATGCGTACTGGTTGTGGTAGACGTGGAACGGGGGATTTTATTTTTTGACAGTAAACAAAAGTTTACTATAACTTGACACACATGACATTATACTTTTAAACAGCCAGCAAATAATAATTTGCTGGCTGTTTAAAAGTATGTCTGTAATAACAGAGGTTCTATAAAATTTACATTTATTATATTTGTTATGAAAGATATCGATGTGACACTTAATAATGTGACGATATTAAACCCTTTGCCCCGGGATATGCTTAATAACTACGAGCCTGGTGAAAGCTTTCTAACATCCTAACTAAAAACTAATATTTTATTGCATGTAAGACTAAACCACCCTGAAACCTCTAAAGACGAGGGAAACTAACAATTCATTAACAAACTTTCTAGACCACACGCGATTGGCCGAGCTACGCAACAGACCAGTACAGTGATACGCCTGAGGACGCCATCGATAGGCACCCACCATTGCCCAGTCCAGACCCAGAAGAGTATGAGAGCAGTGGATCGTATGAAGATCAAATAGATCCCGGTTGGACAACAACTATAGACCCAGACTGGACAACAACACCAGATTTTACTGACGTAATAACTGTGACAGGTGATTACTCGTCAACAACCGTTATGGAGACTCCGACTACTGTACAGACACCGTGTACAACGGAACTGATGCCAACGCTGCCGACTCCGGATGCTTCAACAACACCATTGCCGGTAAGGTTGTTTGCTGGTTTGAATGTTTGCCCATGATGGAGAGTCTGCCCATGGTGACTTAGATAAGACACGAAAATATTCGGCTTCGTAATTTCTGAGATAATTCACCTAGGTGGATTAAATATGCCCGTTTGCCGCCCTCTCATATAAAAAATAAATAAAATAATATAAACTTTAAACACCTGGGTGCATTAAATTTACTTTCAAAAACAACTTTATTCACCTTTTACGTATACTTTATTCACTTTTGCAAAGAACCTTTTTATTAGTAAAACTCTTTACTCTTGAAATGTCAATGAGTGCTTTTTTTTTAATATATTTAGCGGCTTTGGCAACAGAGCCATTAGCCGAAATGATGGCACTAAATTACAAAACAAACTCACAAAACTAAAACCAACTAACTATCAATGAGTGCTCATGATTTATGATTGTTATGATGTTGTCATGTTGTTGTCAGACAATTTTCTTCTACTTCAAAGCAAATTTCTGGTATATAAAAATTATAATAAAATAACATCAGATTTATTTTTTTTAATTGTGCAAATAGAAATGCCTAACTTCAAATGTATACATCGAGGAAGAGGTGTGGTGCTGTTGCATAACGGACGACAATATTTTAAAAAGAAAACCTACAATAATGGAAAATGCACAATTATTCTGACGACCTGTTTGGTGTAGTGGTTAGAAATTCTGCTGCTGTACCAAAAGGTCGCGGGTTCGAATCCCGCTAGGGGCATATGTTTGTATGATGAATACAGACATGTGTTCCCGAGTTATGGATGCCTAATCAACCCGATCTGAGCAGCAGGTTTCAATAATGTACGAAATATACGCCATACATAACGGTCCGCCTAAGCATTTCATGAAATTGTTAATTCAACATTCTATCTGCGACATTAATATTAAATTCAGACTTGATCTCTAGAGTGTCATAGAGTGTCATAGTCATGACACTCTAGAGATCAAGATTAATCGAACGACACCTTGCACTTCCAAATCGGTCGGCTACAGGAGGTAACGTAGAAATGTACACATACATACACCCGAAAAACATAACTCTCCTTCCCTCAACTCCGCGAATCATTCGATTGGAATCCATCGTTAGTTTGAAGCCACTCGATGAAAGAACTGGTTCTTTAATCCCGGTCACTCTAGATTTCAATATCAATAGACATTTATAGGTTTGTCACTTTTGCATTTGCTCATAACTGTGAAAGTGACAGACATATTGATGTTTATCGACATTGGAAACTCGAACGTGTGAGAATCACTCAGCCGAATATAATATTAGGTCCTTACCTATGAAATTGGCGTTTTGTTTGAAGAATTTTTTGATCGAATTCGACTATGGTACCTTGGGGAAAGTTGTTCGTAATCAAGAATGGCGTTACCAGTTAATGGGAATTACACGAATTCAAGTTCACCCTGTACTATGTTAGTGTTTCTAAGTAATCCTTGATAAGGGCTTCATCACACTAGCGAGTTGCGAGCGAGTGGAAAGCGGGGCGAGTGCGCAGCGAGTACGCCGCGAGTTCGCGACGTATGCGCAGCGAGCTCGCCGCGGTTGGGCAACGAGTTCGCGGCGTGCGACTCTCGTTGTGTATATTCAGTGCCAGAATGGATTACGACGAGGAAACACTGCTGTTAGATTTGTTACTGCGAAGACGGAAACTAAGACAAAAGCAGATAAAACGACGAATATGGGAGGACCCATTATCAAGTTATCGACTGGCGTCAACAGCGCTGTTCGCCGTGAGCTCGCTGCGCACCCGCGGCGTGTTCGCCACGCACACGTCGCGAACTCGCGGCGTGCTGGCTGCGCAATCGCCCCGCGTCCCACTCGCTCGCAACTCGCTAGTGTGATGATAACGCTATAATGACTGTTTGCGCCAAAATAAATTGATATTTATATATATCAATTGTATCAAATATATATATATATATATGTTTAGCAGTGGACGTCCTAGGACTGATATGATGATGCAGATGTTGCATCTTCACAGCACCTAGGTCCCGGGTCAACTGTAGTAAATTGTATTAAAATATAGTACATGTGGATAGCAAGACGAGCGTTTCTGTTCTGTTCCATATCAATATGTAAGTGGGCCTCTCCTCCCACTGTAACTCCTGTAAGCCAGGATCAACAGTGGTACTCTGCACGGCGCCTACTGAAGGTAGACGGTGCCCTACGTGTCTCCATTGCTACCTTGGATCCCAGACTAATTAAAGAAAGAATTTAAGGGTGAAAAAGTAGGAAAGAAAGAAAGTCCCACTTCCCCCCAGCAAATGGGAGTGTAGCTAATGTGATGCAAAAAGCCAAAGCGGCTGACCCTATGGGGGAGAAAGAGGGCAAGTGGCAAGAGAAGGGTAAGTGGGCCAGAAAGGATGCCAATGGAAGGGCAGGCTGCCAATCGAGCCAGTATTCTTACGGAGTCGCGTCTATCAGTACAATTTACCTTACTCCTCGAGAAAATCTATGACAATTCGTCACTAAGGTTATAAATCATACACATAATAAAACCACCATTAAAATACGCTGCGGACATAAAATTTCCATTCATTTACATTTGATTACACCAAGTATTGTCTGAACAATAAAATTGTTGTCATTGTTCAATTTGTTTAGGTCGATTATAAACGTTTCATCTACGTACTAGGTTTACTAATATGGATTTTACTCTGTTACCAATAACATGCAAATGTGATGTGATTCTTAGACGTTCGAGTTTTTAATGTTGATAGTCAATGGTGTAGATTCGGATGTACACCAACTAAACTAAACTAACACCAGTTTTGGAATGGTGCCGTGTCGCATCGTACTGTTCCAAGGAGAAATAGACAGTAGTACTTTAAAACTGGTTTTAGTTTAGTTGGTGTACATCCGAATCGACACCATTAACGGCCTATTTGGTGTAGTTCAAACCCTGACTGCTATATACTAACAGGTCGCGGGTTCGAATCCCGCTATGGATATAAATTACTATGGTTATGGATGTTTTCATTTTAACTTGTGTATATCAACCATCTGGTATCCATAATACAAGCTTAGTTGCTTAATGTGGAACTAGATGGCTTGTGGATACCAGGTGGTTGATATACTACATAAATACATATTTTTTTTGTAAATAAATACTTATTATAAATGAAAACATCCATAACTCGGATACACATGTCCGTATTCATCACACAAACATATGCCCCTAGCGCAATTCGAACGCGCAAATTTTGGTCGATAGACATATATTTCTGTCACTCTCACCCTTATGAGCAAGTGTAAAAGTGATAAAGATATGGATGTCTATCAACATTGGAATCTTGAGTGTGCGAGAATCGGGACCCAGAGGAGTGATTCTCACGTGTTCGAGATATCAACGTTGATCGATGAAAATATAGGTAACCTAATACATCTTTTAAAATCTCTCTGACACAGGCCATGGCCAGAAAATTGGCGTTTTGTATGAGGAATTTCATTTAGACTGTTTTCTCCAAACAAACATTTTTGTTTTTTTTTTTGGGAACAGCAAATTCAAATTTAGCTAAACTTTGTGTGTATTATCGGATAACATTAAGTTAAGTATAGGCAGTGTTAATTTTTTAAAGTAACCGCTTTATAAAAGTTGCAGCGAATCTAAGAAATGATTATGGGAAGCACGTGAAAAGATCTCTGTTCATTTTTTTTTATTGTGTGAATTAGCCCACAAATAAAAAAATATTTCATGTGAAACCTTGAAATAATATTCCATTTTCCAAAAAAAACTCCAATTTCATAGGTAAAGACCCAATATATCAGTGGCAAGATTTAGTGCTATAATAAGCACATAATAATTAATACTAATTTAATTAATTAAATAATAAATTAATAGTACTAAGGGTACTAGGAGGTGGAGTCAGTGACTTTGTAGTTTAAAAAAGTAGAGTTTATAGATTACGATCTTCCTAGTTACGATTGATAAAGAAACCATAAGTAAACGGATTGATTGATGTAATTAATGTTAAATATTCCATGACTATGTACCTACATGTTTTAATCTAATTTCATTTCAATTTGACATTTTTATTTCAATCATTTTACAATTTTAACATGACATGACATTGACATTTCAATCGTATTTTACAATTTTAACATTGTCCTTAATAATTGACATGTAATTATAATATTAATTTTCGACACTAAGCTAATGGGTATCTAGTGTAATATATTTGTTTTTTTTTACAAAAAAATACCATCTTAGATAATCGTAGGTACCTTAGATAACTAACTAACCATTTTTTTTTGTATGCCAAAATGGTAGATCACAGTGTTACTTATACCATAATATTTAATAACATCTTTTATACCTGTGTTTCACATTAATAAATTGAATTGATGAAATTAATGGATGGAAATACGAGCAAATTGCACTTTGCATGTTCTCGGAGGTTTATCAGAAAGTGTCAACGACCATGGATTATCTTTTAACCGTTGAAGTAATAACTGGAATTATCTTTTTCTTCCAGCCCGATGAACAACTTCGGCAGGTGTTGGAGGACTTGGAGTTGTTACTCCAAAATGAAACGATCGAAGTTGCCGACATTACGGACACCTTTGACCAGGTATAATAATAATATATAGATCTGAAGGAAGGATAGTGTATACGTCGTCCCAGTCGTTCTTTCGACTACCGGAATCATCCCTAGACATTTACACCACAGCCTTAAACTTCTTGATCTGAAACCATCTATCTATCTATGCAAAAAGCCGCCATTGTGTCGTATTGTCAGAAAATTCCTCCAAATTGATGAAAACGGACAAACTGACTTACGATTTTAAAATAAATAGCAATATACCATTTACTTGGTTAATGTCCGTAAATGGTATGATAATACCAGCTCATGCTGAGAAAAAGAAATTGAAAATAGAAATAATAATAATATCCTTGGACATATACATGCAGCGCCATCTAGTTCCACACTAAGCAACTAGACTTGTTTTGTGGATATCAGATGTTGATATACAACACAAATACATTTTTTTTTTGTAAGTAAATACATTTTGCATGTGTCTCGACTGTGTATTATTTGTACCTGATTGTTTGTGTCATGAGATGGGTTTAAATAAATTTTTCTTTCTTTCTTTTTTTCTAAATGAAAAACATCCATAACTCGGGTACACATGTCCGTATTCATCATACAAACATATGTCCCTAGCGGGATTCGAACCCGCGACCTTTTGGTATAGCAGCAGAGTTTCTAACCACTACACCAAACGGTCGTAAAAGGTATAAACGAGTACTTTAATCCACGCTAATGTTAGTCCGTCTGTCATTCAATCTCATCGCCTGAATGGAATTTCTTTATCATTGACTCTCATCTCATGACCTTCTCCAGGTCCCAGGCTAACTCTCTGCCAAGTCAGTACCTACTATCGATATCGGTCGGTTCAGAGGTGTAGTCGTGAAAGATAACGTACATGATGATGATGCTTCCGACCGATTTCGGCCATGGCAACCACTAGACTCCTAATCGGTTTGGGGCTGGTGCGCTCGAAGATGGCTGACATAGCCGATCTTTGCAGGGAACTCCCGTGTGCAATGTGAGCACGTAAGCACACCTTCCACGTAGTGATAATGGATGGCAGCGGGTGGACGGGTTTTTAGCTCGTCGCGTTTAGCGTCGATGTCAGCTTTACGCTGCTCCTCGAAATCGCTTACTCTCCTATGCACTACCCTGCGCTATTCAGGACGTTGTGCTGTCAATCTTGGAATTTCTTTATCATTGACTCTCATCTCATGACCTTCTCCAGGTCCCAGGCTAACTCTCTGCCAAGTCAGTACCTACTATCGATATCGGTCGGTTCAGAGGTGTAGTCGTGAAAGATAACGTACATGATGATGATGCTTCCGACCGATTTCGGCCATGGCAACCACTAGACTCCTAATCGGTTTGGGGCTGGTGCGCTCGAAGATGGCTGACATAGCCGATCTTTGCAGGGAACTCCCGTGTGCAATGTGAGCACGTAAGCACACCTTCCACGTAGTGATAATGGATGGCAGCGGGTGGACGGGTTTTTAGCTCGTCGCGTTTAGCGTCGATGTCAGCTTTACGCTGCTCCTCGAAATCGCTTACTCTCCTATGCACTACCCTGCGCTATTCAGGACGTTGTGCTGTCAATCTTGGAATTTCTTTATCATTGACTCTCATCTCACGACCTTCTCCAGGTCCCAGGCTAACTCACAGCCAAGTCAGTACCTACTATCGGTTCAGAGGTGTAGTTGTGAAAGATAACGAACATGCTGATGATGCTTCCGATCGATTTCGGCCATGGGGTCCACTTCGACTCCTAATCGGTTTGGGGCTGGTCTTTGATAGCCGATCTTTGCGGTGAACTCCCGTACGCAATATGGGCACGTAAGCACACCTTCCACTTAATGATAATGGATGGCAGCGGGTGGACGGGTTTTCAGCGTGTCGTCGTCGAGGTCAGCTTTACGCTGCTCCTCGAAATCGCTTACTCTCCTATCCACTACCCTGCGCTATTCAGGACGTTGTGCTGTCAATCTTGGAATTTCTTTATCATTGACTCTCATCTCATGACCTTGTCCAGGTCCCAGGCTAACTCACAGCCAAGTCAGTACCTACTATCGGTTCAGAGGTGTAGTTGTGAAAGACAACGAACATGCTGATGATGCTTCCGACCGATTTCGGCCATGGGGTCCACTTCGACTCCTAATCGGTTTGGAGCTGGTCTTTGATAGCCGATCTTTGCGGTGAACTCCCGTACGCAATATGGGCACGTAAGCACACCTTCCACTTAATGATAATGGATGGCAGCGGGTGGACGGGTTTTCAGCGCGTCGTCGTCGAGGTCAGCTTTACGCTGCTCCTCGAAATCGCTTACTCTCCTATGCACTACCCTGCGCTATTCAGGACGTTGTGCTGTCAATCTTGGAATTTCTTTATCATTGACTCTCATCTCATGACCTTCTCCAGGTCCCAGGCTAACTCACAGCCAAGTCAGTACCTACTATCGGTTCAGAGGTGTAGTTGTGAAAGATAACGAACATGCTGATGATGCTTCCGACCGATTTCGGCCATGGGGTCCACTTCGACTCCTAATCGGTTTGGGGCTGGTCTTTGATAGCCGATCTTTGCGGTGAACTCCCGTACGCAATATGGGCACGTAAGCACACCTTCCACTTAATGATAATGGATGGCAGCGGGTGGACGGGTTTTCAGCGTGTCGTCGTCGAGGTCAGCTTTACGCTGCTCCTCGAAATCGCTTACTCTCCTATCCACTACCCTGCGCTATTCAGGACGTTGTGCTGTCAATCTTGGAATTTCTTTATCATTGACTCTCATCTCATGACCTTGTCCAGGTCCCAGGCTAACTCACAGCCAAGTCAGTACCTACTATCGATATCGGTCGGTTCAGAGGTGTAGTCGTGAAAGATAACGAACATGCTGATGATGCTTCCGATCGATTTCGGCCATGGGGTCCACTTCGACTCCTAATCGGTTTGGGGCTGGTCTTTGATAGCCGATCTTTGCGGTGAACTCCCGTACGCAATATGGGCACGTAAGCACACCTTCCACTTAGTGATAATGGATGGCAGCGGGTGGACGGGTTTTCAGCGCGTCGTCGTCGAGGTCAGCTTTACGCTGCTCCTCGAAATCGCTTACTACCCTGCGCTATTCAGGACGTTGTGCTGTCAATCTTTCCCAACGTAATCAAGAGTGGCGTCACCAGCTAATGGGAATTATACGAATTCAAACTTACCCTGTCTACCGATGTTTTCGCGAGCGCAATAAGCGGAATAGACTTAGAGCGTTATCACACTAGCGAGTTGCGAGCGAGTGGGAAGCGGGGCGAGTGCGCAGCCAGCACGCCGCGAGTTCGCGACGTGTGCGTGGCGAACACGCCGCGGGTGCGCAGCGAGCTCACGGCGAATAGCGCTGTTGACGCCAGTCGATAACTTGATAATGGGTCCTCCCATATTCGTCGTTTTATCTGCTTTTGTGTTCGTTTCCGTCTTCGGAGTAACATAGCTAACAGCAGTGTTTCCTCGTCGTAATCCATTCTGGCACTGAATGTACAAAACGAGAATCGCACGCCGCGAACTCGCTGCCCACCCGGGGCGAGCTCGCTGCGCATACGTCGCGAACTCGCGGCGTACTCGCTGCGCACTCGCCCCGCTTTCCACTCGCTCGCAACTCGCTAGTGTGATAAAGCCCTTAATACAAACGTGAACGTCATGAAGCAGGATGGACCTATAGTCATATGGTCGTCAGTGTCAAGGACGATTCTCGTTTGGTCGTTCGATTCTGACTTCACAGAAGACTTGATCTTCTTGAAGGATCTGCTTACTCATGTCTTTAAAAAAATTTACTTACACTAAATTAATTATGTGTGTGTTTCTTTTCAGGTGGACCAGATTCTAGAGTTAAACGATGATACCCTAGAATTTCCAAGCAACTTCCTCCATCTCCTTGACGAGCTCGGATCCAGGGTCAACCTAAATGGTTCAAGCGCAGCATCCACGATCAGAGGGAACATAGCATTGGTAATGGCAGATGCTGAGCCTGAACACCCGGTGAGAGGACTCAGGATCGCTGCGAGGGATGAGGATATATTCACCGAATCTTCATTTCATATTTTGAATGGTGCGTATATTTGTAACATCAACATTGTGGTTCGAGTCCAGTGGCGTCCTCATTTCATTATTTAAGATTTCTGTTCAAAAACAACATAAATCCAAAATGTGTTCGCAACAAAAGAAACAAGTCATCATCATTATCCTTTTGCCCTATTTTTTATTACAAAACTATTGAAAAGTGTGTCTTAAGAAAAAGGGCATAGATGCCATTTATAAAAAAATCTCCGATAGCATCTCAAGGCCAGCTTATACTGGTAGTGCTATGGTCGTCTTGCTGTCGACTATACTATGTGGCCACGCTTGTGAACGAAATATTCCTTATATTCGGTCCGCTATATTACATTTGCGACTCTAAATTTGTAGTAGTCGCAGACATCAGTTGTGGCAATCGGAGATGGACTCCGTAATTCAGCATTTTGCTGGCAGATTGTCCTTAGAGTTCATTGCACAGCGTTGGTTTTCAGCTGTCGCCGTCTCACCTTCAAACAAATTACCATAGCGAGGGCATACAGCGTACATTGTAATAGTGTATGTGTGTGTACGTATGAGTGTATATGTGTGCGTGAACGTGCACGTGCATGTGTGTGCGGTACATTGAGTGGATTACGGCTGAATAATGGTATTTGCCTCTTGCCGCCTGTTGCTTACTTACATTTAGTTACTAAGTATGTATTCCATGAGTTCAAGCAAAAGGTAAATATCTATGTATCTCTGTTACTTGTTTCGTGTCTGAGTAGTATTTTTTTTTTTTTTTTTTTTATATGAGAGGGCGGCAAACGAGCATGCGGGTCACCTGATGGAAAGCAATCACCGCCGCCCATGGACACCCGCAACACCAAAAGGGTCACAGATGCGTTGCCGGCCTTTGAGGAAGGTGTCCACCCCAGAATAAGTAGGGCAGCCTGAGCGATGAGGGATTCTCCAGCACTAATAGTGCTGGTACCCTCCTGGGGTACTAACTCTTTAAATACCGCTACCATTCTGGAGAGAGACTGGAAGGTGGGCCTGCGGCGCCCTCGCTCACCGGACGAAGCGCAGTGGCAAAATGCCACTACTCAGACGTCGGTCTTCTGCGAGAGGGTGGTACTTCCCCGGTCGAGCCGGCCCATTCATGCTGCAAGCTAATAGCTTACAGCGTGGCTCTACCACTACAAACCGATAAATTTTGATGTTGAGAATAAATTGCGTAGAATCATGATTCTACGAAATTTTTACCATGGTAAACCTAACATAAATATAATATTGGGTCTTTACCTATGAAATTCGAGTTTTTTTTCTTCGTTAATCATATGTATCAATTCCTGCGATTTTCAAAGCTATATCCAAATTTGTTTTTTATTTGGAAAATGGAATAGGTATGATTTCAAGGTTTTACATGAAATATTTTTTAATTTCTGGGCTAAATCACATAATAAAAAAAATTTGAACAGAGCTCTTTTCATGTTTTTTTTTATGCACAACGGATTGGTACTTGACCTCAATCACACCTGATGTTAAGTGAAGATGAGGTCGAAGGTGGAAGCGTACCCGGGAACCCCAACACATGTGTTTCCCATAATCATTTCATAGATTTGCTGAAACTTTTATAAATCGGTTACTTTGAAAAATTAACGCTGCCTATACTTAACTTAATGTCATCCGAAAATACAGACAAAGTTTAGCTAAATTCAAAATGTTTGTGTGTAGAAAACAGTCTTAATGAAATTCTTCATACAAAACGCCAATTTCATAGGTAAGGACCTAGTTTTAACCAAACTTGACGCTATTCTCTTACAGAGGAAATCAACTCAACTCACCTGATGACGGATGAGAACGAAGCCGTGGTCCAGTTGCCGGAATCCGTGGCCAGTTCTACACGTAGGATAAGTTTTGTCGTGTTCCGTACTGACCGAGCCTTCCGGAACGAGGAGGGACTCTATTACGTGAACAGCAGGGTGTTGAGTATCAACGTGGATGATTTGCTTCATTTCGATGATGGCGAGGTAATTTTAACTGTTACGTTGCTTCACCAGGATGGTAGACCACTTTCGGGCAAAGCCAAAAGGCACACAAGCTACCAAAAGGTAGCAACTTGAACTTGCCAATGATTGTGTACAAGTGAAGGGGAGTGTAACTATGAGTGAATGACGGAACATTTGTGTTCCACAAGAAGCCGTTAAAATCTTCTGCTCATCGCTGTCACTCTAGGCCTGGGTGCGACAGTAAACCAGCGCTGAGCTCTTATAAGCTCAGCATATAGCTGAGTCTTTTTCCCTTTCGGTGCTGCGACACTTATCTTAGTGTTTTGTTATTTTATTTGCCTAACAATTGTTGTATATGTGTCGAAGTGGCGAATATACAGTTTCTTTCTTTCTTCTTTCTTTCGATAGTCTACTGAAGGACAATGACAATATGAATAATTTTCTCACTGGCAGAATTGTCAACTGAATACGCTAATAATAGTAGGGACAAAGATGAAGAAAATACCTCGTCGACCTAGAAAAGCCAGACGTTGTTGTCCACTATTTTATCCTATTTTATCTGTTTATAATATATATATTTTTTTACACACAACGGGTTAGCATTTGACCTCAATCACACCTGATGTTAAGTGAAGATGAGGCCGAAGATGGAGGCGTTCTGAACTGAGGCGTCAATAGGCCTACTCTCAGACATGAACTCTGCAATTTATAATCTACAACTAAGTTTTCCTTTTCACAGTACATCGACATACACCTTACTCCCATCAGCGAGGACATTGAACGCGATAGAAGTCGCTCCTGTGCCTACTGGCACTTCGGCCAAGACGACACCGGCGATTGGTCTCAAGAGGGTTGCACCTTTATTAGAGGCAGACGGGCAGGCGTCCTGGACACCTGCAGATGTGACCACCTCACCCACTTCGCCGAAGTTCTAATCCCTAGGGCTGTATTCTCTGAACGCAACGAAGCTGCCCTCGAAATATTAACGATAATCGGTTGCTGTTTATCAATTTTTGGTCTCTGCATGGTCGGCATAACAGCAGCGCTATTTAGATCCTGGCGCAGAGATTACAGTAACAAAATTTGGCTTCAACTCTGTATAGCTATATTTATTTTAGTACTATGTTTCTTAATCATAGTGTTTTTACATTTCGATCGTTATAATATACCGTGTATGTTGTTAGGGGTTGCGTTGCACTATTCCGTGCTCGCGTCGTTTTGTTGGATGTTAGTTGCAGCTATCTTATCTTACAGGAGATTGGTTATTGTATTTGCAAGAGATGCCTCTCATAAGCTCTTGAAAGCATCGGCTTTTGCTTGGGGAGTTCCCTGTGTTGTGGTTGGAATTCTACTTTCAGTTGACCCTCGCTCCTACGCGGGTCAATTTGAGGACAAGACTCCAACTGGGGCTTTCTGCTATCCTTCCGGTCTGGGCCTATGGCTGACCGTCTACGCACCCATTTCGGTGATGTTGGTAGCAAACTGGACGCTATTCGCTTTAATAGTCCGCTCTGTGTTTGCATCTAAAAGGATAACGAGGCACGGTGATCAGAACGAAGCTCTTCGATGTGCCTCAGTCAGCTGCCTTCTAGTTTTCCTATTCGGGCTACCATGGGTATTTGGTTTATTCGCTCAAAACATTGTCTTAGCATACCTCTTCACATTAACAGCGACTTACCAAGGGTTTGTCTTGTTTATATTCTTTGTTTTGGGGAACAAAAAGACTAGAGATCTCTGGTTCAATAAGTTGAAGATTGTACAATCCAGAAGAGTTCCTGTTACCTCTTCGACATATACAAACAGAAGTACAGGTACGGCACCTGGAGCTAGAGGGAATCCAGAAGGAGCATCTACAATTGAAACTAATTCGTCGAAGCCCAAGTCTTTAACATCGCGCGATAATTCGAGATTTTCTTGACAGAAACGCGGTGTACCGCCCAGACAAGGATGGTATATCGGCAGTTACGACACCTTCCAAATGTAGATTATTTGCAATCTTGCCAATATGAGATTTTCCTTCTTCTCCATCTATTTCCCTTCACTTCTAGTCTTCCTTACTTACTCTAATGAATCTGAACAATTATAATCCAAATACGAGATACCTGATATTCCTATACACTTCTTCAATTTATCCCTCCTCTATCATTTTACTTAGTTATCTTAGATGTCTATAATTCCCCGAATTAGATAATGATTAATGCTTTTTTGTATGATGATTGCGACAAACACGTGATCTTATAAGAGCAGCACGGTCTTTGTAAACTGTAGAGTCAATTGACTTCTTAATAGCTTCTTTTATTGTTCGAATTACGCTTTCAGTCGAATTTTTACTCGATATGTTTCCTGTCCTTGATCTATTACATCAAAGTGCATATATTAATCGCATGTTTTGATCTTTTGCATCAATACTATAGTTATTGAAATTCCACCAACCTATATCCGACATCAATAACCATGTTTTAGGTACACGTAATTTACAATTATCTACAGCTTTATCTCTAAGCCCTCAAATTTACATTATATAAGAATTTCAATATTTTTTAGTTATTTTCCATTCATATGTACATTTTAAGCATGTACAGTCGCGGAATGAAAGGTTCGTCATCTTAAAGTGGACTTTTGCTTGTACAAAAGTTGTTTATTTGACATTCGATAACACTGGCAGGTCAAACTAATAAAAAGGTTTTGGCTCAAATATTCATAGTCTAGGAACACTAGTTCGGCTAAATATGAACGCTGTCGTGAAATAGTTAAGCATAATTTTCTATGCAACATTTGGGTGTGTTACTTAGTTTAGAAAGATATATATATCCAAACATAATAAATAAATATCTTTGCACATACACACAGCGCCATCTAGGTCCACAGTAAGCATCGAAGCTTGTGGTATGGATACCAGATGGTTGATAAATTACACAAATACATTTTTTTTGTAAATAAATACATATATAAATGAAAAACATCCATAACTCGGGAACACATATCTGTATTCATTTTACAAACATATGCCCCTAGCGGGATTCGAACCCGCGACGTTTTGGTATATTGGTCAGAGTTTCTAACCGCTACACCAAACAGTCGTAATAATAGTTTAGAAAAGTAGCAATGCATGCTTGCTAAGTGTCAAATTAAAGTATTTGAAAACTGGCGAATCTTTTCACTCCGCGACTGTACCATACTCCAGTTAAGACGATGGCAGCACCTAAATCAGCATTCAATATCGAACGAAGAAATATTGTGATAAGATTGAAAGTAGTACTCGTTATGTGGTGACTGTTGAGTAATCTACGATAACAAAAATGAAAAACTGATAAAAATTTAATTTGTAAAGGAAATCCAATGAGGAGTAAAAAGGGAACAACGAAGTTTTAAACAATCAGTCAAGCAATATTTCAGCTATATTTGGAAGCAATTGAATATATTTAAAATTTTTGAAGTCATCTTTGCGGTTATTTTTATCGAGTGGTATCCGTTTATGTTTTGCAAACTGCGATGTCTTGAGGACTTATAATTCATAATGTGATCAGCCAACGTAGGGAACACCCTTCTGGCGTCAGACTTTTCAAAATCCTATAATCAGTGGATGCGACTGGCATAGGACCATGAGTTTGGCGTAATAGAAGAGACCTATACCCAGCAGTGGATCTGGTCTGAGATTGATTTATCTGAAAGCCTGATGGTTGCAAAATTACCTGCTAAAATTCACGATATTGATTTGTTGTTAAATCATTGACAGTGTTGAGAATAATAACAAACTTTGACACAATATAAAATGTATAATATCTGACCCCAACGTAGGGAACTCCCTTCTGGCGTCAGACTTACCAAAATCCCATAATCATGGTATCTTTAAGAGCAGGGTAACTAGGCATCTACTGAGATCGCGAGCTTCATCTTCAGCCACATCGTCACTTTCCATCAAGTGAAATTACGGTATAATTCAGAAAAGTTTTATTTCGTCAGTTACAATAATAACATTTGAAATCGTCATGACATACAATTATTGTTCACTAGGTACTACGTCAAACGCTTATCCAGTCAAGGATAGCGTATTCAGGATATGTCAATATACTTGACATATATTTTTGCTGTGTCAAATGATGTGTATTCATGGATATTGGTATTAGCTCTAAATGATTTTTTTTTTTTCTGTTTATTTTAAGGAGGGTTTCTTCAATAAATTTTATATTGTGTCAAATTCTGCTATGGCTCTCCGCACTATCTGTCAATGATTTAACAACAAATCAATCAAATCAAAATATTTTATTTCATAGGATAAAATTATCACTTGAAAACGTCACTATTAATATTACATTTAAATTTACGGCTCATCATTCATTGCTCTTTTAAACAGCATAATTGGTTACAATTTGTGATTTCGTAATTATATGAACAATAAGACAGCTATGTCCATGCTTGCTTATCATTCAAATAGTCAGTGATTTTAGCCTTTTGCTAATAATTTCTGTTTTATGATTGCTTTAAATTTATTTAAAGCCAAATTTTGAATGTCTACTGGAACCTTAATTATAAAAGCGTATACATTGCCCTTTGAACGATTTACTAACTTTATGAAGTCGGCTAACATAAACGGATAGCTGGTTCTTATTCCTTGTATATCGTGAATTTTAGGAAGTAATTTTGCAACTCATCAGGCTTTCAGATAAATTAATCTCAGCCCAGATTCACTGATGGGTACAGGTCTCTTCCATTACGCCAAATCTCATGGTCCTGTGCTAGTCGCATCCACTGAGATCCCACCAACTGTTTGAATTATAATAATAACAATAAAAATCTTTATTTCACTCACCACAAATGAGAATGTTACAAAAAGTTGATCTTAATAACTACATATATTACAAGCTCATTTGTGGGAGGCTGGTGCCTGTAAAGGATAAACCAGAATCACAGGTCACCAGGCCCCCCAGCCACAGAAGCGGTCATTGGATCAATGGGCCGCCCACTGGCCTTGTCGCATCTCTTAGTTATCTGTGTGACAAATAAATAAATACGACAAACTTTATCAAACAAATACTGTATTATAACTAATTCAAACTTTAGAAGTCTGTCTGCCCTCTCTTTACTTATAGGTGCTTGTTTAGAATGACTTATCTAGTCTTGTATTTGAATGTAAACGATTACTAGCTTCTAGCAATTCTTTTCATTTCGATGTAATATAAAAATTAAAAAAAAAAACGATGATGTTTGCGATTGTACTTTAGCTTGGGTTTAGGAACCGATTTCGAAAGACATTTAAGCGAAAGCCATTTGTGCGACGCCAGATAATCGAAGTGCTATATGAACGAAACGCCATTTAATCGAAAAGACAAATATGCGAAAGCCATAAGATCGAATGTACAGTTCTGGGTCTGTACATTCGATCTTATGGCTTTCGCATTTCTTCTTTTCGATTAAATGGCCCATCGGCTAAATGGCGTTTCATTCATCTGGCGTCGCACAAACGACTTTCGCTTATATGTCTTTCGAAATCGGGTCCTAAACCTTCTTTAGCTTAGATTTATAACAAGTTACCAAATACTAGTTGTTATTGGTCGGTTAAGATTATTTTTAGCCAGTTGGGAATTTGTACCTAGTTTCTATGTGCACGAGTAAGTGCATTATATATTCCCAAATACCTTTTACGTAGAATACTTACCTATTTATTCACGTTAAAAACCTTTTAATTAGTTGGTATAGTAATTATTTTTGTAAACCAGTGTGTACATAATCTAATTATAATTGGAAAATAAGAATTTGTTTAACAGTGGTGTCGATTGGTCCTATATTCCAGCAAGGATACATTTTTAATTTCCCGTAATCTTAAAGGCCGTGATTTTTTTTATTTCATGGATTGAGTACCTGTCAGTGATAGAATAAAGATATTTTCTAACAAATCGGTAGCTTGCTTTAGATATAGTATTTAGTAATAAAAAATTTAAAAATTAAAATTATCGCTGCGAATTTAATTGCGTCGGTGGATGGTGAAATACTTGGAACTCTTGTATTTATTTTCAAAACAATCGCGATTAAATAACTTCTTTACATTTATGAAAAATTTCACCGAGGGTAAATATTTTTTTTTATAAACATAATAAATAAATATCCTTAGACATACACACAGCGCCATCTAGTTCCACAGTAAGCAACTATAGGCTTGTGTTGTGGATACCAGATGGTTGATATACTACATAAATATATTTTTTTGTAAATAAATAGTTATTATAAATGAAAACATCCATAACTCGGGTACACATGTCCGTATTCATCACACAAACATATGCCCCTAGCGGGATCCGAACCCGCGACCATTTGGCATAGTGGTCAGAGTTTCTAACCACTACACCAAACAGGTCGTCAAATATCTCGACTCAATAATCTATTTTGGTAATTCATTTTGTACTATTTTTTTTTTTATCCTTTATTAACATTTTATTAATATTTTTTACACAAACATTCACAGGTAAAAAATTCCATCTAGCGCATTTCCTCGAGGCGGCATAGTGCCCAACAGGCAAGCGGCGTTCCCGCGCTGAATAGCGAGACTTATTCTCTGAGCCAGGAAGCCGCCCGCTCTGTGGTCACCAGAAGCCTCGATGAGACGCGCCGACAGGTCTTGGACCTCTAATTAATCTCTTGGATAATCTATTTTTAGAAAAGATAATGTAGCCATTGATTAATTTTTTAGAAAATTATTTTAGTAAGATCTTGGCATCTTCTACAACGCAATGAAGTTCACAGTGGTAACTTTAAATTAATATTGTAGGTTTTTTAACTAAATACCTATACTATACCTAATGCAAACTACAGAAAGATTGGAGAACATGTTTACCTTATTACTGATGGGTACTCTATCCTGCTACCAAAAATGAGGAGCTAAGAATAAGCAGGAAGTTACAGCAGAGAAATTAAGTATTTTTACTGGAGTTATCGTATTTTTTCTGGACTTCTAAGCACACAAATAGGATCGTTTTAGTTATTTTTATTAACCTCGAAGGAACCCAATCATTTGTAACCAGCACTGGACCAATTGAGAGCGCGTAATGTACCTACTTTATCTAGCTAGAGAGATCAAGGTCACCCACAAATATTTAGCGTGCGCTGAAGAGCGCTGATTGGTTGACTTATAGTCAAATGTTACGCTAGGGATTTCCTGAATGTATGTTCCATTTGCTGTATGAAAATAAATTTTATTTTGTACAATAAAGTGTGTTTGGATATATTGTCAAAGTTTGTAACCTTTGTAACCTTCAGCTGTCTGTTTGTGGTATTGCTGCGCCATAACAGCCGAACCGATTTGGAGACGGTGTCATATTTTCGAAATCGGTTAAGCCGTTTCAGTGATATTTAGCTATTAATACAGTTGGACATTTTTGTATGACATAATTCAGTCTCTCGAGGGTTTTCTGAACTTTCAATTATAGTGTTGCCTAAAGAAATTAATGTGAAAGAACTAAAATGCCCTTTTTGTGGATTTGTAATTAGAGAAAAAGAAACGAAAAAAAGTAGAGTTTTAATTTTAAGCGCAGGTCACACTGGGAACGAAGCGACGTTCGTTTAACTTCGGGGTTTTTTGGCGGGAACTCGGCGAGTGAAGTAGCATTTTTCTTTATAATTCTTATAATTTGTGCATTCTAACTTTTGAAGCTTAATAATGGCAGAATATTGTGCAGCAAACGTTAGTGATGGTGTACAAGTGAAGGGAAGTGTAATTTAAAGTGCGTAACGGAGCTTTCGGGTTCCCACAAGAAGCCGCCAAAATCTTTTGTAAAGCATTCTGCCACTTTACTGAAGAATGACTTGACCGTGACTAGACTCTGTATACGCCAAGTATACGACGAATTACTTATTTTGACTGAGACTGACTTACAAACTGAAGAAATAAGAGAAATAAGACATGGCTGTTATGGGCTAGATCCCTTTGCCGTCTCCTAAAGGAGAGAATTAACTTCGGTCATCATACCGACCGATCATTTCATACTTCACTTCTTACCGCGAACAATGCGATAATGCAATTGCGAACTGGCGATCTCAAGTATATGGCGATATCAAGTAGATACAGGCCCCGCGTGTAACATACTATCTCGTGTTGTTATTGCTCTTTTCTCAACGTAAACCGAAACGTACCTTAAATGCTACACTGAAAGTCGAGGGTCGACTGACATCTAAACCCATCACATCACTACATAGTTAATTTGAGGTTATATACGTTGATAGTCAAAGGTAACATTGACATTGATTCACTTTTATCTTTATACTTTTGCTTCATCCAAATTGAGTGGCAGAAATAAACCGTGTAATATCGCCTTTAGTTTCCGGAGTGAAGCCACTTCATTTAGCTTCGTTTAGCTCCGTTTAGCTCCGTTTAGCTCTCATAGGTGGGCGACTTCAGCGAAATTGAACGAACTTAGCTTAGGCCCGTATTAATAAACCATTCTCAAGATTGAGAACAGTCTTGTGACTGGTCTCAAGTAAACGTGTTGATTAATAAACCTAACTTGGGACCTGACAAGCACGTGCACACTCAAGCAGTACTCACTTGAGAGGTGCGCGTATCAATAAACGAAATTGAAGGCTATCATTTCCAATTTCATCAAAAAAGGTGTGATTGAGGTCAAGTACAAACCTGTCGTGCATAAAAATAAGTCATATGTTTTTGCGGCTTTTCAGTAAAAAATACAAAATTTCGTAGTGCGCATACAGCCTGGATGGGCATATTTTTTAAAAATAATTTCACGGTCATACAGTTTAAAAATATGTTATTAGTTTTTAACTCCCGATGAAAAACGATAGGTGTTATGTATTTGCCGGCGGTGTGTATTTGTTCAGCCTTTGTGGTGACGTATCTTCGTATTGCGTGGTCGGATTTAAGTCCGGTTTTTTTAATATTAAAGATTAATTAAGGGTGGTTTCTTGCCTATGTGTGAAGGAAATCGGCCATGTCCTGTCCATCATCATCACCATCAGCCCGTATACATCCCACTGAAGGAGTATAGGCTTTCCCTTGTATAATGAGGGAGGATGGGCCATAGTCCACCCCGCTGGCCCAATGCGGTTTGGGGACTTCTTCGAAGATATTTATCTTTTTTTATTTATTGATAATTTCACCGACATAGTACACACATAGAAAAAACATTGCATTAATTACTGTTTATTAACTAACGACTTAATTAACTACTGTTTGGTGTAGTCGTTAGAAACCCTGACCACTATACCAAAACGTTGCGGTTTCGAATCCCGCTAGGGGCATATATTTCTATGATGAATACAGACATATGTTCCTGAGTTATGGATGTTTTTTATTTATGTATGTATTTATTTACAAAAAAAATGTATTTGTCTATTTCAACCATCTGGTATCCATAACACAAGCCTAGATGCTTACTAGACCTATGATGGCGCTGTGTGTATGTGCAATGATTTTTATTTATTTATAATTACATATGGTCTTGCTCTTATGCGTAGGTAGCTCAACTATTGGTGAAAATGTGTCTCATTTGGTAACATAATTAAAATAATTAATTACAGTAATAGTACCTACATTATGATATAATTGCGTTACGGTGGTAATAACACACGAGGCGGATTTTCAGCCCCAGTCAAAGAAAGCCGAAGGCGAGGGCGTAATAGAACCGAGTGTGTTTAACCAATATACGCACGTATATCGTACGACGTTTTTCAATATACTTGCTTCAATCATACGCCGCGCGGCGAGTGAGTTCGAAATTTGAAAAAATAAAAACACGTTTGAAGCATATTTTATCCATATCACATGGATATCAGCGATGTTTTATTCACCGTGCTGAAGGTGTTATCGTGGTGTTATCACTTGGCTGTATGAGACTTATGTTCTTTTCCATAGCAAATAGTGCGGTTACAGAATATATCTTCACTATTTACGTTTATAACACACGCGTGTTTTATGAGCTGCTTGATATCTCTAAAACCGGTGAAATTAGATCCACTTTACGAGCAAGTTATTGAAAAATAGTTAAGTAATAATAACTAAAGATAGCATATAACAGAAACTAAGGCCGGCAACGCATCTGTGACCCTTTTGGTGGTGCGGGTGTCCATGGGCGGCGGTGATGGCTTTCCATCAGGTGACACGCACGCTCGTTTGCCGCCCGCTCATATAAAAAAAAAACATTTCAACATTTCGCGGCTGTTAATACCTATAGTTTTGTTTGTGTCTCGAGCAAGAACAACATTATTTAATTAATTAACATTTAACATTAATTTATACAACATTATGATTTTGAATTTACAAGTTTATTAAACATTATATTTTACATTTTAACAAACTATTAATTTCCTACATTTGCCCAACCAAGAAGGCGGCTCGTGACACGGTATTCGCGTCGCGGTCACGAGTTAGCGATCCGTAGGATAAAGGCGAAAACCCTTTGCCCTTACAGTTTGGTTTACCTAAATTTTACCTGCAATCATTTTTGTTTTCTCGGGGTTTTTCTAAATTTTCTATTTAGTAAAGTTATTTAGGCCTTAATTTTCACTAATATAAACGCTGCACTCTAGCTCCCGCTATTGAACATAAAACCCCAAATGTGTTGGGGTTTCCGGGTCAGTACGCTTCCACCTTCGACCTCATCTTCACTTAAGGTGTGAATGAGGTTAAGATAACAGTATAAGTTTAAAAACCAAAAAACCCGACAGCATATTCACGGGCGCCATATTGGATTTTTTTTACCCTACATGTATCCTATGACACTCGCCGGATCAAGACAAATCTAATACTTCCAAATCGGTCAATCCTAGTCTACAGGTAACATAGAAATTTACATAAAGTGTAAGTATACATACATTGCGCATTCATTTTTGAAAATCAATATGCCAAAAAAATATAGCATCATTTAGGAAAAATAGTGATACACATGTTGGCAATACAAGAAATAAAGATAAACTTGCAGGTCACATAAGTCAGTAATTCATTCAAAGGGTAAAGGTATAGGTACGCTTTTTCCATAAGGTTCCTGTTGATATACAAAATCTGCCTTTCAATAAATTAAAGATACTGTAAAGCGGAAACTTATTAAGTAAGCGCATTATAAAAAAATCTGATTATTTAGACATCATTTAGATATCCATGGACATAACCAGCTCGTTTGCATGCCAGGCTATTTCACAACTTTTTGTACTATGAAAACCTGTTTTAAAAAGAGCAACCTTTCGAGTTACTTCTTGTAAATGTAAAATCTGACTATTTTAAGTGTACCCTGTGTACATACAAAATAAAGCATTTTTGACTTTGGTACATTCGAGAAACCTTCGTTCGGCAGTGGGGTAACAATAAATCCAATTTAAAACGAGTAGGGGTATTTATCACTTAATTATAGATACTAATTATTAATAAGCAAAGAGGCATTTATTGTTAAGTAAGGATAATTTTATTCAACGAATTAAAAACTATTTATTAAAAACTTGTTTTTTTTTTATTTTTAAAGACAAAATAGGGTTACCCTTGACCTAAATCATACCCATTGTTATACCGGATTAGTTTTTTAACGTAAGAAAAAAAAATACATATTAGGTAAGAGAAATAGAAGGTATTGTCATAGGTAGTTTAATTCTTTTTTTCAAAACTATCATCGACCCTCGCTGGAGAATGATATGCGACTGGTGGTTTTTGTAGGGTAGGGTTCCAATCATTCGAACTCATTACAAGTTTTTTTTTATTTATTTAATTTAATTATTATTGTTTCACCTAATACTAAAAACCCACAAAACCCTAACCTTTTACCCGAATATATTGAAGAAATGGAAAAAACGTAATGTAATTACTTCTCACACAGTTAGAACTGTTTTTGCGTGGTCGCAATATAAAAATAGATCAACATATGTATATAACAAAGTAAACAAAGAATTAAACATATATATAAAATCACTTCACGACTGTAAAACCACTTTAATTACTTGGCTAAAACAATTAAACTATGAAACCTGTGAGAACTATTTGGTGGCTGAGATGTGAATAAAGCCGCACGCACGCACACACACACACACACACACTCACACACATACGCACATACGCACACACAGACCCACACACATACACACACACACATACACACTACACACGCGCAGTAGACTGAGTAACTCGATTAGACCTAAGATTTTATATTACATAATTAAGCTAAGTATGCATTTACATTTATTTGTTATGGAAGAGCGGAGTCTCCTAATACAGGCACATTATTTGCTTAAAAGGAGTCCCCAGCCACTTTATAGCATACTTGTCTGTGAAAATGCAAATAAACTATTTTATTTTATTATTTATTTATTTTATTATAATTATGTAATTATGTGGAATAGGCTACAAACGCGACCGTCAAATGACACCACGTATTATAATTTTATATTATAATTGAAGAAAAGAATTTAAACTACAAAATCAAAATCAAAAATATTTTATTCAATGTAGGATACAAAAATATCACTAAGTCAACATGTTATTTTTTTTTAAACTACATCGCTTCACAGGGTGTTATGGTTAGGGAGAAGAAGCGACAAGAAACTCCGCAACAACACATCTTTTCAATTAGTTTCCATCTTTACAATAATATTACATTTTATATTACATATTACAAAACAATAGCAATTAACATAACGACCAGCTAACACCAGACCTCCTGATCGCCTAAATAATCATCTATCCTGTAATAACCCTTCTTATACACAGAGTTTCTTTAATGTGGCGTTTAAATTTATGCTCTGTAAAATTCAATACATGTTCTGGTATTTTATTGTACCTATGCCTTCTATTTCACTTACCTAATATGTATTTACTACCTACCTACCTAATAATCCTTACTTTAAAAAAACTAATTCGGTATAACTTGATATCTCATTTCTTGAATTATACTTTCTCCTTGTCTTATTTAAAATTGAACCATTTATTAGACATTTGATGTCCAGATTTTTTGACCAGTTTTTAGACATTTGATGGAAATCGGGTAAGCCGTCTTGGAGCTATTAACACTATCTAGTCTACCTGGACGACATAGTTGTTTGTTCCATCAATGTTGACAGGGGTTTTCTAAATGAATAATAATAAAATATAATAAATATCCTTAGACATACACACAGTGCCATTTAGTTCCATAGTAAGCAACTATAGGCTTGTGTTATGGATACCAGATGGTTGATATACTACATAAATACATTTTTTTTATAAATAAATATACTTGTTATAAATGAAAACATCCATAACTCGGGTACACATGTCCGTATTCATCACACAAACATATGCCCCTAGTGGGATTCAATCCCGCGACTTGTTGGTATAGTGGTCTAACCACTACACCAAACAAAATTAATATAGCTATTAATATCACAGATAAAATAAAAATTCGAGAACATCGCGGGATTTGTGTAAAAGGCAAACGTTTAACAGATTTTTCAAGATTTTCCCCAAAAATTTGGGTTTCCCGGTCAGTACGCTTCCACCTTCGGCCTCATCTTCACTTAACATCAGGTGTGATTGAGGTCAAGTGCTAACCCGTTGTGCATAAAAAAATAATAATAAAAAAAGATACTATAAAACAAAAACTTATTAAGAAAGCATATTATAAAATATCAGACTATTTAGATGATAATCATCCCTGGACATAACCAGCTCGTTCGCATGCCAGGCTATTTCACAACTAATAACGAAATATTATTGTGTCTTTTTATAATATATAAACCTGTTTAAAAAGAGCAACCTCTGGAGTTACTTGCCTGTTCTTCTCAGGGGAAAATTGCCTTTTGAACAAGCAGAAGCTTAAAAAATGTAAAATCTGACTATTTTGAGTGTACCCTGTGTACGTTACCTAAGCACTCGTGTCGCTTGCCACTAGACCACGATATCAATTAGCAGAGCTGACGAAATTTTCTTACTCATTTATATGTGACATATTATTAAGGATTTGGTTTGAGTGTTGATATTGTATGAATACTTTCTAATAGATGGTGCTAGAGTGCTTCGGTCCATACGGTCCATATAATACTTTTAGGGAGATCCGTGTGTACTTACAAAATAAAGCATTTTTGATTTTAACTCCTTATTTTTTAGATAAAATTGGCCACGTAACATTATGCTACAAAATTAAAAATGCATCAACCACATCTGCTCCAGATGAAAATCGATACCAACGTTAATTTAATTACTAACACATGCTTGGTCAATTTGATCATCTAGAAAGTTCGCGATAAACTAATTAGCTATGAAGGCAGACCCTGAAATGATGGATGACCAAGAGTTATCTATTTTGTATATACTTAAGTACATGGTGTAACAAAAATAACTATAATAAAAATAATAAATAATTGAAAATTTACAAAAACCCCGATAGCATTGACGATTGAAACAATAAAATGGCGCCATTTCATTGGTGTTAAAACGAGAGTTTGATACCAATGGGAACTCGGACACACCGACTTCGTTTACCAACTATCGTACCTGCTGATTTGTGGTGTAAAAAATGCATCACTTACCACAGAAAAGTGACCAAAAACATGCGGGTATTTTTTTATGTAAAACAAACATAATGTATTAAAACTAATTTTTAATCAATATTGGAAATTTTTCTTACATTTTTATATGGTCGACTTATACGTTGTCAGCACAGACTAAAAATAATAGTTGTGCGCGTTTCGCAGTAGTCCTTTTATTTCTCGAGGATTTTAAGAGTTGACGCTGTTTTATCTAGTAAGAAAAGCGGGAAAAACATATGTTTGTACAACCAAATCAGGTGGGCGTTGGTAGCGACCGGGACGGTGCAAGCTTCGTGGTATAGGGTAGCTCGGGCAATGGCGATATTATTGCAAGTTACTATGCATGCAACTACGAATTTGTAGAACGAGGTAATGGTCTGCCTCTGATGGAACACGAATCCGATTACATTAAATCTTTAGGGAGGCAATTAGAGACCATTTACTCACGCAGAAACAACGACATTAAATTATAATCATGAAACCTGAGGTGCTTACCGGTGAACGGAAAACATTCACACGCCCCTCACGCCATCCAACTTGGCCCTCGCATGCAGTCTGTAGAATTCAACCTAGCTAGTTTAAAATTCCTCCTTACTCAAATTCCATGGTCAACTTCTTATTAAGTAACGACTCTAACGATAGTACGTAATCAGAATCACTCACAGTCGTTGATGTGTTCAGTGGAGCTGCGACTCCTTTGAAGGCTGATAGCAAAGTCAATATCATTTTTCGATGTGCAAACCTAACATTACTGTTAACGTCGTCACCGTGCTATTTCCGTGGATACCAGCGCCACCAGGCTCACTTCCTGTAACACGCCGCGTACTATGATAGTCATATGACCATTCCAATTATGAATTCCATCGCTAATTTATCGCTATCTACGATATATCTTATGAACATCACCACTCAGATAAACAAACCATGGCGAAAAATTAGGCTACCATTCGATTCCACAGACCACCTGCCACAATAGATGCATAAAGCAAAATATTTTTGAAAAATATTTCATGGAATTCAGAAGTATATAGGTATGTAACGTGAAACATTAGTAAATATTTTATGTGTCCTTTGATGAGTCCGCCCGCACAGTCCGTCCGTCCAGTTTGTTTTTTGCTGTTGTAAATGTGGTCCCAGATAGGTACGCAAGTTAATAAGATTTGTTTTCAGGTAAATTTTTCAAATAAATGTACCTGTAACCAGCTTTGTAACCAAGTTATAAAATTAATTACTGAAGTTCGAAAGCAAATTTTATCAGCCTGTAGCGGATAAGCATAAATAGATGGTTGTCATAGCAACGCCCTATAGAAACTTCACGCTTCGCCACCTCGTTTATCGTAGGTATCCATGACAGCTTCAGTTATCCGCTGACGATCGACGTGTAAACATTGAAGTGACAAGCGAAAGAAAATGTTCTGGGGCATATCTCCAGCCTTGGACCTGCAGAAAGAATACTTGAAACATGGCGATGAAAACGCATACGAACTTAATTTCCTGGTCATCGGTGGCTGTGACGCACGGCACCTCATCAAAACCTTATCCGAAGCTTACCGTCACACCCGAAGGTATATGAATCTGTTTGTCGTCGATGGCTGCCCAGAACTCGTTGCTCGGCAACTGCTGCTAATGTCTTTAGCACTGGAGAAGACCACGCGGTGTGGTTTGCTAGAAAAAACTCGAAGGTTCCTAGAAGTGTACGGAAACTTGCTTCTTCGACCTTCAACTTCAAGATATCTCATTGCGAAAGCGCGCCAGCTGATCGGTATGATCACAAACCCTGAATTCATGAACTGTCTTCTGCCCTGCGTTTCTATTGAACAAATGAAGTACCGCGAACGTGATTACATGGAGAACCTTCTCAACTTCTGGACTATGGGTAATACGAATCAGTTTAATGCCGTAGAACTGTGGGAATATCGACTTCGCCATAGTTTAGGTATGAGATACGATTACAGAGCAGGAGTCTACGATTGGGACTACCACATGCGTCTGAAAGACGTAGCTAGCCAAATCTGCTTCCAAGAATATAAACACTTCAGAGAGCATGGAGTTGCTTTCACTTGGTTAGAGACAGAAGTTTGCCGTCCAAATGTGAGCCTCGCAGCTGGAGTTTACAAATGTGGTGACAGATATCTTCACAGAGGCTATATGGGAGATCTAGTGACGTCACCGTATGTTTCTTACGGCCTGGATTGCGAAGACAAGGATATGTTAAAATCCAGTCACGGTGTTAATTACAAGCGGTCAACGGATGTATCTGAACGTAACCTCATGAGAATGCTGTACGAAGTTGAGAACAGACAGAAATTTGATGTGAGCTCAATGAATTTGGATACACAGCAAAATTTAGGCATGGTTGTGCTAGCTCAGCTTGATGCTAAGATCTCTGAATCGGGGCCCGAAGCACCTTTATTACTGCGAGAGGACCGTGATACCTACATCAATGTGGACTATGGGAAGGTACATTTCCTGTCTCTATCTGCTCTGGAACATTATCCCCACAAACCTCAATTTCAAGGGCTTTTTCATGGTGTCTACGTTGGTCAAAACATGCTTGGACGCATCAAGCCGAGCTTGTGGTCGATGGCCAGGGATGATGCAATTGTTATAATGGAATCACGGAAGTACATGGTGGAGCATAAAAAGGAGGATGTGAAGGCATTTGGAGACCAGATCAAGCAGGCGGCTACAGCTGCCCAGTGCGAGAAAATTCGACCATTTGACCCTCAAAAGGACGATTTCGCAAGATTCTTGATTAAGAGAAGGAGTGAGAGTACTGATGTGTCTTCTTAATTTTGCCATTATTATAATTTTATGAGAATGACGGCGTTTTATTTATAAGCCTTGGGAGCGTAAAACTTCGTGTGTGACGTCATAATTTTATGTGTGAGTGAATTTGTGTAGGTACCCGTAAGGTGGTGAAGGGTGTTTATTTAAAGATCTGATTTACTGGCCATTGACGGATTGCTTCATTGGTTTAACAACTCATAGGTAAATCACAAATACCTACTTGAACTTTATTGAGATCGAATACTTTATCGACACGTTTAAGGCTGGGAATATAGGTCAGATTTTTCCTTTCGATAGTCGGATTCGATAGTATGATCCGACTATCGTTAGGCGTTGGAGCCATAGTTTTCTTTGAACATTGAATACAATCAGTAAATTCCATTTTCACGGTTTCCATTTAAAAAAAAAACGATTGTCGGTCGTGGACGGGACAGCCTTAGGCTTTTTTTTTCTTCAATTTAAGAGCTATGCTCTTATCGGTGTAGTAACGACCATGTCTCTCTACTTTCCGTCCTCGTTTTAACCTCTTGGTACGACACGACATTCACCTTTTCTTTCACTTGGTCAAAGTAAATACGCCTAGGTCTTCCCCTTCCTCTCTTTCCTTCAATCTTTCCCTCAATTATGTTCTTCAAAAAAATATCGTGTCGTATCAAGTGACCTATCATCTTTCCTCTTCGGTTCTCAACTGTGGCTTACAGGCATCTTTTAGGGCTTAATTAGCCTAAATTGCAATATATCAACGCCCACGTGCCACAAAAAATCGGTCATAATTTTGGTGATAAAAGTATTGTCGAAAAAGGCACGCTAAAGTTCCTGATTTTTTTTGTAGAAGGATTCTGTAGGTTGCTTTAGGTAAAGTATAGGTGTGTTCCGGAACGCCTTCTGCGGAGCAGGAGGACGTACTGAGTACCTCCGAAACAACCGGAGAGCCCGCAAGGGCAACTGCTGACGAGGTCGCGGAAGATTGCAATCGCGTTCCCGTAACCTCGTCGCCAAACAGCGGCAGAAGACGGAACACCCCAGGGGTTTTAGTCGGTATTCCGAGTCCGACATAACCATCCCGACCCCCCCGGTCGGGTGGCATCCATAAAGGATTTCCCCTGGGGAAAAAAAAAAAAAATACAATAAAGTGTTAAATAAATAAATAAATAAATAAATAAAAGGTAAAGTATAGGTATTTAATTATAAAACCTACAAAATTGAATTAAAGTTACCACTTCATTGCGTGGTAGAAGAGGCTTTAGCTATATTTTATACTAAAACAATTTTCTAAAAATTTTATCAACGGCTACTTTATATTTGCGTTGCGTTCGGTGAAATATAGAAATTTCATATAGAAATTATTGATCGATTTTATTGAAAATAGTTACAGGAGTTCTAAGTACATTCTTCTACGCAATGAAATTCGCATTGGTAATTTTAATCTAATAGTCTAACCCTCTTCTTCATAAAAATTTACAAACGCTTTATAAGCCTGTTTTAGTTAAAATATGTTTTGTCACTTTCTTTCATTACAACATTTCCTTATAAACATATTTTAACTAAAACAGGCTTATAAAGCGTTTGTAAATTTTTATCAATAAGACGGTATGTTTTTTTAGAGCGTCGTCGGTGAGTCAGCGGTTAAGACGTAGTGTCCCAATTTGGGAGGTTCGGGTTCGATTCCCAAGCAGGCTATGTACTAATGACTTTTTAAATTTAATTTAATTACTTATATGCATTTATCCGACTGCTCTTATGTACCGTTCTAAAACAGATAAACCTCACAAATTAACATTTCTGAGGGAATCATGAATGTTTTTATTAATTTATTTACAAATTCGAAGTTTATAGTTTTACAATAAAACACTTTTAGTGTATTATAGAACTCACTAATTGCTGTAACCGTCGCCCTTCCATCTTCGGACAACTAGGCGTGGGGAGGAATTCCACAGGTATATAGTGAATATACCTAACATTCCCTTTACTCCCACCTGTCCTGTTGAATAGTTCTGTCGGCAGAACTACTGGGATTTTTTTTACCATTATTTCTGTGATCTATAAGACTATGCTTTACACCCTGCTTCAATCTCAAATATTCTGGTACGTAGTTCTGTCGATGGATAAGACGAGTGAACGTAAACAATTTACTTTTATATATAATAATGAAGTTTCTCTTATAACAAAGACATCGTAAAGGATTTTAAAAAATTAACGTTCGCACTAAGAAGTTCGATTCTTAATTTATCATCCGAACAGCCAATGCATGGAACTCCCTTCCGGGGTCAGTCTTTCCTGAATCCTACAACCTTGGGATTTTCAAGAGCAGAGTAAATAGGCATTTACTGGGATCGCGTGATTCATCTTCGACCACATCGTCAATTTCCATCAGAGGGCGAAGTGTGAGTTTTGTTTCGACTTAACTTTACTATCGCGTTTACGTGACGATTTGTATGAAGAAATGTGCAGCGCCTCTAGCGGATAGTTTGCAAAACGATTTTTTTCATAGATACTTTTTGCGTAAACACGAACACGATGGTAAAGTTAAAAACGAGACAAAACTCGCACTTCGCACACAGGTGAGATTGTGGTCAAACGCGAATCCAGTCAATCATAAAAAAAAAAAAAAAACTTTATAAATAGATAGATAGATAGATAGATAGATAGATAAAGCGTTTATTTGCATATTACAGAAACACATACAAAAATATTCGACTAAACAATAATTCTGCTTGGTGTTATTCTTACACAATGTAGCCTTATTTCACAGTAATAAAAATAAAAACTAAAATTAAATACAACTGTTACAACTTATAATAGAGTTGTATGTGTATCTGTACCACAAACGGGCCATCGCTCAGTGTGGATCCTCACCTATAGCGGTAAGACACTGATTTTCAGCTAGTGCCCTGCGAGAGAAAGCGAGGGTAGGGTACTAGTGCAAAAATTTTCAATAACAACCATAAGTGTGTATTCTATAAAGATCATGTTGTACGGTGGTGTATAGTAATTGTATGGATCATAATGATACTCGTTTAAAATAAAAAGTGGACATAACATAATTAACTAAATGCCTACAACGCGAACGAGTCAATTTGTCTGTGAGCAGCCACCGCTAAGCTATTCGAAATGTTGCAAATGCTTTCGGAATATTCTTCTTTTGTATTTCTAGCAGATGTGCTTTAATTCGCTTCTTGAAAGAAAACTTAGATGTTATAAATAGTTATACATATAACCCTCTACTTTTTGTGTCGTGGTTATAGAGGCGCGTGTGTCTGCGCCCGATAACCTGAAAATTTCATTTTTGAAAAGGGATAAAATGATACAACCAAGAAAATTTGTGTCATCTATTTTTTTCATTAATAATATGTTACATTCATTCAGTAAATCATATAGCAAATATATTTACAAGGACAATGATCAAACACAAATAATTACAACGTGTCACCGTCTTCGTTTAAAATTCGTTTATTTTACATAATATCACTTAACTATTATTTCTAAATCAGTAGTTCAGTAGTGGTATAGCTTTTATGAGTGACCGTAATATCAATTCGGCGAGCAACATTATTAATGCTACTTTTTGAGCAAGTTATGTTACTATTTGTGTTACTATTATTCATATAGGTTATAATTATTCATACAGGTTATAATTATTCTTACATTGGTGTCGATTCGGTTGTGCGCAAATTAAACTAAAACCAACTTTAAAGTAGGCCTGTCTTTTTCTCTCTGGAACAATATAACGTGACAGCACCAGTCTAAAATTTATAATGCGGACTGCTAAGGTATGGAACTCACTGCCCGCGTCGGTTTTTCCCGACACTTACAACCTTGGGATCTGCAAGTCGAGAGTGAATAGGCATTTACTGGGTGCGCGTGATATATCTTCGGCTACATCGTCACTTTCCATCAGGTGAGATTGTAGTCAAACGCGAAACCTGTTTTTAATAAAAGAAAAAATGGTTTTAGTTTAGTTCGTGTGCAACCGAATCGACACCATAATCAATGGTAGCATACTCAATATTTAAACTGTACCAACCGCATCTTGTCTAAAATGTCATTTTATAGAATTATGAATAGTAACAGCTTCGATTCGATATGCTACCATTAATAAAATGTGAAATGGCCGTGTACTTTTTATTTAGCCGACTATAGATACTTACCAGAGACCAACCTTAAAGGCTCGTAACGTCCAATTTACTGTTTTTTTTTTTAATCCCTTATCGGGGCGTGCCTATTCAGGGATTAATTGCTCTCACCCCTTGTAAATTTTAATGGTGGACAATGTTATTATTTTTTTAAATGCGTTTTAAAGATATTGCAATAGTCATATATTGAGCGAGGGATTTCTCCGAAATTTCCCATTTTAAAACGCAGAGGCACTTTTGCAGATGATATTGATTTATGTAATCTTGTATAGTTTCTATAAATAAATAAATGTCCTTAGACATTCACACAGCGCCATCTAGTTCCACAGTAAGCAACTATAGGCTTGTGTTGTGGATACCAGATGGTTGATATACTACATAAATACATTTTTTTTTGTATAAAATACTTATTATAAATGAAAATATCCATAACTCGGGTACACATGTCCGTATTCATCACACAAACATATGCCCCTAGCGGGATTCGAACCCGCAACCTTTTGGTATAGTGGTCAGAGTTGCTAACCACTACACCAAACAGGTCAACAAACTATTGACAAACACAACTACATGTCGTAAGTAGATGGGGATAACCTTGCAATTTCGTTATGCTACATGGAATATCAGATAAAAAATAAAAATAAAATAAAAATAGTTTATTTCAATAACCTAAATTAATCAGAGATCAGATATCCTTTTGGAATAGATACAAATTGATTCATTAACAGTCTTATGTGTCCACTACTGGGCCACTATAGAGGTTATGAACCATTCTCTAGTGCAGATTTGTGTCACTTGACGTATCATATTTATTAATGAAACGCTTAATACAATCACACGGCTATAGAAAATGATGGTTTATCGCTGAATTGACGTACGTCCGGTTATTGAAAATCATCTAATTTATCGGTATTACGATCACTCGCATAAAGAATAGAGCACCACTGTGAGCAATGGCGGTGGTTGGCGCCGTTCGCAATTGACGTATTAGGCCTACGCGTTCAGACTGACCTGTGCCTCGTGTGGCCACCCTAGTTAGCGTAAGCGCCATCATGGAGATAATAGAGATGAGCTATATTAACAAAATATCGATTTTGAAATTGATAATAGATTATATTCGATTAACGATATTTTTGTGATCACCTTCAATTGTTGATAATACAGTAAAATAACAGACTTTGTCTTTACCTTTTGTATATCTTACTTATTAATAGCTATGTATTGCCTTTAAATAAATTTAAAGCAATATTATAAAACAGAAATTATTAACAAAAGGCTATTTTAAAATCACTTATGCTTGTTTATCATTCAAATAAATGATAAGCAAGCATGGACATAGCTGTCTTATTATTCATATAATTATGAAATCGCAACCTATAATCTGTTTAAAAGAGTTTCTTGCTCGTTCTTCTCTGGGGAGTCAGCTTTGTGAATGAGCAGTAAATTTAAAATTTAAATGTAATATTAATAGTGACGTTTTCAAGTGATAATTTTATCCTATGAAATAAAATACTTATTTTGATTTGATCTGATTTCATTTATCACTGTAATTGTTTTCTTTTTTTGTGTATGCAATAAAGTGTTATAATAATAATAATAATATATTTTGTTATGTTATTATCGATAATCAGATATCTTATTACAAACATAGATATATCGATATTTTAGAGGTGTCATTATCGCTCACCCTTAAGTTATAATGGCGCTTACGATCGAATTTCTGTAATTCCATTTTCATTTGTAAACGACACAATGAGAGGTTTTCAGAGCGACAATTTAAAAAAAGAACCGAAGGTTCTAACCATTGCAAATAGATGACGTTGTAGTAAAGTCAAATTTCCATCGATAAATACAGCATTCATTATTAATCTGTGGCTTAATCATCACTTCATCAATCATGATAATAATTAAAACCGACCAAATAGTAAATAACAGATTTTTGTCTTTGATTTTGACACATGACTTTAAAACTGCGCCATCTGTCGAGGCTGTTATTTTTTATTGTCATTTGGAAAACCATTATTGATTTAAGATTTGTACGTATACCCTTATGATAAATATCTATGCAAATATAAACAGTGGAGATTTTATATGGAAAATAAAAATTACTCTAATTTTGTTCATGATTATTAACTTGCATACCAACAATCAAATTTAAATAAATAAAAAATAAAAAATATTTCGAACACTTACACTAATCATCTAGTCCCAAACTAAGCAAAGCTGGTACTATGGATACTAGATAACGGATAAACATAAGTATACAAATATTTATATAAATATCCATGACTCGGGAATAAATATTCGTATTCATCACACAAACATTTACCCCTCGCGGGATTCGAACCCGCAACCGTTGGCTTCGCTGACAGGGTCGCTATCCACTACACCAATCGATCGTCAATTAAAAATATCATATAGTTTGTTAGTAGGTTCATACTGCTAGAAGCTAGATATTTATCATGAGATTCTTTATGTACAAAATTATAAATAGATTAGTCATTTACAAAATGAAACTGAAACTACATTCATATGACGCATATGAAACTACACACATTCATATTCATAACACGCATTAACCACGTACTCCAATAGGCGTGTATAATTGTGACTTTGTATGTACATGTTAATGTTCTGAAGTATCCATACCACGCGAATAAGACGTGGTAGTTAAAGTGAGCAATTTCTCGATGTTTTATCGAACAGCGCTCTCTGCGTATTTTAGGCCTAGGAGTGGGTGGTCTGCAATATGACGACTTTATTATCGAATCTTTAGAGATCTTTTTACAACATTTTGTATTAAGTATAAAAATTCAGTGATTCAGAAACATTAAATTGGAGACATCGAAAAATATCGCAATATGTCAGCATCTAGGACCAGGCAACCGTCGCGTCTTGAAGATGTTAAAAGGACATTTTATATCTTTAACATGAAGTTTTAGATAGACATCAGATTCATGGTTAAGATCACAAATATATCTGAGATTAGCGACTTTAATTTTGGCCAGAGTTGTAATTTGTATATGAGAGTCATATATATTGATAGTTTGTAAATATCACTGGTTACCAGGTATCATTTTCGGCCATCTTGAAAAAATCTGATATATTAATTAAATTAAATACAAGCTATTCTGACAAACTAAGTATTTTTTTTATGATTACAATTTTAAAATAGGATTTCTTTTTCACTTATCCAGACTTTTTCGAGACGGACTAAAATTAGACACGGTATCTACATTCTTGTTTAAAATTATTCACAAATTTCAGTGTAGCCTTACAGCAAACAAATCCCTGGTAACGTCTTTTTAGAGTCATGCGAGCAGTTCATTCGTCTGCATTATTGCATCCGTGTGGTCACCCTGAGACAGTATAGTCAACAAACAATACCTAAGTCAAAGTGAGTCTACCGGGCGTTACGACCACCTCACTCTATCTATAATATTGCATGCCAGAAACAATTCTATTTGCATCTGAACGACAATAGAGCTTTGCGAGCACCTTACTCAAGTTGTCGGTTTTACAACATTTTATTCTTGTTGCGAGAAAAAACAGTAGGTAGATTAGGTTAGGTTGTTATTTCAAGGTTTCACATGAAATATTTTTTAATTACTGGACTAAATCACATAATAAAAAAAAATTGAACAGAGCTCTTTTCATGTGCTTCCCATAATCATTTCTTAGATTCGCCGAAGCTTTTATAAAGTGGTTACTTTTAAAAATTAATGCTGCCAATACTTAACTTAATGTTATCCGATTATACACACAAAGTTTAGCTAAATTTGGATTTACCGTTCCCAAAAAAAAATCAAAAATGTTCGTATGGAGAAAACCGTCTTAATGAAATTCTTCATACAAAACGCCAATTTCACAGGTAAGGACCTAATATATTCGCGAGGCTAGTGGGAGGTAATTTGCTACCCATATGTGTAGGTTACACGTAATTCATATAATTATCTCTTGAATTTACTGACTTGGAGGATGCTGTGAAAATGTCGCTATGTTTAATTTCATCAATATTTGATTATCTCTCAATGACCAAACAGACGTCAGAAAGTTTGCTGTAAAACTGACCAATTTGAATATCATGGCTACTTTGGCACAGGCAGGTCTGGGGATATACAACGCGCGAAGGGACGCCTACTGGATGTACGGCACTCGCTTGACACCTAACCGATTTTGTGGTCTTTATAATGTATAATTTATCATCTACATTTTGGCATTACGAGCGCTATTATAATCGTTGAGAGTTACACTATATTACATTGCAATAAATGTCAACGATCGTCACAGATTATGAACCTATTAATAAGTCACTCAGTTCTATACGATCTAGAAACATCTATTTATTTCAATAAGTTTTTCTTTTCAATGATTTTCTATGATTATTGATTATTATCCTAAATTTAATGGCAGTTTTGTCAAAAATGTTTACAACATAAGAGCACAATGTGGTATATATTATGTAAGGAAATAGTGTATTGGGCGGACCAAAGCTGGGCAATCCAAGAGTAGTTGCGGTCTGTAACCGTCTATGTTGACCGCTGAATGGAATCTGCGCAGATTAAAAAACAGGCGGGTATGTGAGGAATTTTATTTAGAATGTTGGCAGCTCTGGCCCGTCCAATAAGGGGTGTATTCCGAGACACGTCATTAACACTTTATTTTCACAGCCGTTCCAAATTTCGTAAGCGCCTTGATAGTGATGTTACGGATGACATAAATAACTACGCCATCTTGCGTTTCATTTATTAAATTGTCATGTTGTTTTCGAGCGAGCTGCCACTAATTTCAAATTGACGTCAATTAATTTCAGCCACTAGGTAAATCTTCCTCTTTTAATTTTATTATCACTGTGAATATGTTAGCTCTGTATATTGCGATATAACATTTGGAACGGCTTTGACAAATTGTAATGTCCGTGACTCGAAGCGCACCATTGTGTTGTTTCACTTAGTATGTATTTACAACGTGAAAGTGCACATACGCAATTTCTCCTCTGATTTACATGTTCCTATTTAATATCATTTCCTTTGTGGACATAACTGCGTCTTTAATGTCTAGGTTCCACCACAAAATTCGGTTAAGGGTACACGTGATGTGGATACCGCAGCGAGGGCGACTATTGGGGCCACGATTTTAGTGACTTTTCGGACTTTGAGTCAAGGTCACGTCTCACGTCAAAACCGCATGAGATTTTATATCGTCAGGAAAACATTAATAGATTGTCACCTAGTATCATGGGTTCAGTTATAAGATTATTATTATTTATTTAGTTACAAATAAAGCTATTATTAGAATCAGAAAAAATATTTTGAGTAGGTACTACTCAGATGAATTTTTGACTGATTTTTCATTGGGATAGAGGGATAATATATTGTAGTGGGATACTGGCTTACTTAATTGTTTCATTGTCCTACTCAAGGGATAATAGACGTTCATATTATGACATATTTGTTACTGAGATCATGAGATTTGACTCAGTCAAGTGAAACAATGAACATTAGCGGACAATGAAACAATGAAACTACCCTACTAAACTATCCCATTTCTTCCCAAAAGAAAATCAGAATCAATTGATCTATATTATTTTCCTGACGATTTAAAAAAGTCATAGGATGCAAGCCCTTCGCTGTTGGACGCAAGCGTCCGCCACCGTCGTAAGCTAGAGTGAGATGCGTGTAGCGCGTGAGAACGACATGGCTACTTTTACGCCCGCTACACGCGTCCCGTTCTGACGGACGCACGCGTCGTAATCCGCAACGCCGGCGAGTGCCGCCCCCAGCTACAGAGTATTGCAATTAACATCTACCCTGTACGTGTTTATAGTATCTAAGTATTTAGACTTACTTATTAACGAATATCTATGAGATTAATTACTTGGAAACATGGCATCATAGCGCCAGTGAGCATCGCACCGGATCTTGCTATGTGCATGTCGAGTTTATTTACGTTTTTACGTTTAAATTTACAATAATCTACGAGTTACATTCGTGGCCGGGCCACCTAACCTAGCGTAATCGCGAAACCATAACGTTCTAAATTGTCACAACATAATAAACAAACGTATAACATGTTATGTTAACATACATCATCTCCTACGTCGGGTTTGCGTAAATTCGTTTAATATACATAGATATTCTGATAAAATCGAAATAACTTTTATTCACATTGACATTTTAGAATATGCGTACTGTATACAGGTAGTTTTAGAATTTTCGTGCACGGTGGTACAGTCGGCGTCAAAATAATATTGCAGTCCGGGGCAAAATAAATTTCAGGATCTAAGAAAATTGAACCTTGCAATAATATATTTTTTTTTGCAGATGACCGATATAAAACAACACTAAATCAATTAATATCCTTACACAAAACCACCTAGTTCAAAACAAGTAGGATTGTAATAAGGATACCAGATGGTAGATAAAATACATGAATACATGTTTAATTTTAACACCCATAACTCTGGTACACCATGTCCGCATTTATCATACAAACATATGCCCTTAGCGGGATTCGATCCCGCGACTAGTGACCATCAAACAGGTCGTCAAAATGATTTATATACGGTCGGCTACTCGATAATATAGATTCACAACACTGAATAATTCGGTGAATAACTATATCACGCAAATGTGTAGGGGAGCCTGTTCTGGATAATCTAATTTTTTTTCTAAATGGACTTTCAATTAACGGATAAACTCTTGAATTTATCCCTGAATTGGATCAAATCGTAAACAGTGTTTAATAAAATATTGCAATATCATTCATTACAGTTCATTCTTCTTAAATACAAAATTAATTAATATTAACTGCGAATACACTTTTGAGGCTGACCGTACGAGATCACTGAATTAAAGCTATATGAATCGTTATTAATCAATGACAATATATTTCGACTTATAGTACACGTGTTTGGTGTTATGTTATTTATAATTTCAAGGCGATCGATCATAAAAAATATTATTGCATGAAGTAGGGCGCCATTTCGGAGAGGTGATGTATATGGAATCGATGGTTTACTCTCCGGGGACGGTTAGTCGCCCACCTCCTGACTGCCATACTGCTTTGCATACAAACTTCATTATTCAGGATCAACATTGCAGTCATAGTCGCAACTTCAATTTTTTTTCCCCAAAACCTGTGTATTTATGCCAACACGATGACTGCTAAATTGCAGAGGAACACCGTCGCAAGGCCGCCTGTCTTTCAATCTATTACAGGATGCATTTCGGTGAGTGTACGTTGGAATTATATAACATACTCCACCATCGCCATTTCATCTTCGGACTTCCAACCGAACATTCGCACTAAGCGGTTCGATTCTTCATTCTTAATGCGAACAGCGAAGGCATGGAGCGTCAGTCTTTCCAGAATCTTTGGGATCTTCAAGAGTAGAGTGATCTATTGAAATCGCGAGCTTCATCTCGGCCACATTTACTTCCATCAGGCGAGATTGTGGTCAAACGCGTATCCACTTAATCATAAAAAAGTTATGAAGTACTCTACGGCACAAGAACTAAAGGTGTTTTTCATTTAAATTTGAGACTATGGCTGCAATTTTGAAACTGATTGCACATATAAACCGTAGAGTTTCGACAGATGAGCTGTATTTCAAACGTAAAATGAACTACTAAAACGCGGTTCAACGGGGCTAGCTCGATCGGTAACCTCTCTACATTGACATGAAATAGAAGTTTGCTATCACGGCCACGAACAAGAGAGAAGCAAGATAGAATCTCGTGGCTTCGTAGAGAGGCTTCGGTTTAACTAGCACTGCTGAAGCAGTTAGAACGTGGTGAAGTCGGCGTCATAACTTTAGGTGTAACTGAAATAGTCGTCAATACTTTTGGACGTCTATAAGTAAGTCATACAGAATCTATTTATATAATATTTAATTAATTGCTTTTAAAGTGATTGACATTATCTACGTCTATTCTGTCACGGATCTTATGTTTGATTCCATTCATATTATACCGCACGAGTATAGAGATTACAAACTAATTATCTTACGCATACGCGGCAACAATTGAAATAGATAAATTTAAAAAAATGTGCTGATTATATTTCAGTGATCTTTGTTTTAATGAACAAGATTCTTATCACATACTATTTGATCTCTAAAAATATTGAGCACTATACACACAATATACATTAGTCTGCTACGATGCATTATTCACTCGCCTCGATAGGCAACCTATTGCGTCTCGTATTCTGGGCAAGTGACTTATTAAAAACAATAATGTTTGACTTAAAAACAATATTATCGGCTGTCAAACACACTCTATGGTAATCTTTGAACAGACGTCTTTATTGGTTACTCCAAGAGTTTTTAGTGAATAATTTGCAAAACTTCCAACGGAGACAATATTAAAGTATGCTTACGTTATTTAAGCTTAAATTAATATGAGATGACATTTTGCTCCTGGGGCTATTCCGAATCCTAATCGATTACATTCTCATTCATATACATACACATTCATATACATACTCATTCATAATCGAATGAGTATGTGTTTCAGTTCTGTACCTACATAATTATGTATCATACCTCTGTATGGACGAGTATGTCAAATCATTCTGTATGAAGAATGAGTATAGAAAATACCCCCGTATGAACGAGTAAGCAAATCCTAATGGATTACAATACTCATTTATATACATACTCATTCATAATCGAATGAGTATGTGTTTTAGTTCTGTACCTACACAATTAGGTACCATACCTCTGTATGGACGAGTATGTCAAATAGTGCTGTGTGAAGAATGAGTATATAAAATACTCCCGTATGAACGAGTAAGCAAATCCTAATGGATAACAATACTCATTTATAATCATACTCATTCATAATCGAATGAGTATGTGTTTTAGTTCTGTACATACACAATTATGTACCATACCTCTGTATGGACGAGTATGTCAAATAGTCCTGTATGAAGAATGAGTATACAAAATACCAATGTATGAACGAGTACACAAATGAATTATGAAAGAGTATGTATACTAGTTCTGTACAAATGATCATGTAACATACTCCTGTATGGACGAGTATGTAAAATAGTCCTATATGACCTAGTATGACGCCGACTGCACCTAGACATGACTGCGTATTTGGATGGACAGTATACCAACTGTCTTGTGAAATTATTGACACTTCAATTGAACACAGCACTCATGTCTCCTATAATTAGATTTCTTGGAAAGTACAATTATGTATCGTAGCTCATCTGAACCCTTAGTCACCGTCCAATGTTCCAAACTATGACAAAACATTCACAGATCTACCTCGACGTCGAGCTCGGCCACTGGCAAAGACATTAACACCCTCTAACACATGTTACATTAAAGCTTTGCTTATGATTATTAGCTCAATTTGTTAATCGCCTATCTAATTGGAAAGCTATTTGAGCCTCGCCTGCCTGAAGTGTAACGGAAGCGAACTCGACGTCTCACAGGACCTCGGCACCGTACAACTTCTTAACACTACATAAAACGATAAGTCTTACTTATACGAGTAGTTACATACAACCTGTCGCACCACCGCGGGACACCGGCTCTCGAACAAAGATAGAGTTATAAAGCGTATCGATATAATGGAACGAATATAATTATTACACATTTCAACACAACATATACCGCCCCCCGGCGGCGCGGCAGCGACACATTCCACCGAATCGGCTCTCACATTCAACATCGTTAATTCTAAATTTATCATCAGTCATAGTAATATCGTATATTATATAAACTGTGCAATTAATATTCATAGTCCAATAATATTTACATTAAACGGTTCGCTAACAAATAACTATTAATGTATTCACATGCGGCGGCGTATCGGCGAATCGCCGCCGGTCTACGATCGTAATCACTATACCTTTATTTAATTTAGCTACGCGTGAGAAGATTTATTGTGTTCATTAACTAACGGTTAAACTATTCGTTAACGTGATAACCCTAACTGTGCAATCGCAGCTCGATATATGAACTAGAGGCTACGCGGGGCCGGTGTCAGAGTTCGGTGGCGCGGCAGCGGCAGCGCGGCGGGAGCGCGGTCAGTGTTTGTACTCGGGGAAGGCGCTGGACGACGCGGACGCAGGTGGCGACGCGAGGGGGGGCGGGCGGGGGGCGACGCTGCCCGACCCCGTGCCGGAGCTGTCCGGGGGCGAGGGGAAGTACTCGCGGGCCGCGCGGGCCGCCGCCGGCACCGCGTCTTCACTCGCCCACCGGGCTAACTGTTGTTGAGCTTGAATAAATTCATCACTAGAAAATGATAGAGAAGAGGAACGGAGAGTCGTGGCGCGTGTCGGCTCCGTGGTCGGGCTCCCAGCTCTAATGTATATCTCGTGACCTTTCACACCCATCGGAACTATGGAAAAATTTGTCATGTTTTTATTTCCATTTGTGTTTATAGCGTTATAGGTGTGAGGTGTTGCTTTAGCGAATTAAAACAAATTCTGTTTTCTAAAGGGATAGCACAGAATTAGTCTAAGTCATTTATTAATATTAAAACTTGTATATAGACCTTGGAGCCCGTTTAGAAGCATTGGCTTAGTGTTATGTATTTGTGTATCTGCTTGTGATTTTAGAGACTGATTGTAAAATGTGGAAACATATTGTTAAGCCTTTCAACGCCGCGCCGGTCACCGGTGACCGCAAACAATTGATTTTCAGTTGTTTCTGCGTGCGTCGCGGCATTTAACGTATTAAGCAATAGTGGAGACAGAGGCCTTAGCAACTACTGTGTTTAAAATAATGTCTTTTTACCACATTTCACAACTACCCTCCATTATTTATTTCATTGCAAATTGGATTGGCATGCCCATGCATTGCATTGGCGTATCCATAAATCATTTTTGTGTACAATTTAGAAAATCATCTTTAAAGCCAATTGACACGTAGGTGTGCTTAGCCAGAGTTGAATTTAATGCAGGTTATACTAAAATTTTGCCATGTCGAAAGCAAATCTGAAAATCTTTTAAACTATAATTATTTTCTTGTTATAATTTCAAAACATTTCCAATCTATTACTTATTATATTATTATTATATTATTTTCGCAGTAGTTACGTAAACATTAGGTATACACACAGACATCATACGACTATGTGTTAACGGAGGAGTTTTTTTAACGCAAGGAAAACAATAAGGCATATTGGGTAAGTGAAATCCCACCAAAAACATTCTGTAAAAAACTAGCCAAATCTCGATGGAGCTGCTTGATTATCTCTAAAAAGTAATGAAATCTATACAAAGTCGTGCCAAGTGTAAGGTTGCTTACTGCGATTTCTTTATTATTATAGTTAATGTTGTGTGACTTGGCCGTTGAAGGGTACACAGGGGTACAAAACCAGGTGCTCCATGACACCATTGCACCAATCTGTCGCCAGAACCGCTATTAATGTTATTAATTATGTTATTAAGAATGTTCAACGGCAAACTATTAGCGAATAATCTGTGTGGCGTTTACATAACGTTCTTTATACGTTAGTGGCTTTGTCAAGCCTACAATTGACTGGTTATTGAATCAACGTTTTCCAAGTGGCAATTTTCCATCGTCAATGCGTAGCGGTTCTGGCGACAGATTGGTGCAATGGTGTCATGGAGCACCTGGTTTTGTACCCCTGTGTACCCTTCAACGGCCAAGTCACACAACATTAACTATAATAATAAAGAAATCGCAGTAAGCAACCTTACACTTGGCACGACTTTGTATAGATTTCATTACTTTTTAGAGATAATCAAGCAGCTCCATCGAGATTTGGCTAGTTTTTTACAGAATGTTTTTGGTGGGATTTCACTTCTTTTTGTAGAAACGTGGGCATATTATATATTATGCCCACGTTTCTACAAATATACTTGATACTGAAAGTTGAGTCAGTTCTACCATACACCAAGAAAGATATTGAATGGAAGAGACAAGACCCGTCTTTGGACATACCAACTACTTGGTAGCCACTAAGTTCATCGTCGTCTTTTAATATTATCGACATTTTTTACGATAATTATTATCTTGCGAAATCAAACACAATTAAACTCAACGACCTTTAGTATATGGACAACAAATCAGAAATACCGATAATATTTAGACTAAAACCTACTTATATCTTTAAGACTTCTTTTGTCTTAATAAAAAAAACTTTAAGAAAATATTACTCTGCCTACTCAATCTATACAAACTATAAGCAAAACGTTAACTCTTAATTATTAGACAAGTGTCATTATAATTAATTATCAATGAACTTTCTACCAAAGGTACTACCTACCTAGTACTGAAATACAGCTAAATTAATGATATTTTTAAATGAAACGAAGTAATATCTAACTAAATAAACTAAACTAGAATACTAGAAAAGTACTTATAAACACGAACGCGATTCGAAGTACTGCCTAACTGTAAATTAAACCTAGAAAACTAAAAGTAGGTACTAAATAATTAACAATTAAATAAAGTATTCAATTGAAACTTCTTTTAATTCTGATAATTAAGTAATAATCAGTAATCCGTCACTAACCATATAATTCCTAACCTGTTTAAATCTTTGAATTAATATAATAACAACCTGCCAATTAACTTTAGCAAACCTCACGAAATAATCAGCGAAATCAACGAAATGCAAATAATCCCTCCTAATCCCTAGCAAACATTTTCAAGCGCAATAGAAGAATGTCGTAAACGACTGTCGGCCGGTTACCACTTTGCCATATAAGGTTATCGGAAAAACAAAACGTAAGCGCGTTTTAAAATACAGTCAACGCCATCTAGCGACGCGTGCGGGTATCACCGCCACTCTTAGCCAATGCATTATATTTTGACCAAATTTTCGTTTGTTTATTTAATTTGTGTAATGTTCGAGTAGAATAAAATTAATCGTTTGACTATTTCTTCTTGTAAACTTGTAATAAGTATAAGTAAGTATAAGTATAAAAGCCAGTCTAGTCTTATCCAGAGTTTTCCTTTAATTTTATTTATATTCGTATTAAAAGCAGAAGGGGAAGCATGCGCCCAGCAGTGGGATGCTATAGGCTAGATTAAATTAGAAGATGTGTCCCACTACGCTGGATTTTTGCAATGACAGTCGATTTTTCTATGTACCAATAGTAGAAGGGGGCCTTACCATATCTCTAATACAGCTGAGACCAGCTGAGGGTTCTTCATCAGATACTTCAGACCTTCGATTTTTGACATCAAATGAAGCGGCCCACCAAGTTGAATATTTTTTGTAAAGGCGGTATATGTCGATCTCTAATAGTTTGGTTGGGCTCTTGTGTTTCCTAATTAGGGTCACCAGGTACTCCAGATCTTCGATTATCCTAGTTTTTATAGTTTTCCCTTTATGTGGCCATTGAACCATAACTCTGTACCAAATTTCAGCTCTCTGAGTTTATGGGAAGTACTAGTTCTATTTTGATGATCATGAGTGAGTGAGTGAGTGAGTGAGTGTCATAAATGCGAAACTTTGCTTTCGCTTAACTTCGGAACTAAATGACCTACAGACTTGAAATTTTGGATTTTAAGTATGTGATTATAGCTTACTGGATGACGAAAACTTCTGCGTTCTAGTCTTATCCAGAGGTTCTAAAATAGGGGCCTGAAAATGCCGCGAAATGGTTCCAGTAAAGGATGGTACGGCAGTGTTTGCTTCGCGCTCGACTTGGCGGGGGCACTGCCGTGCCCCCAGATAGAAGGTATTGGTATAGATTGTTTTATTTCTTTTTTCAAAATCGTTCGCTCCTGCCCGATTGGCGGGATTCGTAGGGTTCCGATCATGCGAAATTTATTTAGAACTCATATTTTCTCCAAGTTTTCTTTATTTATTTAATTTAATGATGTAATTATGTTTAACAGGCTACTAATGCGGCCGTCAAATGACACAACGCTTAATTCGACAATGGTTTTGAAAAAAAAAAAAAGAAATATTTATTTATTTCTTGCTACACAGAACAGATTACAATCGTTACATGCGCAGAACTTTAAGTTAGCTTAGATTCGAACTAGATTAAAATCCAAAACATGGCGGCGAGTGGTCGCCTTTCGGCGTCTTCAAAGATACCGTGGCACGTGCAAAGTCCAACTCACAAAATTTACATTTCTAAATTTTATTTTTTGAATAAAATCTGTTAACTTTAATGTTTTTTTTTTTCCTAATAGGTAGGTACATCCTATACATACACTCTGCAATGTTTATCGGGTTAGTTTTGTTAGACCTTATTTATATTAAAAATGATGACTGTTTTAACCACCTTATTTACTTTCAACTCTAACTACGCCCACAAACTGGTGTAACGATAAAAATTCTCACCTTTCGCTATCCGGTGCATCGCGCAGCCGCTCGGCATCCGCCGTCTCGTACAACGCGTCGTCGTCCGGGACTCGCGCGTGCGGGGAGTGTGTCGCGTGCGCGTGTCCCAGCAGCGCGCTGCCGGCTACCCCGGGGCTCGGCCCCGGCACGAATATGCCGGGGTGGTGGCGCCCACTGCCGCGGAACCGGGGGTAGCCGAAGCGGGGCTCCTCCTCGCCCGCCATGCGGCCGCGGCATCGTCTGGAAATACGAGTTCACATAATTCAGTTATCATTCATAATAATATAATAATAATAATAAATATTTCGGACACTTACACCAATCATCTAGTCCCAAACTAAGCAAAGCTTTTACTATGGATACTAGATAACGGATAAATATTTATATAAAAATCCAGGACTCAGGAATAAATGTTCATATTCATCACACAAATATTTACCCGTCGCGGGATGCGAACCCGCAACCGTTGGTTTCGCTGACGGGGTCACTATCCACTACACTTGTCCACTGCATATCAGTCGCAGTAGTCTGCGGAGGGCGCCCTAGCTGCTCTCCGGGAATGGGCCTCCACTTGTGAGGGGGATGGGGCGGACCTGGAACCGCTTATGCGTTCCCAGGTCCTTCCTACTGCCGAAGAAGGTCGCCGCGGGGTTTTAGTGGTTATTTCTCCCGATAGAGAGGGGAGTCCCACATAACCGTCTTGCCGTCCCCCAGGCGAGCATACGTGTACTACTTATTGTAAAAAAACTAGTAATATAATTAATATATCAGGAAATCATATTTGAATTTAGAAATGAATAAAATTAATGATATATAATTTACGTGCACTGAATATGTAATTGAGTTAGCTTATAGAGTTAATGTATTTCATATCTAAGCGCATTACTCGACATGCAAATACTGGTATTTTTCAGTTTATGAAACTAGAAAATGGTTGATTAACTATAATAAAAAAAAAATATATAATTCGAAATAATTCCTGTGTCGTATAAGCTTTGCGCCTCAAAAAACTTACAAATTCAATATTTTTTTTACTGCGACCTAAATGTAAATAGCATATGGCTTACAAAGCGGTGGTCTTTGCTTCGACTCCCAGCGGAGTACAAGTTTAGTATTCGGTTTAGTTAATGCATTAGCATTTATAAATGTCTTCCTGACCAGCACCCACCATCTTCTCTAAGTCTGCGGGTAAGCAGCAACATTGATAGCATTGTATACCGGTTGTCCGGGTGAGAGCGCATCCACCTTCGGCCTTATCTTCACTTAACATGAGGTGTGATTGAGGGCAAGGGTTAATCCTCCTATTAAAAAAAAATTATGATCTCATCGACATTCCGAAAAATTTAAATAATATAGTTACCCTACTCTTCATTTTAGCCAGTGCCAACTCTGTCAGCTTCTAAATGCTATTGTTATTATAATTATTTCTTTAATATTTTAGAATGAGTTATACACAGTTAACACAGCTTGGCGATTAGCTGCATTTTGCAGCATACGACGACATTCTCTAAGAGATCTGTTTAAAGAAATAAGTATTTTAACTGTTGCATCCCAATATATATATGACAGTATAATGTATGTACGCAAAAATATATGCCTATTTCGCAAACATTCTGATAATCATAGTTTGAATACTAGAAACAAAAATAAAATTGAAATTCCACAATTTAGACTAAGCAAGATTAGCACATCCTTTGTGGGACACAGCATACGCTTTTACAATAAAATACCAGAACATGTATTGAGTTTAACAGAGCAGAAATTTAAACGCCACATTAAAGAAACTCTATGTAAGAAGGGTTATTACAGGATAGATGATTATTTAGGCGATAAGGAGGTCTGGTGTTAGCTGGTCGTTATGTTAATTGCTATTGTTTTGTAATATGTAATATAAAATGTAATATTATTGTAAAGATGGAAACTATTATTGAAAAGATGTGTTGTTGCGGAGTTTCTTGTCGCTTCTTCTCCCTAACCATAACACCTTGTGAAGCGATGTAGTTAAAAAAAAAAAAAAAAAGATAACATGTTGACTTTCAATAAGTGATATTTTTGTATCCTACATTGAATACAATATTTTTGATTTTGATTTTGATTTTGTAATACGTACAGTCAGGATTAAAATTGCAGTCACAGTACTAGGACTGCGACAGTTTTTTTTTCGAAAACCTTTTTTTTAAAGCTAGATCGAGTACTATTCTTATTGCACAAGAATTAAAGGTGTTTTTCTGTCCTACAAAGGTATTCGAAAAAAAAAGTTGATAGTTCGAAATTAGTGCTTTTTTGGAGTTATTTTCTCATTTATTGTGTGTGCCTTTGCCTATTTGGAGATAGGAATCGAACGATACAGTAGGTGACGATACTTTAATCTCGATACCACGAATACAGCCCAAACAATTAGAATTTTCTGTATATGGTGACCCAGACAATGATTCCTCTGTCGTTTACATTGTGACCTACTCTGTGATTTTCCAGTTACTTTAGAAAATGAATGTCATTTCGATAAGTCAATAAGGAGTTTTCAGGTCGACAATAAAAAAAAAGCGAAGGTTTAACGATAATAATTATAGATGGCGCTACTGAAGTCAAATGTCAATCGTAAAAAATAAGACTTATTATTCTGTAGTTTAAATAGTGACACCGTATAAGAAGAGATACAGGAGATATAAGACCCCTGCTGTAGCACTGCTCTATGACGTCATCAGCTACGCCGTGACGTCAGAGTTACGCCGTAGCCATCACAGTGCTACGCGAGGGGAAGATGCGGGGAAGGTGGTCACTCCTATTTGAGCTATTGTCAAGAGCGCGCGTGTCAATTGTTGATAAAATTAAACACCACAAATATTATTTACGAGTTGTCTCATTTCTGGACTCTAGGGTGCTCTTCGACAATTGGGGGTAGACGAAGTAGCCGTACGCTTTAAAAACAATCTCAATCAATGCTTGGCCTCGGTTATACATACAAAGATTATGGTTTGTTTTTTGATTTTGACACATGACTTTGAAACAACGCCACCTGCCGACGCTATTGATACAAATTTTAAACTAGCTTCCCACCCGGTAATAACTTTATTTTGTTTTTATTTTATTTTTATGCACAACGGAGTGGTACTTAACCTCAATTACACTTGATGTTAAGTGAAGATGAGGTCGAAGGTGGATGCGTACTGACCCGGAAACCTCAACACATAGGGACTGGCTATCTTATCTCTGACAACCGGAACACAACAATGCTATTAACATTGCTGCTTGGCTAATTTATCGCGGATATGTTTCATTTGCCCAACCCCCCTCTACTCACTTTATCAGGATAAAGAATTCTATTTCTTAATCCAGGGTATTTCCCTCCTATATACTAAATTTCATCTAAATCCGTTCATCCGTTTCACCGTCATTGAGCAAGAAACAAACATCCTAACTGTTGCATTTATAACATTAGTTATATTATAAATAATAATAAGAAATATCCTTAGACATACACACAGCGCCATCTAGTTCCACAGTAAGCAACTATAGGCTTGTGCTGTGGATACCAGATCGTTGATATACTACATAAATACATTTATTTTTGTAAATAAATACTTATTATAAATGAAAACATCCATAACTCGGGTACACATGTCCGTGTTCATCACACAAATATATGCCCCTAGCGGGATTCCAACCCCCAACCTTTTGGTATAGTGGTCAGAATTGCTAACCAATACACAAAACATGTCGTCGAATATTGTCATCTGGAAAAGCCTCATAGATTAACACTTACGGTGGCACTTCAGCAGGTTCAATTCTATAATGCCTATCAGCCTCTGTCTCTGACATTCTTATATCCTCGGAGCCTGACGGACTCATGTGCCGGCTGGAGTGATGTTCCAACTGTCTAATTAGGTCTTCTAAATTTCTAATTCTGATTGGCCCGCATTGCGGAGCCTCATCGTCCTCCTCTTCTCCCGCCCGCTGTCTCCTTAGCTCTGCTTCGTGGATCTTCTCAGCACTTGGTGCTCTTTCTCTCTTATACTCGTAATCTTGTAATGCTCGGAGATCGCCCGAGCCGCTCGCCGCACCGGCGCTTGCTCGTTGCGCGGCTGCCGTCTTAAGCGCCACGATTATGTTCTCGTGGTAGCCGTTAAGGTCCTGGAAATAGGGAATTTATTCCGTTAGCGCATAAATTAGAATGAATTAAGTTTTTCTCGAGTATAGTTATTTCAAGTAACGTATTTGTACTTGTAAGGTTCGACAAAGCATTTCACCATCTAGCTTACACGATTAAAATTTTCATAAATAGCTTCTAAATAATGTACTAAGTAACTTGTACACAATATTTTTAAGATTTTTTTATGGACAACGGGTCAGCACTTGACCTCAATCTCACCTGATGTTAAGTGAAGATGAGGCCGAAGATGTAGGATGTGGGATACGATCTCGTAACCCATAATGCATTCCATGCATTCAGTTTGGAAAATTGCAGTATGATTTTTTTTATTTTGTTATTTTTTTTTTGGATGGTTCAACACCATACTTATAAAAGAAAAATAATGGTTGTAAAAAATCTCCGTGGCTTATTTTTTTTTATGTATTGACAAGAATAACAATGGTGTCGATTCGGATGTACACCAACTAAACTAAAACCAGTTTTAAAGTAGTAATTTTAGAGCACAGTCTCCTCTTACTAGGAGAGGTTATGGGCCAAATCTACCACGCGGACCAATTGGAGATTGGTGGATTCGAATCAGTTTAGTGGCCACCCACATGAAACCCAACATTTAACGTTGTCTCTTTCAGATAGAGCAGACACATGTTGACGTGTCGGTAGTTTAGTAAATGTAAATTTTTGACGTTCCAATTTTAATTTGTTCTAAGAAGCACACGCTATTCGTTTTCGATTAGCGGAGTTAAGCTATATCTGGCGAGGTCAGTCGTTGGATGGGTGACCACTAGTGGCATTTTAATATTTTTCCATATTTCGGAGGGCTCGTTAAATAGTCCTTCTCGGTTGTTTCAATTGAAGGCAGTCGTTAAACTGTATCAGGTGACCAATAGTCTGATACAAATCTGTGTTGGATTATGGCCTATAACCTCTCCCAGTGCTGAGAGGCTGTGCCCTACAGTGGGCACGTGTAAGGTTCATGATGAATCTCGTACCTTAAACTTATACTCCATGTCAGCAACAGCAACTGCTGGTTCCTGCCCATCAGACTGCGAACCAATCTCCAGCTGCTCTGACTGCGAATCATCACCCCACTTGTCCTTGCCATCAACAGCACCATATCCATGCTTCTTTAGGATTCCCTTCTCTGGCAACTTAGTCATCGAGTTCGGGTTCACATCTATGAACGCAATGTCTTCTTCACCTGGAATTGTTGTTGTCATGTATTTAGAACACTTTCGAGTAAAACTTCGAATAATAACTATGCATTTATGATCTAAGCTACCCGACACGACTCTATGGCCCGTATTAATAAATCGTTCTTGAGATTGAGATCGCGTCTCGGTCGCAAGACCATTTTTTCTGATGCTGTTTTAATATGCAACAGATTCTCAAGCGTCAACTTGAGGCCATGTCAATCTTGAGAACTGTTTATTAATACGGGCCTATGTTACCTTTGTGGAGGGTACATTTCGCCCAGCTCCCAAAAATTATAAAATTGTATTAGTTGTACACTTTCATATATTTAAAAAGAAAAAAGCAATGATTCTTTCGCCGATTCTTTACCCACTGATGATTTCCCTTTCCGAAACGCTACTGGCTTGGACCGTAAGCCCTATTTATATTTACAATAGATTTAAATTGGCATTCAACAAGTTGAAATAAATAAATAATAATAAATAAATATCTTTAGACATACACACAGCGCCATCTAGTTCCACAGTAAACAACTATAGGCCTGTGTTGTGGATACCAGATGGTTGATACACTACATAGATACATTTTTTACATAACTAAATAAATACTTATTATAAATGAAAACATCCATAACTCGTGTACACATGTCCGTATTCATCACACAAACATATGCCCCTAGCGGGAATCGAACCCGCAACCTTTTGGTATAGTGATCAGAGTTGCTAACCACTACACCAAACTGGTCATCAAAATGCTCGACGTTAAACGTTTTGAAGCTTGAAGTAAAGCATCAACTCGTATGCTGCTAAATTCAAGCCGTTGCAAAAACTAAGGGTGTACTGGGTCAGGGGGAGGACAGACAGTGAGACAGCGGTATTCTTATCATTAATGATATATTTAAATATACCTAATAAAAAACTTAGGTTGCCCTAGAAGAGTAATATTTTCTAATAACTAGTAAAGTTTTATGTGAAGGATACGCCGAAGGATATTCTCCTTACGGTACTGCCCGTAATATGTATATGATGAAAGTAGTGGTGTGAAGAAATAAATTATTTATAACACAATAAAAATAATAAAATGGAATGATCATGAAAGAAATGGATAGGAAAAATAACTTAAATTAGCCAGGAATTGTTGTCAAAATATCAGTGGCCTTCTATGGGCTTTTAGAATTTAGAGAATATAAAAATAACAAAAATTATTATAAAAACACTTTTTCTTGTTGTCAGGACGGGCTGGATACTTCTGGGCGTGGGGAGATAAAAGTTGGGCGCCAATGTGGCACTACTCCTGAACCAGACTTCCAATTGATTGCTCAGGAGTAGGCCGCAATAAATAATAAAAACAGGAACACTTGACCGAATATAATTGTAATAAAAAGGCACTGTTATAAAACAATGCCTTTACAAATGATAATGAATTTTATGATACTGGAAGCTCCAGCGCACTCAGCGGAAATATAATAGAATAGGGTTATAATGTAATAAGTTTGACAGAAACGTCCGAGCTTTAGAACTGTTGAAAATATAATGTCGTTGTTTTGTTCGGCCGCCTGAGTTCGAAATAGGAATTTGAATTTAAATATAAAGAAACGAAAAGGAAAAAGAACAAAAAGATTACTAACTAAAATCACCAACGAGACGCAATACCGTCACGTTACACCGAATTGCCTACAGTTTTAGTGCTGCTCTGCTCTTAGATTATGTAACTTCATCGGTATGATTATCGATAACGTTGACCAATGAGAAGCCGTCAAATCGCCGAGCGAGCGATGAATCAACCAACCACATGTCAGAACGTAATCGATGACGTTTTGAGCGGTAGCTACTTTTGATGAATGACAACTCCGTGTTAAATCCTCTCTTTAAGTATTTTCTTATTTATATACATATTTATTTATATGTATTATTAGTATGTAGGTATATATTTTATTAAGATATAGTTGTATGTATGTATATGTATTATTATATATTTTTCTTATTATATATATATATATATTTGTTAGTGTGTAGTGTAGGTATTTGCTTTGCTTTAGTTTGAATTTGCTGTAATTTGTATACGCCCAATCTGCTGTTTTCTAACTAACCCTATGGTTGACTGGAAGAAATCCCTCTTTGGGATAAGTCCGCCGTTGTACTCAATTTATGTATCAATGCAAAATTAATGTATTGCCTTTTTGTACAATAAAGCGTTTACAAACAAACAAACAAACAAATTATGTAATAGAGCCCCCCTGGTTGGTACTTGTCGACGAGATTATTTTTATAAATAAAATGCATTCAGCGGGTCAATGGGCAAGTGTACTGTACCCGTAATAATAAACCAATCACCAAACCAAATTAAACCAAAATAAAGCACATCTGCTAGAAATACAAAAGAAGAATATTCCGAAAGCATTTGCAACATTTCGAATAGCTTAGCGGTGGCTGCTCACAGACAAATTGACTCGTTCGCGTTGTAGGCATTTAGTTAATTATGTTATGTCCACTTTTTATTTTAAACGAGTATCATTATGCTCCATACAATTACTATACACCACCGTACAACATGATCTTTATAGAATACACACTTATGGTTGTTATTGAAAATTTTTGCACTAGTACCCTACCCTCGCTTTCTCTCGCAGGGCACTAGCTGAAAATCAGTGTCTTACCGCTATAGGTGAGGATCCACACTGAGCGATGGCCCGTTTGTGGTACAGATACACATACAACTCTATTATAAGTTGTAACAGTTGTATTTAATTTTAGTTTTTATTTTTATTACTGTGAAATAAGGCTACATTGTGTAAGAATAACACCAAGCAGAATTATTGTTAAGTCGAATATTTTTGTATGTGTTTCTGTAATATGCAAATAAACGCTTTATCTATCTATCTATCTATCTCAATACAAGTTTTTAGGCTGTATCACCCGAGATGCGTCTTGAGAAGTTGACGCTATCTCGAGCTCCGTGCTAATTTTTAAACCAATTTTGAGGTCTACTCCGCTGAGATCGCTTCTCAAGTATTAATACGTCAAACTCGGCGCACCTCTCAAGTGAGTACTGCTTGAGTATGCATGTGCTTTTCAGGTCTCAAGTTTGGTTTATTAATGAACACGTTTACTTGAGACCGCACACAAAACTGTTCTCAATCTTGAGAATGGTTTATTAATAGGTTTAGGTATGCCTCACGGAAGCGAGTTCGACAACGTATTTTTACTAAAACAAATATTTTCAATGGTGTGTTTACAAATTGTTTTAATAAATAAGCTATAAGGTAGTTTAAGATTATATCTAAACAAATTTGTTTTTTTTTAATACTCAGTACCTACACGATCACGTGTTATGTTATAATGGACCGGGTCGATTAAATTAAGACCATAGACAGGGTGATTTATACCAAAAGATATGCAAGTACTCATGATTACAAACAACTTTCCCAAAGAAACGACTTTTATATATTTTTTTTATTTCCCATAAAATGTTATTGGCATTATTATTCTGTTCTGTATTAATAAACCGTTCTCAAGATTGAGATGACCTTAAGTTGACGTTATAGAATCTGCTTCATATTAAAACAGTATTAAAAAAAATAGTACTTAATGAGACTGACCCGCGATCTCAATCTCAAGATCGATTTATTTATATCAATCAATCAATCAATCAATATCATTTATTGTGAATCACAGGATTAAGGATGTTATATTAAAATTATTAACGCTGTGTTCCGCCCGTAGGCATACAAGTTCAAAATAATTAGGTACTATAAAATAAAGTAATTACATTGGGCATAAAAAAATCCATAAAAATGTCATAAAATTCCGAAATGTAACATTTGCATTCATTTATTACTATTATATACAATAAACTACATACAACATTATGTCAACAATTTAATAATTTATTATGATGAAACTGAATGGCAATTAAAGTCATAATATGGGCCATATTGACACTTGACAATTATGACACTTTAACTTTTTAGAGATAAGTAACGTAGCCAGGCCCTCAATAACTTGAGGGTTCCGGTTGAGTACGCTTCCATCTTGGGCCATAAGTTCACTTAACATTAGGTGTGATTGAGGTCAAGTGCTAACATGTAGTTCATAAAAAAAAATTTAAAGATATTTGTTTTGGGAAAGTTGGTTGTAATCCTCAGTACATGCATATCTTTCCATATCAAGAACTAATTAAAAATCACCCTGTGTAATCCAAGGTTTCGCGCAATTTACCTGAATGTGTTGGTTCATCTTCGCTGCCAGAATGAACACGTTTCATTTGCTTATGTTCTCTGAAATTACAAAAAAAAAAATCAGGGTATACCTTCATAAAATTTAAAGGAAACACCACACATAAATATGCAATTGAATCATTAAGATTATAAGGTTACTTATACGGATAAGTTTTTTGTCGTAAGGGAAAAAATAGGGCATAGTATATGAAATACTTAGAAGTTATTGGCATAGATAGAGAGAGCCCTACACCACCAGTTTTCAAAAAGCGCTTAAAAGAACACTACCTGTCGCAATTGGCATAAGAAGTAATGTTATATATTGATATTTATATAATATATTAATTATATATCTAATTAAATGTTTTATTTAGGTTTATTTATTATTATATTCATGTAGTTATATTTAGTTATTTAAAAGTATTTATGTATTATAGACTTTTTTACTTTTATTATATTTTTTTTTACTTTTTATTCCCCGTTATACACTTTCTAACCGATTATAGGGTTGGCTGGAAGAGTGCTCTCTTAGAGATAAGCTCACCTTTGTATCTTTGTATCTGACAAATGTATATTTTGTGTTTATTTGCAATAGAGAATGTGTGAATGTGTGTGTAGTTTAGTTTACACACGCGTCATGCCACTGATGGGATTCGGAGGGTTCTTATCATGCGAAATGCATTTGGAACCCATAATTAGGCAACAAACGCGACCGTCAAATGACACACAACGCTCTATTCGATTATGATTTTGAAACTTCTATTTCACTTGCCTAATTATGCCCTATTTTTTTTCTTGCGGTAAAAAAACTCACCGGCGTATAATTTTTCACATCACATTAACGGCCTATAAAAGTCAACTCCGGTCTTTCGCTTTCCAGGATGTGCCCTGATCGCCATGCTTGGCAGGCGAATTGGCGAACGCAGACTTTTTGGGAAGACGCTGAAGCCGATTACTGATGGTATATACTGTTACGCTCACGAAACACGATCTCCACTCGCCTTTCACGATTCAACACTACCGGGAACAATACGGCCAATACAATTTTAACTTACGGATATCTACTAGCATTCCCAGGTCCTGTCATATGATTTCCATGCCTGAAGATAACTCTTTGAGAATCCCCTCGGCTGAAATGATAGAGCAAATCATAAAATTTCCCTTAAGTTAGCTACAGAATAATTTGCTAATAAGCATTTGCCAAATAACATGGTCAGGTTTCTTTTAGCCACTACGTATGATTGTATCATTTCTAATCGTCATTTTCATATGGATGTATTTGTTAGGATATATCAATAAACAACAACGAATACCTACTATACTAAGTTTTAGTACTAAGGGTGTAAAACACAAATAACGAATAAAAAAGAAGCGTGTATTTGAACGCGCAGATTTTGTCAGATTGTGCTTTGTCACATTATAAACACATTGAGAAATAAATAAAGGATACAGCAAAGTCCGCAATTTATCTGCAACAGGACTTGAAGCTTGGTGAGGTAAAAGCAAAAAATTGTGAGCAGAAAGAAACTTCAAGAGCGGTGATCGCGTCAACACTAGTTTCACGCCAAGCCGTCGACGTACCTCAAAAGATTTCTGTTTGTTTGTCACCAGATCCATTAAAATGAGGAAAGACAGTTTCATTTCATTAGATTCGGACTTATATATTTGGTCAAGTGCTTTTGCATTTCATGGTTTAATACTTTGTTTAAAAAAAATCATGACCAGAACAATTGCGCATCTTGATAGATTGTTTTTAATTTAAACTTTAGTCATTTAAAAACATGACATGTCTCATGACAGTCCAGTGTTTAACGTTTAAAAGATTAGATCTGTTTTAAAGATTCGTCAGTTTGAAAACGGAAGAGAAGAGAAAATATTTATTTTTTTTGCTGGAGATACTACTTTTATAGACACCGTACCTAAAGGTATTGTTGAAAGAATGCATCTTGCCGCCATCGAGGGAGATGTCTTCTTGTGAGTTGTTGGAAGTGGTGGAGCCGGCTGCGAAGCTCTTCGCGATCGGTTTCTTCACGTACGGTGGGTCAAACTTCGTCAGCGTACTCTTTTTCCTGATGCAGGCGTGGCGTGGGAACGCACACTCAGATCAATCGATTACGTTTACAAAATCGCAACGTTTTGGGCCAATGTTATCGGAATCGAAAACACCCTCGTTGTTTGTTTTTTGTTGACGATGTCTTCGTTTCCGATTGTTCTTTCGAAGCAAATTTTGACAAAAGAGACGAGAGGAACAATTGTTGATTAAATTACTGTCATCAATGAGTGGAGTAACCCACGACCGACACAACGAGTCCATTCCTGACTTGTCTTTATTCGTTTAAAAATTCAAAACACCTAAATCATAATCATCTCTTGTTCCTCGCCCTTGTTTTATTTGAATTCTGATTTGAAAGCAGACTGGCGCTTTTGGATATCTCAATGATTTTTGTCTAAGATTGAATTTTTGAATTGGACTGAATTTAACTTTTCGTTTCATTCCTCTTGGGAATTTGATGTTATGCATGGGAAGAGTAATAATTTATTGAGAGATTGATCTTAGCTTAGTTGAAATAGGTTCCTTCCAGTAAACATAATTTTTGACACTGGATTATTCTTGGCGTATCATTTGGCGGCAAGATACATTAGGTCAACGTCGTTTCTTCTGCTCTCTTTTGGGTTGGCATGCAACATTTTTTACCGGAAAGAACCCATAGACATCTTAAAGTAACATTAGGCGTTGCTAACTAGATAGACAGCTGCTTGAAAGAAGAATCCGTGCATCGCACATTCGCTTCTCGTGCAAAAGTTGACAGAATTTAGTGGTAATGATGGTGACATCTGAGTCGAGCAATCTATATCTTCGCCAATTATTCTTTTACAGTCTTTTACAGTACATACCTCGAGTGTGGCACTAAGTTACAGGTCACATACCATCGACTCGCAGTGACGTCACAGTTGCGAATTGAGTCTGCAACTTTCGTTTAATAGTTAGAACGTTCTATATTCAATGGCGATTGAAAATATTTATCGGAAGATATAGACGCGATCGCGTCGTCGGGTCGCGGTCACGGGCGCCCGGCGACGCGGCCTCCGACCAAGAAAGGAAACGAAAACGAGTCACAGTTCACATAAGCCAATGCATACATCCAAGAGCCCAGAATCTTAAGGGTTTGAGTCGAGAGTGTCTCGAGTACAACGAGGAAAGCCTTGACGGCATGCAGCGAGGCGGCCGGACGGTGAGACCTCGCGCGGCGAGTGGCGCGTGTGAGGCGTGAGGCGTGAGGCGTGGGAGCGTTAGTACCGAGTACCGGTACCGAGTACCGGTACCGAGCGCTGGCGAGGGACGCGGCCCGGCCGCCGGCGCGGACACAGAACCACAGATCAAATGCAGTTGCGGCGCGCCGACATCGCCGACGCGCCACCCGCCAACTAGCTCTACGACCACAACGTAAATGACATAAAATATCCACCAAAAAACAAAACAAAAACCAATCGTCGACGTAAAAATACGAACAGAAACACCAACGCTAACTTCTAAATAAACATACAAGTATACGAAGGTGACGATTTAAATTTCTTCTTAAAGACTACCTTTGGTCTGTTTTCTGCTCACTAACCTTAGGCACAGGGAGATGTTTTTGTGTACTACGACTGACCTGTAGCAGAGAGCGCTCAGGGCAAATACTATGAATACCCCCCCTACCACAGACATGAGCACCGCCACGAGGAACACCGTGTTCGATCCGTGGTAGTTCTCTGCGCCCAAAGAGAAAACAGTGAGTCGCGCTACCACAGCCGGAGACGTCTCGGGTGTGTTGACGTCCACGGCGGCGATTGCGCTTGGCGTGACCGGTACCGGCGGGGTTATGTATACACACACAATAAGGATACGAGTACACGACACGACAGGCACGAGCGACAGAGAGTGCAACAACACCGATTTACCGGCTGTTACCTGAAGCAGTACGCACACCAGGCGAACCCCACGAACACGGATAGCACGACCCCGAGTAACAATAAGACCATGTTCATGGTGCTCATCTTATTGCCCCGGTGTTCACCTGTAAGAGAGGGGTCCCGCGCATTAGACGCCGGCACCGGCCGCGCCAGCTGTGCCAGCTCCGAGCAATGCTTCACAATATTATTCAAATGTCGTCAGTATAAATGTGTACCTTATGTTGTGTATATCTGATATTAGGTACTTGGGAACCCATCATTGACATATCTCTCAGATATTAATTACAATAGATAATTTATTTAATATTCTATGTGATATCAGTTATTGTGATTTACCAATAATGACAAGGTAAATCGATCGCGGTGTTTGGACAGCATTACTCGGAATCGTTTCGTCAAATTGTGACGTCACAATACAACAGTTACGTATATGTACATGATGAAAGGGGAATTATATAAAAGAATAGAGTCACCTGAAATCATAAACATTGAAGAATAAAGATTAAAATTAATAACACAATGAATTTAAATATTAGAAATCAAATGTTAAAATTAAATTATACACCAATATCATTTCAATATTATCCCTTCTATTTCTATTCAAATTAGAAAAAATAACAGTAGTATTTGTTAAAATGTACTACTTGAAATAAATAAATATATATTTGCACATATACATTATAATAACCTAGTCTTTAATTATAGATAACTACTAGATGGTTGGTAAACTACACAAATACATTTTTTTTTGTAAATAAATACACACATAAATAAAAAACATCCATAACTCGGGAGCACATGTCAGTATTCATCAGAATATAAACACATACCCCTGGCGGGATTCGAACCCGCGACCTTTCGGTTTAGCAGTCAGTTTCTAAATTAGTAATAATTTATTTATTTAACTATATTTTTGTATGTTTGTTGTCTGCGAAATTGTCTAAACTCGTGTGGACGACAAGACATTGGGCGACATATGTCGCATAGTGGGAACGCGGCTTAATTCTTTACTCCAATGTGAAATTCTTTATGTGCTCAAATAACTAATATAATGAACTACTCTCTTAGAATATCTTTAATTGTAATAGCACTTTGTAGTAATTTTGAAATAATATAGATATGTGTATATACAGGGTGGTAACGATAAGTGTGCGCAGGGTATTATTTTATCAATACGATAGTTGAAAGCAACCAGCGACTTTATAACATTATATTTACATCGAAACTACGCCACCTAGTGACAAAAGTCTATAACTTCTAAATTAAGTATTAAAAAAAAACAAAAAACCAGACAGCATATATTGTAGTTTGCGGACGTCATATTGTATTTTTTACCATGAAGTGACATATCCTATGACATTCCGGGTACCAAGACGAATCTAACGTGCTAACCCGTTGTGCATAAAAAAAAATCATATAATATTTGTATATAATATTAATTTTTAAAATATATATCCTCCTTGGACATATACAGACAGCGCCATCTAGTTCCACACTAAGCAACAAGGCTTGTGTTGTGGATACCAGATGGTTGATACACTACACAAATACATTTTTTTTTGTAAATAAATAAATACATATAAATGAAAAACACCCATAACTCGGGTACACATGTCTGTATTCATCATACAAATATATATGCCCCTAGCGGGATTCGAACCAGCGACCTTTAGGTATAGCAGCAGAGTTTCTAACCACTACACCAAACAGGTCGTCTATATAAATATAAAATATATGTCGAAATAAATGTCTCTAATGAATGAACATCGGAAAAGCTATGAAAATTTAAAATGTTACCCCTTAAATGTTTGCAACTTATTTTATGCAACAGTTGACGTAGTTTCGATTTTGTTATGTAATATCTCGTTTATTAACAAAATAAATGCCAAACGACCGAATACTCAAATGCTTCTTAATTTTAAAAGCCTCTTAGACATCATGCTGTCACTTTCAAAACGTACAAAATAAATAAATAAATAAAACTTCTTTAATTCAGACTTTGGGTCCATATTTTGTTAGTAACAATTTACCCTTAACCTATGTTAGTTTTTATTTTTCATTTTACAAAAATGCGCAAACTTCGATGCTGTGACATCCAGTGCTTTGTGTAGCGACTGTCCAGCGACTGTACAAACGATGTTTGGAGATTTAAACATTATTTTGACCACCTTGCTATATCGAAAATGCTGTACAGGATCTTGATTTTCACGCACTCGAAATTTCACTGTCAGTAGACATTGGTATTTATATCTCTTTCACATTTATAAGCGTGTGCAAAAGTGACAAACCCTTTAAATGTCTATTGATATTGAAATCTCGAATGGGTGAGAATCAAAGCCCGGGTCAAATACATGCGAGCTGCGGCCGACAAACTTGTATTAGGAATCCTACTATGTAAGCTCATATCTGCGGTGTAATTTGAAAATGGAACTATTTTTTTTTACTCCGAAACATGGCAACCACGGAGATAACTTATCGGAGCTTTTATTTAAATTTCGAGCTGGCTTACGAATAGAAAGCTGTTTGATAAAAAAAAAATATTTTGACACGTGAAAAATAATTGATCGTCTTTGATTTTGTTTGGAATTTAATAATATTTCTCGGAAAGGGCTTTCAAATAGAATGTACTAGTTAGTTTGAATTGAGAAAAGTACTGCACCAGCCTTGGCTGCAACCAGGCATTGATTACGTATTACGCCTTGGCTTTGCCTCGGTCCACAGTTACACGTACGTCAATCAATGCCACGTTTGACGGGCGCTGCAGTAATGTTACTATAATTTGACATTGATTGAATTATTTCACCAATTTTTTATTTGTAATATTACTTATTGACTAAATTAATTATTATTACTTAGTTTGTCTCACTATTCACTTTTGCCTCTAGATTATAACATGTAACAGAATTAACGCAAAACCAGAAATTAGTTTGTTCAGAATCGGAAGTAGAGCCGATTGCACTATGTTAAAATATAGGTAATAATTTCAAAAATTTTAATTAAATTGAGATCAATTCTAGAGTTGTTCTAAAGTCTGTGTGTTTACACGACAAATACGACCACGCCCTTATTATTTTAAATAAATTGCTTTTGCTACCAATCTTCTTTCTTCGTTTTTCTTTTGCAACTGTTTTCCCGCCAATAACTGTATGGTGACAGATGGTTTTTCCACGAGTGGGTAACTGACAACTGGTAGTAAACTTTGTAGAATTATTAATCAAATGATGTGGACACGATAACTTAAAATGCTAGTAACTTTTAAGATATTCCTTAAATTATTTGAATAGTTATGCAGATAGATTTATTAAATTATAAATCATTTGGGGTGTATGAGGTTTTGCGTTAATTCTGTTACATGTTGTATATAGTGACTTTCCACCTAATTATTTTATTAAGAGAATTGTAATGAAAAATGAGAATCTGTAATTGGCATGACTTTGGCTTGTAAATTTTGTGCAATATTTTTTATAATGATGCTGTTGATTCTATAAAAATAAAATAAACATAATGGGGCCCTGAAAGTTAAGAAGTATTCAAGTATTCGAACGTAACTTAGCATTTCCACACTCCATTAACATTATATTTAAGTTGTTCTCAGTAACCGTGATCGACTCACCATACGGAGTTTCTTTCTTAGTCATGTTATATGCAGCTTTGGTCGAGTTATCAGGGGTGTATGTCGTTGTCGGTGGTAGGGCGTCCGGTTGTGAGCAGTCGGGCCCAGTCCACGCTTGAGAGCACACGCACTTGTTTTCGTTGCTGCATATCTGAAACGTGAAGAATTTTTCGTCAGTTTGATGTGTCGTGTACTAAATATGTACCCCACTGGGGATCGAACCCGCGACCTCCGAATCGTAAACCCAATGTTGTTTCCATTGAGCCACGGAGGCGGTAATTCCAAAAACATATCCTTTATTTTGTTTTTGATTTATGACTAGACGTAGTGGGTTATTAATCACAAACCATCTAAAATTCTATGCTGCAAATAAGTAAATATAAGAACTTGCTCTACTTATTTAGGTTGAGTTATGTTGTTTGCGTTTTTCGTGGCTACCTGCGAGCGAAAAGTTTGAGAGTCTAGTACAAATATTTGCAAAATGTTTTTGGGGCTCGTTTAATTGTTGGACACTAGGCGGGTCGTAATAAATCGTGTCGTGAAAAGGGAGGGGACAATATATGCGGAATTCAGCGTTTGTGTGCATTTTTAACCTCCGACGAAAAACGACGGATGTTCTATGTTTTGTGTTGTGTGTATGTCCAGTCTTTGTCTTACAAACAATATACATACGATCACACTTACGAAAGTAACCAACCAAACACAGTATACAATTCACTCGCGTACAATAAAACACAAAAACATAGCACGTTCTTTTTATCAGTAGATATACCTACTCGTAGGGTGGCCGAATTTATTGTAATGTATCACTCATTATTATGTCAACATTATAAACTATTCCCAAATCTACAGTTTTTTCTAGTTGGGGATTAGGAATAAGATTTATACAAAACTAGCTTTCCGACCGCGGTGGAATAACTCCATCGTGGAAATTTGTTTATCCCGCGGGTGCTACTCACTTTATCGGGATAAAAAATATCCTATGTCTTAATCCAGGGTATGGTCTACCTATATACCAAGTTTCATCCAAATCCGTTCAACTTATTCGCCGTGAATGAGCAACAAACATCCAAACTTTCGCATTTATAACTCGATTGTCCCGTACCTATAATACTAAATTTAGCAGTACTGATCCGTTTGTATGCACTAAGATAAAATTCACCAACAGTATTATTAACTCGCTGCTCACAAAGTAACACTCACGCGCTTAAAGACTAAGGCCCGTATTAATTAACCATTCTCAAGATTGAGAACAGTCTTGTGACCGGTCTCAAGTAAACGTGTTGATTAATAAACCTAACTTGAGACTTGAAAACCATGTGCATACTCATGCAGTACTCACTTGAGAGGTGCGCGTATTAATAAACGAAACTCAAGACTATCATTCATTCGCCGGTAAGGCGAATACTTGAGAAGTGATCTCAGCTGAGTTGACCTCAAGATTGGTTTATAAATTAGCACGGTGCTTGAGATAGCGTCAACTTCTTAAGACGCATCTCGGGTGGTACAGCCTCAAGACTTGACAATTAATACGGGCCCTGGTATTACTGTTATTATATTTTTTTCCCTGACTTCTCTCGTAGAGCTCAAGTGAGTTGCTAGTGCCTTCCTGGATTGTTAGAGCAAACAACAAAATCATTAAGATAACGTACGACTACTGTCATTTTGGCAACGTTATTCCACGACGTTCTGAGTAACGCTGGGGTTTTGGTCGACTTGACAGTTATGGTGGGGGTTATCGCAATATTGTGTAAAATAAAATATATTCGTGTCTAGGTATGTGTACCTATATGTCGTTATTACCTATATGTATGTGTGTGTATTTAACACGTTAACTGCCGCGACGCAGACACAATTGAAAATCAATTGTTTTCCGGTCACCGGTGACCGGCGTGGCGCTCAAAGGCTTACTCTCTTATTCATAAAAATTTACAAACGCTTTATAAGCCTGTTTTAGTTAAAGTATGTTTTGTCACTTTCTTTCATTACAACATTTCCTTATGAACGACAGAGACAAAACACACTATAACTAAAACAGCCTTATAAAGCGTTTGTAAATTTTTATGAATAAGACGGTTAATATATATAATTATATAATACGTATCGCTGTATATATTATTATGTATGTCTGTATTCTGTTTGAAATCTAAGTATGTGTACGGTATGTATATTTGTGTTTGTAGAGAAAATGCCGACTTACTGTTATTTTTATGAGTATAATCAGTGGATATCTGTTATTGGCTTCCTGAATAGTATAGTTTAAGATGCATTATATACATTATATAAAGCTGTTGTTATCCCAAAACCAATAAAATAAAAAATAATATTAGTTAGATATCACAGCGTTCTAATCATTCTTTTAAGTTTTAACCTGTTGTCCAGGGCCCGCAGTCTCGACATAGATAGCAACCGATTTCGGTCGTTAACTCCTAACGATCTTATTCTAAATGTTATAGTGTTCATAATCATATTGGTTTTTGTTGGAAGCCTGAATCGTAGTTTCAATGGAAACCGATATTTTGATACTAAAGACTTAGAGTCTTTAGTATCAAAATATCGGTTTCCATTTAAAATAACATTGTTAGGACTTGACGACCGAAATCGGTGGTATAGCGATCGCTATCTATGTCGAGACTACGGGGGCAGCTAACTTAATAAAACTGTAGTAAACACATGTAGGAAACTACTCCAAAATTTTCCTCCGCATAACATAGCGGTCAGGACGTAACTGAATCGCGGTGTAGGTCTGGCCAACTGTGGCACAAATCAGATTGGCGGGAAGCGTACACCGGACTCCAATGGAGTTATTGCTCCTGGAATGGTGGACTTTTACCTGATAAATATTAGATGAGGACTGGGTGAGTTAGGGCTTGGCAATACGGGATACGTAACTATATAAATGTACTGCAATTATATGATTATGAAGCTATTAGTGGCTAGCTTTTCGCCTTCGAATTCGCCCGCGTGGCCCTCAGAAAAAATATTTAACAATCATAGCAAAAGGAATACAGCTAGACCCCTTATTAAAATACCACTAGCGCCATCTAGCATTTTCTCTAAGTGTAAACAACAAAATCACTTGCGTTATAGTGAAAACAATAAAATCACACAAAAGACAGCCGATATTTAGAGATTTCCAGTAACTTTAACAGTTACTCAGAAAATAAAAATCATTATATTTACATGTTAATTAGATTTATTATTGAATTTGTATATATATATTTATTGTAACAAAATATTTATTTGATTTTATATTATATTGTTTACGATCTCTAAGTGGCCCCTATCTGCAAAGCAATGTACCTACGTTATCGAGTATGGCTCACTATCTGTTACCCGGGACTTCGTCCTCGATGAATTTCTGCTACCAAATGCGTCACTCTATGATTCAAAAGCAATCCCACTAATAATACCTATCTTACAGTAACCAGTCACTTTTCCGGGATAAAAATAGCCTATCCAGGTCCTAATTTGTCTACCAGCCAGATTTCAACCAAATCCGTCCAGCCATTTAGGCGTGAAGAGGTAAACATACACACACACAAACTTTCGCATTTATTATATTGGATGCGATAGTCGTTGTGTGCCCCAATATTGGGGTAAAATGTTATTCATAACCGTTTTTTTTTTTAAATTTTTATGCGGGACGGGTTCGTACTTGACATCAATCACACCTGATGTTAAGCGAAGATGAGGTCGAAGGTGGAACCGTACTGAACCTTTATTGTAATGCACATAATTTTACACAGTACTCTACATCTCTGAAACTAAAAGTCATTCTAAAGTTTCCTAGTTCAACTTCATACTACATCCATAAGCCAAACTTTAAACTTATCCAGTGTTACCTCCTAAGTCAGAGCACATTTCAAATGCAGTCTGTAGTAGCAACTTTGTGACTGTAAATAGAATTCGAGAAAGATGTAGAAACACGTGTACCTGCATATAATACTTGGCAGTATTTCGGACAAACTTTTGGTATACACTTTTCTTTGCTTACGAATATTTTTATTGTGTTCTTTTGTACTTACTATACATATACGTATGCATAACGTCGTGGAATAACGTTGCCAAAATGACAGTAGTTACGACTACTGTCATTTTGGCAACACAATATTGCGATAACCCCCACCACAGCTGTCAAGTCGACCAAAACCCCAGCGTTGCTCAGAACGTCGTGGAATAACGTTGCCAAAATGACAGTAGTCGTACGTTATCTTAATGATTTTGTTGTTTGCTCTAACAATCCAGGAAGGCACTTATCAACTCACCTGAGCTCTACGAGAGAAGTCAGGGAAAAAAATATAATAACAGTAATACCAGGGCCCGTATTAATTGTCAAGTCTTGAGGCTGTACCACCCGAGATGCGTCTTAAGAAGTTGACGCTATCTCAAGCTCCGTGCTAATTTATAAACCAATCATGAGGTCAACTCAGCTGAGATCACTTCTCAAGTATTCGCCTTACCGGCGAATGAATGATAGTCTTGAGTTTCGTTTATTAATACGCGCACCTCTCAAGTGAGTACTGCATGAGTATGCACATGGTTTTCAAGTCTCAAGTTAGGTTGATTAATCAACACGTTTACTTGAGACCGGTCACAAGACTGTTCTCAATCTTGAGAATGGTTAATTAATACGGGCCTTAGTCTTTAAGCGCGTGAGTGTTACTTTGTGAGCAGCGAGTTAATAATACTGTTGGTGAATTTTATCTTAGTGCATACAAACGGATCAGTACTGCTAAATTTAGTATTATAGGTACGGGCCAATCGAGTTATAAATGCGAAAGTTTGGATGTTTCTTTGTTTTTTTTTTTCGATTAGTTCGATTCTCTTTAGGTGCCGACGTACCTACCGACGTAACAAACGTACCTACATTTCTATTGACGAATTTACTCGACGATTTCAAAGTAATGATAAGGAGATTGACAGAGACCTGGCTAGCACATCGAAAAGCGGCAGTAATAGAGCGGCAATGGAAGGAAATGGGCTGATAATAATGATAATGACCCACCCAGCCTTTTTCCCATCATTTGGGGTGCGAACGATGGGTTTTCCTTGTCTCATAAAAACAAATCGCGTGATAATCGTTGCAGTGTCATTGTTTATGCATGTTTTTGGTAGAAAATGTTTGGTGTTCACACAGACAGGTTTCAACCGCCTCCGTGGCTCAATGTAAACAACATTAGGTTTACGATTTGGAGGTCGCGGGTTCGATCCCCAGCGGGGTACATGTTTAAGTACTCGGTTTGGTTGGTGGTTGGGCATTTTAAAATGTCCGCCTGGCTAGCTACCACCATCTTATCTAAATCTGCCGCCAAGCAGCAATGTTAATAGCATTGTTGTGTTCCGGTTGTCAGAGATAAGATAGCCAGTCCCCCAAATGTGTTGGGGTTTCCGGGTCAGTACGCTTCCACCTTCGACCTCATCTTCACTTAACATCAGGTGTGATTGAGGTCAAGTACGAACCCGTCGTGCATAAAAAAAAAAGACAAATTTAAAAAATCGCCAATGAATGACGGCATGACAGTTGAGTTTTTTCACATTGTTATCCCAATTGCGGATTAGATATTGGGATAAAACTCTGGATTATCTGTGTTATATCGACTGGTTGACTCATTACTCATTTTAGGATTATGTCCATGCGAATTGGAAAATTCATAAGACTGTTTCTTGTAATAAAAAAAATCATTTAATTCAGGATTAGACCCATATTTTGGTTAGTATTAAATAGTAGTAATTTAGTAACTTAATTCTATAAAAACTGTGAACAGAAGGGACCATACGACTGCTGCGGCACAATCAGCACTATTTGGATGTGTGCAAGCGTATCCAGTGCCGCAGCATCACGGAATTCCACCTGTTCACCAGTGTGCTCAAGATGGCCTGGAGTTGCCGCATATGCGTTTCAAAATCGACGCGCTACGTTTTCTGATGATGGCGTGGAAACCGTCTATATGCGCATCGGCAAACATTCCTGATGCGCTACAGAAACGCGGCAGCCCCATCAGTATATAAAGGCAGATCCCACCTCCGCTCTCCTCCCACTGTAACTCCTGTAAGCCAGGATCAACAGTGGTACTCTGCACAGCGCCTACTGAGGTGTCCGACGGTGTCCTACGTGACTCTATTGCTACCTTGGACCCCAGACTAATTAAAGAAAGAATTTAAGGGTGAAAAGTAGGAAAGAAAGAAAGTCCCACCTCCCCCCAGCAAATGGGTGTGTAGCTAATGTAACGCAAAAAGCCAAAGCGGCTAACCCTATGCGGGAGAGAGTCAAGTGAAGCTTGACTCCCTAATTTAATACACCACGGACAGCGCCAGATCGCAGTGAGCGTTGATTGTGGGGTAGCCAGACGGCTACCGTAGATAAAAGTGCCAATAGTAGGTATGGCAGAAGCGCTTGAACGCTCGGAAGTTATGGCGGTTATGTACTAGGTCGCCGTAATATACCGGCTGGATATCCGAATTTAGATTGTCAAGCATGAGTTTGCGTTCCAGACTCCAATTGCTGCATTCCCACAGAATGTGATTCCACCAATGCCATTGAGTACAATTTTGCTTTGAAATTACCGTGACCCGTAAGATACTGAGATACATATAAAGGCAGTCTACATTTGTATAAATATTTTTCTTTAAAGTTCACTTTAAATAGGATACCTGTGCAGGAAAGTGGCGGCATTAGCTAGCACAGAGTAACAAGCTTCGCGGAGCTTTTTAATAGTTTGAGTGCCGACGTGCGACGGTATTATTCAATTCCCCGTTCCGTTGTCGCAATAACTGCATTAGTTGTTTCTTAACTGTTGTTCGTCTCAGACCAAGTGGCGTTGCTACTCGCAAACACGTTTTTAACCCTCGACGAAAAATGACGGATGTAGTGTTTCATATTGCGTGTGTGTTTCCTATGTCCGGACATATTTCAATTAAGTGGTCCGATTTGAGTACGCTTTTTTTATATTTATGAATGATAAATAATAATATATATAAATAAATATTTGGTGCACTTACACCAATCATCTAGTCCCAAACTAAGCAAAGCTTGTAGGTACTATGGATACTAGATAACGGATAAACATACATCGTATTCATCATACAAACATTTACCCCTCGCGGGATTCGAACCCGCAACCGTTGGTTTCGCTGACAGGGTCACTACCCACTACACCAATCGGTCGTCGATAAGAATAAATGTGGGGATAGGCTCTTAGCTTTGTTTGATGAACATCGGTTAAGCTGTATCGAAGCTAATATATAAGCGTTTTAACTGTAAATTCAAAGTTACTATGACAGTTTAGTTTATCTGTTTGTTGACGGCCTGTTTGGTGTAATGGTTAGCAACTCTGCTGCTATACCAAAAGGTCGCGGGTTCGAATCCCGCTAGGGATGCCCCTAGCGGGATTCGAGCCCATATTAACATATGCATGTTTGTATGATGAATACAGACACGTGTTCCCGAGTTATGGATGTTTTTCATTTAGATGTGTATTTATTTACAAAAAAAAAATGTATTTGTGTAGTTTATCAACCATCTGGTCTCTATAATACAAGCCTAGCTGCTTAGTGTGGAACTAGATGGCGCTGTGTGTATGTGCAAAGATATTTATATTTATTTTATTTATTTATCTTTCAGGTATCATTCAAATCAGGGCGTGCACAACGCTTTAAAAGGCAGATATATTAAATAAATAATAATATGATTAAAAAATATACAAATCTTCGCAACTGTTTAGAATATCCTCTATTCGTTCGTATCAGTATCTACTAACCCACTTAATTACTCGTATTGAATTCCGTGATGATAGTTTTGCCTGGAAAGGCGGCCTAATTTGTAATGTCTATAAGATATTATATTTGTCAAGGAAAACACATAAAACCACGTTATGTCAATCCATTTTCAATTCAATTCTTTTAAGTAATGGCTTTCCTGTTTAGGATTCTGCCAGCATTATTATTGTCTCCTAGCTACCTACCACAGAGTCAAAAGTCTGTCACACTCCGCGGCAAAAGAAAAACGGGAGGCACTCATATGCTGAATAAACAATATAACAAACAAAATCTAAATATATATAACTCAAAGGTGACTGACATAGTGATCTATCAACGCCCAGCCCAAACCACTGGACGGATCGGGCTGAAATTTGGCATGCAGGTAGGTAGATGTTATGACGTAGGCATCCGCTAAGAAAGGATTTTGATAAATTCTACCCCCAAGGGGATAAAATAGGGGATGCAAGTTTGTTGTTTGTATTTTGATAAAATCTTCCACGCGGACGAAGTCGCGGGAGGAAAGCTAGTACTTCATAAAATCATACAGTAAAAACTACGAGATACGAGCAAACAAATAAGTACAAATAGGGTCACTTGACAAAGTCATGCAGATTCCTAGGAACCTTTAAAACTCGCCCAGAACGCGATCTGGGAACGTCCACGTCTACGTCCTTAAATCGTCGAGTCTGTCACCCTATGCTCAATATCGCAGTTAGTCGACCCCGGTTGGTCAGGCGGTGAGAATTCATCTGCAGCTACCTCAAGAGCATATAGCCGCTGTGCTGGTCTGCCCTTCTCTGTCTCTACCTACCACAGAGTCAAAAGTCTGTCACAATATTATTATTATATTTCCTTATACGACACGATGGTTTCATCAAAACCATAATGAAAGAATGGAGGGGAAAAGAAAAAGAGGAAGACGGAGAATAAGCTATATGCAGCAGATAAAAGAGAAGTTGAACGTCGTGTCGTATCAGGAGGCCAAGAGGAAGGCGGAGAGCAGAGAGATATGGGAAAAACCTTACTTATTTAAACAATAAAGCGTATTTGATTGATTGATTGAGTCATCTGGCTTGACAATGCATTTCGAGGACAGCTTTTTTCTGTAGTAGGTAGTTCAAATATACTAACCAACTGTGTTAAATGATAAATCTTCGGAATAGCTTAACGGACTTGTCAAACAAGGCCAATGTCCTTTCCACTCGTTATCACACTCTGACTGGACCTGGACCATGCATTATAGAGAAACTTCCTAATCAAGACTGGACACATACATACACAACGCAGTCAAACGCATAATACTCGTCATATTTCGTCGCAGGTTAAAATTATTATTATTAAATTATTGCCCACAAAAATAAAATACAAAGAACAATGAACATAGATGATGAAGTGTACAAAGGCGGTCTTATCGCTGATAGCGATTTCTTCCTCAGTTAAAAAAGCTTTTTGATAAGTAGTTGGATAGTGCAAAGTAAAAGGTGAATAACTTTACATATCAGCAGGTACATAGACGATACATAGAAAATACATAGGTATAGTAGAATACATACAAAGATAAACACTTATTAAAATAAACAAACCATAAATAAGTACAATAATAAAATACACATAACAAGCGCCGTAAATATGCGTCAATCTCGATAAACCACGAGTTTGCAGTGGAGACTTTGGGCCCGCGGTCTTCTGTCATGAAACATTTTGTAAAGGATTTATCCGTTAGACTGGTCCACGCCTCTGGAGATGTGAGAGCTGGTACCTACTTTGCTCAGCAGCTGAGCTTATGCATTCAGCGGGGCAATAGCGCTAGCGTACTAGGTACTATGCCTCACGGAAACGAGCTGGACGGCGTATTTTTTCTATAAGATATATAGGTATTTTTAATTGTGTTTTATAAATTTGTTGTTTCATGTACATACTTAATTTAAGAATTTACGCTAATAAATGAACTTTTATTCATAAATATATATAACAGTATATACAATTCATTAAAAATATAAATAATATTCCTTTAGACGCAGTTTAAACACTGCAAGCGATTCTGCGTGACGAATATTTTGCGCTAGTGGTTAAAAACTTAAAAGTACGAATAAAACATCAACATACGTACCCCTTTAGCAGAGCACTCGTTGTTGTTGTGATCTGTTGGGCATTTGGTGTGGTCCATGAAGGGAAAGATTGAGATACAGGACTGGTTGACGCACACCAGGTTGTCGCCGCACGGGGTTCCATCGCCAACAAGTCCCAAGGGGTGGATGTCTTCGTCCGCCTCTGCATTCTTCGGCAGTCCGTGGGTGGCTCTGGAATTTATTTCATAGCGAAATTTTAATGCTAAAATTCGAGAATATGCTAAGCGAACAAATAAATTTAAGGTCCGTATTTCAGACTGTTGCATAAGCGTAGATCTGCGCTTGAGCATAGTTAGAGATACCGCTATACAAGTTACATAAAGCTGTTCCTTTTTAACTGTCCTCAAGCGGCGGTCTCTACTTACAGACACAAACATACTTTATATGAGACACATATTCTCTATGAATGAGTCTATTGAGGGACATACTCTCACAGAAACAAAATTTATATGTGAGTGCACTTTCTTTTTTTTTTGTTATCATACTCGCAAGTAGGTAACAGCAGTTTTTTTTTCTTATTTTCCTGTTTGTTTTCCTCACACATATAAGTGTATGTGGGAACGCGCCTCACTGTGTTGTTTTATTTTGAACACCTAAGTGAGAGAGGGGTTGTGCTGAAAACCAGCGCTGTCAATTGCCATACGACATATTGGCAGCAAATGCTGACGCCCAATCCCCTTTGCCACAAATACATTTAATTATGCAAAATGTTATACCTACGAAATTTTCTGTATTTGTTGGCAATATATACTTTTTGTTTGTTTCTTTCTTTATATGTCCTAGGACCACTTCTTTATAATAGATTAAATGCAAAAATACCCATGTACCTTACCTACAGTCATAATAAGAAATAACTACATGATTTTCTTCAAAATTTGACCTACGAGGATACAGAGAAGTTATTGACTGTCTCGAAGTAATCTTTAAGCATAGATTTATCCTGTATATCTACTTTATTTATAGATTTTTAGCTTATATCTATATGATTATATTATTACTCTAAGTTATAGAAGCCCTAGCTTCGCCTGAAACACAGGATTTACCTAGTTCAGGCACTAGTGTTACAGTTGCAATTAAGTATTATTGTGTTGATTTTACGTTTTAATGTAACATAAGAATTAATAAATACATTCGATTTGATTTGATTTCTTACTTGAGTAATATAAGGGCCTAAAGATTTATTATGCTGAGTCGTTAGAAATTTACTGCGGCACACATAGCAATATATATGCAAATCATAATTTTCCTGCCCTTATCCCACTCTAGGTGGGGTCGGCACAACATGTCATCCTCTTCCACTCTCCTCTATCAGCCGTCATCTCCGTACTCACCCCTTTCACACACATATCATTCCTCGTCTACCCACACGTTCTTCGGTCTTCCTCTACCTCTGTATCCCTCCACATTCATACTTAGCTCTCGTCTTGTTACGTGCTTTCCATCCCTCCTCATAATGTACCCAAACCATGCTAACCTACTACTCCTCAACTTTTCTGTTATTGGTGCCACTTTCAGACTTCCTCTGATAAACTCATTCCTGATTTTGTACATTTATTTATTTATTTATTTAACACTTTATTGTATATAAGCATACACGTCAAACAAAACAAAAAAAAAACAGGAGAATATTAAAATATACAAAAGGCGAGCTTATCTCTATAAGAGATCTCTTCCAGCAAACCTCAGTAAGGAGACAAATAGATGAGGAAACGTAAAAGTAGACAGCGAGTACACTTACAAAAACAGTAGTTACATTCATATATTACAAATCATAGCCTAATTTTTATTTTGTTAGTTTTTAATACAACATATTTCTTAACAATTTGATTTCTAATAATGTAAATAAATTATTTTCTTTATTCTTTATTTCTTTTATTTGTAGTTAGATGAAGCAGTTTCGGTTTAATAATAATGTCTGTGAATTTGATGTCAAATTCAGTTTGGTCACCATCTCCGTGGCTCAATGTAAACAACATTGGGTTTACGATTCGGAGGTCGCGAGTTCGATCCCCAGCGGGGTACATGTTTAGGTACTCGGTTTGGTTGGTGGTAGGGCATTTTAAATGTCCGCCTGGCTAGCTACCACCATCTTATCTAAATCTGCCGCCAAGCAGCAATGTTAATAGCATTGTTGTGTTCCGGTTGTCAGAGATAAGATAGCCAGTCCTCCAAATGTGTTGGCGTTTCCGGGTCAGTACGCTTCCACCTCCGACCTCATCTTCACTTAACATCAGCTGTGATTGAGATCAACCTGTTGTGCATAAAAAAAAAAGAAAAAGGTCTCATTTACATGGGCCATCGAGAATCTTACTACGTTAGTACATATTTCAATTTCATTCTATATTAAGTATGTGTTTACATCCCTTAGGGTGGTTTAGGTAAGCGTGTTCAAGGTTGAAAGAGGTACGCAGGTAAACAAATAAATAGATTAACACCTTCTTTATTATTCATGACACATATAAACTTTATTCGTAATCCGAAGAACAGGTACAGTTAAGGGTAAGTGTTCTGCCTTTCATCCCAACACTGTATTTCTTTATTTTGATCTCAAATGACATCAAAACAGTTGAAATTCGATACAATTAGGAACTCTATACTTGCAAGTAAAAGTAGTGACTTCTACCAGTCAATCCTACCTTGATACTCCTCCCCACTGTATCTCCTATAATCTAGGATCAACAGTGATACTCGACACAACGCCTACTGAAGGTAGATGATGCTCTACGTGACTCTATTGCTACCTTGGTGTGAGTGTGGCTAATGAAATGCAAAACAGGATTAAGGCCAATCCTATGAAGTAGGTCGAGTGGAGCTCGGTCCCCGATTTCGTATACACAACGGACTGCGCCTACATGCAATTAGTGGGACGGTAGCAGCGGCCTATCGTCAAAAGTGCCAGTAATAAGAGTGGCAAAAACGATTCAAAGCTTCTAAATTGTGACGATTCGAAACCAGAGGTCCTATTAATAATTTCATCGTTATCGTCATCGGTTATGTTTAGACATGTGATAGGTTGGCTCATCGCTCGCTAGGTAATTTAGATAGGTAGATAAAGCATTTATTTGAACATTACAGAAACACATACAAAAATATTCGACGCAACAATCATTCTGCTTGGTGTTATTCTTACGAAATGTAGCCTTATTTCACAGTAATAAAAATAAAAACTAAAATTAAGTACAACTGTTACAACTTATAATAGAGTTGTATGTGTATCTGTAACACAAATGGGCCATCGCTCAGTGCGGATCCTCACCTATAGCGGTAAGACACTGATTTTCAGCTAGTGCCCTGCGAGAGAAAGCGAGGGTAGGGTACTAGTGCAAACATTTTCAATAACAACCATAAGTGTGTATTCTATAAAGATCATGTTGTACGGTGGTGTATAGCAATTGTATGGACCATAATGATATTCGTTTAAAATAATAATTGTCAAAAGTGGGCTTAACATAATTAACTAAATACCTACAACGCGAACGAGTCAAGATGTCTGTGAGCAGCTACCGCTAAGCTATTCGAAATGTTGGAAATGCTTTCGGAATTTGACGTTTGGTCAACGTAATCAATGACGATTCCGTTGAAGTTACAAATTATTAGAGGGGCCTTTGAATATCGGACGGATTATAGAATTTAAATAGTCAAGCACGAGTTCGCGTTCCTCTGTCCAGTTTATGCACTTCCACAAAATTTGGTGTTAAGTTTGATCGCCATGACCGGAGGGCGGAGTGTGAGTTTTGTTTCGACTTAACTTTACTACCGCGTTCACGTTTACGTGACGATTTGTATGAAGAAGTATGCAGCGTCTAGCGGATAGTTTGCAAAACGTTTTTTTTTTCATAGGTACTTTTTGCGTAAACTACTTTACTTTACTTTTCGCACACGCACGTCTTTACATTCATTAGCTATATGGCTCTATAAGCTGATCCTACTTTAAAACTCGGAAATAGTGACGATTCGACACCAGGTCGCGTTGGAATATCGGTCGGATTACAGATTGCCAAGCGTGAGATCACGTTCCTTCGTCCAGTTTATGGACTCCCACAAAATCTGGTGTGATGCTTGATCGCCATGATCACCATCGCAATGAGCAACTCGGTGAGTGCTATAGAAAACAATTTATTTCTACAGTTCAAGTGACGCATTAGGAACCGAGATATGCCTTCTAGCAGTGAGTTTGAGCTGGAATTAAATGATTTGTTGTATTATATTAGGCCTTTACCAATGAAAATGGAGATTTTTTTCTTCGTTAATCATAATGAACCAACTCCAACGATTCTATAGCTATTTCCAAATTTGTTTTTTATTTGGAAAATAGAATATATTTACAAGGTTTCACATGAAATATCTTTTAATGTCTGAGCTAAATCACATAATAAAAAAAACTTGAACACAGCTCTTTTCATGAGCTTCCCATATTATTTCTTAGATTCGCAGAGACTTTTATAAAGCGGTTACTTTTAAAAATTAACACTGCCTATATTTAACTTAATATTATCCGATAATACACAAAAAGTTTAGCTAAATTTGGATTTGCCGTTCCCAAAAAAATTTCAAAAATGTTTGTATGGAGAAAACAGTCTTAATGAAATTCTTCGTACAAAACGCCAATTTCATAGGTAAGGACCTAATATTATACTTACTTGCATTCGTATTTGTTGTTTTATATTATACTTACTTGCATTCGTATTCGTTGCCTTTGATTGCGATCACGGCTCTAGTGTAGTATTCATCCATTCCAGCAACGACTGGGTTCCGGTGGCCTTGCTGACACTGCAGTGAACCGCACCTGATATTCCTGCGAAAGAGAAATGTTTTATTTGAATGATCATCAACCTTTAAGCTGTTAAGGTAACATTTGAACACTGGCGTCAAGTTCAGCAAAGGGTCATTAATAGGCTATTTATAACCTATACAAGATCTGCTTACTCATAATTATTACAAGCTGTTATTTAGCTTGCAATGTTCGTATGTAAGTTGTCCATTTCAAAATTTGCGAACCAGTTTTCAAACACTTGCTGGTATCTGATTGAGCTGAAATTTGGCATATTTGTGTTAGTTGAGGGTAAATGTAATATTATGGTATTACCAAGCTGATTTGATGATGGAGACGGAATGTAGGGACTTGAACTCGCTGATGGCAAATGACAAGATAGTCAATTTTGAAAGATTTGAGCTAGTTTCTTTTGTTGTCATGGACACTTTCATTATGATGACGAGGGTATGAAGACGGAGCTAGAAGATTGTCACTTGAACTCCTTGATGGACTTTATGTTACTGGTCTTTCTACTAGAACAATATGTAATAATCATGATGGAATTAACTTATTAGTTTACAGTTATAGCATAGCTCGAAAAACTGTTGGCCGGTGGGAAAGTTATTGAGTAGTGATCACATATTATGCAGGTCGCGGGAAGTCGCTGGATGCAGGCCGCTTCCAATCGATCGCTCTAGTAATCTATGGGAAAGCTTATGTTCAGTAATGGACACTAAGTGGCTGATATGATGATACCATGCGAGTCAAGTCTTTACATGAACCTAATGCTGAATCAAAATATACTTACTCCATATCACATTTGATGTAATTGCCATTGTTATCTTTGCCACAGTGTCCAGTGACAACTCCCTTCGAGTTGAACTGCTCAAAGCACTCCTTATCGGCCCCTACGCTCCCAGTCCCCCAGATCTTTTCACATTGAAGAGAGAGTGTGGGACAGTGGCCAGAGAAGCAGTAGCCCTTGTTTCCTTCGCATGGCTCTCCGTTCTTGCGATGGGCATCAGGAGGGCAGGACCCTGACTGACCAGTGCAGCTCTCTTCTAGGTCGCATTCGTTGGACGCTTCCCGGCAGACGATGCCACGAGGCTTTAGCTGTAAAGTTTGGATCTTATGAGACACTTTAGAGAAACCATTAATATTAATGACTGCATTATAAATGTAATTTTCTTTTGTTGAAGTTTCTCTTAATTTACTAATTATATGCCGCAGTTAGCGATAAATTAGCGATTGTGTGGGTAAATGCTACTTTAAAGATTTAAGGTAATATCTTTAGTAGCTTGACATAATATCGCAATTTCCCGAGCTACCCTGTACCACGAGAGGCTGGCACCGTCCCAATCGCTAGCAACGCCCGCGTTTCCCCGACATATACGTTTCGCAGTTCTTGTTAAAAGTATGATTCACTGGCGGAGACTTTCTTTATATCCCAAAAACTTATGCAGCATTTTTAACATAATTCGCATCTCAGAATAATTAGTTTAAATTTTGTAATGAGTAAGAATTTAAGGATAAGGATAACGATGTCCAAGGAAGAATACTAAATATACCTCAGTGATGGCTTATGGCACTGAAACGTGATCTCTCACTATGGGCCCCACAACAAAGCTTCAAGTCACGCGCAATGTGCTATGGAGAGGGCGAGGATATGGAGTGAAGGCATTCGTAGACGAACGAAAGTCTCTGACATAGCCCAGCAGATTAGCAAGTTGACGTGTCTGTGGCTGGGCACATAGCTCGAAAAACTGATACCTGGTGGGGCATCACCAGTTCTCGAGTGGAGACCACGCAATGCTGAGATGGCGAAGTCATCGACAAGCGGATCAGTGTGTTAAACTGGCAGTGGAGTATAGCTCGAAGAATTGATGGCCATTGGGGCATCAAAGTAACTGCTGAAGGTTGTGGGAACTCACTGTATGCTGGAACAATTCAGCAGTGAAAATCCTGTGGTTGATATTATGTTGATGAATTACCATGTAATAGTTTTCACTCTCATGTTTATAAAGATAACATCACAACTCCCTTTTCACCTACATAAATGACTTCAGCAGTTTCTGTAATTTATTTTGGCGTGAAACTTTTAGAACCGGCTACATTAATCAGCAGTATACGTCTTGGTCACAGATAAAAGTTAACTAGACTGACCTAAAACTTAGTTTGTTTTACTTGTCACTGGAGAAGTTTAGGAGATCCCACCCAAATCAGAATTCGTGTGGTTAATGTGATTTGAAAGGTTCAGCGATGATCTCTAAACTGATCTGTGTGCATACAATTAAATTAATGCCTAGGCCCAATGACTAGAGATGAGCATATATTATTTTGAAACTGAACTGTATTTTTTTACATATAAATTAAATAAATAAGGTTGAGACTTCCTAGTAAGTAATACCTGTGACAGGAAAACTTGCTCCTCCTTAATAAACTTTTATTAATTGAGAAATAATTACAAAAGTATAGGTAGCTATAAAGAAACATGTCTTTGATTTTTGATGAAATGTGTGTGTATGAGTGTATATCTGTGTGTACGAAAGAAAAAAGACGCGTGTGTTAATTTGTACTTGTGAATGCCCTTCGACATGGTCTTGGGTTCAGATGCCTCGTTTAGAACGTAGGTCAGCCACATTCACAGGTAACAGATACCATAGAAATTATTCAAATGTAGCAAAGGAACTCATCAATTTGCTCATAACTAACCTTTAACTACGTCTTTAGTCTAAGGAGAAGATGAAGTTGTCCAGGATTAGTATGTTAGAAACACTAATGAGAGGGGTACACTAACTAGAAACTTAAAGCTGAATCAATATGATGTAGGTTTGGCTCACTCAGTTTGGGTAAGTCTGCATCGGTATCAGCTAGATTGTTGAAGGATATGTTTCTATTTTCTCATCAGTGAATCTTGGTTAGAGTATGATGAGACTGTCATGTCTAGAATGTATCAAAATTAAATGCGAATAGCCATCCAGTGTATTACGGGTATCTGGTTGCAAATCGTGATAGCTTCCGTGCTTTTAAATCTTTCTGCCATTCGTATTACTGGCCAATACACTAATTAGATTAGCTATTTACCAAGAACTCACTGCGCCCCTTGGTGCCGTACGTGGTGTATTCTATACTCATTAGGGACTGAGCCTCACTCAGTCCCCTTTTCCCATTTAATTTTAACCTCATACCAGGGTTTTTTGCTTTTCTCTGGCTACGCTCCCATTTGTAAAGGGGAAGGAGGGAATAATTTTATTTTTTCTTCAATAAACCCTTTTTTCTTCTTCTTAAATAAATTTTGGGCCCAAGGTAATTTAAAGTCTTTTCTCGGGACCCGCTTACTTTCAGTAGGCGACGTTCAGCTGTACTACTGTTGATCCTGGCTACAGGAGTTGCAGTGGGAGGGTGTGGAGGTGGGTCATATCATGTCTAGAAGAACTCTAAGTCTTTGTATTTGTTGTATATGTAACTGGTGCGGGTAATCAGAGATGTTTGCCGATCTATTGTGGTCGTCACTAACCTACTACGTGCAAGGTGTGCTTACTTGCCAACATTGCGCACGGCAGTTCACCGCAAAGATCGGCAATGTTAGCCATTTTTGAATTACTTTTTGCATATGCTTTCTGTATTAATTCAATAAATTGCCACCTTCTACCAGTCGTCATCCATTAATTACACTTAATATTGTATTGTTCCTACACATAAAAAGGGGAAACCAAAATTCTTTAAAAATACGGTTTATATTGCCTGAAACACAGGATTTTCCTAGTTTAGGCACTAGTGGTACAGTTGCAATTCAGTATTATTATGTAGATGTACCATTTGAATTAATAAATATATTTTAATTGATTTGATATTGTGCACGATTATTTATATGACTGTTTGTTTATGTAAAATTAAAATTAAAAAACATCAAGTCTGTGTAAAAGGAAATAAACCTCACGCATTGCGTGATAAAGTTCTTTATTGTTAGATCACAAGCTGTCAATGGTTGCACTTGGATTTATTTTTTTTACTCGAATTTATGAACTCAGTCTTACTTGGAAGTAAGACTGAGTTCATAAATTCGAGAAGTATATCTTTCTGGTTAATTCCTTTACATGTTGTACATAGACGGGGCTGCAGCAGCGGCATAAGCTGGTCTCGCTGCATCCAAAATTCCAATAGCGTCATGCGGTCAGCTGACACTGGTACTGTACCCACTTATAGAACTAAATATACCTGGCATCTTTCACAGCACTCCCCTGAAGCGCATTGAGCTTCCTTGGTCAACCTGCAGGTGTACGGGTCACAGCAAGGGTTGGAGTTCTGGCACTCAGCGATGGTTCCGCAATCACACTCTTCGCCTTCGTCCAGCCTGCCGTTGCCACATTGACGATGGATGACCAGCTGGTGGAGAAATTGACAAAAATAATAACCGTGTATTTAGGTTTTTAGCGCATTAGGGCTTAACTTCAAGCAGCGTTTGGCAAGGTCAGTTCTTGAGGTGACCACAAGTGTATTATATATACTTCTAAAGTAAACAGTGCTATAAATATGCTATACCGTGTCCAGCCTTTGCAGCACGACAGCGTTTGTCGCGCGCGACGCGAAGTGAGAGCGGGATAGTTCTATATTTCGTCCAAATGAATGTGCGAGACAAATATTCGCGCGACATAAATCTTTATCGCGCTTGTCATGTTCCTAGTGCAGGTTTAAAAACTAGCCTGTTTGAAAATATTGCTCTCATAAACAAAATTTAAAATATCGGTCTTTAAAAGCAATCTCAGATCATGACATACTTTATGTAGGTACAGTCACGTTCAAAAGTGCAGTTCATATGGTTATTTCTAAAGAAAAATACATTTAATTCTTGTGCAGTAAATAGATCGCAGTACATAATAATGATACTCGGTACTTGCCTTAAATACGAAGGCTTTCGGAAAAAAAAATCGTTTGAACTTTGACTATGATTTGCACTTTTGAACCGAACTGCACCTATGTATCATGTAATGTTATTGCATATAACTTATGTATACACAATTTCATGAATACAAGTTTATGGGACTATATAGGTTTAAACTGTAAGTAACCGTCTGGCTGTTGAAAGGAAAAAAATTTTTTTTTAGGAAAACTCCTTGCTCCAATTTAATGCAATTAACTACGTCGTCGTGTGTAGAAAACGAAAAAAAAATATTATTCCAAGCAGCTCTCAATTATAACAAGTCCCCACCGCCAACCACATCAGCGCAGCCATTACCACCGCAACCGATTCGAATGCAAAACAGATTCCCACGCTGGAAATTAATCAGGGAGTCAGCCATTGTTATTTGTCGTCCGTAGAGTTCCTTACGCCCCACTCCTTTAATAAAAGTTATGGTAATACTGCCCTCGCGCAGAATTATCTCTTCGTTTGCGTATATATTATAACGAAAGAGCGCCCGGACGGTTTATTGGAATAAATTTACATACCGCCGAATGATAATGCAAACCTCCACTCGGGCTTCGATTTGCCACGCTTACATATTTATCGAACGATGATTGTGAAGGTACGGGTGTACGTACGAGTTATTTCCGTCTACCCATCTATCTGTGTTGCCAGCTCCAGAAAAAAAAAATTACGCATCTTACGATTATTTTCATGTATGTAAATGCTCCATTTTACATTTCAATAAAAATTACGAAAAGTTCCCTTTCTGAATCCACTTCCGAAAAAGTGGAATTTACAAAAAAACTTTGGATTTACGATTCGGGCGGGTTCGATCCCCAGCGGGGTACATGTTTAAGTACTCGGTTTGGTTGGTGGTAGGGCATTTTAAATGTCCGCCTGGCTAGCTACCACCATCTTATCTAAATCTGCCGCCAAGCAGCAATGTTAATAGCATTGTTGTGTTCCGGTTGTCAGAGATAAGATAGCCAGTCCCCCAAATATTTGGGTTTCCGGGTCAGTACGCGTCCACCTTCGACCTCATCTTCACTTAACATCAGGTGTGATTGAGGTCAAGTACCAATCCGTTGTGCATAAAAAAAAAACTTTATTTACAAATAAGAATGTATTTGAGTAGTATATCAACCATCTGCCCCCGTATGACATCGTTTGTCGCGCGCGACGTAGTAGTGAGAGTGGGATAGTTGTATAATTCGTCCAGGTGAATGAGCAGGACAAAAATTATCTCGCGCGTCATAAACGTTTATAGCGCCTGTCATGATCCATAATCCGTACTTGCAATGGAACTAGATGGCGACTGTGTACGTTCAAGAATATTTATTTATTTATTTGATTTAGTTATAATCTTAGAAATAATAAAAAGGAATATACCTACTTGCATGAAAAATTGGGAAGTATATTGACAGTTGGACGAGTGCGATCTGGTGTGAATTGATTAAAAAGTAACAAAGTGATACATATCACTTCATCTGGCAACACTGTTCAACTTAGTAGCCAACGTTGGTTCAAGGCTTTTGTCTTGGTAATGTAAATCTGATTAGGTGTGTTACCAAGTTTCTTTTTAGGGTGTATTTTTTGCGCCTCGTTTCGGTGGGCATGAGGAATATTGATTTGAACAGGGGAAATTAAATTAGGTTTGAGCTGCTCGTGTATTTTTCAGTTTTGTGCTGCTCTTTTGGGTTGCTTTAACTTCTTAAAAGGTGTCTGTGGTTATCCATTTTCCGTTTGGACCTTGACTAATACTTGATGCAATCCCACAGGCTTATTATCAACCCGTAGAAGTAGGGCAATAGTAACTGGTAAGGTCGTTGTCGCGCAAATTGCGCAACGTCTTCTCGTCCAAAATACCTCAGGCTTTAGTCAATTCTTCAAGAGATTCTTCATTCATAATGCGAACGGCCAAGGCATGGAACTCCCTCCCGGAGTCAGTCTTTCGTAAATCCTACAACCTTGGGATCTTCAAGAGCAGGGTGAATATCGCCTCCGTGGCTCAATGTAAACAACATAGGGTTTACGAATCGGAGGTCGTGGATTCAATCCCCGGCGGGGTACATGTTTAGTACTCGGTTTGGTTGGTGGTAGGGCATTTTAAATGTCCGCCTGGCTAGCTACCACCGTCTTATCAAAATCTGCCGCCAAACAGCAATGTTAATAGCATTGTTGTGTGCCGGTTGTCAGAGATAAGATAGCCAGTTCCCCAAATATTTGGGTTTCCGGGTCAGTACGCTTCCACCTTCGGCCTCATCTTCACTTAACATCAGGTGTGATTGAGGTCAAGAACCAACCCGTTGTGCATAAAAAAAAAAGAATAGGCATCTACTGAGATCGCGTGCTTCATCTTCGGCCACATCGTCACTTCCCATCAGGTGAGATTGTGATCAAATGCGTATCCAGTTAATCATAAAAAAAAACGTGTGTTATCAGTGAAAACTTCGGCACTGAAACGTGGTGTCTCACTATTGACCTCATAAGAAAGATCAAGGTCATGCAACGAGCTATAGAGAGGGCTGGTGGGCGTTACGCTACGTGATCGAATCAGGAATTAAGAATTCCGAACGAAAGTCACCGACGACATATCCCAGCAGATTAGTAAATTGACGTGCCAATGGGCGGTGCACATCGCTCGAATCACTGATGCCGGTGGGGCATTAAAATTCTCGAGCTGAGACCACGCACAGGCAAGCTGCAGCAAGCAAGCATGACATCCATTCACAAAGTGGACGGACGACCAAATGAGGGTCGCGAGAAGTCGTTGGATGCAGGCTTCTTCTGGTTGGAAGTAGTAAGTTTATTGTTACCTTTTAGTCTTTAGAGTCTTTTAGAGTACTTTCTTTGTTATTAGCTTAAAAGGAAAGGAAATTGACAATGCCCATTTACAGCAGCTATTTATTATGCAATCTGAGAATGCCTACAGCAGCTACATTACTCTAAATTATTTTATAATCCTTTTATTTGTATCCACATATTAGTTAATAATTAATGTACTTTCGCCTTCACATTTAATTAGGTATACCTTTAAAATTAATTTATTGTATTGTAATGGACATGTCCAAGTGCGAGGAAGACGCCTATGGAAAAAATAAATGAGTATGAGCATAAAAGAGTCACCTTAGAGGAGATTGTGCAATCTACTTACCTCATTAGGCTTATTCAGAAGACACAGCCCCTGCCCAATCCGAAGCTCATTGATGTAGTCATTCTTGGAACAGTCGGAGAATTTATATGGTTGTACGTTCTCCAAGCCCACTATGGATTGCGCCATGATACAGCCATGCCAGTCCCGACAGAAGCACTGCTCGCGGCCGTCATCGTGACTCATACCTGGATGGGACACAAGAATTTACATGAATACCGTCGGTACAATACAATCTGACTAAGGCAAACTGAAAAATATCTCATGTAAAAACGGCTATTAATGAAACGGGGCAAGGCACGTACAGTCGGCAACACAAGGTAGCACGGATAATTCTTATGATATTGTTTGGAGATTTTAATACTTTGCATTTTTATTAACTATAATTATTATTGTACGTCCGAAATGGACAAGCTGTTGTGTAAAAAAAAAGAGAATAACATCTCCTGTACACAGTTTGACAATAAAATTCTATTCTATTCTATATATACAGGCTGTGGTTTTAAACAGTCTCCATATTATACGAAAGTCTACAACAAATAGTATAAATGTGCTTAAAACTACTAAATAATAAATTAAGAACATGGTCAGTGCCCTATTCATCTTGTAAGGTTTTATGCTTTATACCAAAATTTGCGTATACTATACTAGCCCAGAGGCTCGACGAACGACCGATACAATAAAGTCAACGAACATAAACATTTCGATCATTCTAGTGCTGTGTGGTGTCGACACATAAAAAGAATAGCACCAACCCATCTCTTCCCGTGGATGTCTTAAAAGGCGACTAAGGGACTTTCCATAAAAACATCCATAGACTTGCAGGTTTTAACGGCGATGGGATCACCCCCTGTCACCTGTGCATTTCTGTGATTCCTAGGGTGAAACATGGATGTTGTTTCAAGCATTAATCTTTTAATGTTTGGAACACCCAAACGCTTCGTTTGGGATGTCTCTGACCACCCAATTTGGGATAGAGGTCGTGACTTTATGTATGTATGTATACCCATTGCGTAGTTTCCTTCTCTCCCAAATTACCAATAGTGTTGAAGCCAAGTAATGTTGATTAGATTTTTTTTATTGGTAGGTACGTGTAGCGTACCGACATAAAGACATTTAGAGGTTGAGGTGTTCGAAATAAAATTTAAGGTTGTAGGTACTTACGTAATGTGACTTATGTTACTCGTAACAACTGCTCAAAATGTGCGCCTCCACGAGCAATACACAGTTCGGCACGTCGCCTAGAGTTTTCTTTTAATTTTCGTAAAACGTAAACGTTTTCGTTAACCGTTTCAAAGGCAGACACGACTCGCGAACGCAATTGCACTACACTGGTAATTTCCTCGTTGTACATTAGTCTTTTCACATCACCCCATAAATAAAAGTCTAAAGATGTAAGGTCCGGAGACTGGGGAAGCCAAGCCACTGGACCACCACGTCCCACCCACTGTGCTCCAAACATATCATTCAGGTAGTTGCGCACAATGCTCAAGCTGTCACCAGCGAGGGCATACATCCGCACCATCTCCAAGTAATCTCTGTTAGAGTAACGCGACATTTTATTTTAAGCAAAATTTACGAAAGTCGTACCACGTGTGCTTGTGCTTTCGCGGTGGCGGCAGCGGGCAGACTAACCGGAGTTTAGCGAAACCGCTTGCAAACCTGCGCGGCGCGTGCGGCCGTAGATGCCGACAAAGAAGCCGGTCCCTTTGTCGGCGCTGCCTAGACGGCGTGTGGCGGCACCGGCAGCGTGGGAATTTGAACTAGCCGACACCTTAGTATAGTATACGCAAAAAAAACAGATGCTTCAAAATAAATTCGATATTTTGATTTTTTTTAAGGTATACTTTTTTTAATTGATTTATAATCACTTACAGCAATACAATCCCCTCCTTCAATTTGGAGACTGTTTAAAACCACAGCCTGTATAATAACATATAAAGCTTAAAATACTTCTACACTTTAGTGAGCTGATTCTAGTAAAATGGTGTAATTAAAATTCTGATTTAATTTTTCAGCTGTTCCACACAAAAGCGATACAAAATGTAATAAAAGATCTTGAAGTCCTGGAATGAATTGTTGGTACAAGCTGTGTAATAAATATGCTCACACATAATACATATATAATATTATAAATGCGAAAGTTTGGATGTCTGTTTGTTGCCCAATCACGGCGAAACGGATGAACGGATTTGGATGAAATTTGTTATACAGGCAGAACAAAGCCTGGATTAAGACATAGGATATTTTTTATCCCGACAAAGTGAGAACTTCCCTCGGGATAAACAAATATCGGCGATAAAGTTATTCCACGCAGGCGAAGCCGCGGGCGGAACCTAGTCTAACTAATATAGTGTTTTCACCTTAGGCTCCACTGAAAACCAGCGTTGTAGTCTAACTTCTAGACTGCAACTTATGCCTTAGACCTTCTTTGATACCACTTTGCGACACCGAAAATTAATTTTTAAGAACTTTAGTCTATAAGAGAAACTGCTTACCTATTTTTATTGAATATTGTAAACTACATTATGAGATAGGAGTACCTATTCTAACACATGAAATTGTTTTGTGTACTATACTTTTATCTCACTCGGTCCCAAAGTCACTGTATATATTTTCACACTTTATGTAAAAATAATATGTGTGGCTAAATGGGTCAAATAAACGATTCTTATTCTTATTATTCTTAATATTATAAATGCAAAAGTTTGGATGTTTGTTCGTTGCCCAATCGCGGCGAAACGGATGGACGGATTCAAATGCAATTTGGTATAGTATAGGTAAAATATACCCTGGATTGATCCCGATAAAGTCGGTAGTTCCCGCGGTATAAAGAAAGCTATTCCACGCAGGCGAAGCCGCGGGCGGAGAACTAGTAATACATAATTTGGAAATAATGATATGTACAAACCAATCATCCTAAAAGTATCACATGGGCTAAAGTGTTACCTCCAAAAATTTTTACTTTTCTTATTTTCCTTAACTTTTTATTATTTTAATTAAGTGTTTACGTTTTATTATCCTTTATAAAAATAAAAAAAAATCCAAATAGAAAAAAAATAAAAAATAAAAATTGTCTTAGCCGGATTCGAAAACCGTGTCTTTTCGAAAGATGTTACCTAAGCACTCGTGTCGCTTGCCACTAGACCACGATATCAATTAGCAGAGCAGACGAGATTTTCTTACTCATTTATATGTGACATATTATTATGGATTTGGTTTGAGTGTTGATATTGTATGAATACTTTCTAATAGATGGTGCTAGAGTGCTTCGGTCGAGTGCTTCGGTCCATACGGTCCATATAATACTTTTAGGGAGATTCGTCTGTACACTTACCTATGTTATGTCCGATCATGTGCGCCATGGTTCCAGCAAGGAGGTGTGGCTCGTATGTGTTAGTGTCCACGGATATCCCGACGGATTTTGGCGTGCACATCGTATCGGGAACTGATATCCCGGATTCATCACCGGGAAACATGATGCCACTGAAAAAGGAACATTTGATTATAACTTGAAATTTAACGACCGATTGGTGTAGTGGATAGAGACCATGTCAGCGAAACCAACAGTTTCGGGTTCGAATATCGCGAGTGGTAAATGTTTGTGTGAGGAATACGAACATTTATTCTCGAGTCATGGATGTTTATATAAATATTTATGTATGTTTGTAAGCTTTGCTAAGTTTGGGACTATATGATTGGTGCAACTGTCCGAAATGTTTATATAATTAATGTACCGATGAGGTTTCTGACGTTTTTGACACTTCACGACACAGAATCTAATAGCTTTTTTAATCTACCCCTCGTAACTTAATCTTAACTTAACTTTACCTAAAGTTATATACTAATTAATTAGTAAGAACCAGGGAGTCACTGGTGAGAAGCCGTCGCCAATTGACACATAACCAAAGTGATATCCGATGTATTTCTTATGCACATTTTAATTTATAATCTGCGTCGACATGACTCTCTCCGGGACAGGTTTAAAGAAATTAATATTTTAACTGTTCCTTCACTGTTTATTTACCTAAATATTAAGTACGCTCGAAAAAATATTTCTGCGTTCCCGAAAAATAGTGACAAGCATAATTTAAATTTGAGATATAAGAACAAATTGGCTACCCCGACTAAGCAAAGTTAATACATCGTTTGTGGGATACTGTATACACTTTTATAACCTTATACCTGAGAATATCATTAATCTAACTGAGAAAAATTTAAAGATTATGTCAAAATAATATTAGCAAAAAAGGGTTACTATAAAATTAGTGACTACCTGAATGACAAACACGCTTGGTGTACTTCGACCCCAAAATTATAAAATTGTATTAGTTACATACTTTATTTTAAAAAAAAGGACAGCAATGATCCTGTGGGTTTCTTGCGCCGCTTCTTTTCCCACAGATGATTTCCCTTTCCGAATTAGTAGCTTGGACATACCGACTGACAGATAAATGCAATAAACTTTTTTTATTGCCAGCAGATTTAAATTAGCATTCAACAATTGATATCATGTATCTTACGTTGAAATAAATACTTGAAGTTTGAAGGTGTACTTAATTTAATTTTTTAATTCACATAATATCTATTAAGTAAGCAATATGTATGTGGATAAATTGATTTGATATGATAAGTGTAACATTATTATTATTATTTAACTTCCGATGACATCTCCCTTTACTAAGACATTAACCTAAATAGTATTTCAATTTAGGTGTTTTAATAAATAAATATAAGAATAGAACTAATTTACATGAAACAACAAATTTATAAAACACAATTAAAAATACCTATATCTTATAGAAAAAATACGCCGTCCAACTAGCTTCCGTGAGGCATAGTACATAGATATACGCTAGCGCTATTGCCCCGCTAAATGCATAAGCTCAGCTGCTGAGCAAAGTAGGTACCAGCTCTCACATCTCCAGAGGCGTGGACCAGTCTAACGGATAAATCCTTTACAAAATGTTTCATGTCAGAAGCCACGGGCCCAATGTCTCCACTGCAAGCGCCGCAAACTCGTGGTTTATAGAGATTGACGCATATTTACGGCGCTTGTTACTTTGAGCTTGTTCAGCCGCGGTTCCAGCTCTTTGCGCAGTTCCTTGTATATGGGACGGTGCCAAAGTGTCCGCACAAGTTGCGTCCCATACCAAGGTGCGCCCCAAGCACCAGGGTACCAAGGAGATGATGTTTAATGGACAATATATATATGAAATGACAAGTAGGTATCAAATATTATGTAAATGTAATATAAATATAGTATTTAGCAATAAGTTACCTAAAATGTTGCATGCCGGTAAAGGTTAAATGTGAGAACTACTCTACATATTATTCCAACCTTATAAACCACATTTACTGCAAATAAATGATTTGATTGATTGATTGATTTAAGGTTTAAGGTTTGAAAAAGTGAACAGGCATTATGTATTTTTGCTTACAATGAAACTACATAACTCCTCTTCACATTCAAAACACATAAAATCCCATTTACGGACCCGACATAAAACAATTGTCCATACTTTCTCTACGAATTATAAAAGGTCCTCGAAAGCTGTTACGAATCCTAAAATTATATACACATAAAACCCATGCGGTGTCCCTTTACGTTCGCTCCCATATTAAATGAGTATTTATAATCTTTAATGTTGGCACCACTGGAGATCGGGATAAAGGTGGTGAAGTTAACGGATAAATTTGTTGAATTATTCGTTGACATAAGCGGCAATTACTAACGTTTGCGACACCTGATCACTTGATCATTCCTGTATTGAATAACTATTTAAGTATTTAAAAACAAAGAAAACCGACAGCATTATTGTATTTTTCGGTCATTATGTTGGAAGTTCTATCATAAAATGTATCCTATTAAACTATCCAGACGAATCTTATGACACTATGCACTTCGAAATCGGTCAAGCCGTTTAGAGTACATAAAAACATTTCTTGGGCAGTCGGGTTAAAAGTATTTATTAGTCATGGTGTATTTACTTTGCGACACTGAAGAAAATATGTCCAAGTATGTATGTCGAAATCTGTTTGTTTTTCATTTACCTCGAAAGGTGGAAGCGTACTGACCAGGAAACCCCAACACATTTGGGGGACTGGTTATCTTATCTCTGACAACCGGAACACAACAATGCTATTAACATATGCATATTATAACTATTTAATTTTGTTAGACCCTAAATATTGGGATGCAACAGTTAAAATACTTATTTCTTTAAACAGAGAGATTCTTTAAACGAGAGTCACGGCAGCGTAAATTATATATCGCTCTGATTGCTCTTTTTTGTAGAATAAATATTGTTTGAATATCTGCAGCCCTACCAGTCAGTTACACATTCCTGTCGCTGGAAGGAACAAGGATGCGTCGGAGCGGCAGTAAGATGGCGACACCAACGCACGCCTGGACCGCGATTCTCATGCATCCGAGACTTCAATGTCGACACACCTCAGTATATCTGTCACTTTCACACTTATAAGCAAGTGCAAGAGTGACAATATGTGGATTTCCATCGATATTGACGTCTCGAATGAGCGAGAAGAGTCCGGCTAAATCAACCCCATATCGTCGTAACGGGGACCTGGCGGATATATCTGAGGATCTACAATCCGCCCTGATAGGTCCCGAGGGGAACGCTTTCAGCAGCATAGATCGGGGAGCATGCACAGTACCAACCTTGAACGACGTCTCGTTAGAAGGAAAGGGTCGTCAAATATGCGAGAAGGAACCCCTTCTTTCTCATTGCCCAACTAGTTGAGCAGTAAGGAAATAGTTTATGAAGGAACACCCCAGGGGTTTCAGTCGATAGGAAGATGGAGACCGTTTAGGACATCACATTGCACTCGCCCCTTTTCAAAATCTCCATAAGTTTTCTGTATTGTCTTGTAATTTCTTGTTATTATTAATATTGTTACTATTGTTGCTGTGGTGTTAAATAAATTAATAATTATAAAATTTATGTCCATATTTTGTGTGCTCGAAGGCTCAAATACACCACTGCAGCAGCGTACGATATTTAATACTACTTTATTTTAAAAGGATTAGAATAAATTTACGTATGATCTTATACGAGTACAGCCTTATTGAATACCACCCCTTACGGAGATGGGAACCCCTTCATTTACATACTGTGTACTTATGTATGAGCGAGCACATGCTCGAACAAGATGCAAAGCAGCTAGAAAATTGCGTGGAATTCTCAATAACCTGCCAAGTTAAACTAGATCATTTGTCTAGAATTAAACTTAACTGATCTGATCGACATCGGAGACGAATTGGTGGAACTTGCTAACAAGTTGTGATAACCAGCGGAGCTGCAAATTACAAAGATATTATGTACCTCGGACTTGGCAGCGAAGTTCGCCGTAGAAACTCTAGCTAACTCCGGCGATATCGTTGAATTTAATTCGGTGTGTTTCGCCGAAATTCGTGTTGTCGATTTTCGGGATTGTCGACAGGCCAATTTTGCTACACAAGGTGTTGCAAATTATGTTTATGTCATTCATAATTGTGCCGTAAAAGAAAGAAAAAGAAGAAATCGTTTATGTCGCAACAATGTTTGCGATAAGTGAACCGCCCAAAATGGGACAAAACGAACGACTTCAGTCAAGTCAAAAATGCTTTATTTTGTAGGTACACAGGGTACACTTGAAATAGTCAATTTCACATTTTTTAAGTTACTGCTTGTAACATGCAATTTTCCCCTAAGCAGTACAAGCAAGAAAATATACTTTTCAAATGTAATATACGTTTTACATTTCATTATTAATTGCGAAAAAGCCTGGCATGCGAACGGGCTGGAAGTCCAAGGATGTTTATCATCTAAATAGTCTATATTTTATAATATGCTTTCTTATTAACTTTCTGTTTTATAGTATCTTTAAATTTATTGAAAGGAAGATTTTATATATCAACAAGAACTTTATTGAAAAAGCGTGTACATAACCCTTTGAATGAATTACTGACTTTGCGGAGGCAACTTATGTGACATGCAAGTTTATCTATATTTCTTGTTTTCATATCATGTTTATCACTATTTTTCTTAAATGACGCAATTTTATTTTGACACTCTTTGTTGTACTTAATTTTCAAGAATGTACTGTGAAGGAAAGGTTAGATATTATACTCTTTACGTATATCTACAGGTCTCAATTGGTAAATCGCACGAAGACGGCCTACCATACTGCACCATTGATGGGTAAACGCCTCCCTCCTCTCTCTCCACGCCTCTCATCCCGAGCTTTCTCTGACCATTAGATACTTACATTAATACTAATCACCATACACACGAACATCCCCACACACACAAACACACCCCACACACATACAAACACAATAACATAACTCATAATACTCTTGGCCTATACTTATCATTTTTGTTACACATATATATTGTTAGTTCTTTAGTTTAATGTTAGTTTTTAAGTTAATCGATATTTGTGACACGTTTTGGGTTACTGCATCAGACACAATATGCTTTTTATTGTTTTATATGTCGAGAGTCAAGTTGTATCCCTACACGTGTCAATAATGTTATTATTATGTTTTTAGCTATGATGACTATAAGGCTAGTGATACTGTCCTATGGGGAAGGGCACTGTATGCTGAAATACAGGTTTTTCAACCTAGTTCGGCAACAGGGGCTATATTATTGGAATACAAAATTACTAGCTTAACCTGTAGACGGACGCCGACACCGATCGGTGTCCAACACCGATCGGTGTCGGCGGTACACCCGACTTTCAACTCTCAATTGTAATGATTATAGAGTTCCAATTCCTTTGGACTGTGTTTGAACTTGTTCTCTATTAAATTCCGCATCCAATAATGTGCGCCATGTCATGTTAGCTATGATATTTAGTCTGTATTTGCGAAAATATTTTTTTTCTCTGTGGGTGGGAGTATAGGCATAGAATTCCAACTACTGTTTTTTATTAGAACAGGTTTAGGAACCTGGCCATAGAGCTTCCAATTCTCTTAACAATTTATTGAATTACCCGTTTTTTTAAGAAAAACATGAAATAAATCTGTACTTTCCGTAAAAATACCAATTATATCGTGGATATAGGTATACCTACATATTACAACTCGTAACATTTTTCTGATTTTTTGTATTATAGCTGTAGTAGTGTTCATTCATTATATCCATAGATAATATATTCCCGTAGCTATAGCTTTTCACAGATCACAAATACACCCAGTAGAAGAGTATCTATAAACGTTTTTAACACCGCAGGTATTTTCGAAAATTTGACAGGCGCGCCGAGATACTTGACCCGCGGAATTATAAAAAGGAAAGAGAGGACACAGAGGTTAATATAGATTATAAGATAAACTGTAAACTTTTTTGGAATAAACTTATTATTATTATATTATTATTATTAACAAATACATACATGATAATGCAAAGATCTGAAAAGTAAGTCGAGAACATTTTCGAAAAAGACTCGTCATCATCATGTCAGCCCGTAAACAAACTTTCTCCTGCAGGGTCTTGTATAATGAGGGAGTATGGGCCATAGTCAACCACGCTGACCCAATGCGGGTTGGTCACTTCACATGCCGTAGAGTTTATTTCTCAGGCATGCAGGTTTCCTCACAATGTTTTCCTTTACCGTTTAAGATCAGTCGGATAAATGCATTTAATTAATGAAATTAAGTGTTCCATAGTAACATAAATAATGCGATATATGCATTTAAATTCGATATTTTGTATGATTTCTATTAACTTTTCAGATCTATGTATCCTGATTACACGTATAAAGTTTCATTAGAATCGAATAATTCATTTCGGAAAATTTGGACAAGTTTGTTCGCATTGACGTGTGGAATAAACTCTCTTAAAGCTAAAGTCACATTAATACAAATTTATCTTGCAGAAGATAATAACGAGTCTGGTCCAAAGCTGACCTCACAGGCGAATTATCGGATAAGCGACTAATTGCGTCCACGTTAGGGGTTCAGATAGATAATTCCATTAGCATGTATGACGCATGGGCGATCGAAATCACTTCAACAATTGATTTTTGGGGGGAAATTAATGGGATCGTATTCATTTCAATTCAAATCCGTTTGGTGTAGTGGTAAGAAACTATGGCTGCTATAGCAAAAGGTTGCGGATTCGTACCCTCCTAGTAATATAATGTTTGTATAATAACTATACCCAATGAAATCAAATCATCAAAATCAAAAATGCTTTATTTTGTAGGTACACAGGGTACACTTAAAATAGTCAGATTTCACATTTTTAAAGCTACTGCTTGTTCAAAAGGCAATTTTCCCCTGTGAAGAACAAGCAAGAAACTCGAGAGGTCGCTCTTTTAAAAAAAGGTTTTCATATTACAAAATTATTATTATATTTTAATATTTCATTATTAATTGTGAAATAGCCTGGTTATGCGAACGGGCTGGTTATGTCCATGATTGTTTATCATCTAAATAATCTGATATTTTATAATATGCTTTCTTAATAAGTTTCTGTTTTATAGTATCTTTAAATTTGAAAAATAAATAAAAAAGACGTACTATGAATGTAAAAAATCTCTATGTAACTGGCTAAACACTAAAACCTATGACAAAGTTGAAACACTGATGGCTCATTTAATAAATAAATACACATTTCAAACAAACCACTCATTTCCTTATCATCAGGCTGCAGACGCACTATAAATATATACACACTCATATACATATACACACTCATTCACACACACACTCATACACACAGACACACACACATACACAAACACATACTTGCACACACACGTACATAATAAATTAGTTTTTACATTTTTATTTCATTCTTATTTTATAAGTAGCATAATATTAACCTATTTCACCTTCACTTAATTGGACAAATACTTGACATTTAGTTATGGAACAGCGGGGCCTCCTAAACACAGATAATTTATACTTAAAAGGAGACCCCCGATATCTCATTGATTGTTATATCAAGGTACTGAAGTAAACATTTTTTTCATTTTCATAATGAATACGGACACGTGCGTATCCGAGTTATGGATGTTTTCGTTTTTATACCTATACAGGGCTATGAGAGTTGCTGCCTACTTTGCTCAGCAGCTGAGCTTATGCATTCAGCGAGGCAATAGCGGTAGCTTATTAGGTATTATGCCTCACTACAGCGAGTTGGACGGAGTATTTTTTTTATAAGATATATGTGTTAGGGAGTTTTATAAATTTGTTCTCTTTTAATACTTTATTTACCTAGGGTCAAATTGAATTAATTCGTGTAGTTTTGTAATTTTGACGACCTGTTTGGTGTAGTGGTTAGCAACTCTGGCCACTATACCAAAAGGTTGCGGGCTCGAATCCCGCTAGGGGCATATGTTTGTGTGATGAATACGGCCATGTGTACCCGAGTTATGGAGGTTGTCATTTATAAATAAGTATTTATTTACAAAAAAATATGTATTTATGTAGTATATCAACCATCTGGTATCCACAACACAAGCCTATAGTTGCTTAGTGTGGAACTAGATGGCGCTGTGTGTATGTCTAAGGATATTTTATTTATTTTATTTTTAAATCCTATTTACTAGCGACCCCACTACTGATTACGACCAACTTTCCAAAAAGTTGGAATATTGTGAATATTCATATACATACATTATATTTATATACATAACATTACCTGAACAAGAGAGTACCTACATTTATGTATGTCTAATGAGCCTACTGAGATAGAGGGGGTGAAAAAGGGGCTCGAAATGGTTCGTGTAAATAATGCATGGCGTACGAACGCCCAATTTTTTTTTTGAGAACTTGGCCTGCTCGCTGCCTTGCGCTTCGATTTTAATGTTAAGTTAATAAATGTATGTAACATAACGTGTAAGTGATATTTCAATAAAGTAGAACTAAATAAAGTAGAACTAATTATACGGGCAACGCTTTCATCAAGCGCACATGTAAGGTTAAGGCTAAGCTGATAGGGTAGCAAATTTTTATTTAGTTTTTCTTTGGCAAAATTTAATATATGTGTTTCTAAAGAAATGTGTTAGGCCCGTATTAACAAACCATTCTCAAGATTGAGAACAGTCTTGTGACTGGTCTCAAGTAAACGTGTTGATTAATATACCTAACTTGATACCTGAAACGCGTGTGCTTACTCGAGCTGTACTCACTTGAGAGTTTCACGTATTAATAACGGAACTCAAACTATCATTTATTCGCCGCTGAGGCGTATACTTGAGAAGTGATCTCAGCTGAGTAGACCTCAAGATTGGTTTATAAATTAGCACGGAGCTTGAGATAGCGTCAACTTCTTAAGACGCATCTCGGGTGATACAGCCTCAAGACTTGTATTGAGATTGGTTTATTAAATACGGGCCTTAGTTTTCGAGCCCAGTTCTAACAATCAGTTAAGATTTTGACATTTGATTTTATCTTAAGTTATGTAATTTACCTAATGCACCTTAGATAATGTAATGTAGGAGACTATAGGTTAACAAATGATGTAATGTTTTAAGAGTACATGAGCTACTTATGTAATTTATGTAAGCAACAGTTTGTGTATCAAATAAATAAAAAAAAATCTTTTAATTTCGACATTCGAATGTTGAATTGTTTCCGGTCGTGATTTGATGGAAGTTCGAAAATCGCATTCTCCGTCTTGAGTGATTCCGGTGGGAATGAAAAACTTCGATTCTAGGCTTTGAGATTACATCTTGTTCGAGGGGCGCAGGTGCTTCGTGATTTGATATCGACGTGTTAGATCTACGCTGTCGGCAACTGAATTATGATGGGATTTCCTTCAGCTGTCGGAAGCTGCTATCTTCGTTCGAATCACGCCCCTAATTTGTTAAAATTAGCACAAGCGACTTTTTGGAGATAATCCGGGCGAATTTATTTTAGAATGTTATTTAAATATTCTGGAGTTATTTTTTTTTTTATGAACAACGGGTTAGCACTGGACCTCAATCACACCTGATGTTGAGTGAAGATGAGGCCGAAGGTGGCAGCGCACTGACCCGGAAACCCCAACACATTTGGAGTACTGGCTATCTTATCTCTGACAACCGGAAAACAACAATGCTATTAACATTGCTGTTTGGCGGTAGACTTACATAAGATGGTAGTATAGCTAGCGGACATTTAAAATGCCCTATCACCAACCGAAGAACAATGTTATTATTATAAATGTCAATGAAAAATGTAAGTGTAAATGTTTGTGTGGTGAATATGAACATTTATTCCTGAGTCATGGATGTTAATAAAAATATTTATGTATGTTTATCCGTCATCTAGTATCCATAGTACAAGCTTTGTTTAGTTTGGGACTAGATGATTGGTGTAGGTGTCCGAAATATTTATTTATTTATTATTATTATTTAATTTATTATTTATTTCAATGTAAGATACATGATATCATTCGATGAATATCAATTTAAATCTACTAGAAATATTAGTAGGGTTTATCGCATTTCTGTCAGTCAGTATGTCCAAGCTACTACTGCTTCGGAAAGGGAAATCATCTGTGGTAACAGAAGCGGCACAAGAATCCTACAGGTTCAGTGTTGGCCTTTTCTTTTATAAAAAGTATACAACTAATACAATTTTATAATTTGGGCGTTGATCGAAGTACACCAAGCGTGTTTGACATTCAGATAATCACAAATTTTGTGATAACCTTTTTTGATAATTTTGTTTCGACATGATCTTTAAATGTTTTCTCAGTTAGATTAATGTTATTCTAAGGTATAAGTTTATAAAACTGTAATGTGTTAACTTTGCTTAGTTTTATCGAATGTCAGCTATAGAAATATACTTGACAGACACCATACTTTCAGTTTAACAAATATTTACCTGAAGCTGACTGCCTTACAAATAATTTATTTATTTCAAACTCAAAGCATTTTATTTCAACGTAAGATACATGATATCATTTGTTGAATATCAATTTAAAATAGAAATAGGGCTAAGCATTTTCGGTCAGTCAGTATGTCCAAGCTACCACCGCTTCGGAAGGGGAAATCATTTGTAGGAAAAGAAGCGGCGCAAGAAACCCACAGGATCATTTTCTTTTCTTTTCTTTTTTTTTTATAAAAGTATACAACTAATACCATTTTATAATTTTTGGGAGCTGGGCGAAGTATACCAAGCGTTTTTGTCATTCAGGTAGTCACTAATTTTGTAATAACCTTTTTTGTTAATGTTGTTTTGATATGGTTTTTAAATTGTTTTTCATTTAGATTAATGATATTCTCAGGTATAAGGTTATAAAAGCGTATACTTTTAATTTATTTAATAAGACACACTAACAGCACAAATATTACAACTGAGACTGCGATACCATGCAATGTATGGCGCACTTGTTGTCGTGTCTTGCCTCTCCAGATTCTTACACAGAGAAGGACCTTTTTGAGGCAATCTAAAGAGCCATCGAGGTCGTCACTTTTTGGGCCAAACTACTTTAAGTCACTATATTTTTTTTCTGCATTGGCTCGTAAAGAAGTTTTTTACACAATTGGTTTGATTTATCTGGATGATACATGGATTTGTTATGGACAACGGGTTAGCACTTGACCTCAATCACACCTGACGTTAAGTGAAGATGAGGCCGAAGGTAGTAGCGTACTGACCCGGAAACCCTATCTTATTTGAGGAACTGGCTATCTTATCTTTGACAACCGGAACTCAACATTGCTGTTTGGCGGCAGATTTAGATAAGACGGTGGTAGCTAGCCAGGCGGACATTTAATACCACCAACCAAAGCGAGTAACAAAAATATATACCCCGCTGGGGATTGAACCCGCGACCTCCGAAACGTTAACCCAATGTTGTTTAATTTGAGCCACGGAGGCGGTTAACCTCGAGGGTTTCCTAAATTTGCAATTTATAGTCTATCTATTTCAAAACCATTGTCTCCAACATTCCAAATTCAAAAGAGGCGTATTTTGACACAGCAAAATTTCCTCTTCGTTAACGAAACGCAGAGACAATTTCGCTGTAACTCGGGCGTATCGTTTTAAAATCAGCACGAACTAAGCGTTAGTTCGCTTTCGTCGGTCGGCAGATCCGTTTATCGCATGAATTACTCGAGTCGGTTCGCTTTAGAGATTAATTTTTGAGCTGTTTAGCGGCACCCAGCCTTCGGCCCAGAGATGAATTTAGATGCTTTAAATTGAACAGGTGTATCCTGCTGTTACATCAACTGATTGTTATTACATATGAAGAATGAAAGTAGAAATCTGATCATTGAGAAGTATGGGGGGTGACTTTGAAAGATAGAATCAGGAATAGTGTAATTAGGGAGTTAAGCAGGTTAAAAGAAGACGTAGTGACAAAGATTGAAAAAGGTATGCTGAGATGGTTTGCACATGTGGAGAGGATGAATGAAACGAAAGAGATATACGATGCGAATGTATGGATGGCAGTGTTGGTAGGGGAAGACCACGGCGAACGTACCATGAACAAATCGGGGACATTTTAAAAAAGGTCGTATCAAGAGTACCCTAAACCGACGAGCATGTATGAACAATCTTATGAGAGTGAATGACGCAAAAGAGGTGTGTCAGGATCGTAGCAAGTGGAAGTCTGTGGTCTCTGCCTACCCCTACGGGAACAGGTCGTGACTTTATGTATATGTATGTAAGTATGATTGTGGCCATAATGGTTTAAAATACAAATAGAAATAAAAGGAAAATTTATTTGATTTGTCATACGAAACAAAGATCCGACGTAACTGACTACGATATAGCGCTACGATATAACGCTACGATATAGCGCTACGACGTAGCGCGTAGCATGGTTTTCTGCAATGCATCAAAAGCGTAGTATAGCGGAGGCGCATGTCGCTAGTTAATGAATTAATGGAAAAACTATAATTTGATTTTTTTAGAAATTTAACAAAATGGCGTCATTACCTATTTGTTTAAATTATCCTATGTCACCGTATTGTTCAGAATCCCATATATTTACATACATACCGTTCAAATTTAAAAATATTTTGATATAAACATGCTAATACCTAGCATTTTTTTGATAAATTTTACCAAAAATGCCGTAATTTCAGGACTTAAGTCATTATTTGCACTTACATATACATGTAGGTGCTCAAACAAATTCATTCACACACTCCTTCACGCACTTACCCCATTTCATTATTCATATACTATATTCTCAGGCTGGGATAGCGCCACCCTGTATTCGGCGTCAGATAGCCTGTTCTATTGAAAGACAAAAGCTAGCAGCACACCACAGACACCCACTACACTCGCACAAATTTGACACGTGTCGACCAGTGTCACGCCTCAAAATCCGACAGAACCGACACAGATCCATCTAAGGCCAGGATAGATCTAAGGCCAGGATAGAGCTATGGTCAGAAAAGTTTCACAATAACACCTATATGCCCATTGCGGAAAAGCATCAAGCAAAGCAGAAAGCAAGGCCCATCTAAAGTCCCTTAATAGACTTCAGCGTTGGTATTTGCAGGTGCCGAAAATTCAGGAAGATGTGGGGCTTCTCTAATGATGACTCTCTAAGAGATCTGATTAAAGAAATAAGTATTTTAACTATTGCATCCCAATATACATATATGACAGTATAATGTATGTACGCTAAAATATACGCCTATTTCGTAAACATTCTGATAATCATAATTTGAATACTAGAAACAAAAATAAAATTGAAAATCTACAATTTAGACATCACATCCTTTGTGGGACACAGCATACGCTTTTACAATAAAATACCAGAACATGTATTGAGTTTAATAGAGCAGAAATTTAAACGCCACATTCAAGAAACTCTGTCTAAGAAGGGTTCTTACAGGATAGATGATTATTTAGGCGATAAGGAAGTCTGGTGTTAGCTGGTCGTTACGTTAATTGCTTTTGTTTTGTAATATGTAATATAAAATGTAATATATTGTAAAGATGGAAACCAATTGAAAAGATGTGTTGTTCGGGAGTTTCTTGTCGCTTCTTCTCCCTAACCATAACACCTTGTGAAGCGATGTAGTTTAAAAAAAATGACATGTTGACTTTCAATAAGTGATATTTTTGTATCCTACATTGAATATTTTTTATTTTGAAGTTTTGACAAGTGCGACTGCGGTACCATGCAATCTATGGCGCACTTGTTGTCGTGCCCTGCCTCTCGTTTCTTGCACAGAGAAGGACCTTTTTGAGGCAAACCAAAGAGCCATCGACGTTGCTATTTTCTGAGCTACTAGTTTTAGGTCATTATAATTTTTGCGATTGACTCGAAAAGAAGAAGATTATTCATTGAATATTTTCTTTTCTTTCTTTTAATTTGTATCGTCTGATCCCAAGGGTCGGAGTATGAGCGCTCATACCTGAGACTTAATCTTGTGATAATGCGTTTATCAACGTAATTATAATTATTTATAGGTGTATAATTTTTATATTTGCAGACATATAACAAAAGTCTCTCACACACAATTAAAGGTTTTGGACACATACTGACCATACTGTCTCACAATGAGAGAGCCACTCCAGAGGGTGAGAGGCTGGTGATCTGTCACACAGGTTTCCTAATACGGACACCAGTCTTTCTCAAAAACCATTTTATATACGTCATAATTTTAAGCAGAAAATAAAAGCTTTTTGTATTTATATTGTATTTGTACCATAACGTTATTGTAAAACTATTATTAGTAAATAAATTTTGTATTTGTATTATTTAAACATATATTTTTTGCTAATCACTATTGCAAAAAGAAATGGTCTTGTATATATACTTGTATATATGTATATAAAAATCTAGGCACAATTTGGTTATATATCACTTACATGACATGCGTAATGCCTTACCACTGACAGTACAGTCAAGTACGCGCGAAAAAATTAACCCTTCACCGCAGTGAAATATTACCTAACTCCATTTCTGCATCAATTTGTGTAAAAATGAAAAGGGTTTCGCAAGCAGATTTGTGGGCCCGCTACTAACTCTTCAGTTGCAATTTGGTCGTGTTACGACACTTTGAGATGCAACCTCGGGTTCATCTTGTTAATTTAAATTTCAAAGTGTAATTATGGACATAAGCTCCGAATTAAATTGCTTACAATTCGCCGAGCTGTAGAAATTGCGGAACGAAACGTAATCTATCCCTCTGTGGATCCTAATGAGACTTTTGGGGGTGTAATATTAAATGCTTGGTTAGAATGTAATCTATATTTCATAATTGTGAGTAAACTTAATTAATTGAAGTAAATGTAATAAGATGGACAAATATTGGTTTGAAATTTTGTGATGGTACTAAAGTGGTATAAATTCGGTGGAGTATTTTTTTTTTATGCACAACGGGTTGGTACTTGACCTCAATCACACCTGATGTTAAGTGAAGATGAGGTCGAAGGTGGATACGTACTGACCCGGAAACCCGAACACATTTGGGGGACTGGCTATCTTATCTCTGACAACCGGAACACAACAATGCTATTGACATTGCTGCTTGACGGCAGATTTCGATAAGATGATGGTAGCTAGCTAGGCGGACATTTAAAATGCCCTACCACCAACCAAACCGAGTACTTAAACATGTACCCCGCTGGGGATCGAACCCGCGTCCTCCGAATCGTAAACCCAATGTTGTTTACATTGAGCCACGGAGACGGTGTATTTATTAACTGTGAATCAATAGATATGTATCTAAATCGACCTTTACCTTCCCTAATAATAGTACACTCTGGTCCTTTCAACAAAATTCCTACAGTCATAACAAATGAAGAACACTCCTACAAATTTAAATCTATGCTCAAGAAATAGTTCAATAGTAAATGCTACTACTCGCTGGATGAGTCTCGGAGGACAGGTTCTAGAACTAGTGTCAGGAGACAGAGTCAATAGAGTAGAGCTATAAGGACTATATTTCTTTAAACATTATAGCACCCATTGTAAAGATTTATGAGTTCTATTGTGTTTAATGACGTAATAAAGAATGTAATTTCAATACGTATTGTATATTCTACATAACTAAATCAAAACCCATTTAATTGCAATTAATTGTTTAAGTTTAAATTAAATAATTCTTGTCTATATATTTATGTGGATGCATATAAATTGGTTGGTGATAGGGCATTTTAAAATGTCCGCCTGGCTAGCTACCACCATTTTATCTAAATCTGACACCAATCAGCAATGTTAATAGCATTGTTGTGTTCCGGTTGTCAGAGATAAGATAGCCAGGCCCAAATGTGTTGGGGTATCCAGGTCAGTACGCTTCCACCTTCGACCTCAACTTCACTTAACATCAGGTGTGATTGAGGTCAAGTACAAACCCGTTATGCATAAAAAAAGAACATTTACACCTGTCATTTAGACCCAAACTAAACAAAGCTTGTACTGGGGATACTAGATAACGGATAAACATACATAAATATTTATATAAATATCCTTGATTCGGGAATAAATGTTCGTTTTCATCACCCAAACATTTATCTATCCCTCGCGGGATTCGAACCCGTAACCGTTGGTTTCTCACTGACAGTGTCACTAACTACTACACCAATCGGTCATCGAATGTGAGGAAAAATACAACTACCTACAAAATAATAAGCTCTTCTAGCAATCAACTGTTTGAATCGGGTCTTGACAATTCATTTCGAGGAAAGCTTATAATTTTCTAGGGTAGGCCTGCCTTCCTGCCTGTATGGAGGGCACGCTACTGAGTTGCGGATGAGTTGGAGATAATTATGAATGATAAGTTTTACCATAGTTTAATCTGTATCTCTGTATCCGTTTGAGGACAGTTAAAAAGGGACAGCAGCTTCTAACTATGCTCAAGCGCGGATCTACGGTTACGGCCTAAGTGCTGTGGATTCCGTGACTTAAATAAAATAACTCCAAAAAGCATCTCACGTAAGTAATTGTGTGGTGTCCCTCTCAACAGTGAACAGTTTCCTGGCTGTGTAGTCGCTGAACCTGAGGATGGCTCTGGTGATGTCCTGGTTCCTGTCGATGTCTGCCCGATCGGCCCCCTGCCAGGACTCGATGTAGACGAGGGAGACACGCGTGTTGAGGGTGCGGAAGTACTGCAAGAGGAAAATAAATGTTATTATTTAAGGCAGTTGCAGATTCATTTTAAAACTAAAAAAAAATTAATTTAAAATTAAAAATGAAATTCAAATTAAATTAAAAATTAAATTTAAATTCACAGATTCCGAGCAATGTAATGTTAATTATCATTTGCGTGATGTTATTTTACAAGATATAGCAGAAGCGTTAACTTACAACTTCTTCATTTTATGAAAATAAATAAGTATTTATGCATTACAATGACTATTGACCAAAAAATAGTCTCCAAAACCAACTTTAAAGAGGTTTTAGCGGATTTCTAATTCCTTGAAAGTTTATTCAGTCCAGTGGATAAATTGAGACTTTTTTTAAATATAGAATAAGTCGAAAAAATCGCTCTGACCTGCACTCGACAAGAAGTTTAAATATTCCGTATTCAAAAAGAAATCTTATTGTATCTAATGAGGGCGCCACTGAACGGAATAAACCCGATATTTCAAACGAGATGACGTTACGCATTTTCCTCGTTGATTTAAATTGTCTAAGAATTATTGCGTCACCTTCTAAAACCAAAATGTCTTGTATCGCTAGAGTATATATCCTCCTCCGACCTTATAGGTATCGCATGCAGAATTATCCTCATTAGAAACTTTGTAAACTAGCCCTAAATTACAAAGCAACAACGCGCATAATTTCCTCAAAACTCATGCGCGAAATCACAGAAGATTGAAGACGCAATCAGGGTAACTTGAACAACTCCATAGCATCTTACAACAACTTAAGGAGATAACAGACAACTTGACATGCGCACTTTCCATTATAATCGTAGATAATGTCCAAAGTTTCGCGCACATGTGTTCCTTACCTGTAATAGACAGGATGGAAAAGTTTGTTGGACCCGCATAATCCTTAGGGCGTCTGCATATGTTCATACTAAATCAGGCGGCTGTCGAGTTTGCTCGCCTGATATCAGAGTAATGAAGAGAAATTTGCATTTCGCTGTAATTTGTTTGATAATTTAATAAAATCCAGAATAAAGCCGCTTAACAAAGTCTGATCTCCCCAAATGGTACGCTCGGTTTGCAGACGCTGCAGTTTTATGGAATAAGCTATTTCTTAAATGAGAGTACCTACTAAGACGAGATAAAAGGCGATATATTTTTTACTGTGTACTCATCAGGTATTTTAAATACTCTTGCATTATTGTGTATTTTGTGATTTATATACAGTATTTAGATGCTTGTATTTGTGTGATAGTTAATCGGCATCGTCACAGATTACTAATAAGTGGCATCGTTAACAAAGGTCTGTTCTTCATGATTAATGAAAATGGAAATTGAATTACCTACATGCTTAGAAATTTCGACAAATGATTCAGGTCACCACTTAACAACCTGCAACCGCCGATATTCTGCCCCAACAACATGGAAATACTCGTACGAAGTGCGACTAGCTGTCACCCATCCTAAGACTAAACACACCAGGCACTTATAAACTTTGCTAATCGAAAACGCTTGAGAATGCGAGCGCCACGTGAGCTTAGGTTCTTACTTCACGTGATTATAGCAAACATAATAATGGAATGTGATGGATGGAAAAAATTGCGATAGGTTTACGAATAATATGTTATTCGTACGAAGTGCGACTAGTCTCATCATATGTGATGAGATGATGACATGTAGACGGATGTACAAAACATTTATTCACTGTCCAGAAGACACAATCAACAGGTATATGAAAATTTAGGAAACCTCCACAAACTATTAACTTAGTAAAACAAATCAACTGTGTACTAACTTAAATATTCACGAAACGACTGAATCGATTTCCGTCAAACATGGTTAAGGAGTATCTAACAAAATCAAGTTCTTGAAAAATTATCAATTGAGACCTGCAGTGTCACTTAGAGACAGATTTAAAGACCTTTTCGTCAAAGTACATTTTTGAAAATGTAATATACGTAAAAAAAATATTAGGAAAAATAGTGATAAACATGATGATGACAATACAAGAAATAAAGATAAACTTGCAGGTCACATAAGTCGCCTCCGCAAAGCCAGTAATTCATTCATAGGGTTATGTATACGCTTTTTCAATAAGGTTCCTGTTGATATACAAAATCTTCCTTTCAATAAATTTAAAGATACTATAAAGCAGAAGCCAATTAAGAAAGCATATTATAAAATATGAGATTATTTAAATGATAAACATTCATGGACATAACCAGCCCATTAGCAGAACCAATATTTCACAATTAATAATGAAATATTATAATATAAAATATTAATTAACAATTTTGTGATAAAAAATCTTTTTTTTAAGAGCAACCTCTCGAGTTTTTATGCTTGTTCTTCTCAGGGGAAAATTGCCTTTTGAACAAGCAGTAACTAGGAAAATGTAAAGTCTGACTATTTTAAGTGTACCCTGTGTATCTACAAAATAAAGCTACAAAATAACCCCACTAAATCAAAATTTATGGTACTAGGCTCAAAAAAGCAAACCTCATATATTTTAGATCTGAACCCCGTAATTAATATATCTGGGAAAGGCATTGATCGCGTTAATGAAGCCAGGAACCTTGGTGTAATAATAGACAGTGATTTGCGTTTTGAGACACATATACTGAATTTAGTACGAAGTTGCTTTTTTCGTTTGAAAATTCTTTATAAGGTAAGGAATTTTTTGAGTGAAGAGGTTCGTGTTACTCTGTGTGAATCTCTGATTTTGTCAAGGCTTAATTATGGGGATCTTGTTTATGGGCCGCGTCTGTACTCAAAAACTTCGTTTGTTACAGCGAGTGCAAAATGCGTGTTGTCGTTTCTGTTATAACATCCCACCGCGTACACATATCTCACCATACTTAAACGACACGTCGACCCTTAATATAGCATCACGGAGGCAATTACACCTTGCTTGCCTGGTGTTCGACGTTCTAAAGTTTAAAGAACCAGAATATTTATATTCTAAGTTAAGGTTCTCACCTTTTCATGACAGGTATAGTACTAGGCCAAGTCGCTTTCTTTTGGGCTGGCTATTGTCATAAGACCGTGGCATTTACAGGAAGTTTTCGTTACCAAGCCACAAAATGTTGGAATAACATACCTCCTCCTATAAGAATACTGAGATCTAAACCAACATTTAAATCCAAATATAGATGTTTTTTGATGGAAAAGCAGAAGATTGGTATTCCAGACCGCTACCTTTCCCCTGTCTTCCTATCATGAGAATAATATATGAAGCAGTAGGGGGCTGTAGATTGGATCCATAGCTTGGGCATCACAAATCGAAATATTATAATTTTAACGTCTATAGAACATGAAATCGAAAATTGCAATAATTTCTTAATTTTTCATTAATTATCAATTTATTCTATAATAATAATAAATTTGGTTCAATAACTTAATTAGGTACATATATTTTATTAATTGAATCCAATATGTTACGGGAATAATCTTACACAATATTCTTTTACCAATAACGTTAGTTTTAATTTGATAACACCAAACACATTTCAACATTCCATTTGTCCCACGACCAACCCTCAGGTTTCAGCAGAATACCAGTGTTTTGCCCGCCTCGGGCAAATCCATACACTGAGCTGTAGCCTTTTTGTATACTGCGGCACACACATAATATTTGTTTGTTTCTGTACTTGTGTTTTATTGTTTTAGTTGTATTTTTCATATGTAAAATTTATTATGTGTGTGTACATGGATGCAAATAAATGCTTATCTATCTATCTATCTATCTAAAGCATTTTTGATTTGATTTGATTAAAACACCGTTTTCTAATCGGTTCAGTCGTTTAACCATGTCATTGATAGACACACAGACAGACATAGGCCTTCAAACTAAACAAAAAACACTGAAAATCCCAATGTTGTTGCCTGGAGAACAAGAAAGATGTACCAGGAGGACACAATGTTGAGAGAGTGAACATTAACATTTTAAAAATAAAAACAGTAAACACCTCATCACCAGACCATCAGAGGTAAACATGTTTTCTTTCTACCCCCAATAATCGTGCCTGACAACGTTACTGACAAGGTAATGCCATTACGTTGACATATCAAAGTGCGTTTGTTTTTTCTACCACGACCTTTTATTTAAAAGGTTGCTAATCCATTGACTTCACTGCATCGAGATACAGACTAAATTGTAATAAAAAAAATCATTTGCCGACAGCTGTCAAAGAACCCTGTGATGCTGTGTAGGTCCAAAGGCTCGGCACCGGTAGTTGGTCCTTTGAGTTCCCGGTGTTCTCCGACAAGCGCTGAGGAGGACCACCGTGGGGGTTTTAATGAGTGAAAATCCCACATAATCCAGGCTCTGGGCAGCCAGGGTTGTCTCCCCAAGGAGGATCTCCTCAATGGATAGCGCGGATACGAACTTTTGCACATACGAAAATATTAAGATAAGTGTTAAGATAAACTAAGGGCCGTATTGACGGGGCCGTCTCAGGATTGAGATCGAGTCTCACTCTCAATAATTGAGTTCAAATTCAGATTAGACGGAGAACAGAATAATCTCAAATATCATATTTATATATATATTATATCCTTAGACGTACACACAGCGCTATCTAGTTCCACAGTAAGCAACTATATGCTTGTGTTGTGGATACCAGATGGTTGATATACCACATAAATACATTTTTTTTTTGTAAATAAATACTTATTATAAATGAAAACATTCATAACTCATCATATCATTCTATAAGTTTTTCTCAGTCTTGGGATAGTTTTATTAGTACGAGCCTTCTTTAATGTCTTGTTACACTTATATACAGCTTATATTTATATTTATGTGTGTGTGGAAAATAAGTATAAGTATGACTTTGAAAGATAGAATCAGGAAGAGTGTAATTAGGGAGTTAAGTAGTGTGAATGAAGACGTAGTGACAAAGATTGAAAAAGGTATGCTGAGATGGTTTGGACATGTGGAGAGGATGAATGAAAGAAGACTTACGAAAGCGATTGTGGATGGTAGTGTTGGTAGGGGAAGACCACGGCGAACGTACCATGATCAAATCGGGGACGTCTTAAAGAAAGACCAAGTCAAGAGTACCCTAAACCGACGAGCATGTATGAACAACCTCATGAGAGTGAAGGAAGCAGAAGAGGTGTGTCAGGATTGTAGCAAGTGGAAGTCTGTGGTGTCTGTTTACCCCTACGGGAAACAGGCGTGACATTATGTATGTATGTATGTATAAATGGTATTAATAGATTGTTTTAAAAGAATTTTTAATGAAGAACATATTTCTAGTTCTCCTACATTTATAAAGAATTTACTACCTAAATTCTATACGGGTATCGCTGAAATATCAGCACCTGAGGCTTGGGATGTACAGAATAGTTTTGGTCGGCATCACTCTAACCTAAATAAGAGAATGTCAGTTCCTGTGTTATTACTACTGTCTGTGTAATCCCTACTTTTTATCGCCGACGATAGCAGACAGGGACGTAGTCAGAGAGTTTTAATAAGGCAATAAATAAATAAATATTACGGACATTTACGCCAATCATCTAGTCCCAAACTTAATGACTCGGGAATAAAAGTTCGTAGTTATCATACAAACATTTGTTCCTCGCGGGATTCGAACCCGCAACCGCTGGTTTGGCTGACAGGGTCAATACAATACAATACAATACAATACAAATACTCTTTATTGCGCAAAATAATTTACAATAATTTTTGATGATAACAATAGAACACAATTAGGCGGTCAATATCCGTTATAGCGAATAGATTTAAGTAAATTGTCCCTGGACAAAGTTAATTTATTTTTATAATACGGCATATTTTATATGTATACAATATAATCACTTTTTCCAATCGTGAAACGATTTAAACAATACATAAATATTTCTAAGAATTTTTGAATTTGCAGCAAACAGACTGAAAACAATTCTTTCTCAATTTAATAAGGCCACAAAAAATAATTCAAACTATTAGTATATTATGGAAGTTTACATATCTTTGCATGTATTTATTAGTAGGTATGTATCGCAAACTAAGTTCTAACCAATACTCACAAACATTTAACCAAATTGTTATAATTGTTTTGCTTTGTAAAATACCTAGGTTAAACTGATGACGATTATTTTATGAGATAAGTTCGTTTTAATTTAGTGTGATTATGTAACTTTTATGAATCAAACAAATATTTGATTTCTATATTATAACTAACGACGACATGTTACACGACATTGACCCAAGATTTTTTTGTAACAATCCTAGAATGACTACCTTCCACAATTGCAGATTCACCAAACGCATTGCTTGATATCTGATCGCAAACGTGCATACTTAAAAAATCCGTGGCCCCCATCTACCCCTACCTAACTCCGTCCCATTACTACTCCGCCCGCCACAGCAATTGTGGTCGGCTAAGCCTCTCTAATAGCCATGCTGGAGAAGATGGTTATAGCTACAATGCGAAGTCCGGACATGGACAGGGCTTGTAATTTAGCCGGGTTATCGTCTGCATTTTGTTCTGAGGGTAGGACTGGGAACGTTTCCACATATTCAGATGTTTATGAACTGTATTATAATAGGGACACGTAGTGAGGGAATCTTTATTACTAGCTATTCAGGTTATCAGATGGTTGTTGGGTCGTTTTGTGTGTGGCGATAGTTTGTAATCCAAGATAAGTTTACTTATGTAGTTTACCTGTATTCTGTACTAGCGTTCCGCCCGCGGCTTCCCCTGCCTGGAATAGCTTTATCGCAGATATGTTTAATTTGTTTATCTTTATCGGGATAACAAGTATCCTATGTTTTAATCCAGGGTATATTCTACCTATATACCAAATTTCATCCAAATCCCTTCAGCCGTTTCGCCTTGATTGAATAAATAAACATCCGAACTATCGCATTGATAATATTAGTCAGATCTTTAGTTCCATTGTGTACTTTTGGATGTGGCATATGGTGATGAAGGGAATAGTCGTAGTGAAAGAGAAACGATCCTTCATGTAAATGATAAAAAATATTATTAAAAAAAAACAATAACAAATAAAGAGATGGATTTTAAATATAAACTAGAACAAATGTAAAAAATTTGGACCGCGAGGCAAGGTACCAAAAACGCTGGCAGCGTTTCCTTGCTGGATACAGACAATTAAGCGTTGAGCGCTTTGAAATATTACAGAAACATTGAGATCTGGTTTCGACTCCGAAAGGATGAAAAATGTATTCAGAGCCGATGTCTTAATATTTATTAACTTTGATTAAAATAATCAAATGATAGGAAACATAATAAAGGCCAAAATGCCTCTAGCAGCAGCCAATAGCAATTTTATGGTGTACCAATAGATGACAATAGATTTTTTAAGGTTTTTTCTGTACCCCAAGGTAATTTTCTTTTATTTCTGTACGCCATCGTTGGATAGGCCATTCAAAAACAGTTTTTTTTAATCGAGTACGGTTGGTTTTGGAAACGTGAAAAAATTTATTACAGGTAAGTAGATTTTATAAGCTAATGCGTAATAGTCTAGAAACTTATATGAGTATGTACTTTCCGTAGCAAAAAAAATATTTTTCAAATAACAGTAAGCCCTCTTCTACGTCCGCATATTGTGAGGGCTATTGTGGAAACCCTATACGAACTTGGCCGCTTTTCAAAGTTATATTTGCATAATGATAATAATTAAAACTACCAGGAGAACAGATATTACTTAGAGGTTCGATGGCGATGTTGTATCAGTATTAGGTATTATCAATGAACACTAATCGGATTCTGCTCGTGACCCGACAAGGACTTGGCAGTTTTTTAATGTTATATTTGCATGATGATTTAATATTAAAACTACCAGGAGAACAGAAGTTACTTAGAGGTTCGATGGCGATGTTGTATCAGTATTTATTACCAAACGGATTCTAAGCGTGACCCGACACGAACGTGGCAGTTTTTTTATGTTATATTTGCATGATGATTTAATATTAGAACTACCAGGAGAACAGAAGTTACTGAGAGGTTCGATGGTGATGTTGTATCAGTATTATCAATGAACAAATAATAAACGGATACGTCGCGTGACCCGACACGGACTTGGCAGTTTTTTAATATTATATTTGCACGATGATTTAATATTAAAACTACCAGGATAACAGAAGTCACTAAAAGGTTCGATGGCGACGCAGTATTATCAATGAACTTATACTAAACGGATACTTCGCGTGACCCGACACGGACTTGGTAGTTTTTTAATGTTATATTTGCACGATGATTTAATATTAAAACTACCAGGGCAACAGAAGTTACTAAGAGGTTCGATGGTAACGTTGTGTCAGTATTATCAATGAACAAACGGAACTCATATGAGTAGGGCAGAAATGAATGATATTGGAACATTGGCACAGATTACTAATAAGTTACTAAAGTAAACATTGGCCATTCGACCCATGTAGGTACTAAATTTTGTTATATAAATAATATATCTCCCAGTGAAGTGTCGCAGCAGCGAAAGGGAAACAACTCCGGTTAATGCTAAGCTTAAAAGAGCTCAGCGCTAGTTTTCATTAGAGCTCAGTGCACTTTACAGAGATTTTAAATGAATTTGTCGTGTTTCCTTTGGAAAATTATATCTTAACTAATCTTACCTGTGTTAAGTGATTCCACCATTAGTTGAATTTACAGAACATAAACCTGAAAAGCTGCACACAATATTTGACATGTGCATTACGTGAGAGATTATCTATTATCTTTACAGTATTGTAACACTTTATTGTGTACACGTTCATCGTTCACCTCTTCCAATTTTTTCCGTTTTAATGACCTACCGCCAATCAAACCTTACTAAACATGTGCTGCGCTGGGGATCGCACCCGCGACCTACGATTCGTAAACCCTATGTTGTTAACATTAAGCCACGGAGGCGGTTAAATTATGCAATATTGCATAATGAAATAAATGCTTATCGGATATATGAGAAACTTACCAGATCGGCGATATTCGCAACTTGGATAGCGTCATGAACGACCTCTGATCTCGTGCTGCCGTTTCTTCTATCGAACATTGCCTTGTCGATAACTAGTGCTGTCTCGATGTATTTTGTTGTCTCCCGTACATCGCGCCTGCGCCGGTTCAGTGAACGCAGACCACTGTCATGCCACCACCGCCATGCTCGGTCCTCTTTTGATTTTGTTTCCCTGAAACAAGGACACACAAGAATTCAGTTAAAATTTACGCTCAAGTAGGAGTAGGATTCGTGTTCTGAGGGTTCCGTATATGAAAAATATAGTATCATTTAGGAAAAATAGTGATAAACATGATGTCAATACAAGAAATAAAGATAAACTTGCAGGTCACATAAGTCGCCTCCACAAAGTCAGTAATTCATTCAATGGGTTATGTATACGCTTTTTCAATAAAGTTCCTGTTGATATACAAAATCTTCCTTTCAATAAATTTAAAGATACTATAAAACAGAAACTTATTAAGAAAGCATATTATAAAATATCAGATTATTTAGATGATAAACAATCATGGACATAACCAGCCCGTTCGCATAACCAGGCTATTTCACAATTAATAAAATATTCATAAAATAATAATTTGGTAATATAAAAAGCTTTTTTAAAAGAGCGATCTCTCGAGTTTCTTGCTTGTTCTTCTCAGGGGAAAATTGCCTTTTGAACAAGCAGTAGCTTTAAAATAGTAAAATCTGACTATTTTAAGTGTACCCTGTGTACCTATAAAATAAAGCATTTTTCGATTTTGATTTTTTGAATTTGACGTCATCATTGACAGAATTGTGAAGACTATTATTATTGTACTAATTAAAATTCAAACTCAAATCATTTATTGCATTACTTAGGTTTTGTTTTGATGACATTATGGTGTACTGTACCAATAAGGACCTTGTGAAGGCACAGCAACATGAGAGAGTAGCATGCACTAATTTAAATAATTACAGAAAATTATTTATTACATTATTTACCGGCTAGTATTTAACTTATTATATTGCCATATGTATTCATCAAGCATGGCCAAGACACTTTTTCTTCTGTACTCAAGTCCGACCACGCTACACCTGACAACCGGAACACAACAATGCTACTAAAATTGCTGCTTGGCGGCAGATTTAGATAAGAAGGTGGTAGCTAGCCAGGCGGACATTTTAAAATGCCCTACCACAAACCAAGTACTTAAACATGTACCCCGCTGGGGATCGAACCCGCGACCTCCTAATCGTAAACTCAATGTTGTTTACATTGAGCCACGGAGGCGGTTTCAATCATTACACTTATAATGTTTGCAACACCCAAACAGTATTGTTTGGGCTACCTCTGACCACCCTATTTGGGATATAGGTCGTGACGCTATGTATGTATATTCTCAACCCAAAAAGCCTACATAGCAGCAATCAATACAATTCGATTAACGGTAAAACCAATTGGAGATTCTTGACCGTTTCCTCTTCGCGGAAGCAATTTTCGTGGAACTCGGAAATGACCTTGGCCTGAATCGGACTTGTGGACGTCGCCGATAGGGTTGATTAGTGGACCAGTCGAATTAAGGCGGCAACTGATAAAAAGAAAACACTTAATAGGTGTAAGAAGGTTACGCACGATCAAGTTGCCCAGTGAAATTTCAGTAATCTACTAGCTGAGGTATGAGTGAGGTGAAATTCAAAGTCAAAAAATCATTATTTTGTACTGTGTTACATTTAATTCTTGTACCTAATTCCTCCTTACTGGTGATTCCACTTTTGATTACGAACGACTTTCCCCAAGGAAGCATACCCGAATTCGATGAAACGTTAAAAGGTCAAAAGTATTATTGGATAAATGATTAATTATCAACTATTTTAACTGAAAAGAGTAAGAATAATTTTTGTTTTATTACAAATATGTCAACCTAACATCGAAGGTTAAGGCGGGAGCGAAGCTTGCTGAACCTAACCGACAGTGTAGGGGAACTCCGACCCATATTGCTCACGAACGAATTCAAATTCATGTACAGGATGAATTTGAATTCGTGTAATTCCCATTAACTGCTGACGCTACTCTTGATTATGAACAACTTTCCCCGAGGAATCATAGACGAATTCGATTAAAAAAATTTCGAATACCCATACAAAGTACCCCTACCCCTACACTGTTGGTTAGGTCTGCAAGCTTCGCTCCCGCCTTAACCATCGATGTTAGGTTGACATAAAACAAAAATTATTTTTACTCTTTTCAGTTAAAATAGTTGATAATTAATCATTTACCCAATAATACTTTTGACCTTTAAACGTTTCGGCCAATAGTTTAATAGATAATTTAAACGTTGATATTCCAGATTTTAGTCAGTTGAACTTTTGATCAAATGACCGTGTGACAATTTCAAACCTACCCACATTTTCGATATTTTAACTAATAGTGTGTTTTATTATGAATTTCGGTGTAATAAACATCGGCATTTTGAACTTAGATGTAATGACTGTCGACATTTTAAATCATTCGATATTTTTATCACTTGACAATTTAATGATTTTCAATACTTTTATACAATCGATATTTTAATTTATATATTTTGAACATAGATTTTTTAATAGTAGGTATTTTAATGTTCGATATTCAAATATGTACCCGTCTTAGTATTAGAATCAGTTTGCCACAGAGAGTATTGACATCTGATAGATTGAAATTGAGTATCTGGCATGCACGATTAAAAATAAAAGAAGATAAAAGATTTCGTGTGAATAAATAAATAAATAATCAATCAATCAATCACTTTATTGCACAATTAACAAAAGCTACATGAAGAAGTAGATGAGGTTTGCACTAATAGTACCTACGGGACGGGATGGTACTTGACCTCAATCACACCGGATGTTAAGTGAAGATGAGGTCGAAGGTGGAAACCCCAACACATTTGGGGGACTGGCTATCTTATCTCTGACAACTGGAATACAACAATGCTATTAACATCGCTGCTTGGTGGCAGATTTAGATAAGTTGGTGGTAGCTAGCCAGGCGGACATTTAAAATGCTCTACCACCAACCAATTTTTTTTTTTAGTAACAGCTTAGACCCTCCATATTACATAGTTAAAAATACTGAGATGCATCCCAGTATTTAAGACTGTGACTGTCAAATCTGCAGACAAACTGGTGCTACCGCAGATTCTCCACGCTAATTTAGTATTACAATGCTATAATATCATAATAAAAGGCACTATAACAACATAATTCCTTCATCCGACAGGTAAAATCCCCTGCCATGACCGGACCAATGCCACGCAACATTTGTTTAGACAATTTAGTTCAGAAAAAAGCTCCTATAATTTAACGGTGGAATTAATCCCATCGGGGATTATTTTCCGCAAAGATTGCGTCTAGGGTTGGCACAACTTTTAATTTATTTATTTACAATGAACTAAATTGGTTAAGTACAGTCGGTTCCATAATTAATCGAACAGGGATATTTAAACGTTTAATATTACCATTTAAATGATAGTGTAAATCAGGTGAATGGATCACGGCATGCCTTTATTAGAAGACAGAAGGGCTAGTCTGGCTGTTCATGGCGGTATGCTAGTACCAATCCTAATTTACGCAGAAGAAGAATGAAAGTAGAACCTAAGACATTGCAGTGCCCTCACAGGGTTCGTGTGCGTTCAATGTAATTTGTGTCTTTAACATCCTATATTTACCACATGAGCAATAAATGATATGACTATGACTCTGAAAGATAGAATCAGGAATGGTGTTATTAGGGAGTTAAATAAAATAAAATTATTTAATTCAGGATTAGACCCATATTTTGGTTAGTAACTTAAATTCTATAAAAGAAACTGTGAACAAAAGGGACCATACGACTGCTGCGGCACAATCAGCACTATTCGGATGTGTGCAAGCCGCAATAGCATCCAGTGCCGCAGCATCACCGAATCCCACCCGTCCGCCAGGTGGTGTTGGAGCTGCCGCACACGCGCTTCAAAATCGACTCGCTACGTTTTCTGATGATGGCGTGGACACCGTCTATATGCAGCACCGTTAAGCAGTGTGAAAGAAGATGCAGTGACAAAGATTGAAAAAGGGGGGCGGAGATGGTTTGGTCGTATGGAGAGGATGAATGAAAGAAGACTAACGAAAGAGATATACGAAGCGAATGTGGATGGTAGTGTTGGTAGGCGAAGACCACGGCGAGTATACCATGATCAAATTGGGAACTCTTAAAATTCTTTAAGAGTTCCCAATTTCATCGGGTAGGGGTAGACAGAGACCACAGACTTACTTGCTATACAATCCTGACACACCTTTTGCTTCATTCTCTCTCATAAATTTGTTCATACATCTTCGCCGGTTAAAGAATTTTAAGAGTTCCCAATTTGATCATGGTATACTCGCCGTGGTCTTCGCCTATGACCATTCGGTCATGTCAAAAGTACCCGAAACCGGCGAAGATGTATGAACAAATTTATGAGAGAGAATGAAGCAAAAGGTGTGTCAGGATTGTATAGCATGAGGAAGTCTGTGGTCTCTGTCTACCCCTACGGGAAACAGGCGTGACCTTATGTAAGTATAGTCTAAACAAGAGGATTGTTTTAGAGAACTGCGGATGGTACAGCTTGAATAGTTCATGGGCTACACTTATTTTATGCACAACGGGTTAGTACTTGACCTCAATTACACCTGATGTTAAGTGAAGATAAGGTCGAAGGGGGAAGCGTGCTGACCCGGAAACCCCAACACATTTGGGGGACTGGCTATCTTATCTCTGACAACCGGAACACAACTATGCTATTAACATTGCTGCTTGGCGGCAAATTTAGATAAGATGGTGGTAGCTAGCCAGGTGGACATTTAAAATGCCATACCACCAACCAAACCGAGTACTTAAACATGTACCTACCCCGCTGGGGATCCAACCCGCGACCTCCGAATCGTAAACCCAATGTTGTTTACATTGAGCCACGGAGGCGGCTACATTTCCATTTCAAGGAAGTGGGAAATCTTTTTTCTTACTTACATACCCTATTTCTTTCTTTAATTAGTCTGGTGTGGCAATAGAGTCACGTAGGGTACCGTCTACCTTCAGTAGGCGCCGAATCGAGTACCACTGTCTAACCTAGGTTATAGAAGTTTCATGGGGAGGAATATGGAGGCGGGATTGGCCATGTCTCTCCCGTGGAGCGATATACATCGCTTACCATAGGAAGGTTTTCCCCTAATCGTCGCGTTAGGAAGGTGAGTTGGCATGTAACGAGATGCCATGCGACTCGTTGTTTTTTTTTTTTTTTCAGGAAGAAGAAATCTCGAGGAACCCTTCTGTTAACTATCTTGATATTTTGAAATCAAGATTGCGATCCGCTAATCGTGATCAAAATTGATAAAAAAAAACCACAATGACCTCTTTTTTTTTTCTCTCACTATGCAATATGTAGTTTTTATTTTATATTCCTGTCCTCATCTCACTTTATGTGAGATCATCACAACATGCTTTCTTAGTTTATTTGTAACCAACGAGTCGCATGGCGTCTCGTTACAAGCAATCGCCGCCAATGACGTTGCTGCCCATACTGGTGCATATGCAGTTTTCAACAAGATCCTTTAGTCGCTTTTTGCAATATGGAAGGAAACTGGTCCTATTTCTACTCTGCGGGAGGCCACATCTAGGTAATACAATTATTATTATATTGCAGAGCCCTGTACATCGTTGTAAGGTCGCCAGTCTATTAGTGTTCCACATGATGCATTTCGGTGAGAGCTCTTTGGAATAGTCAAAGGATTCCGCCCATATTCTGTTGACATATCGAACATTGGACCAAAGAGGTTTGACTTTCCATTCTTATTTCAAATAGTCAAGTCATAAATTCCCTCCCCTGCGTTAGTTTTCAGCAATATATCCAATTAGGGCGACGTCAATCTGGTCAAATTCAATGCCACAAAAACACAGCAAACAGAGTCCATTCTATCTGACTCCGACATTCCAAGATGTATCCATACCAATCTCTTAAATTTAGTTAACATACCGAACATTAGTACCACCGATTCGACTCTTCATTCATAATGCGAATAGCCAAGGCATGGAACTTCCTTCCGGTGTGAGTCTTTCCTGAATCCTACTACCTTGGGATCTTCACGAACTGGGTGAATAGACATCTATTGAGATCGCGTGCTTCATCTTCGACCACATCGTCACTTTCCATCAGGGAGATTACGGTCAAACGCGTATCCAGTCAATTCTATAGTTATCGTATTGGTTAGTCGTATAAATACATTTTTATACACAAACACCCCATATGTATGTAAATGTAGGTATGAAACATGATGATTAATATATAACACAACACCACATTGTATTACCTTTATCAAAAAAATCACGATAACTAAATTTTGCTTGTACGGTGGCCTACAGGTTTTTGTTTAATTTTAACCTTAACGCCAAGCAACAAGTACATATGTTACGCTTGACTTGCGGTCGATTATACAGTGCGTGTAAAAAAATAAAACAATTTGTGTTATAAAATTGTGGTACGTTGCGTGACTGAAGAAATTTGTTCATACCAACGTAACATTTTGTTTTCCCCGGATTATTATCGCCGTAATCAATTTAATTACTTGTGATATTTCAGTTTTTGTGGATCTTAAAATTTCATTTAGGTGTTTAGGGTTACGGAATCTTTATTGTAAAGGAACCTTTCGTTGATTTCTCTACGCCACTGAATTTCTTTAGAAATTGTGTAAAGTATTGATTGTCCGACAAATATTTATTTTTATTTACTTATATATTTACATAGAATCAATAGTAAACTAATTTATGGATGTTTTATTTAAATCATCCATAAATTAGTTTATATTCAATCATTTATATCCAAACTACCTGCGAGATCGCTTTAGCTTTCTACGGTCTCCCACTAGTCTCTCCCGATCACACATGTCCACTCTACTACGTTTCCATCCTAATAGCACTGATTTTTATAGTTTCTCGTTCTCTGTTCATGCAGTCAGGCTGTGGAACTCACTTCCCACTAATATACGCGACAGCCAGTCATTGCCCATTTTTAAATTCCGTTTGAAAGAGCATTATCTTGGGTCCTGTCAATAACCATTGTTTATTTATATATTTATTAATATATGTAATAATATATTCATTTATATATTCGTAGGCTTATTTATGTACTTAATATTTATTTTCTTATTTTCATTTTACTTGTGTGCACTCTATGTTTCCCCTTCACTATTGTTATTTCCTGTTGGGTTTGCTGGAAGATATCTCTTTTAGGGATAAGCTCGCCTTTTGTATATCTTACTCTTAAGTATCACTGTAATTGTTTTCTGTGTATGCAATAAAGTGTTAAATAAATATTCATGTATGTTATTCTTTATCAAGTATCCATAGGTTTATCATTATTTGTCACGTCTCTGTCCAGTGCAATATCTCTCCACTCATTGCTGAAAGAATTCAGCTCATCGCTCCATTGGTTTTTGGGCCTACCTCTGCCGCGCTGGCTATCATGTGGAATCCAATCAGTGGGCATGCTGGGGCCCATTTTTCCTGTGGCATTCTGCAGAGGTGACCCGCCTAATCCCATTACGCTATTACCTTTACCCAGAAAGCTGTTAAGTTTTTAATTTTGTTACGATTTAGCGGCAACCCTGATTACGCCCAGGACGAGTGCGTGACTAAGGAGATTTGTCAAGCCGAGCCGTGGCGTCTTGTTTCCGTCGAATATATCTCGGTAAACACGGCGTGTTTGTACAGAGCGTTTGGAAAATTGTTTGTGAACGCAAATAATTATTCGTGGAATTTGATGCTTCGCCTCATTTCGCTGTGACTTTAAACCGTGGCTTATTTGTGGCCTTTATTTCCATGACTTATTTAGGAACCGCTGTTTGCATGAGGATATTGGTTTGCCGGCTGTAATTACCGCCTTAAAATTTCTTTTTGTTTTTCATATTGGTTTTTTTCTTTTTTTTTTTTTATTAAAAACTGGTTTCGCGTTTGACTGCAATCTCACCTGATGGAAAGTGACGATGTAGCCGAAGATGTATCACGCGCACCCAGTAAATGCCTATTCACTCTAGACTTGAAGATCCCAAGGTTGTATGTGTCGGGAAAAAACGACGCGGGCAGTGAGTTGCATACCTTAGCAGTCCGCATTATAAATGATGAAGCAAAGCGCTTAGTGCGGATGTTCGGTATGTTGACAACATTATGGATGGAATCCCTCCCCGCGCCAGGTTGTCCGAAGATGGGAAGGGGACGGTGGAATAACATCGTGCAACTCCATCGCACACTCACCGAAATGTATCCTGTAAAACACTGAAAACATTGTACAAAAAAAAAACTTTTTCTAGAATTGTTTTTTTGCACATTTAAGTGACAGTGGACCGGGCACGCTCGAAGAACTAATGGCCGGCGGGACATTAAGGTTCTCGAGTAGCAGCGTAGTACATATGCTCAGAAGGTGACCGCTTCCAGCCTGTCACTATGTAATGTTATGGTGAAGCCTATGTTCAGCAGACGTCCTGTTGTTGATATGATGACGCTGATTGATTGAAATGGACAGAAAAAAACGTTGAATGTGGGTGATGAGTTTGGGATATATATGATTAATATTTAGTTAGTTGGAATCCATTAGGAAAGCTCAATCTTTAAATATTTTTAAATTTCAAATCAAAAACCACTAATTAGGTCTCTGACTTTTTTCTCTTCGTTAACTCCCGCGTCGTGAAGATTAGTTGACTATCTGTAAGTGCTTCTAGCGATTGTGTTTTACACTATGTATTAAGTATTTATATTTATTTATATATATTTATATTATTAAGTAAGTCTATTAATATGATATTATTATTATATTTATGCATACTTATCTATAATTATTTCTTTAGTTGGTAGTATCGTGCACCCTGCCTGTTTTTCTACCTACAAATGTCCCATAGCTGTGGGTTGTCTGGAAGAGATCGCTTTTAGTTATAAGACCGCCTAATTGTGTTCTATTGTTATCATCAAAAAATTATTGTAAATTATTTTGGCCAATAAAGAGTATTTAATATAGTATTTTATTGTATTGTCAGTTGGATAATAAGTTAATCGAATCTATGATTCCATTAACGATCTAGTTCTTTTATCAAGCTTTATTTATTCAAAACAACCTCTTTTATAATACAGTTTTTGTCAGTTGGGTCCTCGCTCTTCCACTATCATAATGACTAAATAAATAAATATTTCGGACACTTACACCAATCATCTAGTCCCAAACTAAGCAAAGCTTGTGCTATGGATACTAGATAACGGATAAACATACATAAATATTTATATAAACATCCATGACTCGGGAATAAAATTAAATGTTCGTATTCATCACACAAACATTTACCCCTCCGCGGGATTTGAACCCGCAACCGTTGGTTTCGCTGACAGGGTCACTATCCACTACACCAACCGGTCGTCGAAATAGGTACGCAATAGATATAAAAAATAAATAAATAAGTAAAATGATATACTGTCGTTCAATAGAAATCTCGCTCAACTGAACTGTGTATGTCGCAGAATTGCACTGTCGTTGTGAAATGTGTAATTTTGCTTATGTGGTTATTGGAGTGTTTGTGTGTTTTTTAATTTATTTAATGATATTCAATTTGTTTATTTCATTCTCACAAATAAAGTTACAATAATAAAAGTTTAACATTTTCAATCATTGATCAGTAGAATGTGTGTTAGAATCTGGTGTCTGAAAAGGATATCTCTGTGTTACAGATCACCAGGTTCCACCCCTCGGACGGAGATCATATTAATAATAATAATAATAAATATCCTTAGACATACACACAGCGCCATCTAGTTCCACAGTAAGCAACTATAGGCTTGTTTTGTGGATGCAATACCTATGGTTGATATACTACATAAATACATTTTTTTTTGTAAATAAATACTTATTATAAATGAAAACATCCATAACTCGGGTACACATGTCCGTATTCATCACACAAACGTATGCCCCTAGCGGGATTCGAACCCGCAACCTTTTGGTATGGTGGTCAGAGTTTCTATAACCACTACACCAAACAGGTCGTCAATATTAATAACGACTGATATGTTCTAAGTGACATAAATCTGTGACAAAAATAGGAAACTATAAAAATAAAAAGAAGTAAAATTTAAATGATAGGAAATGTATTGGTGCGTGTGCGTGCGTGCGTGAATGTATGTGTGTGTGTGTTTTTTTTATGCGAGCCGTTTAGTAAATCCTCAGTTTCGTTATAATCTAACGTGAGTTAACTCCTTCATTTGGTTGGTTTTCTTTTAGTTTTAATGTTACCGATATAATAAAGATAACTAAAAAAAACACTCCGACCGTCAGCATCCCGAAAACCGCACAACAATGGCGTGTAGTTATTTTTGCTACAACAACATTTCTTTTATTCTCCCACTTCTTTTACCGTCGCGTATGACCCTCGAACACAGCTATCACGTTGGCACACATTCACGGAAAAGACGCAGTGAAGTGTATCTGTTTGACAAGCTGATGGTTCTGTCGAATAAATAAATAAAATAAATAAATATCCTTGGACATACACACAAGCCATTTATTATTATAGCAATGCTTACATACATACACTCGAAAAACATTACCCTCCTTTCTTGGGCAGTCGGGTAAAAACAGATAATAATAATTAAAAAAATATATTTCGGACACTTACACCAATCATCTAGTCCCAAACTAAGCAAAGCTTGTACTATGGATACTAGATAACGGATAAACATACATAAATATTTATATAAACATCCATGACTCAGGAATAAATGTTCGTATTCATCACACAAACATTTCCCGTCGCGGGATTCGAACCCGCAACCATTGGTTGCGCTGACAGGGTCACTATCCACTACCCCAATCGGTCGTCAATGTCATAGTCAATGTCGATAGGCTAAATGTCAGGGCGTCCAGTTGAAGGAACCCCAAAAAAAAAGATATTTACGATACGAGAGCCAGGGTCATTACATTACACAAAGAATCGGTAGCATTGTACATCGAACCTCCCCCCACTTATAGCTCATAAATCATTCAGACCAACCCAATTTGTTGGGCCCGACTGATGAAAAGGCCCCCTTAATATTCGAAGTGGGATCCCCGGGGAATTCACGGGATTTTATCCCCGGGATTTTATTTCATCGACAGATCCGCTGACGGCTGCGGGATCCCGGTTATCGAACGGTGGGATATCGTTGTTGAGACGAGTTTGATTTTTTTTTTAAATTAAGTACTTTTTAATGTTCGTTTACCAACATTTTTAAATATTTTTAACTTTATGAATGGAGACTATTAATTTAAACCCGAGAAGCAAAGATGGGGTTATAAGAGCCTATGGGTGTTTGCGATATTAGGGTGTTACCAGACCAATCGATCGATTGTCGATGGACGGCATCGGTCAATGTTGATCGAGGTTGATCGACTGGTCTGGTAGCTTTAATTGATCGAGAGATAACATTCGACTAACCAATCAATCGCTTGCCGTTCGATGGCACCGGTCGACGTTGATCGATTAACCCCGGCTATATACCACCAGTTTCTTTCAAAATGTATTCACAAGAGGATGTGTTGTTGTGCAGTACGATGTTGCTATCGTACTATTATTAGATACTATATGACGCAAGAGATGCAGACGGGTAGCAGGTGAGCGAACGGCGCGCGGCGCGGCTGATCAAGCAGCTCGATCGACGCCGACTATTCCATTCGACCATCGATCGATGACGTCGATCGACGATCGATCGATTGGTCTGGTAACACCCTTGTAGCGCCAAACGGCTGAATCTATTTAAAATTTTAAATGCCCAAATATTTATGAATCTGTTATCAATATTATGCACCACGGATTTGATGATGAAGCGGTCTCAAGCCCCCCAATTTATTTGGACAACTTGCTATGTTTCAAACACAGAGTAGCTAGACAAGCCGACATGTAAAAATACAATATACAAAAGACATTTACAAAACCGAGTACTGAATATGTACACCGAAATGGGAATCGAACCCGCGACCTCCGTTTTGTATTATTGTTTACATTCGGCCATGTGTTGTATTAAAAGTTAAATATCTATAAAGTGCAAGTATCTGTGCAATAAAGTGTATTTGTATTGTATTGTATTGTATCTAAAAAACGGCTGACCCGATTTTCATCATAATAAAAAAATCTTGAATATAAGCTAAACCACACTCAAATCGGACCACTCATTATTGAGATACGTCTGGACAAATACTTGACACACACAACCACATGCTCGTACCGCGTTATCAAACAAACCCTCAGTTGAATATTCAAAGTTCAGTTCACATTTTATCTTAGCTATCACTGTTTGAACATGATCAGTCACTCGTAAGTAAACAGATACACACGTCAATCAGGATCTCAGATTCTCAAACTATATTTGACCCAACACCCCTTTTGCAATATCTTAATATACTGTGTTACTAGTGACCAGTTTTTATGCAAGCAGTAATTGACCACATATTGATTTTATTTTGCAATGAACAGAAAAATTATATTTTGTATAATTCTAAAAGTATAGGTAACCTAATTCATGAATTATTATTTGTAAGTTAAACTGATTAGCGTAGTTAAGCAACGACTGGCGCGGTCAGTCCTTGGATGGGTGATCATTTTTTTTTATATGAGAGGGCGGCAAACGAGCACGCGGGTCACCTGATGGAAAGCCATCACCGCCGCCCATGGACACCCGCACCACCAAAAGGGTCACAGATGCGTTGCCGGCCTTTGAGGCATCATAAAACCCCGGTCGGTCGGTCCCGGTTGTTTTCAATTGAAGGCAGTCGTTAAACCAAGACCGTAGCATACAGAGGCAGCTTAAAACATTGACTGTCAGGTGGAAACTAGTCTCTCACACTAAGCGACCAATCCGCACTGAGCCCGTGTGATGGGTATTGGTCCATACCCTCTCCCAGTGAGAGGAGGCTGTACCCCAGTGTTGGACGCATGTAAGACTGTTGATAAAGTTAAACTAACACAGCTAATCATATTACAAATGAAGTAAGTTTATCAGATCTCTGTAGGTTATAGGAAAGAGCTGTACTCTGAGAATGGGTATTTATTTTTTGCAAACGAAAACAACGAGCATATTTTGAGATTTAAGTAAAGATTAATTATATCCATATACACTGTGCCTGGTCACAATGCCTTCAAATTTATATATACCGGATGAATTTCTTTAGCGTAAGGAAAACATTGGGCATATTAGGTTAGTGAAATAGAAGGTATTGACAGAGGTAGTTTAATTATTTTTTTCGTAGAGTTCGTATCATCCGATAATTATTTAGAACTCATATTTTCTCGAAGTTTTCATTATTTATTTAATTTAATGATGTAATTATGTGGAATGGGCTACAAACGCGACCGTCAAATGACACAATTAATTCTTTATTCTATGATGGTTTTTTACCGTAAGGGCAGGTAAGGGCATATTGGGGTGCGATGTCAGACAACCTCCTCGTGTGCCTGATGGCTACTTGTCCCCTCTGCGTTTGGGGGGAACGGTAGTCGTTGGGCCGGTGCACCCTGGGCATCGGTCAACAACTTCCCTTTTAAGGGTTCTTGTTGACCGATGGCGAATAGTCTGACACCGGGGGGCTCCTCCGCGTGTCCCTCTGGTTTAGCAGAGGGCACTGCGGATGGAGCAGGAGACGCTCCCCTCCTAGTGGGGGAGTAAGGGTGGGCTCGGTGTGCACTCGCACTGCCGCCGAGCAGGCCTGGGGAGGAGGTTAGGGGGGACCTCCTACCCCTTGCCACCGCCGGGCTCGTAATCCGGGACCGCGGCTTTCAGCTGCAGTCCGGGACCGAGGGTCTTGGCCTAACCGCCCGGACCGCGAGGAAGGAAAACCTCTATAAAAACCAGCCCAAGTCTCGGCGCCGAGGCGGGCCTCGTCGTCCCACTCCCGAAAATTCGTTTTCGGGAGTGGAGCGACGAGGGATGGTGGAGGGCGAATTCCACCACAGCGGGCTGCGGCGAGGAAGCGGCGCTCCCTGAGGAATGCCCATATGTCCATATGGGCAGGGGACGCCGCGGAATCGTCTGCAGCACATGGGCGACCTCTCCTCTACGACTGCAGCTAAGGCTGCGGCCGTCGACGAGAGGTCGTGGGAAGCGGCGCCCCCCCCCCTCTTTTCGGGGAGGGGGGAGACGGCGGGAGGTTTGGAGGGGCGGTGTCCCTTATCGCCGCCTCTCCGGGCCTCCCGCTGTTGCAGGCCGCTATGGTAGGGGACGACCTCTCTGTTGAGAGGTCGTAGCCGTGCGGGACGGCCACTCTTTGCCGCCCGCAGCCAGTTTGTCGTCCGGGCTGCGGGCGCCAAGGAGAGGCCGTGGAAAGCGGTCCTCTCTCTCTGCGAGAGATTACTACCTCGCAGAGCGAGGGGAGACACAGCCGCACGGGGGGCACGGAGGAGAGCTTATCTTCAATGATAGGCAATCCTCTGCCCCCCCTACCCTGCGTGGCCGTGGGTGGCGATCCGGGGGGATCACCACCCACACATAGGCCCCGCGAGAAGGCGCGCGCGGTGTTTTCCGCGCGCCTTCTAGAGGTGGCTGGACCAGGCGATTCCTCCCTGCTCCAGCCCAGAGGTGGGCCTGCCGCCGCTTTTGTCCTGGCGGCGGGCACCGCGCTGGCGTGGCTGCGGACGAATACCAGATGGTACCCGCGGCCACGCCGTCAACGGCGCGCGCGAGGGAACACCCAGGAGTTTTTAGTCGGTAGGCCGGCACCTTCTGTGCCGGAGTCCGACATAATCCGCCCCCCTCCCCCGAGGAGGGCGGATAAGCATGAGCGTTTCTCCTGGTTAAAAAAAAAAAAAAGGTAAGGGCATATTAGGTAAGTGAAATAGAAGATATCGGCATAGGTAGTTTAATTACACACTTCACAAAATATCATATCGTGAGCTCAGGTAGATACCATATGTCTGTTATATAAAGAATAGATACAGAATCCTTATTTCGTGATAGGCTAAAAGATTTTTTAATTTCAAAGTGCTTTTATACATTGCAAGAGTTTTTTGAGTATAAAGAATAATCATTTTTTCTTTCGCATGTTACAGATAAACGTTAAAAATTATTGAGGCATTTGAATATTATTTTATATGACTAATAATAATTTTTGTTATAATCGATATTTATGTAATTATGTAATAGATACCTAAGACATTGCAGTGCCCTCACAGGGTTCGTGTGCGTTCAATGTAAATTGTGTCTTTAACATCCTATATTTACCACATGAGCAATAAATGATATGACTATGACTATTATTTTTTTTCAACCATCATAGAATAAAGCGTTATTTCAGTTGACGGTCGCGTTTGTATTCCATTCCACGTAATTACGTCATTAAATTAAATAAATAAAAATTTGGAGAAATATGAGTTCCAAGTTAAATGTACTGTCCTTATACCCAAAGGTTGCCTGGAAGAGATCGCTTTTAGTGATAAGGTCGCCAAATTGTACATTCTATTCTTACCACTTTTCTGAAACTGTATTTTCTTATCTGTTGTGCAATAAAGTGTATCTGTATTGTATTGTTTGTATTGTTAATTTCGCATGATAGGAACACTACGAATCCCGCCAATCGCGTATCAATCTACGACAGTCGCTAGCGTCGTAGATGATTTTTTTTAAATTAGGCTACCAATGCCAATACTTACCTTATTAATAATACTTATCTATAATACCTAATATGCGCTATTTTTTCCTTACGGTAAAAAACTCATCCGGTATATAGCCCCCCCCACACCTGAAGGCTACTGAACACAGTTTGACTAACACTGGCTACGTTAACGAACCAATCACTAAGGTTAATCGCTACGAGAGTCTTGCGGTCACGTGCTTGTTACAGCTTGGTAACTGCCAGTGTAACGTAATTAGCAAGTACAGTGCAATTACTTAGTCAGGAATATGCAGATTTAGGCTGTGGGTACGGAGAGATTTTCTTGCTAAGATTTCTTAAACAACGCGACTTCCAGTGGGAGGAGACCGATGACACATGGTTGGTAATGCAGATACAACTATTCTGATACACCTTAAAATATCTTGTTTGTTGTATTGTATTGTATTGTATTGTATTGCGTTACTTGTAAATTTATTTTTGGAAAATAATAGGAGAATAGTGGGTATTTATAATCTATTTACAATTTACTATTGTATAATGTTCAACTATGTTTATAGATTCACAACCAACTCATGTAGGTACTTACTTAATCTTAACTATAACCTAGAACGATGCCCATTCTGATTACTATCTGTAAAATTAAGGAAAACCTGTTATTCGCTGTACTATTGATATTACAATGCCTGTTAAAGTATACATTATGTATACTATAATTCCATGTTGAAACAAAATGTAACGCCGTTGGTTTTCTTATAAATAAATAAATAAATAAATCTTGTGATTTCGGTATGGCCGAAGGTGGAAGCGTACTGACCCGAAAACCCCATCTTATTTGGGGGACTTATCTTATTATCTTATTACAGCCGGAACACAAAAATGCTACTAGATTGCTGTTTGGCGGCAGACTTAGATAATATGGTGGTAGCTAGCCATGAAGACATAAAATATAAAAAGAATAGAACCACTTTCATCTCTTCCCGGGGGTGTCGCATTTATTATTCACCTTTTAATGTTTGGGATATCATAACCACCCCTTTTGGGATATTGGGATAAAGGTCGTGACGTTATGTATGTATGTAAAATAACGTAACCAAGATTAAAAAAAAATGTTTTAGTCCTTTTTTTTTAATACCTACTAATTGTTGCCCGCGACTTCATTCGTATGGAACATTTAATCAAAATCAGTTCAGCAAAAAAATTTTTTTTTTAATGTTGATGCGCATTTAACCACAATCTCACCTGATGGGATGTGACGATGTGGCCGAAGATGAAGCACGCGATCTCAGTAGATGCCTATTCACCCTACTCTTGAAGATCCCAAGGTGGTAGGATTCAGGAAAGACTGACACCGGAAAAGAGTTCTTGACTGTTCGTATTATGAATGAAGAGTAGAACCGCGTAGTGCGAATGTTCGGATTCCACCCGTATGTAGTTAACGGGTGGAATCCCTCCCCGCGTCTAGAAGTCCGAAGATGAAATGGCGAGGGTTGAATAAGATTGTGTATTTCCAACGCACACTCACCGAAGTGCATCCTGTAAAATACTGAGAGGCAGGCGAGCTTGCGACGGTGTTCGAGGCTCTGCAATTTGGCAGTGATCGAATGGTCACCAACGAGTCTTTTGGGACGTCGTTCCACAGAATCGAGTGCAGCCAGCTGGTACTAGGCTGAATCATCCCAAAGGTGACAGCAGTATTCCATGCACGAGCGAACCTGAGCGTGGTAAACTACCAAAACCAAAAATATCGCCTGATCTTGAGGAGAATACCAAGCTTCTTGGCTGCTGTTTTAGCATTTCGTTCTATGGAGCGCCCAAAATTTAGGTTGGAGGTTAACTCCACAACCAAAAGATTGAGATGGTATGTTTTGCATTTATGTTATCCAGGTCCTAATCTGTCTACAAACAAAATCTCATCCAAATCCCTCCAGCCGTTGAGGCGTGACGAGGTAATATACATACTCGTTGTTAGGTAAATAAAAACTTTAGCAATATAATATTACTTTATTACTTGGGAAGTTGGGATAGAAACTTCAAAACCCATTTATAACTTAGTTTTTCTGACATTAGTAACTTTATTGCGTCAATTTTCATTAATGCATTTCGTACAGAGCAAAGTAAATAAAAATGTCATAGCAAACAAGTTTCTCGAATAAATTCAAAGCAGAGAACGGAATTCATTAGGGAATTCATTGCACCAGTTTCATAATTAAAAACTTGACTATTTAGAAGTCTGTACTGTCACTGTCAGATATGCAAATGGGATGACGGGTGGTGACCACAGTGTCGCACTACAGGCCTTCCTCACTCCAGCAGCAACGTCACGATGATGATCTTAAATATTTGAGGAAGTCCTGGGTTTGTAGTCAAATAAATACGCCGAAATCGCTTAATATTGACGATTATGATTCACTTGAAAATCGAATTTAGTCCATCCATTCATTAATACAGGAACTTTGGGAAAATAATAAGACACTGCACTGACTGTAAACTGAGCAACGAACGTCTCAGAATTGACAAAAGAATAGCAAGAATTTCAATCAGAACCCATTTGAAATGATAACGAAAAAAATGGAAGAAACAAAGAAAAAAGGCAGCATGACAATAACGGTGGTGGTACCATTACAACAGATTATAAAACAGGGCATGCGAAACATGCGTGAGAACATCAAAAATAGGATTCCCTGAGCTTTCACAATTACGACGCAAATTATGTTAAAAAGATAACGTTACGACCTTTATCCCAAATGACGTGGTCAGAGATATTACCAAAAGCATTTGGGTGTACAAAACAAATTTAATGCTTGAAACAACATCCTCGATTCACGTGTGGAAATATACAGAAATACACACGTGACATGAGGTGAGTCTATCGCTATTGTAACGTGTAAAACCGGGTCTTTTACTCTAATAGATAACAAAACAAACAAAACATGTTTGCTGAATAAGTTAGCAAAACATTGCAGTCTAAACAGATACAAACAATGAAAATACCCAACAAAGAAGCGGTAATTATTGATTGCGAACAAAGAAGGTTCGCAAGCAATAATTAAACGAAAAATACTACCCTCCCGTAGGCGAACACGGGATGTTTTCCGTCCACCTCGAATAACATGTTCGCTGATTTTGCTAACAAAACAGGCGACGCCCATATTTAGTTAGAATAACATGTTAGGTGTTAGAAAACCATAAATACACGTCACACATGACCCGGCTTAAGTCTACAGTAAAACGTACAGTAAGTACTGTAAAACAGGTGTAATTAATTACTTAGTGGAAGCAGTGTTTACCTGTAAGTGATTGTTACGTTTAAGTAGTGTTAAGCAATTTGTACTGAAAATGTATTAGCGTAAACAATCGTTGGTGAACCTAAATAAATAAATAAAATAAAAAATAAATAAATAAATAAATTATCTAGTTCCAAATTAGGCAATGTCAGTATTATCCAAACTAGTTAATAAATAACCATGGTTAAAATTCGTATTCATGTCATAATCATTTCCCTACGAGATTCGAACCTGTAACCGTTGGTTTTGCAGAAAGAGTTCTGGTTCGATCCAATTCCATTTCTTTGTTAGGAATGAAAAAGCAAAAAATATGCATAAATTTCATGTAAAGAAGAAACTTCCACAGACTACTAAATCATAACAACATAAAAATGTCCAAGAAGTTTGCGACGACTATTAATCCAGGGTTAGTCCCAACTAGGACGCCGCCAGTGAATAATGCAGTGGAACTCAAACTTTCCCGCGTCGGAGTATAATTTTTTTTACGTCATTCAGTTTGTCTGTTCTGGAATGTTAAAAGTTTTTTTTTCAGAGCTACATAATGCCATCGCACCTGACATGAACAGCTAAGTATATTTTCAAGGAATCGAATTCAGAAAAGACAAAAATATTCAAAGGCGTTTGTGCAGTTTGCAATAGTTCTGTTAGAAAATTGGCTGTATGCCTCAGTATCTTTGCCATGTATGTTATGCGTTTTTATTTACAAAAGGCTAATATAAAATTTCTGCAAAACGGCTTTGCTATTTTGTTGACAATGAAGAATACAACCTAAGAGTTGACTTTACAAAATTTATAGGAAAAGATTTGGATGTAAATGCTTAGTATCCCTTTGCCTGTCCAAAATGACAAAATTAACTAAAAACAAACTCTATGGTAAAATATTATTAAACTCACATGGTCCCAGGGTCATCACCAAGCGGTTCTTCGACGAAGGATACGTGTTTCATCCGCCTCGTCTTTTTCCTGTACTCGAGCTTATTGGCGCATCCCTTGTTGGCCTTTGTTCGCGCCTCGAAGATCACATGAGGGTGCTTCTGCTGAAACAAATGGAATTCGTTAATTATCATTAGAAATAACGGTTTTTATTAGACAGTATACAAACGAATGTGGATGGTATTGTTGGTAATCGGGGTCGTCTTATAGAAAGGCCAAGTCAAGAGTACCCTAAACCGACGAGCATGTATGAACAACCTTATGAGATGAATGAAGAAAAAGAGTTGTGTCAGGATCGTAGCAAGTGGAAGTCTGTGGTCACTTCCTACGGGAAACAGGCGTGACTTTATGTATGTATGTATTTTCGATAATTTGTAATTATTAATAAAAACGGGCATTTGCTTGTGAATTCTGGAAAATAATCGTTTATAAAGCTATTTACGTATTACTTATAATTAGCTTTTAGGCTCTTCTTAAGAAATTATATTTATGCAATGCGTCACCTACGGAATAAGTCCTCTTAAATAAGCATTTTTCTACACACATACCCTATAACACACCTTAATGGTAATAATAAATACCATAAAGGTTGTCAACGGATTTTTAAAAACGGAATCTCATTTAACGGGCCTTCCATTGAATATTGTCAAAGAATATTTTTCACAGAGCGGACAAGTTGAAAAATGTAATTAGTGCCGGTTGAATTAATAATTCATGCGAAATTATATTAAATCGTTACGCGGAACAACGACTCTGTGTAGATTTGTACAATTATTTCTGGAGGTCTGCGAAATACGATTTTCCAGTTTCATTAATTAAATACGTATATAAATAGCAGTTATTCATTAAAATTGTATGTATTTAGAAAAGACAATTACTTGGAGAAGTTTATACAAGATCCTTGTATGTATATACCTATATATCTATATATCCGTTCTTATGGCTAATCCTGTAGTGGTAGAGCCACACTGTAAGCTATTAGCTTGCAGCATGAATGGGCCGGCTCGACCGGGGAAGTACCACCCTCTCGCAGAAGACCGACGTCTGAGTAGTGGCATTTTGCCACTGCGCTTCGTCCGGTGAGCGAGGGCGCCGGAGGCCCACCTTCCAGTCTCTCTCCAGAATGGTAGCGGTATTTAAAGAGTTAGTACCCCAGGAGGGTACCAGCACTATTAGTGCTGGAGAATCCCTCATCGCTCAGGCTGCCCTACTTATTCTGGGGTGGACACCTTCCTCAAAGGCCGGCAACGCATCTGTGACCCTTTTGGTGTTGCGGGTGTCCATGGGCGGCGGTGATTGCTTTCCATCAGGTGACCCGCATGCTCGTTTGCCGCCCTCTCATATAAAAAAAAAAAAAAAAAAAAAAAAGCCTACACGGATTGATGGATTTCGAATTGATGTTATTAGATTCGTCTTGATACCTCGAGTGTTTTTATTTCTTAATCACAATCATAATCTAATAAAGCAATCTAAATAAAATACATAATCGAATGAAGCGTTATTTTAGTTGACGGTCGCGTTTGTAGTCAATTCCACGTAATTACATCATTATTTATGTAATGACGACTTGTTTGGTGTGGTAGTTAGCAACCCTGACCATTATACCAAAAGGTTGCGGGTCTGAATCCCGCTAGGGGCATATGTTTGTGTGATGAATACGGACATTGTGTACCCGAGTTATGGATGTTTTTATTTATAATAAGTATTTATTTACAAAAAAAATGTATTTCTGAAGTATATCAACCATCTGGTATATCTACAACACAAGCCTATAGTTGCTTACTGTGGAACTAGATGGCGCTGTGTGTATGTCTAAGGATATTTATTTATGCAAGCATTTTTTTTTTGGAAAATCCGGCATTTTAGGAACCTTACAGAGGCATCCCACAATTTTGATATGGTAAACCCTAGGTACAGGGGTCTGTAGTAATTGAGAAACGTACCTTCTTATCATCGCAGACAACCTTGAACAATCGTCCAAAGTGAACAGGTACCCGACTTGTGAATATTCTAATAGGATTGCGGCCTTTACAACTTGAATTCACTCTCAATAAATGGCTTAGGTAAATGAATAGAATTGCAATGTCTCCAGAATGAAAGAGTCGGGGATTAACTGAAACCGCTTACTGCAGATGGTATTCTGGAACGTTCGAGGTTTTTCAGACAGAGCTAGCATAAAATTATTCAAAGTTTTGTCAACGTTTTTTTTCACCACTAGAAAAGTAAACGTACATTTTGTATACCAATTTTGATAGAAATGAAATCTTTATTGCGTATGAAGGTTCATTATTTGTTTAGGTAAACTAATCCCAACTAATGTTATAAATGCGAAAGTGTGTGTGTGTGTATGTCGACGGCTGGACGGATTTGGATGAAATTTGGTGGGTAGACAGATTAGGACCTGGATTAACATATAGGCAATGTTTTTTGTTGAACCGATTTTGATAAAATCTTCCAAGCGGACGAAGTCGCAGGCGGAAAGCTAGTATTATACTGACGTATTATTTGACGACCTGTATGGTGTAGTGGTTAGAAACTCTGCTACTTATACCAAAAGGTCGCGGGTTCGAATCCCGCTAAGGGCATATGTTTGTATAATGAATACAGACATGTGTTCCCGAGTTATGGATGTTTCTCATTTATACACGTATTTATTTACAAAAAAAAATGTATTTGTGTAGTTTATCAACCATCTGGTATCCATAACACAAGCCTAGATGCTTACTGTGGACCTAGATGGCGCTGTGTGTATGTGCAAAGATATTTATTTATTTATATATGCGAAAGTTTGTGTGTATGTACGTATTTATAAATATGAATGTAAAGATAGATATAATTATTGAAGACATTTAAGTGTTATATTGTTTTGTACTTTTAATAAATTCAGTAATCCGTATGTTTATGTGCATGCATTATAAATTTAATTGTTGAGCCCTAGCAGGGTTTATGTTTGATACCTAAAAATATTTTAAGATCATACTATGTACAACATAAATGCAATGAATTGAATTGAATTGAATATGTTTGTTATGATTTCACGCCTAAACGGCTGGACAGATTTGGTTAAAATTTGGTTAGTAGACAGATTAGGACCTGGATTAAGATCTTTTTATCCTGGACAAGTGACTGGTTCCTGGAGGATTAGTATTATTAGTGGAATTGCTTTTGAATCATGGAGTGACGCATTCTACGCGGACGAAGTCGCGGGTAACAGCTAGCATCTAATACGACCGATTGGTGTAGTGGATAGTGACCCTGTCAACGAAACCAACGGTTGCGGGTTCGAATCCCGCGACGGGTAAATGTATGTGTGATGAATATGACCATTTATTCCTGAGTCATGGATGTTTATATAAATATTTATGTATGTTTATCCGTTATCTGGTATCCATGGTACAAGCTTTGCTTAGTTTGGGACTAGATGATTGGTGTAAGTGTCCGAAATATTTATTTTATTTTTTTATATTTTTAGAGACAACCAACTTGGTTTAACAACTGCCTTCAATTGAAAACAATTGACTGACTATTTAACGCGTCCTCCGAATTCCCACAGTGTTTAAGGAAAGAGGTTTGGAAGCTGTTCACCAACCCTTTACACCATCGAATGCTTGAATCCAAAAGGTTTTCAGGGATCCATTCATGTATCCGAACTTAATTTTCCATATACCCCTCTATTGAACGGCATTTTGACAGAGTGTCCGGGCGAAACACGTTGGGGGCTTAATGATCTCATAAAACGCTACTGGCTCATCGTACGTGAGGTGAGAGTCGAACAGACGTGGCTTCGATACAATGGAGTAAATGTTGTCTAGATGGGGCATGCGGTTCAAGGAAGGCTTGGTGAATGACGGAGAAGGTTTTAATCTGTTACCTACCGCGATAGTGTTCATTATCATCACATAATATTTTTGGGTCAACTTGTGTGTTTATATCCATTTTATACGTAAAATACATGATAATATCATCTGTTAAATGGCGATTTAAATCTATTGGAAAAAATAAGACAAGTTAATACATCCAAGCTGGAAGTGATTTTTAAACGACTTCAAAAAAGGAGGAGGTTCTGTATTCGGGGCGTATTTCTTTTTCTATTTTAGTAAATTAATGATTGCCTTTTATGTGTTCGATTTAATCTGACGTTATTATTATTTTCAAAGCTTTAGAAATTTAAACTTTGAATGAAATGTCAGTAATAAACTCCTTGAATATTTGGTTGTGCACTGTCTTTATCTTAATCTCAAGTACCGTCGAATTTGCCTCACCAATTATAAAGTGTTATTCTATGGAACTTGCTATCTATATAAACAAAAGAGGATCTCAGATCTCACTCGTACCTACTTGTTTTTTACTTCGGTATTTTATTATTCAAAATGGTTTGACATAAGCAAAGGAGTAAGTAAGAGTCTTCCCCATCACTAGTATTAGGTCCTTACCTATGAAATTGGCGTTTTGTATGAAGAATTTAATTAAGACTGTTTTCTCCATACAAACATTTTTGATTTTTTTTTGGGAACGGCAAATCCAAATTGAGCTAAACTTTGTGTGTATTATCGGATAACATTATGTTAAGTATAGGCAGTGTTAATTTTTAAAAGTAACAATGATTATGGGCATCACATGAAAAGAGCTCTGTTCAAATTTTTTTATTATGTGATTTAGCCCAGAAATTAAAAAATATTTCATGTGAAACCTTGAAATAATATTGCATTTTCCAAATAAAAAACTAATTTGGATATAGCTTTGAAAATCGCAAGAATTGGTACATATGATTAACGAAGAAAAAAACTCCAATTTCATAGGTAAAGACCCAATACATTCATCATTCAGAGATAATTTCAATATGGAGGTTTGTTTACATAGCAAATTCCAAAGAATGTTAGTTTTGAGTTAGCCACTTCTAGCTTTACCACATCGATGTTTATCAGACTTGTGGAGTAACATTACTGACTAGAGACGGCATTGCTATTGGAACGTATCGAGGCCTTGCCAGTACCAATAATATTGTTACAAGGATAGTGATGTTATTTATCGACTGCTGCTAGGAAATTATTACGAAATGATTACCGAAACGTCTGATATATTTGCTTTTATTGCTCGGCAATGAAATTAGAAATGATTTATCTGACTTTGTCAAGATAAATGTGAATACCTATTGCTATGGATATTTGCAAATGTAATAATCGCGATGAGGGGAATGATATCAGACCAACAATAAAGAGTAGACGATGTGAACAATGCTATTTCTAAAATAGTAGAATGGTTTACAACAAATAATTTATTACTTGAGAAAAAAACTAAATGTGTGAATTTTATACTACCCAATGTCAAGGTGGTGCCCACAAATATAATGATAAAAATTTCACTTTAGATCTCGCAGATTCTACTGTATTTTTGGGCATTACTTCAGACACCAAAATGCAATGGGGTCCTTATATACATAAATTGACGATAAGGCTCAGCTCTGCAGCGTACGCAGTCAAAAAAATCGATGAATATCAGACGTAAAATACTGCTAGATTAGTACATTTTAGTTATTTCCACAGCTTGATGTCTTACGGTATCTTGCTGCGGGGAAATGCCGCGCATATAAATACAATCTCTGTTTTACAAAAACAAGCCGTTCGCGCAATTTATCAATTAAGACCTGCAGTGTTACCTAGAGATAGGTTTAAATAGACCTTTTCGTCACAGTACATTTTTGAAAATTTTTGAAATGAATATGTCAAAAAAATATAGCATCATTTAGGAAAAATAGTGATAAACATGATGTCAATACGAGAAATAAAGATAAACTTGCAGGTCACATAAGTCGCCTCCGCAAAGTCAGTAATTCTTTCAAAGGGTTATGTATACGCTTTTTCAATGAAGTTCCTGTTGATATATCAAATCTTCCTTTCAATAAATTTTAAGATACTATAAAACAGAAACTTAATAAGAAAGCATATTATAAAATATCAGATTATTTAGATGATAAACAATCATGGACATAATCAGATCGTTCGCATGCCAGGCTATTTCACAATTAGTTTCACAATGAAATAAATATAAAGACCTTTATGTAAAGTCAAAGCCTGTTTTTAAAAGAGCAACTCTTCGGATTTCTTGCTTGTTCTTGTCAGGGGAAAATTGCATTTTGAACAAGCAGTAGCTTAAAAAAAAAATTGGATTATTTTAAGTGTACTTCAAATAGTCAATTTTACATGAGGTTTAAATTAGAATTTAATATATTTTGGCGAAACTATAAGGGTTCCTTGTTGATTAAGGATTTTTTTTGGGCCTCTCAAAGCAAGACTGTATACCGAACCCTTCAAAAAAAGTGACTATTTTCAAGTGTAAATTTTACCAATGAAAATAAAACATTATCGATTGATTGACGGCTTAATAAGCTGCGTAGGACATTCGTCGACATTTGCATGTGTTTAAGAGGGATTATTCCGTCCAAGTGGAGCCTTCATTGGATAAATTAAGATTTCCTTTTAAATACAGAATAAATCAAATAAATAAATAGCCTAAAAGCAACTTATAAATAATACCTAAATAGCTCCGATGGGGTATATTTTCAAGAATTAACGATTATAAAAAAATGGCCGTTTTGATCAATAATTTGAAATTCTCGAAAATAACCGCAATTATTAAAGCTATTTATGAATTATTTATAATCAGCTTTTAGGCTTCTCGAATACAGGTCAGAGCGATATTTATGATTTATTCGTAGATATTTAAAAAGAAATCTATGAGGGCGCCACTGGACGGAAGAAACCCTTTTAAAGTTTAGTCTGATAACATTTATATGTCTGTGTTAGTGTAGCCAATTCTGTCACACTCAGCTACACATGTTTAGGACGTTTCATTTAGGGTGAAACCCGCACAATAATTCGCTGATTATCACACTAACCGCGTCAGCTACCCGTTGAGAAATGCCAGTGTGACAGCTGTCAAATTGATTACCGCAAGCCCCAACTCTATAAGCTTAACTAGGGAACGCAAACCCGTTTTACTGAAAACCGAAAATCCGGCTTTTCGGTATATTTTGATTTTGAGTTTTATATTATTTTCAAATGGCACCTCTACATACAATACAATACAAATACTCTTTACTGCGCAAAATAATTTACAATAATTTTTGATGATAACAATAGAACACAATTAGGCGGTCTCATCACTAAAGGCGATCTCTTCCAGACAACCCACAGCTATAGGACATTTGTAGATAGAAAAACAAGTAGGGTGCACGATAGAACACTAGGACTTTTTGGTGGGTACTTTATGTCGCATTTTTGTTTTTAGTTTTTGGAATTTGAGCACTCTGAGTTTTGAAGCTTAATAATGGCAAAATATTGTGCTTCAAAAGTCAGTGATGGTGTGCAAGTGAAGGGTGTAACGGATTTCGAAGTGCATGATGTTATTAGATTCGTGTTGATAACTGTAGTGTCGCACGATAAATACAAAATATGCCGTCGGGTTTTTATTTATATACTTAAATAGTTATTACTTTGTTATACGAATTGTTTGACGACCTGTGTAGTGGTTAGCAACTCTGATCACTATACCAAAAGGTTGCGGTTCGAATCACGGCATATGTTTGTGTGAGGAATACGGACATATGTGTACCCGAGTTATGGATGTTTTCATTTATAATAAGTATTTATTTCCAAAAAAAATGTATTTATGTATATCAACCATCTGGTATCTACAGCACAAGCCTTAGTTGCTTACTGTGAAACTAGATGGTGCTGTGTTTATGTCTAAGGATATTTATTTATTATATTTATTATAAAGTATTTTGTCAAACTTTACAACAGGCTTATTAAGTAAAATAAATTTGTTGAGAAATAAAAATAAATCAAATCAATCCCACATTTAAAAAAATAAATCCCAGCTCGCGCGAAAAATTGGAGTGGTATGTCCTGGGAGAATCCTCTGTCGAGCCATAGACAAGGCCATTTAAGTCTCAACTCATTTTAAAATTTTAAGCACCTACATATAAGCTGAAGTGGGACTAGGCGGGCCATGTTTGTCGCATGCCAGATGACTTGTGACCCAAAATCGTCACCACCTGGAGCCCACTGTTAGAAAGAAGGCATCGCGGCAGATCGAAAAGGAGATGGCGGGATGAGTTGGATAAGTTCCTAATCAACTGGTCGGAGGAGGCCCGGGACAGAGAGGCCTTTGCCCGCAATGAGACAGTATGGATTCCTCATAAGTACAGACAATCGTTTTCGGCGTCGGTGGCTCGGCGGTTAAGATGCGGTTTCCCAATTTAGGAGGTCCGGTTTCGATTCCCAAGCAGGCCATGTACCAATGAGTTTTTAAATTTAATTACTTATGTGTATTTATCCGACTGCTCTTAAACGGTGAAGGAAAACATTGTGACGAAACCTGCATGCCTGAGAAATTAAAATTCAAAGGCATGTGAAGTCCCCAACCCGCATTGGCCCATATGGGGCGTATATACATAATATATTATACGAGGGAAGGCCAATATCCCTGCAGTGGGATGTTTACGGGCTGAAGATGATGTAGCGTTGTTGGTGTCGCAAAATAACAAAAAAAAAATAAAAACTCATTCGAGTCAGAAATACCCGTGGTTCTCGTGAATGACATTCTTAACCAACACGTTTTTTCCCGCCCTTTTTTACAACTGGGCGAGCCGCAGCGCGTCGCTAGTGTGCAACATGGCGGTGGAAATGAAAAATGGCACCAATTTACCGGGCAAACGGGGCTAAATTGGATATTTCTCACGGACGAAACCCTCTGCAGCGCCTGCTGTTTCGCATATTTTTTTGTTGGTCAAGTCTACTTTGTGTTTTAGATTGTTAGAGCTCAATGAATTTACTTTAAAAAAATTGTAAAGTATACAGTGCATCAAAATATTACATATAACAGAGTACAGAGGAGCGTAAACTCATGTTATCAAAATTAAATGCGAATAGCCATCCAGTGTACTACGGGGATCTGGTTGCAAATCGTGATAGCTTCCGTGCTTTTAAGTCTTTCTGCCATTCGTATTACTGGCATTACTACACTAAGTAGATTAGTTACTTACCAAGAACTCACTGCGTCCCTTGGCGCCGTCCGTGGTGTATTCTATACTCATTAGGGACTGAGCCTCACTCAGTCCCCCTTTACCCATTTAATTTTAACCTCATACGAAGGTTTTCTCCTTTTCTCTGGCTACACTCCCATTTGTAAAGGGGAAGGAGGAAATAATTTTATTCTTCCTTCTTTAAACCCCTTTTTCTTCTTCTTAAATAAATTTGGGGCCCAAGGTAGCGTAAAGTCTTTTTCTCGGGACACGCTTACTTTCAGTAGGCGACGTTCAGTTGTACCGCTGTTGATCCTGGTTACAGGAGTTGCAGTGGGAGGGTGTGGAGGCGGGTCATATAACAGAGTACAAACGATAGGTGGACTTATCTGTAACTCGAGCATTTAAGTAGGAAAAACAGTAAATTTACGCAAACACAAACACAAAATGTTGTAAAGAGACGCATCTCAAGCTCCGTCCCAATTTATAAACCAATCTTGAGGTCTACTCAGCTGAGATCACTTCTCAAGTGTTCGTCTCAGCGGCTGTGCCGTATAGGCACCTTTTTATAGTAATATTGTATACTTTTTACTTTTATGTATTTTACCTTTTGCCTGTCTTTTTGACGATTTGATTTTATTGTTTTGTCTTGGCTTTGAGCCAGTTGCTACAGTTAGAATAAATATTATATTCACCACCCTAAGAACCCTCTTTTATCTTCATACAGTCCATAAAATCACATAGGTCTTTGCTACGTCATTTATAATGCGGACTGCTAAAGTATGGAACTCACTGCCCGCGTCGGTTTTTCCCGACACTTACAACCTTGGGATCTTCAAGTCTAGAGTGAATAGGCATTTACTGGGTGCGCGTGATACATCTTCGGCTACATCGTCACTTTCCATCAGGTGAGATTGTAGCCAAACGCGAAACCAGTTTTTAATAAAAAAAAAAAAAAAACATAGGTATTTTTTTAGCATAGGATTTTAGCTTGATTTTTTTTAATTGTTTTAACTTTTTTTTTCTTTTTTATACTGTCTAAGTTAGCTGAGTACCCGTAAATAATGAAATAGTAAATAAGAAATCTCCAAAAATTTGGCTATCAAAATTCCAAGAAATATTTATATACTGTGTGATTTCTATAGGAAAATTAATTAAATATACATATATATGTTAACCAAGAGTGTGTAAATCACAGTTGCGAAGTTCATTACAGCGATGTACGTTACTGTGAAAGTTTACCATTGCGACGTACGTTGTCACGAAAGTTCTTTACTGCGATATACGTTACTGCGAAAGTTCACAATTGCGAAGTACGTTGTCACGAAAGTTCTTTACTGCGATGTACGTTACTGCGAAAGTTTACCATTGCGACGTACATTGTCGCGAAAGTTCTTCACTGCGATATACGTTACTGCGAAAGTTTACCGTTGCGACGTACGTTGTCGCGAAAGTTCTTTACTGCGATGTACGTTACTGCGAAAGTTCACAATTGCGACGTACGTTGTCGCGAAAGTTCTTTACTGCGATGTACGTTACTGCGAAAGTTTACCATTGCGACGTACATTGTCGCGAAAGTTCTTTACTGCGATATACGTTACTGCGAAAGTTTACCATTGCGACGTACGTTGTCGCGAAAGTTCTTTACTGCGATATACTTTACTGCGAAAGTTTACCGTTGCGACGTACGTTGTCGCGAAAATTCTTTACTGCGATATACGTTACTGCGAAAGTTTTCCATTGCGACGTACGTTGTCGCGAAACTTCTTTACTGCGATGTACGTTACTGCGAAAGTTCTTTACTGCTGTTTGAACATTTTAATCGTCCGCCTGGCTAGCTACCACCGTGTTATATAAATCACCGTTCAGGCGAGAGATGCACCTTTGCACCTTTTTTTTATGCACAACGGGTTAGCAATTGACCTCAATCACACCTGACCTTGTGGCAAAAGAGAATTATTTTGACTTCACTTTTGAACCGAGCTTTACGAGGTGAACGTGTGAACTAAGTGATTGGTCCTACCCTAATTAGGTGTGTTGAATGAAATGAAAAACTTGAAAAATTACTTTTGCTACAGTGACAGAATGATGATTGCTTGTTCATTAACCGATTGACTATGTACCGTGGTTTATAGTTGTTTAGTAAAGAAGCAATGAAATAAAAATTATCAAATATAGCCGTGACAAACAACACCTATCGTATGTATGACTGCATGACTTTACCTCTGTTATTGATAGATAGATAGATAGAAACGTTTATTCACTGCACAGTACATACAACCAAAATAGAAGAACACAAACAATAAACCCTATGTAATAAAGCTTAATATACTGACGCAAACCATACAAGATTTTCCCAGCGACGGGCTGTACCCACTGTGCACTGAAAGGGCTCTGACTCAGCATATGCTGCAGCAAAGATAGTGGTACTTACCACAGCGCTGGTTATTCTGCCAGTACCACTTTTTTTTTTTTTTTTTTATTGAAGAGGTGGGCAAACGAGCAAGAGGCGCACCTGATGGTAAGTGTCACCGCTGCCCATAACCATCTACGGAAACGGAAGATCCGCAGTGGCGTTGCCGGCCTTTAAGGAAGGAATATGCTCGCTTCTTGAAGGTTCCCAGATCGTATCGGTTCGGAAAGACATCCGCCGGGAGCTTATTCCAAAAAGTAACGGTACGTGGAAGGAAATGTCTACTGAACCGCACCGTGGTGGATTTCCACTTACTGAAAAACGTACGCAACATTTCTGTAGCTCTTTATTTCTTAAAATTTAAATTCTTAAAGTTCTCAAAAGTGCTCAAAATAATCCTCATAAGAGCATAAATTCATAAACAAAGTTAAGTTAACAAGTTGAAGCAAGTTTCAACAAGTCACAGTACATACTTTGCGACAAGTTGTTTTAGTCAGGTAAATGTAAGTGCACTGACTACAAAGATTTAAGCATAACGTAGGAAATATGCTTGAAATATTTGGAGTGTTATAAAGTTGTTTGAAGCCTAAAGCCTTCATTTACACGAGAACGGGCGTTCCCTTTTTGAAATAATAAAACAATGTTTAGTGGAATTATGCAACTTGTTCCTAATTTGAAATGATAATGATCACGATACGTACAAATTTTTGCGTGCAATCGCTAATAATTCGCCTTCATTTAGGCGACAACGGGCGTTCCTTTTTTGAAATAATAAAACAATGTTTAATGGAATTATGCAACTTGTTCCTAATTTGAAATGATATTGATCACGATACGTAAAAATTTTTGCGTGCAATCGCTAATAATTGTGCCGTGTAGCTCGCTTACGTTCGAACGCTAAATTTGGGCCCACGTAAGCGCCATATAAGTATTTTATTTTAAGAAGAAACATATTGGTTAAATAGTAATTTTTCGATAAGCAGTGTCCACAGATGAAAAGACAATGACAGATCGTGCCTCAGACTGTTACAGAAATAAGATTCCATTCCAAGATTAAAATTCCATCCATATCACCTGGATGAGTGGAAGTCCACCACTGTACGTTTCTCAAGAAACTTCCTACCACGTACGACCACCCTGTAGAACGGACTTCCTGCAGCGGTATTCCCGAACGAGTACGACATTGGAACGTTCAAGAAACGAGCCTACTCCTTCCTCAAAGGCCGGCACCGCATCCGTGACCCTTTTGGTGTTGCGGGTGTCCATGGGCGGCGGTGATTGCTTTCCATCAGGTGACCCGCATGCTCGTTTGCCGCCCTCTCAAATAAAAAAAAAAGATAAATATGCAAAATTAATTAATTTCATTATTTCATTAATTACTTTAAAAAGTAGTACTGTCTCTTTCTCCCTGGAAGCACTGTGGCTGATATAAGTATGATGAAATGAAAGATAGTGATGTCGATTCGGATGTACACTAACTAAACTAAACTAAACTAAAACCAGTTTTGGTGGTGTAAAAAGTAGTAATGTTTCTTTCTCCCTGGAACAGTACGATGCGACGGCACCACTCCAAAACTGGTTTTAGTTTAGTTTAGTTGGTGTATATCCGAATCGACACCATTAAATTGATGACGCATCCTGTTTAGTGTTGTCAATATTAAATTACTTGTTTTCCACTTCGACTGAGTCGAGACAGCAATAAGTTTCAATATAAATCACATCTGCTTGACGGTGCGCTTACAATCCAACGTAAAATATTTCACAACGCGTCACCTACAGGGGAAAAACCGCTCTCGCGATGACGTCATAAGATATGAAATGTGCAACGGTTGCACGTACGAAATAATATTAAGGGGGAATAATATTTCTTCATAAATCTCTGTAGGTGTTAGCGAGCGTTTCTGCAATCTGGCTTTAGGAGCTTGGAAATATTGGTAAAATACAGGAAAAATGAGAAACGGTTACGCGGCAGTTTGGTGTAATGGATAGTGAACCTATCAGCAAAACCTTTTGTTTTGAAACCAAACCCAAAACCAAAAAAAAATTTGCAGAGTGAATAGGCATTTACTGAGATCGCGTGCTTCATCTCCGACCACATCGTCACTTTCCATCAGGTGAGATTGTGGTCAAACGCGTATCCAGTCAAGCATAAAAAAAAAAAAAAAAAAAAAAAAAAAACCAACGGTTGCGGGTTCGAATCCCGCGAGGGGTAAATGTTTGTGTGATGAATACGAACATTTATTCCCGAGTCTTGGATGTTTATATAAATATTTATTGTAAGTGTCTCAAATAATTGGTAAAATACAGGAAAAATGAGAAACGTATTTTTTTTCAATAAGTACTGGTTTCGCGTTTGACCACAATCTCACCCGATGGAAAGTGACGATGTAGCCGAAGATGTATCACGCGCACCCAGTAAATGCCTATTCACTCTAGACTTGAAGATCCCAAGGTTGTAAGTGTCGGGAAAAAACGACGCGGGCAGTGAGTTGCATACCTTAGCAGTCCGCATTATAAATGATGAAGCAAAGCGCTTAGTGCGGATGTTGTAAGTGTTTATTATTATTATTATTATTCACAAATAAAGGGTTTCTTTTTTAAGTTGTAAAGCCGGACCCGTGGCGTGCATAACATTTAGTAATAAAGTAGGCAGAATAATAAAATTTGCTATTAAATGAGAACGCTACAACTACAAAATAATAACTTACTCTTTTAGCAATATTCGCAACTGTTTAGAATATTCTCTGTTCATAACAGCATGAACCCTAATTGATCATACTTTTTCGCGGATCCCCAAATCGAAAATAATTAGAGTGATTGTACCTTGCAGATCGAATATTTTAATTTTTGACATGATTATACAATTAATTTGTACCGTAACTGCATATTTAATGTGACCAATGAAGTTTTTTCATATATTTATAATAGCACTAAAATTGACAATTCAACGCGAATATCCGGAGCTGCATACAGTCTGTTTGTTTATAACCGTTTACCGAATTTCATCGTAATCGTCATCGACATGTGATTGGTTGGCTCATCGCTCGCTCGGCAATTTAACGGATTCTCATTGGTCAACGTAATCGATGACGATACCATTGAAGTTACGTAATCTAAGGGCATTTATGTTATGATGACTGTTATCTATGAACGTTTTCGTAAACGGAACCCCAGAACTCCGCGGACCACCATTTGCGAACCGCTGGTCTAGATAATGCATGAGGAAAGCTTACAGTTTGCTAGGGTAGGCACTGCCTTTCTGTCTGTACGGAGGGTACGCCACTGACCGGACCGACTATTCAACGTGCCCTCCGAAGCAAGGAAACACTCACCCATCCAAGGGCTGACCGCGCCAGACTTAGCTTAACATCACTAATCGAAAACGAATAGAGAATATGACTGCACTACGAATGCTTCCACAAATGCTACAGAGTACTAAACATATACCCCGCCGGGAATCGAACACGTATCCTCCGTTTTGTTTATAATTGTAGAAAGAAAGAAACAAAGTATTTATTGCCAACAAATACAGAAAATTTCGTAGGTATAACATTTTGCATAATTAAATGTATTTGTGGCAAAGGGATTGGGCATCAGCATTTGCTGCCAATATGTCGTATGGCAATTGACAGCGCTGGTTTTCAGCGCAACCCCTCTCTCACTTAGATTTTCAAAATAAAACGTGACAATGTTGGAAAAGATACAAAATAAATTAACCAGATATTTATACCTAAAATTGTACGGAGTATATCCGTTTTATCCCTTGATGTATCCCACCTTATTTGTTCTTGGGATGACGGGATATAATAAACTGGAAGTTAGAAGGGAACTAGCGATGGCATTGTACTTGTGGAAGGAATTTCGTGGTAAAATTTGTAATACGACAATTCTACAGCATTTAAAATTGTGCGTACCTATAGGTATAAGAAGGATGCCTCGACTACTTAAAGTACCAAGAGGCAATACAAATCTTTTAAATAAAGGGACAATGACACGAGCGCTCCACTCAATGAGATAGCAGACAGAACAGATATTGTCATAAGCAGTATGAACGAATTTCAAAAAGTCGCGTTATTTGTACTATGTTATTTAGTACAGGTAGATATAATTTGTTTACATAATGATGATTATAAACTTGGTAAATAAATAAATAAATTAATAAATAAAAACGACAGTCAGGCGCGTTTCCACATACACTTGTAAACATAGAACCAAATGCATCAAACTATACGGCACGGTTTAACAATTTGTTAGGAATGACGAAAAAAGTCTGATAAATCAGTGGATATTCCCAATGGAGGTTGTGATGGATTACTTGGGTTGGAATGATGAAGCAAATTATATAAATCATCCTTAAATCAAGATTGATTAACAAGATTATAATCTATCAAAAATTTAAGCCATGCTTTGACAGTACATCTGTTGAAAATTATTCGTTAAAGGTTTTTAATATCTAATAGGTACTATTTCTTTTTTATGCATAACGGGTTGGTACACTTGACTTCAATCACACCTGATGTTAAGTGAAGATGACGTCGAAGGTGGATGCGTACTGACCCGGAAACCCCAACACATTTGAGGGACTGGCTATCTTATCTCTGATAACCGGAACACAACAATGCTATTAACATTGCTGCTTGGCGGCAGATTTAGATAAGATGGTAGTTGCTAGCCAGGCGGACATTTAAAATGCCCTACCACCAACCAAACCGAGTACTTAAACATGTACCCCGTTGGGGATCGAACCCGCGACCTCCGAATCGTAAACCCAATGTTGTTTACATTGAGCCACGGAGGCGGTAGTAGTAGTAGTAGGATATTCTTTTTTTATCCACAACGGGTTAGCATTTGACCTCAATCACACCTGATGTTAAGTGACGATGAAGCCGAAGGTGGAAGCGTACCTACTGACCCAGAAACCCCCATCTTATCATCATCAGATCAGCTCGATGGAACCGTAACATTGCATTTTCACCGAACTTAAATATGCCAAATTTCAGCTCAATCATATACCAGCAAGTGAACAATGCTTTACAAATTTTGAAACGGACAACTTACTTACGAACATTGCAAACTAAACAAAAGCTTGTAAAAACTGTTGAGTTTACCAATTGCGACTTGAAGAAATTAATCAACCCGGCAATCCCCAAAAAAATCCCCCAGAGCGCGAAAATCCCTGCATTAGCTACTCCAAACAAAATATAACTTAGATTTCCAAACTTTTCGGGTATGCAAATCCAGTGTTCCCCGAACGGCTCCACGGGGCAGAAACCGGGAGACATTAGACAATGTGAAACTTCAACACGTTTTGGATTAGCATAGCCGAGGACTGGGCTTGTGGGATGACGAAAAAACTGAAGTACCTGTGAGGTTTCACGATTTGGCACGTAGACTGTTGATCTTTTTTTCAGCAAGTTGTATACGGCGGATATAAATACAATCTTTGTTTTACGGAACCGAGCCGTTCGTGCAATTTATCAATTAAGACCTGCAGTGTCACTTTGAGATAAGTTAAAATAGTTATAATATTCTAACCTTTTCGTCACAGTAAATTTTTGAAAATCAAATATAATTATGTCAAAAAAATATAACATCATTTAGGAAAAATAATAAAAAACATGACGTCAATACTGGTCATTGTAGGTCATGTTAGCAGATTTGACAAAATCATTCAAAGGGCTATTGCATACATTTTTCAATAAGGTTGATGTACAAAATCTTTCTTCCAATAAAAAAGATTCTATAAAACAGAAACTTATTATGAAAGCATATCACAAAATATCAGACTATTTGGATGATAATCAACCATGGATGTAACCAGCTCGTTCGCATGCCAGGCTATTTCACATATAATAATAAATAAATAAAATAAAAATCGTTGCACATACACATCCATCTAGGTTCACAGTCAGCATTTAGGCTTGTATTATGGATACCAGATGGTTGATAAACTACACAAATATATTTTTGTTTGTAAATAAATACATGTATAAATGAAAAACATCCATAACTCGGGAACACATGTCTGTATTCATCATACAAACTTTTCCCCTAGCGGGATTCTGACAAGCGATCTCGCGAAGTGTTCTTCACTGATTCTGATAAATTTGGTATGATTGTAGTTCTGATAAAAGTGGTTTATCTGTGTCATTTCATACTTTACCTGGTCTCCTAATGGCATTGCAATTAAAAAATACAATTCCGAGACATTTCATACGTTACATAGGCACAGTATGTAATACTTAGCGATAGATAAAATATTTTATACATTGCCTAGATGAAGTTGGTATTGTAAAGAGGTACATAAACATTTCGGACATTTACGCCAATTATACAGCCAAGTCTAGTCTAGCCAAGCTTCAACTATGGACAGTAGATAACCCCGACAAAACAATGGTTGTTATGTGTTTAAGGGAGTTTCTGTGTGTGTGTCCAGCCTGGATGTATCTCGGTAATGCGTCGTCTGATTTGAGTGTGTTTTTTTATCAATCCATCAATCAATCAACTTTATTGTACACTTTATTGTACAAAAAAATCTACAATGCATTTTTATTTATTTATTTCTATACAATGCATTTTATATTTTCTTTTTATTTATAACGGGTTAGCACTTGACCTCAATCACACTTGATGTTAAGTGAAGATGAGGCCGCAGGTGGAAACGTACAGACCCGGAAAGCCCATCTTATTTGGGGGACTGGCTATCTTAACTGTGACAACTAGAATACAACATTGCTGCTTGACGGCAGATTTAGGATGGTGGTAGCTAGCCAGGTAGGATATTGAAAATGCCCTACCACCAATCAAACCGAGTAATAAACATGTACCCCGCTGGGGATCGAACCCGCCCTATGTTGTTTACAATGAGCCATGGAGGTGATTAAATAAAACGAGAAGAAATAGCGTATAAAATAGTTAGTTTGGTCTATCTATAATATTATAATCATTTCATTTAATTAGCACAAAACCATGTTAATATATTTTATTTTAGATACACTATATTTCCAATTGTAACATGCCAAATGTTGCAATAAGCGTGTTCAGTGTAATTTAGAGGGAAGTAGATTTAACGTTCACATACCAGCAAATACCCCACCTGAGCCTTATTTATGGCTCGTGACGGGGAAGTTGAGAAATGACCTTATATCCTTATAATGGTTTATTTCGTTTGAACATCCATGCAACCTTGTTGAATTACAGCTGGCTAGGTATATTATATTATTTTTTTATTTTACTAGATATACAGCTACAGCACAATAATTATATACATCACCTGGATGAGTGGAAGTCTACCACTGTACGTTTCTCAAGAAACTTCTTACCACGTACAACCACCCTGTGGGACGGACTTCCGGCAGCGGTATTCCCGAACGAGTACGACATTGGAACCTTCAAGAAACGAGCCTACACCTTCCTCAAAGGCCGGCAACGCATCTGTGACCCTTTTGGTGTTGCGGGTGTCTATGGGCGGCGGTGATTGCTTTCCATCAGGTGACCCGCATGCTCGTTTGCCGGCCTCTCATATAAAAAAAAAAACTAAAAAAGACACTTTAAATGACGCTTTTAGATATACTGTTGCAATATGACAAGACTGCCACTACTCTTACATGTTTATAATTTCATTTAAGAGGGTACAAGTACAAGTAAGTATAAAATTAAATAAGATTCCAGTTAACAGTTAACATTTACCAAAGGCTATTATAAAATTTCTGACTATCTGGATGATAAGCAAGCATGGGTAATTACCACTTGGCGATATTCAGTCTAATTACACAATATAATACATTGTAGGTAATCCAATTCCTACGTAAAAAAAGCAATCGTTGATTTTCTCTGGAGGGTCAGCTTTGTGAATGAGCAGTGTCAATAATTTTAATATTAGGATTAAAACTGTGACGTTTTCGAGTTATAATTTTATCCTACGAAGTAAATCATCTTTGAATTAGAATAAAGTGGGTACGCTGAAATTTTTGTTTTTTTTTTTATGATTGAGACTGGATTCGCGTTGGATTTTTAAAACTTAATGGATTAAACTATAAAACAATATCAAAATGCCAAGAAATGGCAAAATTTATGCAAAATACCCTCAACCCGGCACCACAAAGGCTTTCCATTCATAGTCCTCCGAGATTATATCTCCGACGTGTAGAGCCGGTTGCGATTCGGTCCCTTCGATTCAGGCCGCTTCGTCATTGTCACTATGACGAATTAGGCTCATTTGGCCGGGACAGTTCGACGAAAAGGCCTCCCCTACCTAGGTTTTAAGGTGATTTAGGGACAGGGTATAGGTAAGCGGAGCGGATATAAATTTCTAATAAAAGAATGATAAATAAATAATACACATAGTCGTCGATTCACTCATGAATGTTGTTCTGTCGGCGAATCGATCGTCGTTGAAAGGTTCTGTCGTTGAATAACGCATAAACGAAATATTCTGTCGGCGGCTCATTCGGCAGGGAATCGTTTGTCGGAGGTAAGGTTCAAATGTAACTCCTATTTAAACTGCTTTTTAGTTAGATACCTATACTTTTACCATTTTAGCTGTTCTTTACAAGCTTTTATTTAGCTTCACCTGTCCAGGAACCTGTCTGTCGGGTATTAAATCTTACAAGGTAAAGCTGCCCCACGTCCCTGTGTTCAATTGATCTGAAATATTACATGATGTATGCATCTCGAAAGACAATATTGATTTATTTAACACGTTGTAAATATGTTGAACGACATAAAACATTACACAAAAAGCTAATGTATAAATATGGCGTAAGTTGTTGGAAGATAGTGAATGTTTAGTAAATGTTTATTTCTCCTTGATTAAACGAAATGGTATGCAGTGGTAGGTTCTTAAAATAGTATAAAATATTACTAAATCTACTGCAACATCAAATTTGGGGGAGCTGATGCTTGCACTAGGCATAAATGCTGTAGCGTGCGGAAAAAACAGAAAAAAAAGTGTCCTTTGTGATGTTGCCTGGATAAGCGAGCGAGCGCCGCGCTGGGTCCCCCTCGAATCGAAAAAGACTTTCCCCCTACTTAAATCTAAAGTCACTGTAATTGGTACAGGGTGGCACAACTGACCTCCTGTTCCAATTATATTCGACTAAAATTTTATTTACACGGGAGCACGGGGCACATTGTTTTTTCTTTTTTGCCGCACGCTACAATGCCTGTGTTGCGAGTCATCAGGCCCGCCTTTAGAAAAGGTACAAAGTACGTATATCATAGACTGTCCATACTACGTTGGCAAACATATTAAAGAAGAAGAAAATAATGAAATGTACCTAAGGGTTTACGAAACGGAGGTCGCGGGTTCGATCCCCAGCGGGGTACATGTTTAGTACTCGGTTTGGTTGGTGGTAGGGCATTTTAAATGTCCGCCTGGCCAGCTACCACCATCTTATCTAAATGTGCCGCCAAACAGCAATGTTGATAGCATTGTTGTGTTCCGGTTGTCAGAGATAAGATAGCCAGTTCCCCAAATATTTGGGTTTCCGGGTCAGTACGCTTCCACCTTCGATCTCATCTTCACTTAACATCAGGTGTGATTGAGGTCAAATGCTAACCCGCTGTGCATGAAAAAAAAGATTAAAAATAAATAAAAGTACTGAAACAACTATAGATGTTTCTATGGCCATGTTTATTTATCGCTGGTCCAGCGTTTTCCAACAACCAATAATTTAAATTTATGTTCAGTAATACTCTCTTTCCAATATCCGCTTATCGCTCCTTACATTAATATAGCAGCGGGTTTAAACTCACAGTGAATTCCGCGCAATCCTTGCCTAAGATATATCGCCAGTTTTATGGTGGGGGTGGGAAGTGATTTTGAATAGTTTGAGATATATGGTCCAATTTAATCGGAATAGATTTAAAACCTGAAAATAAAAAAACTTATCCAATAGGTATTAGGTCCTTACCTATGATATTGGCGTTTTGTATGAAGAATTTCATTAAGACTGTTTTCTCCATACAAACAATTTTGATTTTTTTTTGGGAACGGCAAATCCAAATTTCGCTAAACTTTGTGTGTATTATCGGATAACATTAAGTTAACTATAGGCAGCGTTAAATTTAAAAAGTAACCTCTTTATAAAAGGTTCAGCGAATCTAAGAAATGATTATGGGAAGCACATGAAAAGAGCTCTGTTCAAATTTCTTTTATTATGTTATTTAGCCCAGAAATTAAAAAATATTTCATGTGAAACTTTGAAATAATATTCCATTTTCTAATTAAAAAACAAAATTGGATATAGCTTTCAAAATCGCAGGAATTGGTACATATTATTAACGAAGAAAAAAAAACTCCAATTTCATAGGTAAAAGGTGTTTTGTAAAATGTATGTTCTCCTTTTGTACAATAAAGTGAATTTGTATTGTATTGTATTGTAAACACCCAATATTATGAAATATAACAATTTTAGATAAATTTTTGTGTGTTCATTTCTATAGCAGTTCAAACTTCAAGCACATTTCAATGTAAGATACATGATATCGTGTTGAATGTTAATTTAAATCTATTGGAAATATTTTTTTTATGCACAACGGGTTGGTACTTGACCTCAATCTCACCTGATGTTAAGTGAAGATGAGGTCGAAGGTGGAAGCGTACTGACCCGGAAACCCCAACACATTTGGAGGAAAATAAACACAATAATAAATAAAAATAAATAAGAATAATAATATTCTGTCAGTTAGCCTAATCCTTAGTCGTTAATAATATGTACAAATTCCTGCGATTTTCAAAGCTATTATATTATATTATATTATATATATTACAAAATATATTTTGATTTCTGGGCTATTTCACATAATAAAAAAAAATTGAACAGAGCTCTTTTCATGTGCTTTCCATAATCATTTCTTAGATTCGCTGAAACTTTTATAAAGCGGTTACTTTTAAAAAATTAACGCTGCCTATACTTAACTTAATGTTATCCGATAATACACACAAAGTTTAGTTAAATCTGGATTTGCCGTTCCCAAAAAAAAAAATCAAAAATGTTTGTGTGGAGAAAACAGGGTTAATAAAATTTTTCATACAAAACGCCAATTTTATAGTTAAGGACCTAATATTATTGAGAGTGAGACTCGATCTCAATCCTGAGACTGCCCAGTCAATACGGCCCTTAGTTTTCAAAAGAAAAAAGAAGCTATTTTACAAAAAATAATAATAATAATAAATAAAATAAAAAAGATATGCGTGCGTGTGTGGTGGGAACAGACTCAGCGTACGCTGGGCGGCTCAGCCACACAACACTGATTTTCAACCTGCCGCGGACTACATGCAGTAACAACAGTTTTTTTAATTTACGCACACGTCACAAACAAACATCTCTCAATAAATATTAAATTTTATAAAGTAGGATTTGCTGCTACACAATTATGAAACAAAAAGAAGGAATACCCAACATTACTATTTCTTGTGATCGGTACTTTTATCAATTCAATAATATAAAACGAGCATAACAGCACAGCACATATTATTTCCCCAAAAAGGATACGTAATAGTTTATTGCATACCGCTTCCATATTTCCTTGTCTCGTCTATCAGATTTCAATACAGGGATTATCAGAAAACCAAAAACCGTATACCCTCAAAAGAATCTGCAAATTTTCCATGTAACCTACTTTCAGGCACTTAAAAACCAGAACACAGCAAACCTTTCGCATTAAAATCTCCACGGTTCATTGTCAAAGAGCAGAAAGCTGCTGGATTAGTTTTTGTCTCGCAATTAGTCAGGGTATTTGCATGGACCACAGTCCGGGCGCACGTCGGTCGCATAATCAATTCAGCAGCGACTCCATTGCAGTTTTCAACAGACAAAGCTGTAAATATTAACATTGGATCTTCACCATCTGATTCGTTTCATGGGCTACGAGATTTAAAGAGATTTATTTGAATCTGAATATTGGAGCACTTGTGGCCCAGTCGCGTTCGCTATTCGATTTTGATTAGCGAAGAATGTCTTGTTTAAATAGTCAATTCCGGTTGTTTTCAATTGAAAGCAGTCGATGAGCTAAGTCGGTGGCCCATAGGGGTGTCTGACTGTCTGGGCCCTATTTCATATAAAGGTGACAATAGTAATTTACCATGACAATTCATCGTACATTGCTGGTTATGTTTAAACGTGTACCATAAATGCCTAATATACTCAGTAATGTATTCAGAATTGTCATAGTAATTTACAATTGTCACTTTTATGAAACAGGGCCCAGGTGGTGGTGGTGGATTATGATCCAGTGAGTCCTCTCACTTTCATTAATAAATCATTAATTTACTTTCCATTGCCACCTGTGTGCGAAGTGCGTGTTTTGTCTCGTTTTTAACTTTACCATCGAGTTCGCGTTTACGCAAAAAGTATCTATGAAAAAAAACCGTTTTGCAAACTATCCGCTAGAGGCTCTGCACATTACTTCATACAAATCGTCACGTAAACGTGAACGCGGTAGTAAAGTTAAGTCGAAACAAAACTCACACTCCGCCCTCTGATTACAAAACGATACAATAATTATACAATTTTAAACGAGATTCCTGTTTTATAAAACATAATACACACATGCACACACACATACTCACACCAAAACATAACATTCACAGTTACTCAAAAGCGCTCATTATCATCTTATTAAATTATGCCTTTTGTTTATTGTTATTGTTATACATATATATATATATATATATATATATATATGACGACCTGTTTGGTGTAATGGTTAGCAACTCTGACCACTATACCAAAAGGTTGCGGGTTCGAATCCCGCTAGGGGCATATGTTTGTGTGATGAATACGGACATGTGTACCCGAGTTATGGATGTTTTCATTTATAATAAGTATTTATTTACAAAAAAAAATGTATTTATGTATTATAACAACCATCTGGTATCCACAACACAAGCATATAGTTGCTTACTGTGGAACTAGATGGCGCTGTGTGTATGTCTAAGGATATTTATTATTATTATTATTATATGTTACTTTAAGCAGTCTATGTAAGCTAGCGATAAGGATGAGCGGGGTCACCTGCCACAAGCATATTTATTATGCTTACTAGGTTGACTCCATCCACTGTTCCTAGTCACTATTTCTAATATTTTAGACTGAAATAAAGATTTTTGTATTTTATTTTTGTATAATAACTCGGGAGTTTTGTTTTAGAGGGGTTGGTGGTTACCATCTGAATTGTCATGTATACTCGTACATTATTGGATACTGTAAGGGTGAAACGTGGATGATGTTTCAAGCATTTAACTTTCAACGTTTGAACCACCCAAACGCTAATGCTTGGGATATCTCAGACTACCCCATTTGTGATAAAGGTTGTGCCCCGACAGTGGGTACTTATAAGGATATTGATGATGATTTCAATCTGAGATTTTTGTGATAGATCACTTCTACGGCAATATTCGGCATAATTGATTCCTTTACGTAAACAATAACAAGTAGAAATTAGAAGTATGATAAATTTTTTGTTGAAATGTTGTAATTTAATCATGCAAAGTCTGGATTAGAACTAAAACTTGTTTAGTTTCTCACAATAAAGGCCGGATTATAATATAAACATGTTATTTTATTATAAAGAATTCACTGTACCTTAATCTCAAAACAGCTGCATACTAATATTTTGTTTTTAATTAATATCTGCTTTCGAAATAAAGCTACAGTGTCAACGAAAACTTAAAGCCTCATAAAAACAACACATTTAACACTCAACTCATACATAGCTAAATACAGTAAAAAGTTAGAGTACCACTTTGCCGAAAATTCGGTGATTTAGTCGAATATTCGGCCGAATACGAAACGGTCTCCCTTATTTGGGAGGTCCGCGTTCGATTCCCCAGCAAGCCATGTACCAATGAGTTTTTAAATTTAAATTAATTACTTATGTGCATTTATCTGACTGCTCCTAAACGGTGAAACATCGTGAGGAAACCTGCATGCCTGAGAAATAAAAATCAAAGGCATGTGGCGTCCCCAACCCGCATTGGGCCAGCGTGGTGGACTACGGTCCATGCTCCCTTATATACGAGGGAAGGCATATATCCCTGCAGTGGGGTGGTTACTGGCTGATGATGATGATGAAACCCGGAGATACATTATTTGCCATGTTTGATGATATTCGGTTAAGAGCGTTATCTCTCACGGTAATCCATACAAACTTTTTCGAAATGAATAACCCCATTCTAATGAAACTTTGTACGTATAAGCAGTGAGTGTACGTATTTGCGTACACACACACACACAAACACACACACACACACACACACACACACACACACACGAACGCACGCACGCACATACCTACAACAATCATAGCAATAGATAGATTATTGCTACTGATTTCATTTCTTTTATAATTGTTATTTAAGGTTATCTTAAGTTTATTCAACAATATGTTGTTATGGAGGAGCGAGACTCCCTGACACAAGTATTCTAATACTTACTAGGTAGTCTCAACCACGTGCATTTAAAAGTAAGGTATTGAAATGAATAAACATTTTTAATAAGCAAGATACATAGATCTATAAAGTTAGTGGAAAATAAATTTTCAATAAATATTTTTCTTCTTCTGTACTATTTATAAGTCTATGGATGTAATTCATAATTTGCCAAGTCTCGAGCTAATTTACCGCGCTTTTATCATAAGTTTAAAGGGCGCAATATTTTCTGGATTATTTATGTATCTTACCTTTCACTGAAGTTTACGAATAAATCATTAATTTACTTTCCATTGCCCACTGATTACAAAACGAAACAATAATTATACAATTTTAAACGAGATTCCTATTTTATAAAATATAATAAGTCGGGAGTTTTGTTTTGGAGGGGATGGTGGTTACCATCTGACTTGTCATATATACATTTTTGGGTACTATAAGGATGAAACGTGGATGTTGTTCAAAGCATTAATTAAAATTCAGAGGGTTACTATCAGTGGCAACACATCGTCAGGGTCAACAAGTGTGTAGTAAGCCTCTGAACTCTGCCACTCATATAAGAATTCGAACGGTCAATAGCACGGCCTGTTTGGGTTTGGTAATATAATTTGGTAATTACTTTCCGCTTCTCATAATCGCCCTCTCCGTTCTTCCGAAAATCTTCGTCTCTACGTCCCTCCTAACTTAACAAAATTCTATAGCCAGTCCTTCAGACTGCAAGCCACTCGTCTGTGGAACTCTTTGCCGGAATCTATTAGGAAAGCTCAATCATTAAATATTTTTAAATGTCAAGTCAAAAACCACTACTTAGGTCTCTGAATTTTTTCTTTTCGTTGACTCCCGCCTCGTGAACATTAGTTGACTATCTATAAGTGCTTCTAGTGATTGTGTTTTATACTATATATTAAGTATTTCTACATATTTATTTATATATATATATTTATTTATTTATTTATTTATGTATATATTTATATGTATTATGTATATATTTATATAATTAAGTCAATTAATATGATATTATTATTATATTTATGCATGCACCCTACCTGTTTTTCTACCTACAAATGTCCCGTAGCTGTGGGTTGTCTGGAAGAGATCGCTTTTAGTGATAAGACCGCCTAATTGTGTTCTATTGTTATCATCAAAATTATTGTAAATTATTTTGCGCAATAAAGAGTATTTGTATTGTATTGTATAAAAACCTTTATGTAAAATCAAAGCCTGATTTTAAAAGAGCAACCCTTCGAGTTTCTTGCTTGTTCTTCTCAGGGGAAAAGCGCATTTTGAACAAGCAGTAGCTTAAAAAATGTAAAATTGACTATTTTCAGTGTACTCTGTGTACCTACAAAATAAAGCATTTTTGATTTTGAATTTGACTTTGAAACGCTAATGTTTGGGATATCTCAGACCACCCCATTTTTGATAAAGGTCGTGCAGAGGTAGATACTACTTTAAAAACAAAAGCGCGCTTTTGTTTTTTTTTAACTATACAGGGTGAAATTTAATTCGTGTAATTCCTGTTTACTGGTGACTCTACTCCTGACTACGAACAACTTTCCACCACTTACCACTATTTTAGGAACCATAGCCAAATTCAGCCAAGAATTGTTGGACTTCCATACTAAAGGTGTATTCAAAATGGTTTACTTTGTATTGGTAATCGAAATATTTGATCGAATTCGAATATGGTTGCTTGGGAAATGTTATTCGTAATCCAGAGTGGCGGCACTGGTTGATGGGAATTACACGAATTCAAATTTACCTTGTATATCTAACGTTTGTGTCCTGAAGCGACGCATTTGTCTCCATCTTCATCATCATCCAGCAACTAGACATAATAAAAAACTAGACTATACGTAGGAAACATAGACATAATAAGAATATCTAGAAAGTTACTAGAAAACATTTTCAAAATATCGAATTTAAAAGATTCTATTGTATTTTTTCAGTTACTTTATTTTATTTTATTGAACACCAACAGCAGAAATAAAAAGGTTGGGAACATAGAATATTTTAACAAAGCCATTAAAAGGTATTCGCAGATTACTCTGGAAAACCTAAAATCGTTCGAATTTAGTAGTTCTAATCTTTTTCAAAAATATTCTCTACTATCTTTTTAGGTCTAAGTAGGCGGTTTATTCATTTCGATATATATTTGAGCTTGAAATATTATGGAATACTGTGCGGGATAAACGCTCTTAATATTGGGTCTCTACCTACGAAATTGGAATTTTTTTTCTTCGTTAATTATATGTACCTACGATTTCTGTCCTGCGATTTTCAAAGCTATATCCAAATTTGTTTTTTATTTGGAAAATGAAATATTATTTCAAGGTTTCACATGAAATATTTTTTAATTTCTGGGCTAAATCACATAATAAAAAAAATTGGACAGAGCTCTTTTCATGTGCTTCCCATAATCATTTCTTAGATTCGCTGAAACTTTTATAAAGCGGTTACTTTTAAAAATTAACGCTGCCTATACTTATCTTAATGTTATCCGATAATACACACAAAATTTAACTAAATGTGGATTTGCCGTTCCCAAAAAAAAATCAAAAATGTTTGTATGGAGAAAACAGTCTTAATGAAATTCTTCATACAAAACACCCATGTCATATGTAAGGACCTAATAGATAGCTTTTTTATGTTTTCGAAGCAAAAGCACTGCATTTTCATTTGCTACCATTTGATTATGCAAAATGTTCGTATCCAGCCCAATAATAACAACTGTAAGTACCATAGTTAATACTACATTCACGGCAAATAATAATTGTTCAGATACATTGTGTTGTCCCGAATCCAATGCCATAGATCATGCTTTGAGAGATCTCTTCTCTCCACCTATAGTGTTGCCAACTGCTGTAAACGAATTACCGACACTTCTTGATTTAAATATTTCTTAAGAAGATACATTGAAAATTCAGAACGCCCCCGAGGGACTCTGATAAGGCATATTATTCGGATAACAATAATTGTATTTAAAAACCAAAAAACTCGACAGCGTATTTTGTTTGGGTTCTATAACATAAAATGTATTGTTAACATAAAATGTAAAATAACATAAAATATGTAAACATAACATAAAATATAAATTAACATAAATTGGAGACTGGCACCTTGGTCACCCGTCGTCTGTCATGTTTTTTTTTTATTTCTTGCGTTTTTGAAAATTAATATTTAAAAATAAATGTGAATTATATATTTTAGAGGAATAACGTCTTAACAATTTATTACAGTTTAATTAAAATATGTCTGCAATTAATTTATAATTATTGATTCAATTCATCGTCAAGCAAATTACATTACATTTTTATTACATTATTATATTAATCCAGAGTATATTCTCTCTATATACCAAATTTCATACAAATCCATTCAGCCGTTTCGCCGTGATTGAACAACAAACAAACAAACAAACATCCAAACTTTGGCATTTATAATATTAGTTAGATTGACATAGGTGTTTAATTTTTTTTTAACTATCATCGATAAAGCGTTGTCATTTGACGGTCGCGTTTGTAGTCTATTCCACGTAATTACATCATAAAATAAATATAAAAAAAAAAACGTGGAGAAAATATAGAGTTCCAAATTAATTTCGCATGATAGGAACCCTACGAATCCCGCCAATCGCATATCGCGACATATGACAGTCGCGAGCGGCGATGATGATTAAAAAAAAAATTAGTTGGTTTCTAATTTTTAAAATTTTCTAATTTCTATTTTTTTGGTAGTCTAATTTTTAAAACACAGAAATATGGCCAATAACACAACTATTTTTAATGCTTAGCATGGGCATCAGCTGGGACCAAAATATTTTAGAAACTCTAATGATTATAACAAAATTATACGATTGTAAACTGCTGGATTTACCTGTGGTTAAAAATAAATTATTCTTATTATACTTATTCTAAGCTTCTCCGCTTATCTACAAAGTCACCAACATTTAGTAGGAAAATTTATACTCTGGCAACACCATGGAAATTCGCGTCGTGGTTGCTGCGGTACGATGCCAACTGCAAACTCAACTTTGCCCACCTCGCCAACATCGATTAATCATGGATGCATCCACTTTGAGCCAAAATGAAGTACTGTGCGTCGACTTTGTAAAGTTTCACACAATATGTCTTTACCTATGAAATTGGAGGTTTTTTTCTTCGTTAATCATTATGTACCAATTCCTGCGATTTTCAGAGCTATATCCAAATTTGTTTTTTATTTGGAAAATGGAATATTTTTTAATTTCTGGACTAAATCACATAATAAAAAAAATGTTAACAGAGCTCTTCTTATGTGCTTCCCATAATCATTTCTTATATTCGCTGAAACTTTTATCAAGCGGTTACTTTTAAAAATTAACGCTGCATATACTAACTTAATGTTATCCGATATTACACAAAAAGTTTAGCTAAATTTGGATTTGCCGTTCCCAAAAAAAAATTAAAAATGTTTGCATGGAGAAAACAGTCTTAATGAAATTCTTCATACAAAAAGCCAATTTCATAGGTAAGGACCTAATACATCCTACATTAATAAAAATGTTAAAGAAAAAATATGCTGTGGGTTTTTTTTCGACGACCTGTTTGGTGTAGTGGTTAGAAACTCTGCTGCTATACCAAAAGGTCGCGGGTTCGAATCCCGCTAGGGGCATATGTTTGTATGATGTGTGAAGTGAAGTGTAGGTATCTGTTTGACAAGCTGATGGTTCTGTCGAATAAATAAATAAATATCCTTGGACATATACACAACGCCATCTAGTTCCACATTAAGCAACTATGTATAACTATAGGCTTGTGTTATGGATACCAGATGGTTGATAAACTACACAAATACTTTTTTTTTGTAAATAAACACATGTATAAATGAAAAATATCCATAACTAGGGAACACATGTCTGTATTCATTATACAACCATATGCCCCTAGCGGGATTCGAACCCGCGACCTTTTTGGTATAGTAGCAGAGTTTCTAACCACAACAGATCGTCAATCTACGGTTTATCATCAAAAGTTATTTGTAAATAATTTTGTGCAATAAAGAGTATTTGTATTATATTGTAAATATTGCTCACGTGTTTATTTTTTGACATGTATCGAACTGCGAACTCAAATATAATGTTAATGTTACAGTAGAGCCGTATTCAATATGTTCGCTTAATAAAGGGGGCTGAACTTACGCGGGAACGTCGGGAGCGTTTAGCACCAAGTAGTTTAGTTCCTGGGTTCTAACCCAGCGGTCTACCGCGAATGGTAATGAACACTGGATCAAACTCGGGCTTTCGTGCGAAGAGTTTGTCGCGGTTCTGCGAACGCTCAGCTGATGTAGGTCGATGTAGGAATTGGGCGCCGTAGAGAGGATGAGCTTCAGGGTCGTAGGTTTCAGGCCCCTACCAGGACTGCAGCCACAGATGAATGGTGAAGAAGGTGAAGAACAGGAAGAAGGAATAGGCACTCGTAAAACTTAATAATGATATAATAATTTAAAGAAAGAAATAAAAGGAAAACAAAAGAATAGTTTAGCTCGCCAGCTGCGTCAAGACTGACTAGTTTTTGGAAATAATTTAGAATTCAGAATTTTGAATAATGTTCCAAAAAAGAAAACGCCAAAGAGATTACCGAAAAGAAGACAGAATTTAGAAGAGGTTGTACACCTCGTTACAAGTTAAGATTGTAGACACCACAGACACGGACATTCCAGTAGACAAAACAAAACAAAAAAAAAACTAGCCAAGTGGTTCTGTCTGTCAGTCGTTATACAGCTTAGTCCGCCATCTTTGTAACCGATATGGAAACTGTTTTATATTTCCGAAAGGTCAAATCAAATCAAATCAAAAAATATCACTATATACTATCTATCTATCTACTATCACTTGAAAACGTCACATTTTTTATCTTATTGTTTTTTGACATTATTGCTCATTCACAAAGCTGATTCCCCAGAGAAGAACGAGCAAGAAACTCAAGGGTTGCTTTTTTAAATAAGTTTGGGTTACAATTATATTATATTGTATAATTAGACTGAATATCGCCGAGCGGTCTATGTCCATGCTTGCTGATGGTCAGAAATTTTATAAAATGCCTTTGGTAAATAATTTCCGAAAAAAAATTCGAAAGGTGCTGTGGCTTTTACCCGACTGTCCCAGCAAGGAGGGTAATGTTTTTCAGGTGTGGACTTGCTTGGACGATTTTGAAGTGTAAGGTCTTTGGATTCATTTTTGTTCACAGAGTATCATAGGATAAATTTTACGGTAAAACATCCAACATGGCGCCTGCTAAATACACAAAATGCTATCGGACTTTTTGTTTTTCTTTGTTCTTAAATTGTTATTCTAAGTTTTTTTTATGCACAACGGGTTAGCACTTGACGTCAATCACACCTGATGTTAAGTGAAGATGAGGCCGAAGGTGCAAGCGTACTGACCCGGAAACCTCAACATGTTTGGGGCACTGGCTATCTTATCTCTGAGAACCGGAACGCAACAATGCTATTTATTAACATTGCTGTTTGGCGGCAGATTTAGATAAGATGGTAGTAGCTAGCCAGGCGGCCATTTAAAATGATCCACCATCAACCAAATCGAGTACTAAACATGTACGCCGCTGGGGATCGAACCCGCGACCTCCGAATCGTAAACCCTATGTTGTTTACATTGTGCCACGGAGGCGGTTAAAAGTGCATAGTTTTTATATCAACCTAATTGAAACAAAATATGCAGCTAAACCGCAAAACACTTTTTCAAAGAGCTTACTTAGTGCGTAAGCTGCTTATTGTACATTGTGGTGAGGAACATACTTCACCATATTTTCGCCCGCAACTTTATCCGCGGTTGTTAAAATAAAATATAAACTATATCTTGGATTATACGTATAAACGTTCCGGAAGAAACGAAACCTGCATCAAAATCTGTTGAGTACTTTAAAACAAGTAAGATTACATGATTATTTTCTTTATTAATTCGTTGATGTTTATTTAATCGCGATGTAGAAAAAGTAACGCGCCAAGTCTCGATCTGTACCGGCTATTATTTTTCAGTTACCCTTTTCATTGTAGCCGTAGGCGCGCTGTTAATAGTGATCGAAGATATAGTGAGATGTGTCTTCGTGAATACAGTTCCGTTACCATTTTATGGCAGAATAATCCGCACATTTAATTCTACGATGTTGGGCATTGGCTAATTTCAATTGCATGCAAGTACTATTTGCACTGCGTAGCAGATAGCAGTTCTCATTGCGGCTGTAGGGGCGCTCTTTATATTGATGGAAGACATAGGGAGACATGTGTCATCGCGAAAACAATTCTATTACCATTTTATGGCAGAATAATCCGCACATTTAATATTTACTCATGTTGTTTACGCTACGATGTTGGACATTGGCTAATTTGAGTTGCACGCAAATACTGTTTGCACAGTGTAGCAGATAACAGTTCTCATTAGGTCGTACGGTACGCTGTTTATATTGATGAAAGACATAGGGAGACATACGTCAACGCGAATACAATTCTATTACCATTTTATGGCAGAATAATCCGCACATTTAATATTTACTGATGTTGTTTACTCTACGTTGTTGGACATTGGCTAATTTGAATTGCATGCAAGAACTATTTGCACAGCGTAGCAGATCCCCGCATAGTTTGAAAGTTGTTTTTGTTCACGGAGTTCGTGGCTACCGAAGGAATTTCTACTCCAAATTTGCCACATTTCAGTACATAATTTTCAGTTCATTATTTTTTAAATTTGTACTGGTGTTTAACGAACGAACGAACGGAACGAACAGATATCTATATAAGTATTTGATGTATTTGATATATTATATATATTATACGTAGGTATTTATTAATATGTATTTTAGTATGTAGGCCTTTATATTATGTATTTATTGTGTTTAATATCTATATATTTTTTGTCTTATAAAATAGTCCTATATTCAAACCATTATTGCTATAAATCTCAATGTTTTATCTTTTGTCAATTGTGTTCCTATGACAGTGATGTTTTGTTAATGTTTTGTTCTATATTTGTAAGTATCGCTCTTTGTCTGCAATAAAATACTTTAATTTCATTTTTCCTTCCGAGGGTTTGCTGGAAGAAATCTCTTACAGAGATAAGCTCGCCTTTTGTGTATTGTAATTTCTGTCCTATGTTTGTTTAATGTATGTTTGTATACTTATATATGCAATAAAGTGTTAAATAAGTAAATAAATAAAACGGTGTGTGGTACGAAGGTGATCTACGATTGTTTCGTTTGTTATGATTTTCTATGAATTAAATTTCATTCCTTTACCCTCATTTATATTAAATAATAAAATAAAATAAATAAATATTTCGGACACTTACACCCATCATCTAGTCCCAAACTAAGCAAAGCTTGTATCTATGAATACTATTATAAGAAATAAACATACATAAATATTTATATAAACATCCATGACTCGGGAATAAATGTTCATATTCATCTCACAAATATTTACCTACCCCGCGCTGGTTTTGAACCCGCAACCGTTGGTATCGCTGGCAGGGTCACTATCCACTACACCAATCGTTAAGTAATAAATTAGCACTGATCTATACAATCTGCTATCTATATATAAAAACCCATTCTAATATTTAAGACTTATTTTTATGAAAATTGGAACAATGCATGATGTACCTACGATCGAGAATTTTTGAGGAATCTTGGCCCACGCACTACCCTTCACTTGAACAGAACTAGATATACAAGTACTCAATATGGTGAATTGTTCTATTTAGATTTATATATATTTTTAGTGGGATATTATTTAGTTTACTATGTAATTTGTTTGAATTTACATAGCAGATTTATTCCAGCTTACTTTGACTTGCACCTAATACAGTGAAACCTATACTGCTGCAGGGTTTTGCATAAAAAACTTAATCAGCCGTTTCTAGCGCTTCCGACGCTGAGATTGGATCGGCGCTGGTATCGTCTTTCAATTAACGCATTTCACCTCGGTCGGGGCCAGGGCTGCCACATCAATTTTTTACAAGTTTTTAACTTAACTTTTTATGTATTGAGAGGAAAACGTCAACATACACCTAGTAACACCTACGACTGACGATCGGTCAACATCGGCTACCTTCGTATAAGCTCGCCGGGAGGTCAACGGTCGGACTCGGGATGTCACTTTCGCTCGAGCTACCATAGTGCTCGCATATAGTTAAATAGTGTTCCAAGTGCCATGAGACTCATAGGTGATAATTCGATGACTGCTAAATTGCAGAGCTTTGAACACCGTCGCAAAGTCGCACGTCTGTCAGTTTTTTACAGGATGCATTTCGGGGAGTGTACGTTGGAATTACATAATCTAATTCCACCGTCGCCCTTCCATCTTCGGAACACTAGGCGTGGGGAGGGATTCCACCCGTATATAGTTAATATACCGAACATTTGCATTAAGAAGTTCGATTCTTAATTCATCATCCGAACAGCCAAGGCATGGAACTCCCTTCCGGCGTCAGTCTGTCGAATCCTACAACCTTGTGATCTTCAAGAGTAGAGTGGATATACTGGGATCGCGTGCTTTATCTTGTGACGACCTGTTTGGTGTAGTGGTTAGCAACTCTGACCACTATACCAAAAGGTTGCGGGTTCGAATCCCGCTAGGGGCATATGTTTGTGTGATGAATACGAACATTTATCCACTAGTCATGGATGTATATATAAATATTTATGTATGTTTATCCGTTATCTAGTATCCATGAGCACAAGCTTCGCTTAGTTTGGGACTAGATGATTGGTGTAAGTGTCCGAAATATTTATTATTCTTCCGTGTATCAATTACTCTTCACTAATAAACTCACTCGTTTCATTATCAATAACAAAAACACTTCAACACTATAAAGTTTTAGCGACGACACGCAAGAATTATTGACAGGACCAAACATTTTTTTTTATTTTCAGGATGAACGAGCTATGATCGGAACAAAATCAAAATCAAAATCAAAAATATTTTATTCAATGTAGGATACAAAAATATCGCTTATTGAAAGTCAACATGCTATTTTTCTTTTTTTAACTACATCGCTTCACAAGGTGTTATGGTTAGGGAGAAGAAGCGACAAGAAACTCCGCGAACATTAGATTGAGTTGAGTAGTAATCATCTTTTTTTTTTATGCACAATGGGTTGATACTTGACCTGAGCCAGAGGTAGCAATGGAGACAGAGCACCTACTGAAGGTAGACGACGTTCGTGATGGCCCTTATTGGATCCTAGTTTAATTAAAGCCGTTTACCAGGTTAGGCTGCCAAATGCCCTAAGACTTTGTGAGATAGTTCGTTGGCTAAACTCTATTTTGCCGTAAAAAGGCGTGTTAATACATTTTCTAGTTTATTAGCTCTCTAAGTAAACTGGGAACCAAAACCTACCTTCGTTAGGCGTGCTAAAAATGACTTGCTGCAAATTATGTTGTTTGTCGCTGTCCGTCAAACATGAAGTGTCTTCAAACTCAGAAGAAATATTGAATACATAAAATATTGTTCGATCTTTACAAATTTACTTCATCTATATGCAAGATTAATTTACACAGCTTACTTCTTACCAAAATTGATCAAAGATCTACCCCATTTTTTTTTATGCACAACGGATTGGTATTTGACCTCAATCACACCTGGTGTTAAGTGAAGATGAGGTCGAAGGTGGAAGTGTACTGACCCATAAACCCCAACACATTTGGGGGACTGGCTATCTAATTTCTGACAACCGGAACACAACAATGCTATTAACATTGCTGCTTGGCGGCAGATTTATATCAGATGGTGGTAGCTACACCAACCGGTCGTCAATATAAATTCTCAATTAAATAGACATAAAATTATTTGACACCACCCTATAATAGCAACAATATTAATAATAACAAAGAAAATTACAACAACAAACAGAAAATAGGGAGATAACTAATAACTCTTAACTGGCAACCCTAAAAAAAATACTTTTTAGCCGCTCTCCCTCGGAGAGAAAATAAGAAAACGGATTCTTAGTTAAGGTTAGTTCTTATCTCTTACTGTGCTTGATTTATGCATTAGACGATTAACTTGCAGTTAAATGGGAAATTCTGTTTTTTTTTTTATCATGGATAAAAGTCTAGTGAGCTTTATGTCAATTATTTTTGAACAGATGCTTATAAATTCTTTTTTTTTATGGACAACGGATTGGTACTTGACCTGAATCACACCTGATGTTAAGTTAAGATGAGGTCGAAGGTGGAAGCGTACTGACCCGGAAAATGGTGGTAGCTAGCCAGGCGGACATTTAATGTTGTTGTTGTTGGACGAATGTTGCATATAGTTGAATAAGCTTGAAAAGATTGGACAGCATTTTGTCTTTTCAATCTTTCGTCTGAGTTCGGACTAAGTAGAGAGTGGCCACTACTTCAACATACTCGTACATTCACCAATCAGCACTAAGCCCGTTTGATGGATTACGAAGTAGGTACGTGATTTCGGACTAAGCCGTTCCTATCAAGGCCTAGATAGTCAAACGCCAAAGTCAATTACCCGTGCATGTTTAGTAATTACTCGGAAGTCCGATTGCGACTCCCACGGGATCCCACGGGAGTTCCGAGTAATTAACTAACAAGTTCCGGATGTCTTACTAGACCTGACCAGGGTTGGGAAATTTATTTTTATGTAATTGAGTTAAGCTCTACAATTATCTCATCATCGTTATATCACCGTCAGCATGTCCACTGGTGAACATAGGACACGGCATCTAGGCGCAGTCCGTGGTGTATACGAAAGCAGGAGGCCGAGCTTCACTCGCCCTCCTTCCCCATAGAGATGGCCCTAGTGCCATGTTGCATTTCATTGGCTACACTCTCATTTGCCAAGGGGGAAAGTGGGAAACCTTTTTCTTACTTACACACCCTATTTCTTTCTTACACACCCTATTTCTTTCTTTAATTAGTCTGGAGTCCATCTTATCTTATCGCACTAGTTTCATTTCCCAAAAGAATCTTTAGCAAATTTATATTTCGCATTTTAATCACTTGGTCAAATATTAATTTGGCAACTTTTTAACTTGCTCAAGTTTTATTAAGTCAAATATACATTAAGCAAATGCTTTATTTTGTAAAAAAATATATTCCAAAAATAAGATCGTTCAAATTTTCATTTTAATGTGGATGATAAATTGTAATAATATGAAAAGTCTGATATAAATCATTATTATTATAATTATTACCTATTAAATTGTCACTTCACACAATCAGAATAAACAAGTAAGTACAATGTTACGTAGGCTAGATTAGAACCGTTAGAAAAGTTAGGTTAGAACTGTGACCCAAACTGGAACAGGAATTGATTTGTATAATAACAATATAATTTTGGGAAGAGCATGTTATGCCAAGCCATATTTGACTACATAATACTTGGTAAAATCAAACATTGCCATATTTGTTAAACAATAAATTGCCGAAAATAGTATTGCTAACTGTAAAATTGCGAAACATTGTTTTGCCAAAATGTTTTTTTGCCAAATGAAAATTTGGGAAACATACTTTGGCATGTGATACTTTGGGACACGTTTTTTGCCCAAAAATTAGTAATCCAAGTAATTTAGCTACTGCTTCAAGTCAGTCTGCCGAGACGTTGTCGCCGATGAAAGTGAAAAGCATTTTATTAATAAAACATCAAGTAACTGAAGGCCGGAGATTGAACAGCGCCGGTTGAAAATAAACTTTTAATAGACCACATCAGGGCCACTCTATCCATACCCACAACCCGCAAGTTAATAACATCCATTCAACGAAACTACACAGTAATCCCAATCGACCGTTTTGGGGTTAACCCTTTGCGTCACAAAAGACGTATTAAGACGTATTCACGCGCCTGGAGAAAATCTTCTACAATAAATCACTATGGCGTCATACGTACGGGTCGTCAGGGCCGGAGGGCGTGATAATTTTATGACTAGGTAAATAAATAACAATTGATACTATTGCCGCTTATTCACAAGGGTGACACACCAGACAAGAACGATCAAGAAACTTAAGGTTGGGTCTTTTTATATTGTCACAACTGGTTGACTTGTACATTCTATTCTTACCACTTTTCTGAAACTGTATTTTTTTTTTGTTGTGCAATAAAGTGTATTTGTATTTGTTGATTTTGGTCAATATTTCCATTTTATGGTACTTTTGAATTTATTTAAAGAAAAATTTTGAATGTCTGTTTTTTTTTTTTTTATGCACGACGGGTTCGTATTTGACCTCAATCACACCTGATGTTAAGTGAAGATGAGGTCGAAGGTGGAAGCGTACTAACCCGGAAACCCCAACACATTCGGGGGACTGGCTATCTTATCTCTGACAACCGGAACACAACAATGCTATTCACATTGCTGCTTGGCGGCAGACTTAGATAAGATGGTGGTAGCTAGCCAGGCGGACATTTAAAATGCCCTACCACCAACCAAACCGAGTACTTAAACATGTACCCCGCTGGGGATCGAACCCGCGACCTCAGAATCGTTCAATTCAATTCAATTTATTAATGTGAAACACAGGTATAAAAGATGTTAGTAAATATTATGGTATAAGTAACACTGTGATCTACCATTTTGGCATACAAAAAAAATGGTTAGTTATTTATCTAAGGTAGGTACATAGGCTTTTCTAAGATGGTAGGAAATTTTGGTGGTGAGATGGTGGTAGCTAGCCAGGCGGACATTTTAATATGCCCTACCACCAACCTACCTGTACGGACGATATTTACAAATGCGTAGAAGTTGTTCCTTAAATGACTTAGCGACTCTTATACTTATGTATATGAACATTCATGGTAAGAAATAAAATATGACATCGTCAAAACTTGTAGATAATTACCTACGTTCAAAATAGCTAGGTACATACAATTTTTTTTTACACAAATAAATAAGACGAGGTTTCCGGGGCAGTACTTTCGGCCTCATCTTCACTTAACATCAGGTGTGACTAAGGTCAAGTGCTAAACCGTTGTGCATAAAAAAAGAAAAATATTTCAGCGACACATTAGTGTGTCAATCACGGGACTATCTGCTTCGTTACATGTCTTTATTGATTTATATGTTCTACACTAAAAAATTTAAATGCCGTATTTAGAAGTTGCACTAAAGACACAATTCTGTAATATAGCTTTTAATGATAAGACCGCCTAATTGTGTTCTATTGTTATCATCAAAAATTATTGTTAAATTATTTTGTGCAATAATGAGCAAGCAAGACGTATTTTCGTATTGTATAGCGCCCCATGCATTTGTTGCACACTCACCCTTACTCCCTCCCTGTGGGTTTCGGTCCAAATATTTGCTATGTAGGTCATATGTTACTGTTACAGGGTCCGCAACAGTATAAATCTTGACCAACTGTCTCGCCGAAAGATTTGGAGGCAAGTGTATCCATCCAAGGGTCAATTAGGGTGTTACTGTACCAGGCGGACGACCGTCTATTGTACCTACATAACTTGAATACTGACTTGCGAATGCACATGACGAAGTTTCTAAGAGAAGGGTGTCTAAACTTTTTGGCTCAAGAGCTGTCAACCAATATACAACAATCTGTCTCCGACTTTCCGGGATACATTCGTAAACTTCTAACCTAAATTTTGGGCGCTCCATAGAATCGAACGCTAAAACAGCGGCTAAGAAACTTGGCATCGTCTTAAAGTCAGAAAATATTTCACATCGAAACAACTTTTCGTGTTTTACCAGGCTCAGGTCCGCTCGTGCATGGTATACTGCTGTCACCTCCGGGATGGTTCAGCTACGTACATACCAACTGGCTGCACTCGATTCCGTAAAACGATGTGCCACAATGACTCATAGGTGACCAGTCGATGACAAGAAAATTGCAGAGCCTCGAACACCGTCGCAAGGTCGCCTGTCTCTCAGTCTTTTACAGGATGCACTTCGGTGAGTGTGCGTTTGAATTACATAATTTTATTCCACCGTCTTCATTTTCAACCACATCGTCACTTTTCATCAGGTGAGATTGTGATCAAACGTGTATTCAGGCAGTCATAAAAAAAATATCGTCGCATAAGTTATAACATCGCGTAACTCAAAACGATTGACTGTTCAGGAAGGCATTAAAACTGTCTCATTTTAAATCATTATAGTATTTAATACACGTGTTTTAACTGAAAAAAATAATTTTTTTTTTTTTATGCTCCACAGGTTAGCACTTGACCTCAATCACACCTAATGTTAAGTGAAGATGACGCCGAAGGCGGACGCCTACTGACCCGGAAACCCCATCTTATTTGGGGAACTGGCTATCTTATCTCTGACAATCGGAACACAACAATGTTATTAACATTGATGTTTGGCGGCAGATTTAGATAAGATGGTGGTAACTAGCCAGGCGGACATTTAAAACGCCCTACCACCAACCAAACCTAGTACTAAACATGTACCCCGCTGGGGATCGAACCCGCGACCTCTGATTCGTAAACCCTATGTTGTATACATTGAGCCACAGAGGAGGTTACGATTATGTTACGATTTAAGTTGTACTTTCTACAAAAAAAATTGTTGTCCTTTTTTTTCACAACGCCTCTCGGCATGGACTTACGCGGTGTTTCCAAAGCTATGTATGCTATATTGATATACGCAGTTTTTTTTTTACGATATAACGCGTGTCCACTGGATAAATATCTTGTCAGTCATTGGTAGAACGGTCCATCTTCCGGATCTCTATCGAATGACATTAGCTATTTTAAGTGTACCCTGCGTACCTACAAAATAAAGCATTTTGACATTGACTTTGAGTCAACTTTTTGAGTCGCGATATAGGACATATTCTGTAGTGGTAGAGCCACGCTGTAAGCTATTAGCTTGCAGCATGAATGGACCGGCTCGACCGGGGAAGTACCACCCTCTCGCAGAAGACCGACGTCTGAGTAGTGGCATTTTGCCACTGCGCTTCGTCCGGTGAGCGAGGGCGCCGGAGGCCCACCTTCCAGTCTCTCTCCAGAATGGTAGCGGTATTTAAAGAGTTAGTACCCCAGGAGGGTACCAGCACTGCTGGAGAATCCCTCATCGCTCAGGCTGCCCTACTTATTCTGGGGTGGACACCTTCCTCAAAGGCCGGCAACGCATCTGTGACCCTTTTGGTGTTGCGGGTGCCCATGGGCGGCGGTGATTGCTTTCCATCAGGTGACCCGCATGCTCATATGCCGCCCTCTCATATAAAAAAAAAAAAATATCCTGGACTCATTATCTGTTTGAAGTAGTGGTATTACACTATCCTAAATGCACACTAATTCGGCTTACATTGCTGGTTGAAGAAATTCATTCGTTTAGAGGTGATGGAGTAACAAACAAACAATTAAACATCCAAAACTTTCGCATTTACAATATTAATATTTTTAGTTTATTTATTCATAAAACATTATTTAAACAATCTTCACTATAAGACGACTACAAAGACCTGTAAAGGTTTCTGTGTAGTTAAATATACGGGTGGAATCCCTCACCACGCCAAGTATCCCGAGAGGAAGAGGCGACGGTGGAATAAGATTATGTTGTTTTTTCATTATTTTCTTATATATTTATAAGGTACTTATGTATGTAGTTAAAGTATATTTATTTAAAAACAGTAACAAATAAAGAGATGGAATTTAAATATAACTAGAACAAATGTAAAAAATTGGGGCCGCGAGGCAAGGTACCCAAAACGCTGGCGGCGTTTCCTCGTTGTATGCAGATACTGTTGTATGTATGTATGTATTGTTATGTATTTGGTATCCATCTATATGTATATATATAGCTATTTATGTATATTATATATATGTATAAATGTATGGTTTTAATTTTTGTTTATTAAATAAGTAATTGATTATGTAGGTATTTCATATCTGCATCCGTATTTTGCACAACCTGCCTGTTCTATAAAGTTATACTCTTACACCCAAAGGTTGCCTGGAAGAGATCGCTTTTAGTGATAAGGCCGCCTAATTGTACTCTTATCAGTATTTTGTAAAATGTATGTTCTCCTTTTGTACAATAAAGTGTATTTGTATTGTTTTTGAGCCTCGGAGGCGGTTAAAACTAGACCACTACACCAATCAGGCCGTCAAACGATCTTTTAACATCCAAAATCGTATCACACCGAAGAACATAGAACTAGGAAAGGCTGTCCAAGAAGATGCAGTGTTAATCCTCAAAGCTTTCAGCCAAAGCAATTAGCAAGGGAACGTCCAATTTGTCGTATAAAGCGCATCCTATTTGCAAAGTAATACATTGCAAGCCGTCCGTCTGTCTGTCTGTACTATGTACTTTGTATGTATCTGTGTGCTTTCAGAAGGAACGGATCGGCAAAGACTGTGGTGCAAGCGATAAGCTCACAGATTCTTCGAGTTCTCTATTTTTGAGGCAAGGGTTTTGCGGCCGTCCTATGGCTGATCTGGTGATGATGACAGGTTTTGGCAATGCTCTGTTCTGTGTGAATCTTTAAGCTGCAATGCAATAAATCCCAAGCGAGAAATGTTACAACAGACTAATAGCAAAGAGTGTAATTCTTGTAGTTCAGTGCCAAGAATAGAACCAACCTTTTTCTTCCCGTGGATGTCGTTAAAGGTGACTATGGGTCTTTCCTCAAAAACATCTAGAGATTTGCATGTTGTAACGGCGATAGGCTCACGCCGTGTCACATGCGCATTTCTGTATATTTCGAAAGGAGACTCGTGGATGTTACAACATCCACACAATCCACAAGGATTATACATTTAATTTTTTGGAACACCCAAATGGTAATGTTTGGGATATCTCTGAGAACTTCATTTGGGATAAAACTATGATTGTAAAGCGACATTCGAATTCTTTGCTATCTGTCAAACCTGTCAGTCATATCTCACAGGCGATTTATTCCAGGTATAAGTACGATCTAAAAGTGTTTTCGTGCATTCCAAAGATAATTTAAGTTTGAAAGCGGAGTTACAATACTAGTTTTATTGTTATTAACCCTCCGCCATCTTGTAGATATAGAACATTTTTAGCAGAGATCAATATAGCAAATCAATCATAGGTAAAGTTATGCTCCAAACTTTTTTTTAATGACTTGCAATCTATAACTAATGGTCATTATTATTATTTCAAAACTTTTTTCTCTCCTAAGTTTTGGTCATATAATGCTTGCTTGCATGTAGTCTGTAGCCAATAGTATTGTAGTGTGCAACAACTTCTGAAGTGTTATGCGTTCTGTTATCAGTGAATGCACGAGGTGGAGACTGAAAAACAGCTATTTTGCTGTGGCTCCAACCTATTTGTCCACTAACTTAATTTTACTATAATTAATGATCATGTAGTATAATTTTTATTTATTTTATTTATTTATTATTTTATTTTACTCGGAACACCAATGGCAGTAGGTAATAAAAAGGTAAGGTACATAAAATATTTTAACAAAGCCATTAAAAGGTATTCCCAGATACATTCTGATTGGACTTATCAATTAAAAGGAAATAAGCTCTCCGGGATGTGGTCCCTAGGAGTCTGCCGTGCTCTTGGTGGGGTAAAAAACTTAGTTAGGAATATTTGTTTTACGGCTGAGGGTTTTGTGTTAAATAGATCCACGGGTACTGTATTCCATAGTTTGTGAAATAAATTGCTCACTCAACTGAGAAATGAATTTCGATGATAGTTAGTGCTTGCTCGGGGGCATGTCGAGGGATCAATGTAGCGAATGGAAATCAATGTAGGTATATGAATATTTTCAACAAGAATGGACACTATAACACTGTTCACAATATTAAAGAGCTATAAAATATTAGCTGTTCCTCTCCTTTTTCTAAAGGAACAATGTTAATAGCATTGTTGTGTTCCAATTGTCAGAGATAAGACAGCCAGTCACACAAATGTGTTGGGGTGTCCGGGTCAGCACGCTTCCACCTTCGACCTCATCTTTACTTAACATCAGGTGTGATTGGAGTCAAGTACGAACCCGTCGTGCATAAAAAAGAAAAAAAAAGGTAGTAAAAGGTTTCTTGTGCATCATGTTTCGTACCCGTGATCGAATTTTTTGCATTTTAATCGGATGTTTAATGTTTAATTTTCCTCCGCTATTGCTTATGTTATGGACTGTAAATGAAGGCACGGAGGTGACGGAGTGAAATATTGTCATTGTCACACGGCGTGACGTCACTACCGCGCCGTCCCGTAGGGACTGCTCGATTGTATACCAATGTGTTGTATCTCGAGTGTTTCTTGAAGAAATCGAACTGTGGCGAGCTGAAATCGTGAGATTATGTTGTCCTCGTAAATTAGCAACGGTTCTAGTGTCGCCGCTTTTGTAACACCTTGTGTATTGCACAGATTCAAATAAAACTAACTGTTAATATACAAATAAAATAGTATAAGCTTTTAATTATTTTTTTTTAATCTATAAAATTTTTTTTTTAAGAGGGTTTGTTCTGTACAGAATATGCCACCCTCATAGTATCTGCTTGAAACCCCATCACCGCCGCTTAATACCTAGATTCACTATGTTGTACAGCATCCTGGCCATCACCGAGTTTGGGGACGCCAAGACACTGTTACAACCTCCTATATTTCAAACAGATTATATACTATTTGAAGTTGCCTTCTTTCTGCATCGTTCCGGACACATTCCATTAAAATATGATACACGTCTTCTGTGACCCCACAATTTTATTTATTTTAATTATTGAATTTAATTTGTGAATTTATTTTAATTTAATTAAATTTAGTAGTCTGCGTTCAATCGCGCTAAGTGAATGATAATACCAAACTATACCATATTCAAAAATGAGATAATAAATATATTCTTTTGACGACCGGTTGGTGTAGTGGATAGTGGCCCTGTCAGCGAAACCAACGGTTGCGGGTTCGAATCCCGCGAGGGGTAAATGTTTGTGTGATGAATACGAACATTTATTCCCGAGTCAAGGATGTTTATATAAATATTTATGTATGTTTATCCGTTATCTAGTATCCATAGCACAAGCTTTGCTTAGTTTGGGACTAGATGATTGGTGTAAGTGTCCAAAATATTTATTTATTTATTCTATGTTTAAATGTATCCTATAGATAATAAATATATCCTATGTTTATCCAGGCTATGGTTCTACCTATATACCAAATTTCATCCAAATCCGTTCATCAGTTTCGCTGTGATTGAGCAACAAACAAAATACAAACATCCAACAATCCAACAAAAAAAAAACAATGTAGTGGTTAGAAACTCTGCTGCTATACCAAAAGGTCGCGGGTTCGAATCCCGCTCGGGGCATATGTTTGTGTGATGAATACAGACATTCTGTTCCCGAGTTATGGATGTTTTTCATTTATATGTGTATTTATTTACAAAAAAAAATGTATTTGTTTAGTTTATCAACCATGTGGTATCTATAATACAAGCCTAGTTGCTTAGTGTGGAACTAGATGGCGTTGTGTGTATGTACAAAGATATTTATTTATTATTATGCAAACTTTCGCATTTATCATTTATTAGTTAGTTTGTTTGTGACTCCAGTTACATATACATTTAACAGCCTCCGTGGCTCAATGTTAACAACATTGGGCTTGCGATCCGGAGGTCGCGGGTTCGACCTCGAAGATGTTCTATTATCTTATATGTAGACAATGGAGGTCATTGTGTAACCAACTCCGTTATCCACGACAATTTTATATAAAACTGCAAAGACAGAAAAGCAATCCGAACCAGTTAATTTAAATCTTAAGTATCACCAATATCCGACAGGACTTCCAAACACTGTTTCTTATATTGGGTTTTAGACAAAAAGAATATATCCACATCTGTTAGATATTTATTATAAATGTTAGCCAGTCGACACAGGGGGGCACGCTCCCCTGCATGCGTTCTGCTTATGTTAAGCGCAAACAAGCGATGTGGGTATAATTCCCTTATTCTTAGAGAACGACTAGGTAAATTGTAATTAATTTCATTCCCCATTTACATACAATCAATATTGTTATGCAGCAAACTATATAAATATCTATTAGTATATAAATAAATAAATAAATAACTATATATCTATTGTTGTATTAGATTAAAGGGAATTGAAGGTATATTAGTTTGTGATGTTTATTGTGCCCATTATAGAGTTTTAAACGTGAGTGGTGCGAGAATTCAACCGCCTCAGTGGCTCAATGTAAACAACATTAGGTTTACGATTCGGAGGTCGCGGGTTCGATCCCCTACGTACATGTTTAAGCACTCGGTTTGGTTGGTGGTAGGGCATTTTAAATGTCCGCCTGGCTAGCTACCACCATCTTATCTAAATCTGCCGCTAAGCAGCAATGTTATTGTCAGAGATAAGATAGCCTGTCCCCCAAATGTGTTGGGGTTCCCAGGTCAGTACGCTTCCACCTTCCAGGTGTGATTGAGGTCAAGTGCCAATCCGTTGTGCATAAAAAAAAATACACACATAGGTACATAAAGTTTTGATTTGATTTGATTTCTATAAAACTTATAAGATAGGTACTAGCTACAGAACATACATATACATATAATACAGAAAATAACTCTCTCGAAGAGTTTCCCCGTCTCGTTCAGCAGGCATATCGGTCGGAACGCAGAGGGATTGTCTGCGGTCCTTCCTTCCTTCTATTAATAACTAATAATTTATGCATATGTGTGCTGCACCAGGACAAATGGGTCACATCTCAGTATATGAGATGGTTTAAAGAACACTAATTTTCAGCTATTACCCGAGGAGAATCTTAGGCACAAGTGCAACACAAACCAAAAAAATCAACATTGCTAGATTAGTGTAAATAATTGAAATATATTTTTGAATACGTGTTACATGTAGGTAATAACTCTGTTTGATATCTTCGATAGCTCAGTTATGTGACAGAGAAATGCGGAATGCAGCACTCACCGGTAGCCGGTTCCTGGTCTTCCTGGGGACCCCCGGGGGTGCATCCACGAGCGGTTCAGGAGAATCCTTCCCTATTGGCACTATCGGATGTTTGTTTGAAGAATTTGTATGCCGTATGGCGGATTTGAATTAATTTTTGATATGTAGAATTGGAGCACGGATCACAGACGCACAGTCAGCGCCATATTTTATTTCGAACTCATTTTGAATTACGCCGCAAGGTGGCGTGGTAAGTGCCGCGAGGCAATTCTCTGTTTGAAAATAATTATTTCAAATAGAAATGAATTTTGAATAGAAAAACACAGGATATCTTCTATATTGGTGCTTTCTACAATACCGAACAAACTCTTTAAGTATTTAAAAACCGAAAAAAAAACTCACACAGCATATTTTGTATTTCGCTGACGCCATGTTCTCATAAAATGTAACCTGTGATACTCCAGGCACCACAACGAATCTAACGACACCGTGCAATTCGAAATCGGTCAAGTCGTTTAGGCTACAGGATGCGCCAAACGAACGGACATACATACGTACACTCGAAAAACTATTTTAAATATATGTGATAGAAATACAATAAATATAACGATATATATTTATATCCGTTATGATAATATAACGGAACAAATTAATTATAAACATATGGTAAAGCAGTCTCTGCGTATGAGAATGAGGTTTTCAGAAACACGTCAAACTCAAACTCAACTCAAACTCAAAGCATTTTATTTCAACGTAAGATACATGATATCATTTGTTGAATGTCAATTTAAATCTATTGGAAATAAAAATAGGGCTAAGCATTTTTCGGTCAGTCAGTACGTCCAAGCTACCACCGCTTCGGAAAGGGAAATCATCTGTGGGAAAAGAAGCGGCGCAAGAAACCCACAGGATCATTTTCTTTTCTTTTCTTTTTTTTATATATAAAAGTATACAACTAATACAATTTTATAATTTTTGGTGACGGCAGTACCCACGTATAACATTGAATAACTCTTAGGCCCGTATTAATAAATAGTCCTTGAGATTGAGATCGCGTCCCGGTCTAAAGACCATTTTTTCTGATGCTGTTTTAATATGCAACAGATTCTCAGGCGTCAACTTGAGGCCATGTCAATCTTGAGAACGGTTTATTAATACGGGCCATAAACTACCGGCTCAATTTTTTTCTTTGGGCACTATTTCAACACAGATTTTTGACACGGACAAATTAAATGAAATTCTCCTCGGGTAATAGCTGAAAATTAGTGTTCTTTGAACCATCTCATATACTGAGCTGTGACCCATTTGTCCTGGTGCAGCACACATATGCATAAATTATTAGTTATTAATAGAAGGAAGGAAGGACCGCAGACAATCCCTCTGCGTTCCGACCGATATGCCTGCTGAACGAGACGGGGAAACTCTTCGAGAGAGTTATTTTCTGTATTATATGTATATGTATATGTATGTTCTGTAGCTAGTACCTATCTTATAAGTTTTATAGAAATCAAATCAAATCAAAACTTTATGTACCTATGTGTGTATTTTTTTTTATGCACAACGGATTGGCACTTGACCTCAATCACACCTGGAAGGTGGAAGCGTACTGACCTGGGAACCCCAACACATTTGGGGGACAGGCTATCTTATCTCTGACAATAACATTGCTGCTTAGCGGCAGATTTAGATAAGATGGTGGTAGCTAGCCAGGCGGACATTTAAAATGCCCTACCACCAACCAAACCGAGTGCTTAAACATGTACGTAGGGGATCGAACCCGCGACCTCCGAATCGTAAACCTAATGTTGTTTACATTGAGCCACTGAGGCGGTTGAATTCTCGCACCACTCACGTTTAAAACTCTATAATGGGCACAATAAACATCACAAACTAATATACCTTCAATTCCCTTTAATCTAATACAACAATAGATATATAGTTATTTATTTATTTATTTATATACTAATAGATATTTATATAGTTTGCTGCATAACAATATTGATTGTATGTAAATGGGGAATGAAATTAATTACAATTTACCTAGTCGTTCTCTAAGAATAAGGGAATTATACCCACATCGCTTGTTTGCGCTTAACATAAGCAGAACGCATGCAGGGGAGCGTGCCCCCCTGTGTCGACTGGCTAACATTTATAATAAATATCTAACAGATGTGGATATATTCTTTTTGTCTAAAACCCAATATAAGAAACAGTGTTTGGAAGTCCTGTCGGATATTGGTGATACTTAAGATTTAAATTAACTGGTTCGGATTGCTTTTCTGTCTTTGCAGTTTTATATAAAATTGTCGTGGATAACGGAGTTGGTTACACAATGACCTCCATTGTCTACATATAAGATAATAGAACATAATTGTATTGTGTAGCTGTTAGTTGTCCTGAATAAAATAAAATAAAATATAAAAGCGAGGTTCAGTAGCTATTTGAAATATGCGGTACACCAGACTGAATCCACTATTTATTGGCGCATACTTCACATAAATGGGGCTCTTAACGCGCTTCGTGAAGGGCAGTGTATTGGTTATTTTTGTTTATAATATCCGGATTTTGCAATGGATGCTTTATAGCTACGTACAGACCAATCATCCTAAAAATATCACATGGGCTAAAGTGTTACCTCCAAAAGTTCTTATTTTCCTTACCTTTTTATTATTTTAATGAAGTGTTTACGTTTTATTTTCCTTTATAAAAAGAAAAAAAAAAATTTCAAATAGAAAAAAAATCGAATAAAAATTGTCTTGGCCGGATTCGAAAACCGTGTCTTTTCGAAAGACGTTACCAAAGCACTCGTGTCACTTGCCACTAGACCACGATATCAATTAGCAGAGCTGACGAAATTTTCTTACTCATTTATATGTGACATATTATTATGGATTTGGTTTGAGTGTTGATATTGTATGAATACTTTCTAATAGATGGTGCTAGAGTGCTTCGGTCCATACGGTCCATATAATACTTTTAGGGAGATTCGTCTGTACATTAATTGTGAACCTACGAGTACATGTTTCAAATCAAATCAAATCAAAATATTTAATTACATAGGCAACGTCATCATAAAATCGACGACCTGTTTGGTGTAGTGGTTAGAAACTCTGCTGGTATACCAAAAGGTCGCTGGTTCGAATCCTGCTAGGGGCATATGTTTGTATGATGAATACAGACATTGTGTTCCCGAGTTATGGATGTTTTTCATTAATATTTATGTATTTATTTACAAAAAAAAATATGTACTTGTGTAGTTTATCAACCATCTAACTAAATACTAGATGACGCTGTGTGTATGTGCAAAGATATTTATTTATTTAATATTAATATTATATTTAAATTTACTGCTCATTCACAAAGCTGACTCCCCAGAGAAGAACGAGCAAGGAACTCTAGGGTTGCTCTTTTAAACAGATTATAGGTTACAATTTGTGATTTGATAATTATATGAATAATAAGACAGCTATGTCCATGCTTGCTTATCATTCAAAGAAACAACAACTTAAACTCGGACTTCTCAAATTGGGGGACCGCATCTTAACCCTGATCCACCGACGCCCAATTATTCCATTTATTATCAACATATGTATTCCATACATTAATAAACAATTTTAAGTCAACTCCTAATACCTACGTCACTGTAGAACAAACTTACTCTACAACATACATATTAAACATTAGCTTAATATCAGTAGGACAGGCAGACATTATGTGATCATATTCAAATTCACTTTATGCGCTAATATTAGATTAGAGTCGACATAGTGTCGCGCATACTAAAATGTCGTGACATTATTTCTGTGTTTCCGATCCCTAGAGAGACATATCAGCGATGTTGCCTTGTCTGTAGTTTAATTCATACGCTGTAGCGGATAACGCAAAGTTTATATATCTCATCTATTTAAGAGCTATGCTCTGGAGTCCTCTCCATACTTCTCCACATTCCGCCTTTTATTTGACATCCGGATACGACAAGGCTGATTAAGTAAGACATGTTGTGCCGACCCCACATACAGTGAGATAAGAGCTGATCTAATATCTGAGAAAATGATGATCTAATATTGTAAATATTACCAAAGGTTGCCAGGAAGTGATCGCTTTTAGTGATTACGTCGCCAAATTGTACATTCTATTCTTACCACTTTTCTGAAACTGTATTTTCTTTTCTGTTGTGCAAAAAGTGTATTTGTATTGTATTGTATTGTATTGCATTGCATTGCATTGTATTGTGTTGTATTGTAAATAAGCCACTACTTTATTACACGCCTTGAGCTCACCGCTTGCACTAACAGATTATTATAAGCTGCATATCTAAACATCCAGCAACTGTTCGCATACGAATCACTCGTATATAATTATATTGTAATCCATTGGCATATTTAAACAAAAATTTAAGTTGTATTTATTAAATTACCAAATTAATTTGCCCTTGGGTGACCGAGTTGTTCCATCATATCTGCGTTGACGTGGCGACAAACCAATGATATTATATTATCATACTGCTTCCGACGATCAGTAACAGGTTGTCACGGAAGCTGTTACAGCTAAAGAGGCCCCAGCTCAGAATGCTCATCGGAGCTATAACTGGCCATGCACTATTAAACAAACACTTGTTTACTCTAGGTGTTACAGACAGCCCCCTGTGCAGAGCGTGCATGGAGGCAGAAGAAACAGCCGCACACGTCATCCTAGGATGTCCAGGTGTGGCAGCTTACAGGGCACAGTAGGTACCTCGGGACACCGGGGTCGCTTCCAGAAGTCGTCGGCAACGTCAAGGGTCTGCTAGGCTTCCTGGAGGAACTGGGTTGGCAAGAGTAGTGTCGGCAACCCATCACGCAAAATAGGCGCAAACTGCGTCGAGTTGCGGAAACCAAGCCCGCTAAAACCAAGCCCGCTAAAACCAAGCCCGCTAAAACCTATAACCTATTATCATACTGCTTCCCCATATTACTGTATTACTCTTTCATATATTTGTGTTATTATTTCCATCGTCATAATTTTATAAATTACCTGTATAAATATTCAGTATATAAATTAAATAATGTATAATTTTATCTATATGCAACTGTTATATTTAGTTATGTGGATGGATTTGCACAACTAGTACAACTTTCCGCATCGCGTCGGAGGCTCTTGATGTTGGGCTCCTCGAAAAACCAGCGGTGTAACAATTGCTACAGCATATGCTGAGATGGAGTCCATTTTTGACATCACACTGCACTCACCGCATTTCAAAATCTGTTTCTGTATATTGTGATAATTTTCTTGTTTTTATTAATAATGTTGTTGCTATAGTGTGGTGGCAAATAAATATATGTCAATGTCTATGTCTAATGAACTTGTAACCTTAAATCGCTTACAAAAGAAACAATCTCATCTAACTACATTATATAAATTAAGTAATTTTGTAATCTGTTTGTATTTCTTGTGCAATAGGTAAAGGAAGAATAAAGGAGAAAAGAAGCTGCGTAAGAAACCCACAGACGTAAAAATATCCATAGGTAATAACGGCAGAATGAGCGACATGAAAAAACTCAAAGCAGTCTGCAATCATACGACCAGTTTGGTGCAGTGGTTAGAAACTCTGCTAATATACCAAATGGTCGCGGCTTCGAATCCCGCTAGGGGCAATATGTTTGTATTATGAATACAGACGTGTGTTCCCGAGTTATGGATGTTTTTCATGTATACATATATTTATTTACAAAAAAAAAATGTATTTGTGTAGTTTATCAACCATCTGGTATCCATAACACAAGCCTAGATGCTTACTGTGGACCTAGATGGCGCTGTGTGTTAAAAATAATAATAATAATAATAATGCAATACAAAGAGATTAATACATTTTTCATAAGCTTCCTGCAGTATATTTCTTTTAAAGATTTTCTATTCAAGATAAAAATATGAAAAAAAAACCGGCTAAGTGCGTGTCTGATCATGCTCATAACGGTTCGCCGTAATCCGATTTATATGCATTTCAAAATACAAAGCCATATTTGTAGTTCATTTACGCCATTATATTGAATCTGTTATCTATGAAATTGGAGTTTTTTTTCTTCGTTAATCATTATGTACCAATTCCTGCGATTTTAAAAGCTTCCAATTGTTTTTTATTTGGAAAATGGAATATTATTTCAAGGTTTCATATGAAATATTTCTTAATTTCTGGGCTAAATCACTAAAAAAAATTTGAACAGAGCTCTTTTCATGTGCTTCCCATAATCATTTATTACATTCGCTGAAACTGTTATAAAGCGGTTACTTTTAAAAATTAACGCTGCCTATACTTAACTTAATGTTATCCGATAATACATACAAAGTTTAGCTAAATTTGGATTTGCCGTTCCCAAAAAGAAATCAAAAATGTTTGTATGGAGAAAACAGTCTTAATGAAATCCTTCATACAAAACGCCAATTTCATAGGTAAGGACTTTCATATGAAGTGTCTGTTTACAGACTCAACTACACATCATAAATTGGTCGACTACTACCTTTACACTATTATCATAGCTAAATAGCTATGCTCATTTTCATGTACAATCATTTTGCACGTGCATGACATGTAGAAAACAGTTTTCTTTTTAAATATCTGCCAGAGTTTACTAACGTCACAAATTACCAAGCGATGAAGCGCGAGAGATAAAATTTTATAACCCAAGTTTCCCCTTAAATCAGACTGAGATTGCCTCAAAGTTTTAGCTGTTTGTCTCTCAAATATTATATGTGATCATGAATCTATTTTTGTGCAATATCGACGAAAGTAAACTTCTTTAACCATATTGACCTATTACGATCGAGATCCATAATTTTACTATTTATATATATGTCGCAGATAGCGATGAATTAGCGATAGAATTCATTATTCAAACGGTCAACTGACTACCATAATACGCGGTTTGCTGGGGGAACTAAACTTGGTGGCGCTGGTATTGCCGGAAATGGCGCGGTGACGACGTTAACGGTTATATAGGTCTTCACATGTTCGTGAATGAGCAGTAATTTTAAATGTAATATTAATATTAATAGTGACGTTTTCAAGTGATAATTTTATCCTATGAAATAAAATATTTTGATTTGATTTGAAATATTTTGATTTGATTTGTTATATTATGTAATATTTTGGTGCAATAAAGAATATATAATGATTTTTTTTACCGTAAGGAAAAATATAGGGCATATTAGGTAAGTGAAATAGACGTTAGGGGAATAGGTAGTTTATTTATTTTTTCAACACCATAACCAAAATAAAGCGTTTAACATTGCTATACGAACTGTAAGGTTGAATACTACAATGGCTAGTAACTTATCCTGTTAAACCCACATACAAACGTACTTCGAATAGTAACTATTATTCTTCATTTGACATCGAGTCATTGAAGCGAGTGGAGATTGTGACAAAGTAGTCCTGGTTTCATTTATTTTCTGAGATAAGGTCCTTATAACTTACACAATCATGATTCGGGAATATGTTCTCGTGTTCATTATACAAACATTAAATCCTTAGATTTTGTAACTTTATCGGTATCGTCATCGATTACGTTGACCAATGACAAGCCGTCAAATTGCCGAGCGAGCGATGAATCAACCAATCACATATCAGAACGTAACCAACGTAACCAATGAAAATAATGTAATACAACCCCTGAGCACGAATCGCAGGAACCCAGTGGTTTTACATACTACACCAATGGGTCGTCAAACTACCGATCTATTACAAATATGAACTAAAAAAATACAACGTTAACAGGCAATACTTTAAACTTGAACGTTCACAAATGACTTGAAAGTAACTGTAATGAAACGAAACTTTGCAAGACGAAGTGAAAACTTTGACTGCGAAGTGTGTTTTTTTTGTGCACAATATTTCGAGATGGTAGAATTTTTTACACTTTTAGGTGCAAATGTTAACTTTCAGAAAACGTAATATCTTTCCTTTTATAAACGAAGAAAAGAGACATAAACGTTTATACAACGTGTAACGGAAAAGGTATAATCAAGCCCAAAGAGTCTGTTGATGGTTTTAAATTACCTGAAGCATTGTTTAGTCATCTAGGTACCACAGCCAAAGTCAAAAATGCTTTATTTTATAGGTACGCAGGGTACAATTAGAATAGTCAGAATTAGTTTAAATTTAAAGATTCTATAAAACAGAAACTTATTATGAAAGCATATCACAAAATATCAAACTATTTGGATGATAATCAACCATGGATGTAACTAGCTTGTTCGCATGCCAGGCTATTTCACATGTCATCATCATCTCAGCTCGTAAACATCCCACTGCAGGGATATAAGGCCTTCCCTCGTATAATAGAGGAAGTATAGGCCACAGTCCACCAAAGGGTTGGAGACTTCACATGCCTTAGAATTTTTATTTCTAAGGCATGCAGGTTTCCTCACGATGGTTTCCTTCACCGTTTAAGAGTAGTCGGAAAAATGCACATAACTAATTAAATTAAATTTAAAAAACTCATTGGTACAGTATCGAACCCGGACCTCCCAAATTGGAAGACCGCGTCTTAACTGCTGAGACACCGACGCTTCTTCACATATACTAGTAATGATGAAATTGTGCCTTTTTGTTATATAAAAACCTGTTCTTAAAAGAGCAACCCCTCGAGTCTCTTGCTTGTTCTTCTCAGGGGAAAATTGCTTTTTGAACAAGGCAGTAGCTTAAAAAATGTAAAATTTACTATTTTAAGTGTACTCTGTGTACCTACAAAATATAGCATTTTTGACTTTGACTATAAATCAATGGTAGCACCAGTATGCCACAGTCTATAGTACGATTCCAATACAAAACAAATGTAACCCCAGCGGACCAAGTTTGCTAGTGTCGTGTCCTGAACAAGGAATGTAAATCAGTTCAGTTACCCGTCGGTCAGCATTAGCATTACACAACTCGCCAACTCGACTGCACAGCGTTGTTCCTGTTATTTAAATTAGACGTATTAATAATGCAGAATACGAATTATAATGCAGCGGTGACAGTGTTGGAATTAACGCTGACTCCGCGAACTAAGCAATGACAGTTTAAATTAATTTCAAAAAATAATCATTGTCATATAGATATAGGCCTTCCCTCGTATGATGAGGAAGTATGGGTTATAGTCCACCACGCACGCCCAACGCAGGTTGAGGACTTCACATGCCTTAGAATTTTTATTTTCAGGCATACAGGTATGTGTATGTAAATATATGAAATTTATTCACGTAGTTTGTATCTGCATCCCTATTTAATAGCGCACAACCTACCTATTTCAAATGTACTGTCCTTATACCCAAAGGTTGCTGGAAGAGATCGCTTTTAGTGATAAGGTCGCCAAATTGTACATTCTATTCTTACCACTTTTCTGAAACTGTATTTTCTTATCTGTTGTGCAATAAAGTGTATTTGTATTGTATTGTATTGTATTGTATTGTATTGTATTGTATTGTATTGTATTGTATTGTATTGTATTGTATTGTATTGTATTGTATTGTATTGTATTGTATTGTATTTCTTCACGATGTTTTCCTTCACCGTTTAAGAGCGGTCGGATAAATGCACATAAGTAATTAAATTAAATTTTAAACTCATTGGTACATAGCCTGCCTGGGAATTGAATCCGGACCTCTCAAATAGGAAGATGGCTGAGCACCGACGCTTAATGATAACTCATCATTTTCCTGCCTTTATCCCACTCTATGCGTGCCCAGATCCTCCCTACTGCCGAAGAAGGTCGCGGCGGGGTTTTAGTGAGTATCCCTTCCGATAGGGTGGGGAGTCCCACATAATCGTCTCGCCGTCCCCAAGGCCAACGGTACGCGAAATGATTTTATCCGCGTCAAAAAAAAAAGGTGTGGTCGGCACGACATGCCTTCTTCTTCCACTCTCCTCTACCAGCTCTCATCTATACTTAGCACTCATTTAGTTATGTGCCTTAAAATAATAACTATAAATTGTAAATTTAGAAAGCCCCAACAACATTGAAGGATTCACAAGCGTCAACATGAAGTCATCTCAATCTTGAGAACGGTTTATTAATGTGGCCGTAAGAGTTAATGCTTGAAACAACATCCACGGTTCACCTTACGAATTATACAGGGGGTGATCCCATCGCCGTTAAGACGTGACAAACTATAGATGTTTTTTGATGTGAACTTCCTTAGTAACCTTTTATCATACCCACGGGAAGTAACTGGTTGGTTTTTTTTTTTTTTAAGCACTAAGGTTTTACTTATCAAATGAAGGCACCAGAACGCTCTTAAAGCTTAAAGTGACCCGCATGCTCGTTTGCCGCCCTCTCATATAAAAAAAAAAAAAGGACAAATATTGTCTCGGGCGGCATAAACATTTATCGCGCTTGTCAAGCTACTAGTGCAGATCAATGCAGTCGTTAATGTAACTTCCCGTTGGGCATTTAAATTTGAAATTTTAAAATAAACCAATCGTAAAAGACTTCGACGTAGCCTCGCGGACTAGTGCAAAAAAAAAACAAAAAGCTGGATAACATTTGAAATCGTCATGTCATACAATTATCGCTCATTCACAAGGCAGACTCCCCAGATAATAACGACTAATAAACTCAGACAAGAAAAAAGAAACAAAAATCTGGATAACATTTGAAATCGTCATGTCATACAATTATCGGTCATTCACAAGACAGACTCCCCAGATAACAACGACTAAGAAACTCAGACAAGAAAAAAAAAGCTGGATAACATTTGAAATCGTCATGTCATACAATTATCGCTCATTCACAAGGCAGACTCCCCAGATAACAACGACTAATAAACTCAGACAAGAAAAAAAAAAAAAAAAGCTGGATAACATTTGAAATCGTCATGTCATACAATTATCGCTCATTCACAAGGCAGACTCCCCAGATAACAACGACTAAGAAACTCAGACAAGAAAAAAAAAGCTGGATAACATTTGAAATCGTCATGTCATACAATTATCGCTCATTCACAAGGCAGACTCCCCAGATAACAACGACTAATAAACTCAGACAAGAAAAAAAAAGCTGGATAACATTTGAAATCGTCATGTCATACAATTATCGCTCATTCACAAGGCAGACTCCCCAGATAACAACGACTAATAAACTCAGACAAGAAAAAAAAAGCTGGATAACATTTGAAATCGTCATGTCATACAATTATCGCTCATTCACAAGGCAGACTCCCCAGATAACAACGACTAATAAACTCAGACAAGAAAAAAAAACAAAAATCTGGATAACATTTGAAATCGTCATGTCATACAATTATCGCTCATTCACAAGGCAGACTCCCCAGATAACAACGACTAATAAACTCAGACAAGAAAAAAAAAGCTGGATAACATTTGAAATCGTCATGTCATACAATTATCGCTCATTCACAAGGCAGACTCCCCAGATAACAACGACTAATAAACTCAGACAAGAAAAAAAAAACAAAAATCTGGATAACATTTGAAATCGTCATGTCATACAATTATCGCTCATTCACAAGGCAGACTCCCCAGATAACAACGACTAAGAAACTCAGGGGTTGCTCTTTTTAAATGAGTATGTTTATAATTCATGATTCGACAACGAAAATAATAGACTGGATATCGCCGAGCGGTTCATGTCCATGCATTCTTGTCATAAATTTTATAATAGTTTTTGGCACATAGTTTCCTTTTAATGGTGGTTTGAAAGGAAAATTTTGAATGTCTGCCGGAACTTTATTATAAAAGTCAATCAATCAAAATCAAAAAATGCTTTATTTTGTAGGTACACAGGGTACACTTAAAATAGTCAGATTTAACATTTTTAAGCTACTGCTTGTTCAAAAGCCATTTTTCCCCTGAGAAGCAAGAAACTAGAGAGGTTGCTCATTTAAAAAAAAAAAGTGTATACATTGTCCCTTGAATGAGGTAAGTTGAAGTAGCAGTGGGCACGGCATATGGCCGGTGAAGTATTAAAGTTCTTGAGTAGATGGACCAGGTGGACGGACGACGAAATCAATGATACCTTATGTTCAGCAGATCCCCCCTCCTCACTCCTCCCACTGTAGCTCCTATAAGCTAGGATCAACAGTGGTACTCGACACGGCGCCTACTGAAGGTAGACGGTGCCTCACGTGACTCTATTACTACCTTCGACCCGTCTATTTAAAGGATATGTTCAGCAGTAAACGTCTTACGGCTGAAAGGTATGGCGTAAAAATTCCAAATTTAAATAAATTTAATTTTTTTTTTATCATATTAGATTATATATTTTATTATATTTATTTATATTATAACAACACCATAATTTAAGTATGTATGTCATCGACATGGTTGTTATTTTCTCTATTTATTAGTTGTATGTTTGTTTATAACAACTGTTTTTGTAAGTGTACTCGCTGTCTACTTTTACGTTACCTCATCAATTTGTCTCATTACTGAGGTTAGCTGGAAGAGATCTCTTATAGAGATAAGCTCGCCTTTTGTATATTTTAATATTCTCCTGTTTTTTTTTTTTGTTTTGTTTGACGTGTATGCTTATATACAATAAAGTGTTAAATAAATAAATAATTAAATAATAATAAAATGTCATAAATATTTAACACAAAGAACACCATGAAACACAACACCCATCATTTTGCATCTACGGTTAATAATCTGTATAGATCTTAAAAAACAGCCTTTCTGATAACAGCGATCAATTACACTCACGTAACGTGAAATAGGGTAACCGGCCCAAAACGCCGTGGATTCCTAATGGCACAGCGATGGGTCCTATCTCAGCCATTACGCTATCTTAAGACCCTGTATCACTGCGTCGCGGACCGTAATAAGAACACCTTATGTTTTACGGTTAAGAATTGGAATTTGATTTTATAGTACGCTATTTATTTTATTTATGAGCATTGAGAGGTAAAGAGCAAAGGGAATCGTTGCTTTTACATATGAGTTATGATTTTATTTTTTTATTTTTTTTTTATGCATAACGGGTTGGTACTTGACCTCAATCACACCTGATGTTAAGTGAAGATGAGGTCGAAGATGGAAGCGTACTGACCCGGAAACCCCAACACATTTGGGGGACTGGCTATCTTATCTCTGACAACCGGAACACGACAATGCTATTAACATTGCTGCTTGGCGGCAGATTTAGATAAGATGGTGGTAGCTAGCCAGGCGGACATTTAAAATGCCCTACCACCAACCAAACCGAGTACTTAAAGATGTACCCCGCTGGGGATCGAACCCGCGACCTCCGAATCGTAAACCCAATGTTGTTTACATTGAGCCACGGAGGCGGTTAATTGGTGATTAAGGGTAAGTATTAACCAGTTTTTAATAAAAAAAAAAAAGTAGTTTTAGCCGATTGGCAGGTTTTTAAACAACGAAAAGGTTTACGACCTGTTTGGTGTAGTGGTTAACAACTCTGATAACTATACCGAAAGGTTACGGGTTAGGGGCCTATGTTTGTGTGATGAATACGGACATTTGTACCCGAGTTATGGATGTTTTCATTTATAATAAGTATTTATTTACAAAAAAAAAATGTATTTGTGTAGTATATCAACCATCTGGTATCCACAACACACGACTATAAGTTGCATACTGTGGGACTAGATGGCGCTGTGTGTATGTCTAAGAATATTATTATTATTATTTTTAATTAAAATTTAGAATATATAGAAAAATTGTCTATTTATTTTACGTAATCTAACAAATATTATAAATGCAAAAGTTTGGATGTTTGTTTGTTTGTTGTTCAATCACGGCGAAATAGCTGATTTGGACGAAATTTGGTACAAACCAATCATCCTAAAAGTATCACATGGGCTAAAGTGTTACCTCCAAAAATTTTTACTTTTCTTATTTTCCTTACCTTTTTATTATTTTAATTAAGTGTTTACGTTTTATTTTCCTTTATAAAAAGAAAAAAAAAATCCAAATAGAAAAAAAATCGAATAAAAATTGTCTTAGCCGGATTCGAAAACCGTGTCTTTTCGAAAGACGTTACCTAAGCACTCGTGTCGCTTGCCACTAGACCACGATATCAATTAGCAGAGCTGACGAAGTTTTCTTACTCATTTATATGTGACATATTATTATGGATTTGGTTTGAGTGTTGATATTGTATGAATACTTTCTAATAGATGGTGCTAGAGTGCTTCGGTCCATACGGTCCATATAATACTTTTAGGGAGATTCGTCTGTACACAGGTAGATTACCCGTTTTTTATTCCGATGAAGTGAGTAGTTGTGGTAGTTAAAGTCTTACTCTCTTTAATAATTATTGTACTAAGAAAGTAACTATATAGGTTATATAGAAAAATGTGTTTCTTAAAAAAAATGCTCAATTGATGGGTATTTCTTTAAATTCAAAACATTTAACGAAATTATCGTTACAAAATATTAGTTGTCATTTTTATTTCTTAAGCAATGCAGCTCGACGACATTTTCAGCTAAAACACATGAATGCCTAACTATGACATGCTTAGCTTTTTATCCATCAATAAGTTAACTGTGTTTAACCAAAGTCTACCTAATTAAATATCAGTATTTATTGTTATTAAGATACAAATTAAGTTTTCTAAAAAAATCTAGACTCGTTTTCTTAGGCTTAATTATAGAAAATTACATCTCTAATATACCTCTATAAGATAGCGATTATACAAATCAGTTCTGAATTACGTCCAGCTAAGTTAATTTTTTACCGAATTTTCCCTGAACTAACAACGCTGGTAGGTTGTTGGTTGGGTCCAGGTGTGCGTGTTTTTATCAGCGACCTCGCCTCATTTAACATCAGGTGAGACTGAGTTCAAGCTCTAACCCGTTATCCATAAAAAAGTCCGAAGAGTTCACACTTAAAACAATTCCAGTCAGGGCTCATAGAATTGTTTTCCGAGATGAATAAAATTTGAATAAAGCAGGTGACAAATTTTCTGACAAATTTGTCACCAAATGAAGGGTGCATAACTTTCTGATTATGATAATTTCAGGTAATAAATTAATTTATTCAGATCTTTGAGCAGTTTGTTCCTTGAGGACTTGGAGATAATTATACATTTTGTTTTAAAGCGAATTTGTTACGACAAAGTCCGTTGTAATTGGATTTCGTTTGTGTTTATTTCTTGTTGTGAAATTTTGTTTTGAAAATTGAATATTTCTTTATTACATGTACAGGATGATAGCGCATTACTGTAATTTTTATCAATCCACTTAATGTAGTGCTGATTTACATGGCTTTATTATATGTACAGGATGATAGCGCATTGCATTTTATGGCTTTTATGATTAAAAAAATTATTCATCAATCAATGACGACCGATTGGTGTAGTGGATAGTGACCCTGTCAGCGAAACCAACGGTTGCGGGTTCGAATCCCGCGAGGGGTAAATATTTGTGTGATGAATACAAACATTTATTCCCGAGTCATGGATGTTTATATAAATATTTATGTATGTTTATCCGTTATGCTAGTATCCATAGAACAAGCTTTGCTTAGTTTGGGACTAGATGATTGGTGTAAGTGTCCGAAATATTTATTATTATTATAGAATCCCAGAGCGACCGATTGGAAGCGGCCTACACCCAGCGATTTCCCACGACCTTTATCTGGCCTTCTGTCCACCTTGTGAGTGGACGTCCTACGCTGCGCTTGCCCTTGCGTTGTCTCCACTCGAGAACTTTAATTTCCTACCAGCCTTTGGTTCTTCGAGCGATGTGCCCTGCCAACTGCTGCTGAAGTCAGTTTACTATTCCGCTGGGAGACGGTGCCTTTCGTTGGCCTATGGATTCTTCATTCATCACACACACTCACGCTCACACGCATACATCCTATCTCGCAACATAAGGCCGTTCCATTCCAGAGGGTGAGAGGCTGGTGATCTGTCACACAGGTTTCCTAGTACGGACACCAGTCTCTCACAAAATTTTGTACTTACATGTACCATATCTCGTAGATTAAGGACCTATTGTTTATACCTGTATACTTTTGTGAGAGAGAATAAAAACATTTTGAATTTTTTGAATTTTGAATTCATGATTCGATAACACAGTGAAAGGCCGAGCATCGTCCTCTCCATAGCTTGTTGCGTGCCTTTGAGCTTTCTCATGAGGCCCATAGTGGAAGACCACCTTTCAGTGCCATAAAGTCATCATTACTCCACCGACAAGAGTATAGCTCTTAACTTGAAGAGAGAGAGAATATGCCTTATTTTTTTCCTTACGGTAAAAAAACTCATCCGGTATGTAGGTACTGCCACTAGCTTTGACGGTAAATATTTCCGTAATTTCATGTATTTGATTTGATTTACAATAAAATCTAATTATATTCAGCAAACACGTCGTCGCCAGTAGCCTGAAGTGAGGTAAACGCACCGAATGTTTACCTCTACGTTAATCCAATTCCGGAATCGCGACGCTATTTAATTCGAGTGGGAAATTAGATTCGAATCCTAGCTGTGGGGGTGTGGTCATAGCATAATTTACTAAGCGCAGTAAGAGAACTCTGTGCATAATTATACACTACTAAATAAATAAATAAATAAAAAGATATTTATTCATCCACTTAAAAAAATTATACTACATGATCATTAATTATAGTTAAATTTTCTAGCGTAGTGGACAAATAGGTTGGAGCCTCAGCAAAATAGCTGTTTTTCAGTCTCCACCTCGTGCATTCACTGATAACAGAACGCGTAACACGTGAGAAGTTGTTGCACACTACAATACTATTGGCTACTACCTACTACTACTACTACTTCAATTTAAGAGCTATGCTTTTACAAGGGGCCGCTCGACAACCGATGCAGGTGTCGAGCTCTTACAATATATTTTTGAGGCTTGGGAAGATGCGCGGGATGCAATAGGAGTATTTTGCGACTTGTCCAAGGCCTTTGATTGCGTTCATCACGACACTTTAATCAGGAAATTACGTCATTATGGTGTAACCGGCCGAGCTCTCGACCTTCTGAATTCTTATTTGAGTAACCGAGTTCAGAGGGTTGATATCAGTGGCAATACATCGTCAGGGTCGACAGTCTGTATGGGCGTCCCACAAGGCTCCATTCTCGGACCATTTTTGTTTTTGGTTTACATAAATGACTTGCCAAACCTTGTAAACGATAAACATGAAATAGTATTGTTTGCTGACGATACCTCTGTAATGTTTAAAGTAAATAGACTAAAATTAAATTATGACGACGTGAACAACGCTATTTCTCAAATAGTAGAATGGTTTACGGCAAATAATTTGTTACTGAATGAGAAAAAAACTAAATGTGTAAAATTTGTACTGCCTAATGTCAGGGAGGTGCCCACAAATATAATGATAAAAAATGTCACTCTAGACCTTGTTGAGTCCACTGTATTTTTGGGCATTACTTTGGACGCCAAATTACAATGGGGTCCTCATATCCATAAATTGGCGAAGAAGCTCAGCTCTGCAGCGTATGCAGTCAAAAAAATTAGACAAATATCGGACGTAAATACTGCTAGATTAGTATATTTTAGTTATTTCCATAGCCTGATGTCTTACGGTATCTTGCTGTGGGGAAATGCCGCGGATATCAATACAATCTTTGTTTTACAAAAACGAGCCGTTCGCGCAATTTATCAATTGAGACCTGCAGTGTCACTTAGAGATAGATTTAAAGAGTATAATATTCTAACCTTTTCGTCACAGTACATTTTTGAAAATCTAATATATGTCAAAAAAAATATAGCATCATTTAGGAAAAATAGTGATAAACATGATGTCAATACAAGAAATAAAGATAAACTGGCAGGTCACATAAGTCGCCTCCACAAAGTCAGTAATTCATTCAAAGGGTTATGTATACGCTTTTTCAATAAAGTTCCTGTTGATATACAAAATCTTCCTTTCAATAAATTTAAAGATACTATAAAACAGAAACTTATTAAGAAAGCATATTATAAAATATCAGATTATTTAGATTATTTAGACCAGGCTATTTCACAATTAATAATGAAATATTATAATATAAAATAATAATTTTGTAATATAAAAACCTTTTTTTAAAAGAGCGACCTCTCGAGTTTCTTGCTTGTTCTTCTCAGGGGAAAATTGCCTTTTGAACAAGCAGTAGCTTTAAAAATGTAAAATCTGACTATTTTAAGTGTACCCTGTGTACCTACAAAATAAAGCATTTTTTGATTTTGATTTTGTCGGTGGAGTAATGACTAAGTACGTCTCTCTACATTCCGCCCTCGTTTTTTTTTTATCTAATTTTAAAGAGCTTGGTCGTTTTAAATGACCATGTCGCTCACTACAGCCTCTATAGGGTAATTAAATAGTGTTTTTATATAAACAGTACACTTATTTAGCTTTTTCGGAATATGGAGAGGAGAGTATACTGTTATGCGTCGAGATACGCCCCGAACACATTCCGTCAACACATGGTGAACATCCTCTCCCCGCAGTCATTGCATTGCCGTCATTTTAACCTCTTTTAATTATACACATGCACGAAAAATTCACACTGTGTAGGTTACTACATCACCTACTAGAACTCGCAATTAGTGGACGGAACTGACCTTACTGGTAGTTTATTTAGGATAATCGCTTAACACCCTCGATGAAAAAAAGAAAAAATATATTTTTCCCTTTTTTTTAATCGCGTGTTATCATAAGAAAACGATATGCCACCCTTATAAAAGCGATTATAATGAACTACCAGTAAAATCAGTTCCTTCCACTAATTGCGAGTTCTAGTAGGTGATATAGTACGTACTGTATAGATAATTTTTCAAGTATAGGTTGATATCCAAATCCGAAAGTATGAGGAATTGTGAAAAGTAATAAAAAGGGGTCTCGGGGCCGATTTTAATAAAAACTGCATATCATTGGATTTTTGAAAAATCAATATTCCTTGCCAGGAACTGAACCTGTTGATTTTGAAAAAAAAAAACACACACTGTATCTGTATACTGTCGATAATGTCGTTTATAAGAAACGAATTCTGGGAAGTAATGACATACGGCAAACAAGGAAAGTTCTAATTTCAAATTTGTGTTATTTCTTCACAGTAAAAGAAAAAATGTAAACATTTGAAATTAGAACGTAAAGTGAATTAGCGCCCTTTAGGCCTTCCGCGCTTTTGAATGATGAAGTTTTGAATCATTTTGAACAATAATTGATCAGTTAAATTTTAATAGGTAGGTAATGTAAGGAAAATAAAAAAGTGTTTTGTTAAAATTAGCTCTTTATAATAGATTTAATTAAATAATAGGATATGATGGGATTGGCATTGCCAATAAATGACAAAAATCAATCAATCAATCAAATCTTTATTGTACAATTAACAAAAGCTACATGTAGAATACAGCGTACATCATTTATCGCACAAAAAGGCGGCCTTATCGCTAACAGCGATCTCTTCCACGCACACCTTAGGGTGAAGATACAAGCTACCAGTAGATGTTTGCACTAATAGTAGCAATACGGATGTATTCTAAAGTTGGTAATTATTATATGACGTAAAATATGTTATTGACTACATAACATTAAAATTAATAAATACATGCCACTTGTTTGCTCAGAAATAACTTAAATCACAGTAAAAATCTTAAGATTTCCTTTCCAATTTAAGTTATTTATCTGCACGTGGTTGAAGTCAAGCGGTAATTCTATTATGTATATAAATAAATACTTGAATTATTAAACTAATTATAGCTACTCTATGTTTTGTTTAATCATAATTTTTTCAGCGTTCATAAATTTTCCTTGTACAGGCTCTATAGTTTCTTGTTTTCTCTGCGGACCATATGATAATGCGGGTAGTCTAGTCAACAAGGCAGTAAAGTGGGATGTATTACATGATCCTTTTGATAGAGCCATAAAGAGTCAAGGTCCCTACGAAATCCTAGGACATGACCTTGGAAGATTGCCTAAAGCGTTCGTCGCCGCCGATACAAAATTACGTTCATATTTACTTGTAAGTTGGCGTCGAATAAATCATAAATAGGTAGGTATCCTGGAACTACACCGCGCCAAACTAAGCAATTGTAAACAACATTGGGTTTACGATTCGGAGGTCGCGGGTTCGATCCCCAGCGGGGTACATTTTTTTTTTTAATTAAAAACTGGTTTCGCGTTTGGCTACAATCTCACCTGATGGAAAGTGACGATGTAGCCGAAGATGTATCACGTATCATGTATCACATGTACATGTTTAAGTACTTGGTTCGGTTGGTGGTAGGGCATTTTAAATGTCCGCCTGGCTAGCTACCACCATCTTATCTAAATCTGCCGCCAAGCAGCAGTGTGTTAATAGCATTGTTGTGTTCCGGTTGTCAGAGATAAGATAGTCAGTCCCCCAAATGTGTTGGGGTTTCCGGGTCAGTACGCTTCCACCTTCGACCTCATCTTCACTTAACATCAGGTGTGATTGAGGTCAAGTACGAACCCGTCGTGCATAAAAAAAATAGATTTGTTATGGATACCAGACTACCTTCTGTAAAAAAGTAATTATGTAGTATATCAGCCATTTGGTATCCATAATACAAGCCTAATTGTTCCAGTCGCATGTTTGAATTTCGCTAAGGACATACTTTGTATAATAAATACCTACGGACATATCGATACCTCTGGGATCAAAGGTCGTAAAGGACAAAGTGCGACTTTTGAGGAGACGATAAAACTCCTGGTAATATGCTCTAGTCCAGCATTTATTTATTTATGTTAAGGAAAACGTACAGCCACGTTAAATCACAAATAACAAATCGATAATTAAACCTGACGGCTAATAACAGGTTCTCACAAATAGAAATATTGTAGAAAGTTTGTAGTGGTCTAATAAAGCGCTCAGCAGGATTGAACGCTACTCATATACTACGTAACTAACATAGCGGAAACACGCGACTTCTAGACACAGAGGTCAGGGTCTTTTAACCACAGTAAACAAAGTGGTCATAGTTGAACATACATGAATAATTGCAGTACGCTGCAATTATTCATGTTATGTCATTCTTTATTTCATAGGTACGATACTTAAAATAGGTAGATTTTACATTTTTTAAGCTACTGCTTATTCAAAAGGCAATTTTCCCCTGAGAAGAACAAGCAAGAAAGTCGATGGGTTTCTTTTAAAAAAAAATCGGCCAAGTGCGTGTCGGAATTCGCACATTTAGCGTTTCGTATCAAATGTGGGAATATAAGCAGTCTGTGCAAGCTACGCATTTGACCACAAAATTAAGTTGGTTTGTAATAAATGCAAATAAATGACGACCTGTTTGGTGTAGTGGTTAGCAACTCTTGCCACTATACCAAAAGGTTGCAGGTTCGAATCCCGCTGGGCGCATATGTTTGTGTGATGAATACCCGTGTACCCGAATACATGTGTACCCGAGTTATGGATGTTCTTATTTATAAAAGTGTTTATTTACAAAAAGAAATGTATTTATGTAATATATCAACCATCTGGTATAAAAAAAAATAAAAAAAAGCAAAATTCAAATTTATCAATATATTAATATATACGTAAAGGTTAACTTTATCATCTTCAAATGGGAAGTCACATAATTCGGACAAAATTTGGAAAATACCTGAATTTGACCGCTTCTCATGTTTTTGTTTTCTAATATTTTTTTTAAACAAAAAATGCAGTATTTGTCGACATCATAAGCTCTAAACAATGATTCACCACGAGCACGATACCCTAAAAATAGGTTTTTATATTAAAATAGGCATAATAATATTTCATTATTAATTATGAAATAGCCTGACAAACGAAAGAACTGGTTATATCTTATAACATGCTTTCTTAATAAGTTTCTGTCTTATAGTATATGAGTAAATCGATTGAGATTCTGTTTATCTAAGGGGAAAACACCGGCCAAGTGCGTGTCGGGACACATATGCGCACTTAGGAATCTACCTATCTAGGACATTTATCAAACAACATGATAAAAATATTTCACCGGGAAGTAAATTTTTGAGATGAAAATTGTCAAAATTTTCTATTATATTTTGAGGTTTATTAGAAAATTTCCAATTAATTATCTGCCAACCCTCTTAATAGTATTCTAGATAATCAACTAAAACATTGGATATTCATTTATTATTGACTAAATAATGCTGAATGAGAGAAGTGAATACCAATGTCGTGTATAATTAGCTCTTTGAGCAGGATCAGGTAAAAGCAAAAAACTAGCTAGATTTTTGGTCCATCTAGCCAGTATAGGTATTTACGTGACGGAAATTTATTCCGCTTGACTCCCATCCCGCTGAATCCCCAGCTTCATTACAGAAAGTGCAGGCTTACTCGCTCCCGGCCTATTTTGTTTCGAAACCAATTTATTTAATGCTTGAAATGGAGCGATCGGTTGGAGATAGATCTTTTTCGACGACTTTTTTGAGGTCCATCAATGCTGAGACGATGGAAATTTGAAATGATATAACGGCATTGTGATGATGTGAAAGGAAAAAAAAATTTAAGCTCTTAGTCAATGTGTATGGACCGTAGTTTCTTCAAGATGTTATATTTCATAGAAAAGCATAGTAATAATGCTGACATTTCAATGTTATCCTCTCTTCTTTCCTCATAAATTTCAGAAAGTAATCATTTATTCACTTCACAAATTTACATCGGTACATTACAAGTACAAGTTATGTTACATACATTTTGTAATAATTAATAGTGCGGTAGGTCAGTGACCTCATTCGCAGTACACACAAACCTTTACAGGTTTTCGTAGGTGTCTTATAGTGAAGATTGTTCAAATAATGCTCTATGGATAAATAAACCATAAAAAAAACAGATTTGTGTGTTAAAACAGTAAACATTGTTAAAACATCACCAATGTATAGTTTTGTAACAATACAAAACAATGGTGATGTTTTAATTCCCATTTGTATGTGTCCGAGGTGCAATCTAGAGGCTGAGACCAAAGGCAAACCAAGGTGCCCGAATGGACCATCTTTGATAGTATGTACCAAATACCCTTTGTTAGTGACTGTACGCCAAAGTGATACTCTAATTTATTGTCTATTTTTATGGACAATTTGTTATCTCTTGACCTCAATCACAACTGATGTTAACAAATATGAGCAATACGTAGATTATAAATGGAACGGCGATATTCTTGTTCAATAAAATATTCTTCAGTTAAGACTAGCCTCTTTCTTGTAAAGACTTCACATGTATATTCTCTAACCAAGAAAACAGCACGTTCTTCAACGAAAATTGAGAAATCTTGATTTAACTATGTGTTTTCTTATATGAAGACATTAAACTGAAACAATATTTTACTGAAACCAAGACAATAACTGTTTTCGCCATATATGAAATAGCGATATTCTTGACCAATAGAATATTCTTCAATAAAGACAAGCCTCTTTCTTCATTAAGGTTAGGTCTGTCTTCACATTATTATTCTCTAATCAAGAAAACAGCAAGTTCTTCAACCGAAACTACGGAAATCGTGATTCAAGAGTGTGTTTTCTTATATAAAGAATTAAACCGAGACAATATTTTACTCAAATCAAGAATATATTGTTTTCGCCATATGTGAAACAGCGATATTCTTGACCAATACGGTTGTCTTAAATTAAGACATCCTTTTTTTCCGTGTAGAACTTTGAAGCCTGGTTCCTAAACTAGGAAAAATATCCTGTATTCCAGGTTACCAGGTCTTCACCTCCAGATGGGACAGCATTTACATTTGTAGGTGATTAAAATTATGATATAAATAAATAAAATATCCTTAGACATACACACAAGACATATAAGGTACGTACATGATAAATTAGAGCAAAAATGTGACATTGTAACATTTTGTTAACTATGGGCAGGTGTGTGTGTGTGTATGTGAATGTATATGTATGTGTGTATTTTTTATGCACAACGGGTTGGTACTTGAGCTCAATCACACCTGATGTTAAGTGAAGATGAGGTGGAAGCGTACTGATCCAGAAACCCCAACACATTTGGGGGACTGGCTACCTTATCTCTGACAACCGGAATACAACAATGCTATTAACATTGCTGCTTGGCGGCAGATTTAGATATGATGGTATATCTACGGTAAATCTACTCCTTTTTTGCTGAGAAAGTCACCAAGTAAAAATAGAATTAAAACAATGTGTTCATTACTGGAATTTCACTGTCAGTAGTAGTTACAAACCCCACAAATCACGTTTCAGTAACAATGGCCAAGAACAATGGATTTATCTACACAAAGAAGTAGCCTGTACTAAGGGAACCAGTTTACGCTGAGATATCACAGTCTATACGATACCACCTTATTATCCTCACTTAGGTGGAACAAAGGAAGCGAGGAAGATCTAAGTAATGTGGTGAGGATATCGTTGAATCTTGATAATTGATAGATAAAGATCTATAGACGAACTGAACGGGTTGGGTGCAAAATGGTAACTAACTATAAATAAAAATGAACACTTATTTAAAGTTTTAATGAAATAATAATGGGCCTCAAAATAGTGCAGCCTGTCTTTATAATAGCCCAGGGAAAATACGGTAAAAATTAGCTTAGCTAGACATAATTCAGAACCGACTTATATAATTGCTATCTTATAGAGGTATATTATAGAGATGTAAATTTGAATAATTAAGCCTAAAAAAAAACGAGCGTTTAGTCTAGATTCTTTTAGAAAACCCTATTTTTAATATGTATCTTAATAACAATAAATACTAACTGATATTTAATTAGGTAGACTTTTGTTAAACACAGTTAACTTATTGATGGTTAAAAAACTAAGCATGTTATAGTTAGGCATGCATGTGTTTTAGCTGAAAATGTCGTCGAACTGCATTGCTTAATAAATAAAAATGAGAACTAATATTTTGTAACGATAACTTCCCTAAATGTTTTGAATTTAAAGAAATGCCCATCAATTGAGCATTTTTTTTAAAGAAACACACTTTTTAACTTTACAACTTTTACTTGCGTTTCTTACAAATGCTTAATATTTAGCAATTGTTACTACATTTACAACATTTTATTAATTGTTTCAAAGAAAATCGCGGTTATTCATTTTTCCGAGGTCAAACCGTATTTTCCCTGGGCTATAAGCAAATATTGGGCCAATACCAAATATGTATGTATGGTGCTGGCTAAATGTTTGCTAATAAGACAGGCTGTACTTTTTAAACTTAAAAAAAGACGGTTAAGTGCGAGTTGGATCTGCTTGTACCTGCCCAACATTAGCTTTGTAAACTGATAAACTAAAATATTATAGTTATCGTAGCGGGTCTTGATAGAAAATCAAACAAATGTGTGACCAAAGGTTTAACCAACAAAATTACCAAACATCTAAATCAAGCGTCACTACGTTTATTATGTTTCTTTTACGATTCGAGGGTCGCGGGTTCGATCCCCAGCGGGGTACAGTTTAAGTACTCGGTTTGGTTGGTGGTAGGGCATTTTAAAAAGGACAACAATGATCCTGTGGGTTTGGTGCGCCGCTTCTTTTCCCACAGATGATTTCCCTTTCCGAAGCGGTAGTAGCTTGGACATACCGACTGACAGATGAATGCAATAAACCTTTTTTATTTCCAGTAGATTTAAATTGTCTTTCAACAAATGATATCGTGTATCTTACGTTGAAATTAATGCTTGAAGTTTGAAGTTTAAAAAAATAGCATGTCATTATGTCCAGTGGCTCTCTGTAACTGTGTTATATTTTTTAAGACTCAAGTCATATTTAATTTGTGCTATCCAATCCGTTATGGAATCATCAATATGCACCAAAAGGTGCCACACACGGATTGAATGGACTAATGCAGTTTACATGCCGATCAGTTTGTGAACTTAGCCGAATAGTTTAAAACGACGACGATGAACTCACTCCGAGTTTACTTGTTTCTGTGGATTAGTGTTGTGTTAACGATGGTTTATTTTGTTATCGATGGAATTATGTTTTTCATTTGTAAACTTAAGCGTATCTGATCCCATCCGTATTCATTATGGACGGACGTTTGCCCGGAGTGTGACGCGTGACCTAAATGTTTTGTAATTTTGTTGGTATATTTTATAGTCACAATTGCGATTTTTATACAATTTAGTTTCAGTTTACAATGGTAATGTTGGTCAGGTAACCCTTCCGGAAACCTTTAACTGTCTTTTTTCACATTTATCAAGTACAGCCTGTCTTATAATCAAACATTTAGCTAGCATAAATAAATAATAAATAAATAATAAATAAATAATAAATAAATAATAAATAAATAATAAATAAATAATAAATAAATAATAAATAAATAATAAATAAATAATAAATAAATAATAAATAAATAATAAATAAATAATAAATAAATAATAAATAAATAATAAATAAATAATAAATAAATAATAATAAATAATAAATAAATATCCTTAGACATACACAGCGCCATCTAGTTCCACAGTAAGCAACTATAGGCTTCTGTTATGGATACCAGATGGTTGATATACTACATAAATACATTTTTTTTTGTAAATAAATACATATTATAAATGAATACATCCATAACTCGAGTACACATGTCCGTATTCATCACACAAACATATGCCCCTAGCGGGATTCGAACCCGCAACCTTTTTGTATAGCGGTCAGAGTTGCTAACCACTACACCAAACAGGTCGTCAGCATCATACGTAAGTCTGGTTCTACTTCAATGTTTGCTTATAAGACAGGCTGCACTGTTTTGGAACATATTATTATTCAAATTAATGCTGTAAATAAGTATTTATTTATATTTATAATTAGTCCCATTTGCACTCAACTCGTTCACTTTGTCTATCTTCATCTATCAATTAACAAGATTCAACGCTTCTTTCGGACCACCTAAGTTAGGATAATCGGGAGGTATCTTATAAAAATTATGTCATAGTTTACTGAAACTATACAAATGAATAAAATAATATCCATTGAATAGTACAGGTCACTACAGATTAAATAAATACCTAGTACTACTAAGATTAATTTCAAATCCATCCTGCACTGAGTGCGAAATAGAAAAACCCAGCCAATATATCCTAGCTGAGTGTGAGGTCTACTCCAGACTGAGATGAGAAATCTTTGGCAGAGATAAAATTGCAGAGGAAGAATTTCAGTATCTGAAATATGAAGACATTTTATAGATCTGCATGAAGACCGGAATATTTCGTGGACGGACTAAACCAGCCTAACAATGGTGTCGATTCGGATGTACACCAACTAAACTAAACTAAACTAAAACCAGTTTTAAAGTAGTACTGTCTCTTTCTCCCTGGAACAGTGCGATGCGACGGCACCACTTCAATACTGGTTTTAATTTAGTTTAGTTGGTGTACACCTGAATCGACACCATTAACCGATGCTTCGCAATGGGAATTGGGTGGAATAATCCCACAAGTGGACTGACCATTCATCTGTAGTCTGCAGACGTTCCAATACCAATCTCTTACCGGGTAACATTTGGCACACCAGTGGAGCACAAAATCGATTTTACCTTTAACCACATATCAAGAAATATCCTATCGATAATATCGATTTCAGATCAGCACTATCATTGCTCCAGTCATTTCACACTCCAGTGGGCTGTAAGGATAGTGCTTTGCATTAACTTTGGATGTTTGTTACGTACGAGAGTAGGTACCTACCTCTTCAGACTTACCTCCCTTTGACGATCCATTCAATAGACTAACGCATATTTTTCTGATCCAGCAATTTTATGGCAAGATTGTGTATGACAAACGGCCATGCAGCTCAACTGTAATCCTCTGTAGCCTCTCAAAGTTCACCGCGTCACTTCTCACCGCGCTGACACTCTAAGAAGGAAGCTCTTTGACAAACTGTGTTAGGAATGCCGTATAGATTCGGCACGTGAAAAGAGTAGAACCAGAAAGTGAAGGGACTTAGCACCAAAAATACGTAGGTAGACCTCTGTCACGAGGGCATTTCTATATATTAGGTCCTTACCTATGAAATTGGGGTTTTGTTTGAAGAATTTCATTAGGTAAGACTGTTTCCTCCATACAAACATTTTTGAAATTTTTTTGGGAACGGCAAATCCAAATTTAGTTAAACTTTGTGTGTATTACTGCGAACCTAAGAAATAATATGGGCAGCTCATGAAAAGACCTGTGTTCAAGTTTTTTTTATTATGTGACATTAAAAACTCTCAGACATTAAAAAATATTTAATGTGAAACCTTGAAAATATATTCTATTTTCCAAATAAAAAAACTAATTTGGAAATAGATATAGAATCGTAGAAGTTGGTACATATGATTAACGAAGAAAAAAATCTCAAATTTCATAGGTAGCTAATATTTCGAACGGTGAACCGTGGATGTTATTTCAAGCATTAATCTTTTAATGTTTGGAATACCCAAACGTTAGTTTGGTATATCTCTGACCACGCCATTTGGGTTAAGGTCGTGACGTTATGTATGTAGACTTCTTACCTTTTATGTATGGAATCATAAAAACAAAAAACAACTTCCCCATTCCCATTACTGCATCCAAACGAATACGTCATCCTCCCGCAAATTGCCAGCAAAAAGCATTTGCGGCCAAAAAAATAACGCGCCCGAATTAAAAGGACTGACAAATATGTCTGCCATTTGTACCTGACATTTATCGTGGAAAAAGCGAAAACGCGTCGTATGATTCGCACTTTCAATGGTTTAAAGCTAAGTGCGTAGGGTGACATGCCGTTGATGCAGCAGGTAAGGCTGTGAAGGTTGTATAATGGCTTCGGATATGATGATAACTGTCACGGTTACTGTAGTATACACTCGGAGTTGCGTTGGCCCTCTAGAACTTCGTCAAAGTAAATGTCACTGTGGCGCACTCTTAGCGCAGGCGCATTCTCTATTCGTTCTCGATTTCGATTAGCGAAGTTAAGCAACGTTCGTCGCGGTTAGTTCTTGGATGGGTGACCACTACTGGCATTTTAATACGAGTGTTTCCGTGCTCGGAAGGCACGTTAAATAGTCGGCCCCCGTTGTTTTTAATTGAAGCCAAGTCGGTGGCCTAAAAACTTAAAACACTGCCTGTCAGGTCGCTACTAAACTGACACAAATCCATCAATTAGCACTGGGCCCGCGTGGTCGATTATGGCCCATACCCTCTCTCAGTGAGACGAGACAGTGCCCGAAAAATGTGGTCGTGTATTACTGTTAAAATGTCATTGTATCAACCGCTATTGGCCATTTGACAGTGTTTACAAGCCGCTCCGGTAGGCCATTGATTTGGGTTAATGACCGCCTCCAATTGCTATCAAGCGTCGGTATGTAACGTACTCTCCGAAACATGGCAATATTCATATGAATACGCCATTAGTGGTCACCCATCCGCAAACTGACTGAGCTATACGTAGCTTAACTTCGCTCATCTAAACAATTTCGATTAATGTCTTTTTGTGTCATGAAATACGTAATATTTTTTTTATATATTTAACTATTTGACTGGGTACGTTTGACCACAATCTTTCCTGATGGAAAGTGAGTTGAAGATGAAGCACGCGACCTCAATGTATGCCTACTCCCATCTCTGACACACTGTACCATAACACAGCTGAATTGACTTTGAATTAAGAAAAAGGCATTTAACCAGAAAACACTCGCGTGCAAAAATAGACAACAAATAAAATTGCGGCCTCAAAACTAGACACAATGCAGCAATGTGCCGTTTTCCGTGCATCCGTCACGTCCAGTGTAATCTGGTTTATACCGCAGTCAGTTTATTTGCCACCGCGTGTACAGCAGTTGCATAATTCAACGTAATTATGAAACAAAATTGGTATTTCGCTGATTATTTTGTTAGAATTTATGAACTAATTTTAAATGCGAAATGGTGTTTTCGTTTCATCATACCTACTAACATTATGTTCCCTAATGATAGTAATAATTTGTGAATTGGCTTCAAAATAAAATAGTTAACTCCGTATAAGTGAGTTACGGTGGACTTCAGAGATTCGGGCGTCATAATTTTCTTTATTTATTTAATACTAGATGTTAAACATTTCATCAAAATCGATTCACCAAAAAATTTTGCCCACATGTTAAGAAGGTCTATCCCGCATGTTATTCCATTCAAACTTTCAAGTCCAATTTTTTCGAAATGAATAAACCTATTCTAATGATACTTTTTATGCATGAAGCATGTACACAGGGTGAATTTGAATTCGTGTAATTCCCAATACTGATGACTTCACTCTTGATTACGAACAACTTACCCCGAGGAATCATAGTCGAATTCGATCAAAAAATTTTCGATTACCCATAACAAAGTAAACCATTCTGAAATCACCCTTAATTATGGTAGTTATGACGTTGGGTAGTCACTCACTACTAAAATGAGACTCTCAGGGCTTTGTAACAATTAGTATTAATAACTGGTAAGTTCCGACACACAATTCTAAGAGTTTAGGTACACCACGAGATGTGGTTTCGTCCGTGAAAAATACGCGTGCGCACATTAACAGAGCTCGTCACGAACAGAACGGGCGAGTGGCATGTAGGTGACGCCAAGCGAGAGTCACGTGGTAAGTTTGAAACGGCGGGGGCGGTTGGACACCGGAGATGGCCGAGCAGCCCCGACCAGTAATTGCTCGTCCCTTTCACTCGTATCGTGAAGGGACCTTCCCGCGGCTCTGTCGCGGAGGAAGCCGAGTGCTCCCGACCGTCGTCGAGTATGGGACATACGCTATATGTATAGTCCAATTATTTTTGGCTGGTGACTCGACTCCTGATTACGAACAACTAGGAACTATAGTGGAATTCAACCGAAAATTATTGGACTTCCATACTAGAGGTGGTATCAGACTGGTTTACTTTGTATGGGTAATGGAAAAATTTTTCATCGAATTCGACAATGATTCCTTGAGGAAAGTTTTTTTTTTTTTTTTTTTTTATGCATAACGGGTTGGTACTTGACCGCAATCACACCTGATGTTAAGTGAAGATGAGGTCGAAGATGGAAGCGTACTGACCCGGAAACCCCAACACATTGGGGGGACTGGCTACCTTATCTCTGACAACCGGAACACAACAATGCTATTAACTTTGCTGCTTGGCGGCAGATTTAGATAAAATGGTGGTAGCTAGCCAGGCGGACATTTAAAATGCCCTACCACCAACCAAGTTGTTCTTATTCAAGACTGCAATCGCCAGTTAATGGGTCTCACCAGTCACCTGCACGATTCGTAATATATTGCATTTTCTACCTAATCAATGACAATTATAATATATAAACTAATAATTATTATTTTAATGACTTAAGTTTGACATTGTTATTTTTAATTGTGAATGGTATAGGATTTAAAGTGTATAAGTAGATTTTAATATTTGCATGTCTGCAAGCTGACTGGATACACCGAACTCTAATTGTATTAAGAACTTATATAACTGTATTCATGCAAATAAATTATTGATTGATTGATTGGGAATTACACGAATTCAAATTCACCCTGTATAAATGTAAAAAGTAAGTTAAGAATATTTTCGAAGAAGGGTAGAACTACTAAATTCGAACGATTTTTAAGTATTCCATAATAACGGAAAAAATGCAATATATTCTTTTAAATTCGATTTTTGAAAATATATTCTATTAACTTTTTATGTCTATGTATCCTGCTAATACATATAAAGTTTCATTACAATAGGTATATACATTTCGGAAAATTTGAACTACCCTCTTTTTTTTATAAATAAATAATTATAAATATCCTTGGACAGACATACACAGCGCCATCTAATTCCACTTTAAGCAACTATAGGCTTGTGTTGTGGATACCAGATGGTTGATATACTCCATAAATAGATTTTTTTTGTAAATAAATACTTATTATAAATGAAAACATCCATAACTCGGGTACGGTCATGTCCGTATTCATCATACAAACATATTCCCCTAGCGGGATTAGAACCCGCGACCTTTTGGTATAGTGGTCACTTTCTAACCACTACATCAAACAGGTCGCCTCTTAATGTACAAAAATATAACGAAACTCACATTCATTCAACATAATATAGAAACGTGCTTTATTTTTTTTGCAGAAAATTAGCAATTACTGTTTGGAGGAAGCAAAGACTACGTAATTAAGAAATAAGAAGATAAAGCTTATTTGTACAAGGAAGTTATTTACATTTCTTGATGATATTAAATCTTTGAAATTTTCAATATATTGTGTGTTTGTAAACAACTTTTTAAGAGCCGACGAAAAACGATGGGTGTAATGTGTTTAACGGCGTTGTGTGTGTATGTGTGTGTCCAGCCTTGGGCCCGTATTTCAGAATGTTATTGAAGCGTAGATCTGCGCTGGAGCATAGTTAGAAAGAGATGCCGCTATACAAGTTACATAAAGCTGTCCCTATTTATCCAGTGTATGTATGTATGTAGATTCTTATGTTACCTCCTATGGCTTAAACGGTTTGTCCAATTTCAAAGTGCATGGTGTCGTCGGATTCGTCGTCATTCCTCGAGTGTCATAGAATATATTTTACGGTAGAAAATCTAACATGACGCCCGCGAAATGCATAGTATGCTGTCGAGTGTTTAGTTTTTAAACTTAAATTTATTACTGCAAACATCTTATCCGCAAAGATTCTTTTCTTTTTTTTTTATATGAAAGGGCGGCAAACGAGCATGCGGGTCACCAAAAGGGTCACAGATGCGTTGCCGGCCTTTGAGGAAGGTGTAGGCTCGTTTCTTGAAGGTTCCAATGTCGTACTCGTTCGGGAATGCTGACTTCGGCACATAAATTTTTTGCTTTGCTGGAAGAGATCTCTTATAGAGATAAGTTCGCCCTTTGTACATTTTTCTAAAATATTTGTTAATGACCATTTCTTTGTGTGTGTGTACAATAAAGTGTTAAATAAATAAATAAATAAATAAATAAATTTTAAAGTTTTAGTATATGAGACACAGTCACAAGCTTGCTCTTAAATGGCTTTAGATTAATTTCCTAACTTATCTTTTGCTGGACAGACTAATCCTACCAAGATTTTCAACAAAATGAACTCTAAATTGAAACTAAAATCCTGATATCCTCCAGTCTACGTTGAGCTCCCACTAATACTTTCACGTCCTTACTAAATGTTATACTGCAGAATATGACCGTTTTGTCCACAAGGAGATTACTATGTAAGAGGATCAAAGCTGTCCCTTCCATAGAATTGTCGCCGAAAATGTGGACATTTGGAGCCATTGTTTGTTGTTTTAAGAGCGATGGGAGAACTCTGAAGTGTCAGACACTAAAGTATTGGCGTGAAAACTGTATTATACCAGGGTAAACGCTATTGTTTGAATACGAAGAAAGATTAAATATAATTCATTTTCACTATCATTATTTTAATTTTTTTATGCACGACGGGTTCGTACTTGACCTCAATGATGTTAAGTGAAGATGAGGATGAAATAGTATTAACCTTATTTTTTCCTATATGACTTGCATATTTAAGAATTAAAAATTAATATAAGGTTCCGTTTACCTGTCACAATATGCGGACTTAGAAGGGGGCTTTTTTATTGTTTGATAAATAATTGTCAACGGAAAGTAATTTTTTTTTTGCACAACGGGATGGTACTTGGCCTCAATCACACCTGATGTTAAGTGAAGATGAGGTCGAAGGTCGACGCGTACTGACCCGGAAACACCAACACATTTGGAGTACTGGCTTATCTCTGACAACCGGAACACAACAATGCTATTCACATTGCAGCTTGGCGGCAGGTTTAGATAAGATGGTGGTAGCTAGGTGGACATTATTATTATTCATTAGGCAAAACGTGAAATTATCAGCAAGACGCTAAAACTGGCTACTCTTATATGAAAAAAATCGTGACAACTGATGTTAAATTCAGACTCAATTTATCGCTACAAACTTTAATAATTATGCAGAATTATAAAATAGTAATCATCACGAATATTTTTATTTATAATAATCCCAGAAATATGTAATAAAATTATAATTATTAACTGAACGAACGAACTAACCTTGACATTGTTTTTTGTGTATGAGAACAGCTGAATCATATACAGCCGGTTATAAACGTATGCCGTAAGATAATTTATTACTGGTCACACTGAACAATTTCTTTTCCAGGCAGTTTCAAGTACAGATAACACGATGCATTGTTTCGCAACGCATCAAGGTAGCGTTCTGTGGCTACTGTTAATTTCCAGAATTCACAATTACTTATAAAAAAGTGGTCGTTTTTATCAATAATTTGAAATTCTCGAAAATAATCGACGCCTCAGCGCTCAGGCCATGCACCAATGAGTTTCGAAATTTAATTTAATTACTTATGTGCATTTGTCCGACTGCTCTTAAGAGCAGTTTAAACGGTGAAGGAAAACATCGCGAGGAAACCTGCAAGCCTGAGAAATAAAAATTCAAAGGCATGTGAAGTCCCCGATCCCCATTGCGCCAGGGTGGCGGACTATTTTTTTTTTTTTAACACTTACACCAATCATCTAGTCCCAAACTAAGCAAAGCTTGTACTATGGATACTAGATAACGGATAAGCATACATAAATATTTATATAAATAACCATGACTCAGGAATAAATGTTCGTATTCATCACACAAACATTTACCCGTCGAACCCGCAACCGTTGGTTTCGCTGACAGGGTCACTATCCACTACACCAATCGGTCGTCAAATGACGGACTATGGCCCATACTCCCTCATTATACGAGGGAAGGCCTATATCCTTGCAGTGGGATGTTTACGGGCTGAGATGATGATTATTTTTAATCAACTTTTCGGCTTCTCAGAGCGATATTTTTGTTTTTTTTTATATACACAACGTTTTATTCTGAATTTAAAAAGAAATATTAATTTATTCAGGCATCACTGGATGGAGTGCCCTCTTAAGAAAGCATGTAAGCATAATATTATCAGACTATTTATATAAAAATCATCCATGAAAAAATTCGCCCGACCGCATGCCAGCATATTTCTAATAAATTGACGCTTCGGATACTTGTCCTTGCCATAAGACAAACATCAGCAATTTATATAATTGTAACACAACAGTACAAATTAGAGGGAACCCTGACAATTTGTTAGCACGTAAGATGGCCCTCAATTATCCGACGGATTAGGCCAAATGTCACAGCCGTGGCGGCGGATTAGGTGGGTCAAGTCACGGACTGACAAAATGCAAGTGTTGTTTTCCGGTTGGTTTTAAAAGAGACGGTCAAATTACTGAATTACGAATTTATCTTCTTCATGCCATGTTTCAAGATTCTAGGAAACTGGAAGGGATCCTATACATTTGGAGGATCAATCAATCAATCAATCAAGTACACTTTATTGCACAAAAATTCTACAAAACACTTCTTTAATATCGACGACCGATTGGTGTAGTGGATAGTGACCTTGTCAGCGAAACCAACGGTTGCGGGTTCGAATCCCGCGACGGGTAAATGTTTGTGTGATGAATATGGCCATTTATTCCTGAGTCATGGATATTTATATGAATATTTATGTATGTTTATCCGTTATCTAGAATCCACAGTACAAGCTTTGCTTAGTTTGGGACTAGATGATTGGTGTAAGTGTGCGAAATATAAAAAAAAAATATTGCTTCAAAAAAGAATAATTGTACAACCAGGCGCTATTAAGCGATTTCTACCAGACAACCTTTGGGTAGAGAATAAAGTAGAACGGGATTTAAGCACAAAGTTGTGCACCAATGATTTAAAAAATATATATAAACTAATAGATACTAAATAATAGATATAAACATACACACGTTAGATATGAACATCAACTTACATGCAATGATAGTGTAAAATATACCTACATATATGTATAGTGATAAATTATTATACATACATATACAATATATGTGACACCAAACAAAGAAAATAATGGATATTATAATTATTAAATCTCAGAACCACGAATATGGCAACAGTCAAGACGCTAGAAAATGTGCCTTGACTTGTGCTCTAAAAGTAAATGATGATTGTGCACGACGTATGGACTCGGGAAGGGCGTTCCATAAACGGATTGCCTGCAGAGTATAAGATTTGCCATAGTAATTGGACAAGTATTGGGGTGAACATAAAGCGGAAGGTTATCGGACGAACGAAGGATCTGCATGTCAGTGCGTGAGACTTTTTGAAAATCTTTGAATGGCCGTATTTCTTTATAAAGTTACACTAGAAACCTGAGGTCTTTACACAAGTATGAGACCATAAACCTTATTATACTCTTGTTATTATACTATATTAATTTCAATTTGATATCTCGATTTTCTCTGGGACCCTGGAGATCAAAACCAAATCTAATGACACCTTGGAAGTGCGTGCCCTTCAAAATTTTCGGTGCAGGAGGTAACTTCCAAATCTACATACACATACAACAGAAAAACATTACACTTTTTTCCTTTGGTAAAATGAGTCTTAATGGACAGACAGACAGATTGATCCTATACGGAACCCTAACAATGGCGAGCATAATAATGACCACAGTTACACATTGCCATGTTAGGAACGTGAGGGTCTCGTCAATTATCTCAAGGATTAAGGCGACCGTCACAACCGTGGCGTGGAATTAGCTCGGACATCGGAGTGACGTCACTGTCCACATGACACACCCATATCGTAAATGCAAACAGTTCTCATTGTGGTCTATAACAATCTAATTAAGAATTAGAATAAGGACAATTTCTTATGAACACCACAATACAAAACAAAGAATTAGTAAAATATAATAAATACAATTTTTTTCAATAGAGGATTGTAGTCCAGTCAAGATATGCATATTTAGGGGTGTAAATTCCTATAATCTTAAAGGCCCTGATTTTTTGTACATAGACAGAGTACCTATTTTATTTTATTGTATTTTATTCAGGACAACTAACAGCTACACAATACAATTATTTTTTATAATATTATATGTAGACCATGGAGGTCATTGTCAAACCAACTACGTTATCCACGACAATTTTATATATAACTGCAAAGACAGAAAAGCAATCCGAACCAGTTAATTTAAAATTTAAGTATCACCAATATCCGACAGGACTTCCAAACACTGTTTCTTATATTGTATTATTATATTAAATATCTATCACTGATATTGTTAAAAAATATTTTCTAACTGATCAGGAGTTTGCTTTAGGTATAGTGTAGGTACTCGTATTTAGTTATAAAACCAACAAGATTAAATTAAAATTGCCACTGTGCACTTCATTGCGTTGTAGAAGATGCTAAGATCTTTTAAAACTATTTTCTAAAAAATTTATCAATAGCTACTTTATATTTTCTAAAAATACTTTATTGAATCGTGATGTTTGCCCTCGGTGATGTTTGCCCTCGGTGATTTTTATAATTGTCGACTCCTAATCGGTTTGGCGTTGGTGCACTCGAAGATGGCTAATATTTTTTTTATTTTTTTTTATTGAAGAGGTGGGCAAACGAGCAAGAGGCGCACCTGATGGTAAGTGTCACCGCTGCCCATAACCATCTACGGAAACGGAAGATCCGCAGTGGCGTTGCCGGCCTTTAAGGAAGGAATATGCTCGCTTCTTGAAGGTTCCCAGATCGTATCGGTTCGGAAAGACATCCGCTGGGAGCTTATCTTTATAATATAGCCTATCTTTGCGGTGAACTCCCGTATGCAATGTGGGCACATAAGCATACCTTCCACGTAGTGATAATGAATGACAGCGGGTGAACTGGTTTACAGCTCGTCACCTTTAGCGTCGTGGTCAGGTTTACGCTGAACCTCGAAATCCCTTTCTCTCCTATGCACTACCCTGCGCCATTCAGGACGGTTTGCTGGAAACCGTTCCATCGAGATGGCTCAATGTTGCATCTTTTCATATGACGCTTCTGAACAGAGGGCGGAGTGTGAGTTTTGTTTCGACTTAACTTTACTACCGCGTTCACGTTTACGTGACGATTTGCTTGAAGAAATATGCAGCGCCTCTAGCGGATAGTTTGGGAAGAAATTTTTTCATAGATACTTTTTGCGTAAACGCGAACGCGATGGTAAAGTTAAAAACGAGACAAAACTCGCACTTCGCACACAGAATAGAAGATGCGTTTCGCCACCCTCTCATCGGCCATGCGTGATACGTGACCACACCATCGAATCTGCCGACGCATTAAGTAATCTATGCCCAGGATAATACAGTTAAATTGACAGTGAAATAAAATTATATTATTCAAACAATTTAATACCAAGCACCATTACCTTAACTGCCTTCGTGAATTGAGTTCGCTTTACTTAACGGTCCGATTTTGCATGGGGCATATGAAAAAAATCAGCAAATCTACCGAAGTTTTTGTAGTTTTTTGACAGTGAAACAGGATCGTAAGTAGTCGAAAGTTGAGGGATATGGATCGTTTGGTCTTGCCCAGAATAGCATGCATGATAATGGACAAAAGTCCATATGTTACAGCCATTCCAGTGTATAAGGATCCCGCTTGAAATTAAACTTTAAAGGAACCTCAATTTAAAAAAAACTTTAAAGGTTTGGCTGGTAAATAACGTATTTTATATCTTAAGGAATTTTATTCTAAAAGAGCACCATAGACATAATTATTATTAAAACTTTGACATTTTTATATTTTTATAGCAATGCAAATGTTAGATTTTATAATATTATAATTAATTTTAGTTCTTAATTTAAATTATATATGCATGAAAATTAATATTGTACGCCTGTTAGAGGTAAGGACTGTCGAACCAATGCAACAATATTGTAATATCACCTATGTACCACAGTTCTACAATAAATTGATTCTAATTCTGATCACCTGTCGCTGTGATTCATCAACAGAATTACACTTCCCCAACTGGGGCTCGGCCTCCTCTCACTGGGAGAGCTCAGTGCGGATTGGTTTGTACTTGACGTCAATCACACCTGATGTTAAGTGAAGATGAGGTTGAAGGTGGAAGCGTACTGACCCGGAAACCCCAACACATTTGGAGTACTGGCTATCTTATCTCTGACAACCGGAACACAACAATGCTATTCACATTGCTGCTTGGCGGCAGACTTAGATTTATTAATGTGAAACACAGGTATAAAAGATGTTAGTAAATATTATGGTATAAGTAACACTGTGATCTACCATTTTGGCATACAAAAAAAATGGTTAGTTATTTATCTAAGGTAGGTACATAGGCTTTTCTAAGATGGTAGGAAATTTTTGCAAAAAAAAAAAAAAAAAACAAATATATTACAGTAGATACCCATTAGCTTAGTTTCGAAAACTAATATTATAATTCCATGTCAATTATTAAGGACAATGTTAAAATTGTAAAATACGATTGAAATTGGTAAATCGTAAACCCAATGTTGTTTACATTGAGCTACGGAGGCGGTTAAATATTTTCGAAATAGTAATCTATGATAACGTTGCTGGTTGTACAATGATCCACATCATTTTGTAAAACTAGATTAAGTATATAAATAGTGCAGCTGTTTGTTGTCCTTAATAAAATAAAATAAAAAAAAATATCCGCAATATATTGATTAGAACTGGCCGGACATTAATGATGAAAAACAAACATTTTGTCAAATAGGTACCTACTCCAAATAATATGAAGTTGGCAACAAAATAACTGCGGATTTCAACATTAATCAAGGAGAAGTTGGAGCGAGCCGTGACTGGCTGTTTCAGCAGTTTCGGTGTTCAGTTGTTTTTGCGGCGCTACCATCGTTTCTGTTTAACAATGACTCGACACAAACTCGCTACAAAAGAGAGTCATGTCAGGAGAGTATTTTATTTTGATGTTTGAAACGTTTGTAGGCTCGCTACGAGTTCGAATGTAAAAAGGTTTGAGCTTTTGTAATATAGCGCTGGAATTTTTTGGCTTGGCTTGCGTGTGATAATTTTTGTGAGAAAATTAGAAGTGTTTATTTATATGAAGGCCTAGAAATGCGCTTGACAATTGACTGGGTTTATTTCGTCCAGTTGGTAACTTTAGAATTCTTTTTAAATAGAGAATAAATCAAAAATATTGCTCTGACCTGGATTCGAGAAGACTATCACCGAAAGATAAAAAAAATACAATGGAGATTTTCCTTTGATGTCGTTTAATAAAATGATAATTACCTTTGGATATTTATAAAACTCAGTATAAATAAAATATACACATCTCTCTTGACATCTGAGAACGGATAAAACGGAGTCGAAAAGCTACTTATCCTGGGCCAACTGTAGCAATGGAGGCAGGAAGGGCGCCCTCTGAAGGTAGGCAATGCCGTCCGTGATCCTTATTGCACTCCAGTTTCATTACAGCTGGTTACCTGGCCAACAGTCTGATTGTCTAACTCCATTGGGTAATTGCTTGCCATTTCTTTCGCCATTCGTCAAATTTGATATTTGAAACCCTGAAGAAATTGACAATCCATCCGTCAAGTTACACAATAAAGGGCAACTCACGAAATAACCTAATCTTGGACAAGACCAGTTTATTTAACCCATATAGCGGATTCACATACATACGAGTATATAAGTGTAAATAGACCATGAACACCATCAAAAAAGACAAACAAACTTCCGAATTACGAACCCCCTCCTTTTTGAAGTCGGTTAATAATACCGACGGTTGCATCACAAAGGCCAAAACAATATTGTTAGACCAAAGCGTATATAATATAATATAGTTTCTTGCCTCAGACTGTAGAGTTAGGGGTTTCCTGGGCAACAACTCAGGTTTCCACGTTTTTTTTTTATGCACGGCGGGTTCGTACTTGACCTCAATCACACCTGATGTTAAGTGAAGATGAGGTCGAAGGTGGAAGCGTACTGACCCGGAAACCCCAACACATTTGGGGGACTGGCTATCATATGGTAGCAAATAGATAGCGTCGTATCAAAACCAAATTACTCTGTGGCTGGATAGAGTTTTTCAGATTATTGGCAAATTTTTCATGTGCCGTGTGGAAGAGGGTGAATTCGTATATTTTCCAACATCCTTAATTGGCATCACACATAAATGTCACATAGTTGACTCTGTTTTGGTCATGTTACCTTGGTAGCAGTAACAAGCCTGGGGTCTAAGATACTATGGTATGGTGTATAGTCATGCTTTGATAAGAGTAATGGTGGATGGAGGGAGCTGACTGTTGCCCGGTTGTGCTAGTCCAGTATACTAGCTATTGCCTGCGGTAGTCTGAGATTAAGAGTTGCAATAGCTTTAATCGTAGGTTATGAAAGTAAAAGGTCAATAATGACGTAATTCCTAGCAATTAAATATGTTTTCAGTAGGCACACCTCCACAGTCCTCCCACTATAACTCCTATAAGCTAGGGTCGACAGTGGTACTCGACACGGCGCCTACTGAAGGTAGACGGTACCCTACGTGACTCTATCGCTACCTTGGATCCCAGGCTAATTAAAGAAAGAAATAGGGTGTGTAAGTAAGAAAAAGGTTTCCCACTTCCCCCCTTGGCAAATGGGAGTGTAGCCAATGAAATGCAACATGGCACTAGGGCCATCCCTATGGGGAAGGAGGGCGAGTGAAGCTCGGCCTCCTGCTTTCGTATACACCACGGACTGCGCATAGATGCAGTGAGCGTGGCGGTAGCAGAAGGCTACCGCGAGTAATAGTGCCAGTAATACGAATGGCAAAAACGCTTGAAAGCTCGGAAGTTGTGTCTGTTTAAAACCAGATCGCCGTAGAATACCGGACGGATTTCTGAATTTAGGTCGTCAAGCATGAGTTCGCGCTCCTTACTGCAATTTTCACATTCCCATAAGATATCCATCTCCATCTCCACATTCACAATCAGGAGATTCAGCCAGGGCCATCCAGAACAGTTTACTTTTAAAGTTTCCATGACCCGTTACGAACTGAGACGTGCAATGGTCAATATCTAACCACCCCTTTACCATGCGGTCCCTTGTGTCAGGGAAGAACACAGTTTTTAGTAGGCACAGTCATTCCAAGACTTACAGAAAAAGAGGTGACATTCACCAGGTTGTTTCCACCTGGTACCGGTGATAATTACTTTGAGGGTCGGCCCGTGTGTCAATTAGATACTATAAATTATTGCTGGCTTAAAAGGGATGATAGTGGAAGTACGAAACTCTCTTTCAGTTATGTTCGCCGGGTACTGGCAGTAATTATTTTTAAGATATATTATCTAATAACAGCCTAACTTTAGTAGATGCTTCGTATGAACGTGTTAACTCTAAGCTAGCTTATAGTAAATATAGCAGGTTTGTATTTTGCAGACAGCAAATGTATTTTACATTATATGCTGTAAGTAAAGGGCTCTAAGCACTTAGTTCCTCGTTTGCTCGGCACAAGCTGGTCTGTCGGTTATCGTGAACCGCTGGCAGTCGCGTAGCTTGCTAATGCATAATACGAATTTCATGTTTGACAATTTACTGAAGTCGCTGCAAGTAACATAATAGGCTTGCAGGTGTATATTGTACGATACGCTATCTGAAACCCGTGGTAGGAGCGCAATATGAGGCTAAGTTGTAATCACGTACGTACTCACCAAAACTTACCTTGCGCTAAGCGCAGGTTTTGCACATTTCTCATTATACGAGGATTCCAAATTTTGTGAGACGCAATGAATAGTCCTTGCAGTTTTAGGTGGGCAGGGAAGTGATAATGAGTGTGTCTTGTATAGGTTGAAGTCCGCAAATTCGGAACTTCGGGGATTGCAGCAGGCCATTGTTTTATGCGAAACTCTAAAGTTGCGCGTAGTATTAGCTCGCGGCTCTTACCTTGCCCATTTCTGGACTCCTTTCAAGAATTTATTCTATGTTCTTAGTTCCTTTGTAACTTGGAGATCAGGCTATTTCACAATTAATAATGAAATATTATAATGTAAAATAAAAATTTTGTAATATAAAAACCTTTTTTTTAAAAGAGCGACCTCTCGAGTTTCTTGCTTGTTCTTCTCAGGGGAAAATTGCCTTTTGAACAAGCAGTAGCTTTAAAAATGTAAAATCTGACTATTTTAAGTGTACCCTGTGTACCTACAAAATAAAGCATTTTTTGATTTTGATTTTGATTTTGAGTAGTCCACTTAACACAACGGCAGATCCCTGGACCAGGACCCCTGAGCCTAGGTCTTTATCGTAACACTCAATACGTAATACTCTCTAAATACTTGTAAACAATAAAATATTATATAGATTTATTGTTATATAGGAGCCTGTCTAGGTAGGACTTCTAGTCTGTGACCTGCCCCAAGTCGAATGCTGAATTCACCCTTGAATAAAAAATGCTCTTAGATGCTTAGTTTGCATCTTTACATCCAGTTCCAAGGGTGAGCAAATCTTTTCAAACTGGCCTAAAATGTCGTTGGCATTGCATGAATAGAGTCGAAAAGGTCCAGCTTAACATGCAACGTAGATATTCAGTGCCGTAATACGCTTGCCATATTAAGGACAGCTTAACAATTAATTAATCTTTCACTGGAAAGACTTTGAAGGTAAGTTACGGATTGCTGGCAGCTGTTAGATCTAGAGTTATCCAGTTGATAATTTGAAACCAAAGTGAGGTGCCATTTGTTGAGAAACGAGCTTCAGTATTACAAACAGGCAGTGTTCTGCCCATTTAGATGTCTCTCCCAAGGTTACCCGTTGAAACGCGACGGTTGACTAATGGTAAGGACACATTAAGCTGTGTTACATATAGATTTATGCTGTGTTACATATAGCACGTATATAAATATAGTATTATAATAACAATAGCTTATTACAATGCTAATAAACAGTTTACACTTATAGATTATACAATAGAGCGTCTAATGATAATGATAAAATTATCATCATCATCATATCAGCCGAAAGACGTCTACTGCTGGACGAAGGTCTCCTCAAAGATCTCCACAACGATAGGTTCTGCGCCGCTCGCATCCAGCGACTTCTCGCGATCTTTACCAGATCGTTGGTCAACCTCGTGGTGGGTCTGCCCACGCTGCGTCTTCCGGTGCGTGGTCGCCACTCGAGAACCTTTCCGCCTCAACAGCAGTCGGCCCTACGAGCAATGTGCCCCGCCCATTGCCACATATATAGACATAGAAACTTTTTATTCAGTGCCACAATACATCGGTCACTTTGGTTCTCTTGCGGATGTCTTCATTTCTGATTCGATCCCGCAGGGAGACTCCGAGCATAGCTCACTGCATTTCCCTTTGGGTAACCTTGAGCCTTCTTTTGAGGCCCATAGTGAGCGACCACGTTTCAGTTCCATATGTCATCACAGGCAACACACACATGATATAATTAAGAACAACTTTATTATGAAAATGTGGTTTTGTCATAATTTTAGGGCAAAGAGTCCATATAATCAGCTAGCATCTGGGTCCGAACACCCGGGATGCTTGTTGCGAATAAGTCAATCTCCTCATGCCTTCTACACACCTCATTCATTTAGGTAATTTGTCTATAAAAGGACGAATTGCGTCGGTAATTAGAATGTGCAGTTGGCGAACAGAGGAGCCTTCTCGATCTCGATGTCCTCATATACGCAACAGAATGAAGAGGATTATGTCTGTCTTCAGATTATTATAAGTAATATAGCGAATACAAAATTATGATGAGCTAAATCTTGAGACTAATAATATAATTTACCCGAAAACCTTCATGACTAAACGACAATTTCCCTTAATTATAATTCGTCGGCTGTTATCAACTGTAATTTACCATGATTCCAGGTAAAACCTTGATTTATGAGTTTTCAAGTGGCAAATAAATGTATGATCGCTACCGTAATCCCAGATTAAGTTTATGGCCGTGAGATTAGCGTCATAGTATCACGGATTGAACAGTATAACAACTTCAATAGAAAATCATTTGTCAACCCTCTATTAGTAGCGTAAGTCAGATAAGTCAAGCCCGAGGTATGTTTGATGAATAATTTGTTGTTTTAACACAGTTAATGAAGTTAAATACATCCTGTTGTCTCTTTTTTGTATCTGCAGGGTCATAAACAATTCCTGTACTGTTTAAAAATCAATAAAGTTTGAAGGAAATATTCCTAATCGAATATGTTATTAAAGCAAAGGCATGCCGGGCGTCTGGGTTTGTATCACGGAAGAACTGCTGCCTCTATTAGGAGTTGTAACGAAAAGGAGAAGAATTTCGAAGTCATTAATCTTGCTAACTAAATAAAACCGCCTCCGTGGCTCAATGTAAACAACATTGGGTTTACGATTCGGAGGTCGCGGGTTCGATCCCCAGCGGGGTACATGTTTAAGTACTCGGTTTGGTTGGTGGTAGGGCATTTTAAATGTCCGCCTGGCTAGCTACCACCATCTTACCTAAATCTGCCGCCAAGCAGCAATGTTAATAGCATTGTTGTGTTCCGGTTGTCAGAGATAAGATAGCCAGTCCCCCAAATGTGTTGGGGTTTTCGGGTCAGTACGCTTGCACCTTCGACCTCATCTTCACTTAACATCAGGTGTGATTGAGGTCAAATACCAATCCGTTGTGCATAAAAAAATGGGGTAGATCTTTTGATCAATTTTGGTAAGAAGTAAGCTGTGTAAATTAATCTTGCATATAGATGAAGTAAATTTGTAAAGATCGAACAATATTTTATGTATTCAATATTTCTTCTGAGTTTGAAGACACTTCATGTTTGACGGACAGCGACAAACAACATAATTTGCAGCAAGTCATTTTTAGCACGCCTAACGAAGGTAGGTTTTGGTTCCCAGTTTACTTAGAGAACTAATAAACTAGAAAATATATTAACACGCCTTTTTACGGCAAAATAGAGTTTAGCCAACGAACTATCTCACAAAGTCTTAGGGCATTTGGCAGCCTAACCTGGTAAACGGCTTTAATTAAACTAGGATCCAATAAGGGCCATCACGAACGCGATCTACCTTCAGTAGGTGCTCTGTCTCTATTGCTGCCTCTGGCTCAGGTTATGTAGACTTTTGGCTCCATTTTTAACCCCAGACGAAAAACGACGGGTGTTGTTTAGGCGACCTGTTTGGTGTAGTGGTTAGCAACTCTGACCACTATACCAAAAGGTTGCGGGTTCGAATCCCGCTAGAATCGGATTAGTTTTAAAATAGTTTTGGTGTATATCATAGTCTTCGAAACTGTCAAAATTTTAATAAAATTTTTCTCAGTTAGATTAATGATTTTCTCATGTATAAGGTTATAAATACGTATACAGTGTACCATAAAATGATATGTAACTTTGCTTAGTCTGAACTAGGGGTAACTAATTTGTCCTTATATCTCATATTTAAATGCTTGCCTCTATTTTTCGGGAATGCAGAAATATTTTTCCGGGCGACATAATACAGCCTTCGAAAACTTTTAGCCAAAATGCCCAAATTTGGATGTTTGTCTGTTGCTTAATCACGGCGAAACGGACGAACTGATTTGGATGAAATATGGTATATAGGTAGAATATACCCTGGATTAAGACATAGGATATTTTTATCCCGATAAAATGAGGTGATCCCGCGCGATAAATAAATTAAACATATCCGCGATAATTTAAAATTGAAAATGTTTTTTTCGTAAGCTTCAGTTATAGCCCCCCATTTTCGCTGAGAATGTGTAATCGTCTTGGTCTCGCGAGTTTTGCGGCTACGCGAGTTGTTTAGAGCTCAAAAGTCGCGTATCGGCTAGGGCTACATGATGATGATTTTTTTGTATTTCATTTTTGTATGTGAAACTTTGTGAAAAAAAAAATCCTTTTTTTAATCCATTTTCGATGTACCGGAAGGTCGTGAACCTGTGGATTTTTTTAGATTGGATACTTTCGGAGATTTACAGAATTTTCAATTTTATATACAAGTTGACTTACTCATGCATTGATTGCGGCTGTTAACATGAGAATGATACTATAAATGTTTTAACCGGTGTTTCGCGATGATTTATCGCTTCCCTGTCAAGTTCAGCGATAAATATAATATATTAGACATTTAAGGGGGCCTCTGATATGGGGTGTTAAAACTAGTGAAGTTCTACGTAGGGGAGGAAAGACAGAGTGACATTGCTAGATATACTAGTAGATATGAACATCCGGTAAGTTCTTCCCTAATCACCGACATGGTTATTCCAGATTTCTACAGACTTCCAAGGCTTTTGGTCTCAAATACCGAAATATGGTTAATATACCAAACATTCGCACTAAGAAGTTTGACTATTCTTTCATCATCCGAGCAGCAGCAGAGCTTGTTTTTAAAAACATTTTTAATATGGAACATATTTTATTATTTTCCGTGCAATAAAGAAAAAGTTAAAACTAAACGCATGCTTTATGAATACTGAACGCTGTTGTGACTCAACATTTATAATATAGCGGGATGAGGGTAGGGATCATCTCGTCGACAAATTCCGGGCGTGACAGTTACAGAGAGCCAATGGACGGACGGGTTTAGATATTTGGCCGGAGTGTGACACATGACCTAGATGTTTTGTAATTTTGTTGGTATAATATTCCACTTCAGTAAACCTGAAAAGATCCATAATATAAATAGTCATAGAAGCGTCCGTGCATTTGGGAGCACTGAAAACGGGAGCACTGAATTGCAGCGGGTGGACGGGTTTTCAGCTCGTCGGGTTTAGCATCGAGGTCAGCTTTACGCTGCTCCTCGAAATCGCTCACTCTCCTAAGCACTACTTTTATTTATTTATTTATTTATTTATTATTATTACGATACATTATCATTACAGTCGAAACCAATGCATTAATGTACGAACCAGCTAAATAGTATAATAGTTAATATATAAAACAATAAAATTGAAAAGATCCATAATATAAAAAGTCACAGAAGCGTCCGTGCATTTGGGAGCACTGAAAACCAGCGCTATAATTCGTCGCAGTATGAGCTGAGTGCCAACCCATTTGTGCACGGCTAGCGATGCAAATTTACGTAATTTTTCCGAAAACGCTGGTAAAATACAGTATTTTACGGTCATTTATATAAATTACGTTTTGTAATTTTGTTGGTAAAATATTCCATTTCAGTACACCTTAAAAGATCCATAATATCAATAGTCACAGAAGCGTCCGTACCTTTGGGAGCACTGAAAACCAGCGCTGTGATTCGTCGCAATAGGAGCTGAGTGCTAACCCATTTGTGCACGGCTAGTGATGCAATATTACGTAATTGTACAGAAAATGCTGGTAAAATATTAGGTTACATATAACCTAACACACCAACCTCTTAAATACTCCAAAACACATATTCCCCTAAATACAAATAACCAAGTAACAATTACAAATTAACTACAGGTGATCTCGGACCGGGGGGGGGCCGAAACAAAGGCCTCAATTGACGATTAATCTTACCCCCCAAAGACCCCCTTTGTTGAGGCCGCTTTTGTTTGCCCCCGGGTGGACTCGGAGATAAGAGGCATTGTTTGGGATAGAAACATCCTTGTTGCACGTTTGAGCCATTTTGGTATTATGAAGTTTACTCAATTCTGCTGGGATGAGTCAATAAACTATCACAATATAATTTGTAAGTTCCATGCTAAGCAACTAGGCTTGTATTGTGGATACCAGATGGTTCTTACATGATTTTTTTTTTGTAAATATACAGGGTGTAATTTTAAGTTTCAAACCAAGTATAGTGTTACTTAAGTAAATTTTATTTGACAATTTTTTTTTGTACGTTTTTTAAAACATTTTTTTAATAATTTTTCTTTGTACGTTTGTTACAATTTATAGGTTTAATAAAATTTACTGAAGTAACATTATACTTGAGTGAAGGCTTAACGATACTTAAAATTAGGCCTGATCGGATGATATATCGGTGATAAAAGTATTGACGAAAAAAATCGGCCGATTATCGGTCCTACAAAAAGTCGGTCGTGGGCGGGCGGCACACTAAAACATAAGCTTATTCCAGAACATCTGTCTCATATTCATATTTCAGTGTCTTTTAATGTATTCAACTAAGTAATAATGTTTTGCCATAACAAATAGGTACTTTGATTTCATCTCTTAAACTGTTGAATTGATAGTTCAAGTAATGCTTTTGACAGTTGCCGCTGAAGTTTGTTCGTCGAAATTAAACAATCAGTGGGCAAATCTCCATTCCTCGAGCCGTTTACCTACGATTATATAAATAGATTTAGCTGCCAACCAAATACAGATATCACGCTTCGTCCCACTTCACCCCACTCTTTGCCCCACTTTTCTCTGGAATCAAAACGCTATATACATGTTTATAATTGGGTTTTAGCGAGCTCATAAAACATTTTATGCGGGCTAACTTAATTAAGGCAGAGTAAGGGGTTAAAATATAGCCGAGTCGACTAAATGGCAGGACTACAACCATGGCCTATCTACACTTAGAAGCAGTAATACAACTTGCCACAAAATTTGTAAAAATGGTTGAGTTTGAAAAAAATATACCGCAATTGTAAAGTAAGCTATTCGTGTTTGTAAACCAAGATCATATCGACGGTAATATTCACAAATTGGAACAAAAAAAATTCATGCAGCAAAACTTCAGTTCCTTATTATATCGGTGTAATTTAAGGTCTTAAATTGGTCTCATCTTGAAGATCTGGCATACTAGGTAAGTGATATATATATATATAAAGGATGATTGGTCACCTGATACGACACTTTTTTTGAAGAACATAATTGAGGTAAACATTGAGAAGAAGGGGAAGATCTAGACGCAATTACTTTGACCAAGTGTAAGAAAAGGTATGTCGTGTCGTATGAGTACAAGAGGTTAAATCAAGGTTCGCTCCACCGACAAGACCATAGCTCTTAAATTATAATAAATAAATAAATATCCTTAGACATACATACAGCGCCATCTAGTTCCACAGTAAGAAACTATAGGCTTGTGTTGTTAATACTAGATGGTTGATGTACTACATAAATACATTTTTTTTTGTAAATAAATACTTGTCATAAATGAAAAACATCCCTAACTCGGGTACACATGTCGACTGGGATTCGAACCCGCGACCTCTTGGTATAGTGGTCAGAGTTTCTAACCAATACACCTAACTGGTCATCAAATTATTAATATAAAGAACGGATAAAAGCTAAATTAATAAAATATTATACTAATCACTAAGGCAAATGGCAGAACTAAACCCGACAAACTTTGGCAATTACACGTACATAACAATAAAATAATACATTTATTAAAAAAACTTAAAAATTTTGTTTCCGAGTAAAGAAATTAAATGTAATTGCAAATGAAAATACAAATTAACAGACTTACTTCATTACGATTGTATCTTATTTCATCAATGAAAAAAAAACAGGCAACACTCATATAGAAAACGCCATAGGGGGTGGCGGGGCACAGGGCGCAACCAATCACAGCAAGTCGCGGCGCCGGGGCAAGCGCCGGCGGCGAGCGGCGAGTGGTCGCCTTTCGGCGTCTTCAAAGATACCACGGCACTAAATTTTATGTTTTGAATAAAATCTGTTAACTTTAACGTTTTAATACACTCTGCAACGTTTGTCAGGTTCATTTTGTTAAACTTTATACTATATTTCACAACTCAGTTGAGTTACCGTAATATTCTGTGGTGGAACCTAAATGGAGGCCTATACCAGCGCGGATTTATAACGTAGTAAAAATGGACCACGGTATGAGTTAATGACGTGTTAATAAAATTATGTTTTATTATTCAACCGATTGCGAGTGGTGTGTTCACTTGTCATGTGTTCGACACGTGACATACGAGACACATAAAATGTTAAAGAAATTTACGCGCCATCTGTCGAGACACTATTGAATAAAACAGAACCTATATAGCCTATAATATTTAAATGTAGTTTTTTCAGGTATTCATGAATATTTTACTATAGTAGGTATCTATTTAAAAAAAATATTGTTGGACTTAGTAATTGTTGTAACTAACCAGAAATTGTCTAATAACCGGCTAAGTACTTGTTCTCACAATATGTGGACTTAGAAGAGAGGTTTTTGTTGTTATATAAAGAATTTTCAACGGAAAGTACATTTTATGAGTTTTTTGACTATTACTTATTAACTTGTAAAACCTACTGGTAATTAATAGTTTTCCTTTTAACTTCATTATACAGGGTGAATTTGAATTCGTGTAATTCCCATTAACTGGTGGCACCACTCTTGATTACGAACAACTTCCCCCATGGAACCATAGCCGAATTGGATCAAAAAAAATTCGATTACTTTAAATTTTTTTTCAAAATTTACATTCAAACTAAACCATTCCGAAACCACCTTTAGTATGGAAGTCCAACAATTTTCGGCTAGTGACTCCTCTCCTGATTAAGAACAACTATCCATTAAGAACCATAGCCGAATTCAGCCGAAAATTGTTAGACATCCATACTAAAGTCTATGTAGGTACCTACTGATATTTAAGTTATTCAGCTTTTACTTTGCACTATCCAACTACTTATTTAAAAAGCTTCTTTAACTGAGGTTGTCTGGAAGAAATCGCTACCAGCGATAAGACCGCCTTTGTACACTTCATCATCTATGTTAAATGTTCTTTGTATTTTATTTTTGTGTGCAATAAAGAATTTAATTATAGTAATAATAATAAAGGTGGTTTCAGAATTGTTTACTTTGTATAATTATTTTTTTGATCGAACTCGACTATGGTTTCTTGGGTAAAGTTGTTCGTAATCAGAAGTAGCGTCACCAGTAAACAGGAATTACATGAGTTAAATTTCACCCTGTATATACTACTGCCGTGAATTTTTTCACGTATCCAAGACCAATCGTCCCCAACGTATCCAAAAAAAAGTCCCCTCCCTTTAGGGGGGGTAGGGGACTCGACGTTAACAGAAATTGCCATAGCTTTTAGGGGGGGGACACTCGACTCTAACAAAAATGTTGCGTTTTGAAACATATTACTTAAACGGATCCCTAAATCGAAAAACTGTCTAAGACAACCTGTAATATTTTTGCACGACCTATCCAATGGCACCCCACACGATGGGGTACAAAAATAGAAGAAAATTTATCTTCAATTTCCGTGTACACCTTAAAAAAATATCAATTTCCGTGTAGGGTTTTAGGTAAAAATATTTGTCAAGATTTTATTTTAAATACCACTTTGTAGGCGTGATTAATATGTATCGATACCATATTACAGCTTTCTAGTACGAAGAGCCTTTGTGCCTCGCACAGACAGACGGACGGACATGACGAAATTATAAGGGATCTTTGTTGAGCCCCTCCCCTCCCCAGGAAGGGTCCCTCCCCTCCCCAGGAAGGGGTCGCTTCCGATGACGGGATAAAAGCCTCACGGCTAGTCCCTACCTCCAAGGCGGAGTTTTAGTGGCGGTGGTCCAGCCGGCTGTGTTCGTACGCTTAGAGCCTTCTCCGCCTCCCTCCTTCGTTTCCTCCGGAGGGTGCCTTTTGCATGGGCGCAAAAAAAAAAAAAAAAAAAAACAATGGAACCCTAAAAACTCCCGTGAGCTCGTGAAAACTTATTTTGTATTATGTAAGCCTGTTAAGGTTTATTTATCCAGACAGACCAAACAATTAACAATTTTTGTTATTCGGAAAAATCGTTGACAACTCCATCGTTTCCATTGAATTTGCGTTTTGCGTTAGATGCACATCAAAAATCAGCCAACCACTTGACTCAAAAAGAGTCATTATATTTTAAATAAAGAACACAGGCGATGTAGTTTAAAAAAAATAATAACATGTTGACTTTCAATAAGTGACATTTTTGTATCCTACATTGAATAAAATATTTTTGATTTTGATTTTGATTTTGACAATAAATCGTACATCGTTTTCTATTCCAAACTCTGGCAGCGAAGCAGCGAAATACTTCATAAAAAATGAATTTCGTATTCGAATTTCTCAATACAAATTATTGGCCGTGGTCTACATATTTATGTTTCCAATCATGTGAACACTGTTTGCATTTAGACGAGTACAATTTTGTGGGTCTTTACAAGATTACATATTTTTATCCAACATACTTTGACATTGACTGTTCACACGGACCAAAGGATTTTTTTTTTTGTTACGTGATGATTATAAAAGCATGCGCCACTGACCGAGAGATCTCCGCCGTAGAACGGATGTATGACGAAAGTCTCGTTGCCGATGTGAATGACGCCGGACACGCCATTGCATGTGTGAAATGCTGCGGAGGCCCCGGGGTAGTCTTTCACGGTGCCGTGGTAATAACAGTGCTCGATTTCCTGTGGACAAAAATATGATTTTTTTTATACATTTAAAGAGAAAGGAAGGATACATTTCTCAGCCAGTGGAGTTAACGAGATGCGCTGATATCTCAAAAAAAAATGTTCCAAATACGACGACAGATAACGCCGGTAAGATGTACCTATCTTTCGTTCTCAAGAGGCAAGATTAATGAACATAAAATATCCTTGCGCATACACGCAGCGCCATCTAGTTCCGCACTAATCAACTAGGCTTGTATATGGATACCATCCTATAAATGAAAACTTCCAGAACTCGGATACACATGTATTCATCATACAATTCCCCTAGCGGGATTTTGGGATCTAGGTACTTTTTTATAAGACATCAGAAAATGTCTCTGTCCCGCTTGCTCGTCCAGAAAAACACTATAACATTAACATCTCATAACCTCCCAGTAGACCACCGATAAAAAATGGGGAAATTCAATAAAACACACCGAAGGACCAATTTCGTGCTCTGTGAGATCTCCTAATTTGTCATTCACGAGTATCGCCCTTTTAACGGACGGGAAAAAACTGGGCGATATAAGTATGGGCCACTAAAAACGTGGCGCGAACAGGCTGGCTGAAAGCGGGTGTAAAGTGACTAATCAGAACAAGCAGTAAAATGGGGCGGATTAAGTTTTTGCTGTCTATGGTTGGGCCTGTCCGAAAGGATAAAGAATAACAAAAAAAATGTCTATGGTTGGCCCTTTCAATTCTGTATAAAAGTTAGGGTATCTTTGACTTCAAGAAATTCTGGAGAAAAACTGTGTTTGTAGCTTGACATCGTTTGTCGCTCGCTACATAGGAGCGAGAGTGGGATAGTTGTATATTTCGTCCAAGCGAATGAGCAAGACAAATATTATCTCACGCGACATAAACGTTTATCGCGCGTTTATCATGCTACTAGTGAAGATCTTTATAAAATATCCGTGAATAGACCAAATTTTAATCGATTTTTATTTATCTATATTTTAATTGCCTAATGATATAGGGAAGCCACATCTCTGAATATATGTAAAAGTTTATGCTTTATTAAGGTATAACATGCTCCCAACGGATGGCTCTGGATCTTTAGTAGAGGCACATGTCATGAAGAAGTAGTGGACTTCCTGCAGCTGATATAAAAATGAAATGAAATGAAAATAATTTATTATTACAAAACAATATCCATTAATAACAAAACATTAATTCCATACATGAGGGCGATCTTAAAATATATGAGACATGTTTTGGAGAAAGCATATTTTGAATGATCATTGGTAAATATTTTTAAAATAACCATAGATTTGTTTCAATGATGAAAATGAAAAATATTGGCTGTATAGCTGGCCGGCATCAGAAAAAAAAATCAAAACAAAATCGGCGGGAAAGCGGCAATCCGACTTCATTTGTTTTTAATCGTAATAAAAAGCACAGTGTTTACCCCGGTTTAAAGACTTATTTAGTCCCTCGAACTATTGGCGAAATAGGTTACTTTCATCCCTAGGATAACAATGTAATATTTGTTGAAATTATCTATTCCAGTTGACTGTCTAACGGTCTACTGGCATTAAATGTGGGCATAGACAGTTGACTTAATCTGCGTGTCACTCGCCCTTTGACTGGCATTGTTCTGTTGTCAGAGCCAATCGACTATGTATGTGTTCTAGCTCTATCATTATATCACTCACACATAATTAAACCGAATTATCGCAGTTAAGCGAGCGGCATATCAATATTCATGTGAAATGGGCGCCATGTTCTGTAGAAGTTTCTAATGGTTTGAAGTGTCACCTGATAATCTCCATTTTTGGAATCAGTTAAAAAGTATGACGCCATGAGAGCTGTTGATCAAAAATTTGATTTCGAACCTCGATTAGGTATTCGTATCTGATTTTGAAAACCGCGACACACCTCTTTTCCTTCATTCACTCTCATAAAGGTCGGTTTAGGATACTCTTGACTTGTGCTTCCTTTAAAACAACTATATTTATGATTATGCGGGATTTATTTTGCAGCAAGTTAAAATTAGTGAATTTTTTATTTCAATGGGGTTAAGGTTAATTTTTCTTAGATATTCGTTTTAATATGAGCACCTTTTTTCGAAGCTGACCGTAAGATGGAATATTTCGCTGGTTTCATCGCCGCAATCTAAAAGCCTCGCTCGCAATTAGGTTGCAATCTTTTTGCGTTCTGCGGCAAAATGGGCGGAATGGTGGACCAACTTGTAAAAAATCGAAGAGCCCCCATTCATCCCTGTGAAAGGACACGTCTGATACGGAATTGGAACTGGAAAGTATAAATACTTTTATACCAAATGATTTTGTAAAGAATTTGTTTGTAAATAGACTCGTGAATAGGGACCACACTCGTAATGATGTGACCCCACAGCATGGACCAAGAAAACAAGGCTGATACACATCTAGAAATCGTATATAGGAACGAGTACGACATTGGAACCTTTAAGAAACGAGCTTACACCTTCCTCAAAGGCCGGCAACGCATCTGTGACCCTTTTGGTGTTGCGGGTGTCCATGGGCGGCGGTAATTGCTTTCCATCAGGTGACCCGCATGTTCGTTTGCCGCCCTCTCATATAAAAAAAAAAAAAACCTAAGGAGAGTTCTCAACTTGCATAGAACTTTAGTTTATTTAAATGGTACCTACGCATAAAAAATCATATTTTTTAAATTTTAATTTGTCTAAATTAATAACGTCAAGCGTGGTTGCAGAGCCGTAAAACTATAAGCGTTTGTAAATTGTAAAAATTTACAAACGCTTTATAAGCCCGTTTTAGTTAGTGTGTTTTATATCTGTCGTTCATAAGGAAATGTTGTAATGAAAGAAAGCGACAAAACATACTTTAACTAAAACAGGCTTATAAAGCGTTTGTAAATTTTCATGAATAAGACGGTAAAAAAATGGCGTAAATTACATTTAATATGGCCAAAATGGAAATATTCACGAGTAAAAAAGTAATGATTTGACGTAGGAAAATATTAATCTTTTTGAAATATCTTTCATTTGGTATTGACGCTTTATTGTGAAACGATACAGACGCAAATGAAACTAAATTAATTCCCCAACACGTTTGAGAGACATAGACAGATCAGAATCAGAGAATCAGGTATTTCGCTGGCGTCTCTGAGTTAACTCTCTGATTCAACCTACTCTGTGACCCTTACAGCTCTTTGAAGGTTGTTCAGGGCTGTCAGTTTTGGTATATTGTTTACTAGCTTTTTGCCCGCGATTTTGTCTGCGTGGAAAAACTTATCGGGGAAACTTGCTTATCCCGCGGGAACTACTCACTTTAACGGGATAAAAAAATATCATAAGTCTTTATCCAGCGTATGTTCTACCTATATACCAAATTTCAATCAAATCCGTTCATCCGTTTCGCCGTGACTGAGCAACAAACAAACCAATAAACATGCAAACTTTTGAAAGAAAGAAAGAAAGAAAAATTTTGCATTTATAATATTAATTAGATGTGCAATTCCTGGTATCTAATATGAACCTTAATTATACCGGTGTGTATATTATAACTTTTTATCATCTTTGTAATTATTTTTGTTAGCAAAGCAAATTGGTTGGTGGTAGGGCATTTTAAATGTCCGCCTGGCTAGCTACCACCATCTTATCTAAATCTGCCGCCAAGCAGCAATGTTAATAGCATTGTTGTGTTCCGGTTGTCAGAGATAAGATAGCCAGTCCCCCAAATGTGTTGGGGTTTCCGGGTCAGTACGCTTCCACCTTCGACCTCATCTTCAATTAACATCAGGTGTGATTGAGGTCAAATACCAACCCGTTGTGCATAAAAAAAAAAAAAATTACACTGTAAATAATCCGTTTTGATTTGGGTTCTTTTTCGGTATGAAGCACTTGCTCTATTCAAATGAATTTTTGCAGGTTAATTGCCAGTAATGTGGACAAGTTTCTAAGATAGGTACAAAGTATTTTCATTCGGTGAGTTTTTGAAGTAAAAGGCCCGAAAAGTTGGAGGTAAGATTATGATCTACATAAAAAATGGGTCATCTCTTTTCTTTTTCCAGGAGAGTATTTGTGCAAACTCCTATCTGACATTTTATTCTCAAAGTCTATTTAGTTGGCCATATTCACAAAAAAAAAATCAACGCTCATGCCTAAAAAGTCCGGGCGCAAAAAAAAAATGTGAGTTTTTTGATAACAATAAAAAAATATATTAAAATACGATTTTCTCAAAAACTATCAACTTTCGCGGAACATACATGGGGGCCTATCGAATAATCCATGGAGGCCTCTATCAATAATTTTCGTTTGATCCATAAGAAAAGCGACACCGTGTATATCACACTAGCTTTCCGCCCGCGACTTCGTCCGCGTGGAAGATTTTATCAAAACGGTTCAGCAAAAAAGTTTGCCTATATTTTAAACCAGATCCTAATCTGTCTGCCCACCAAATTTCATCCAAATCCGTCCAGCGGTATAGGCGTGAATAGGTAACAACCATACATACAGACATACACACACACACACACACAAACTTTCGCATTTATAATATTAGTTGGGATTGGAATAAAGTTCATTTTACCTCAGTCTGATCAAAAAAGAATATTGAATCATATTGCAATACAATTACGATTCATTTCATTACCCGATTTCCCCCGGAGGGAGGTTAATGTTTTTCTAGTGTATGTACCTATGCAGATTTCTATGTTAGTTACCTCGAATTACGACGACGACGAGTAGCTTAAGCGAATTAACCGATTTCGAAGTGTAAGGTGTCATTCAATTTGTCTTGATCGCCAGAGTTGCACTAAATTCCTTTTTTTTATTGTACAAAAAAACAAACATGGAGTCCGAAAAATACAAAATAAATGCAGTCAGGTTGTTGCTTTTTAAAATGATATTGTTATTTACAGCATCAATTATATACCTTAATATTTTTAGTTAGTAGCCGCAAATATTGGTTTTTCGTGTGTTAATTCCCTGAGGGATTTAAAATTAATTATATTTGGATATATTCCTTTACTGTACTATATATCTTATCACACTCTACGTCTCAAAGCGAACCCAGTGACACCTTACACTTCAAAGAATTATAAAATGAAATCTTTTTCAACCATCGCCATTTCATCTTGGGACTACTAGGCGTGGGAAGGGATTCCACCCGTACGTAGCTAACATACCGAACATTCGCACTAAGCGGTTCGACTCTTCATTCATAATGCGAACAGCCAAGGCATGGAACTCCCTTCCCGCGTCAGTCTTTCCCAAATCTTACAACCCTGGGATCTTCAAGAGCAGAGTGAATAGGCATCTACTGAGATCGCGTTATTCATCTTCGGCCACATCAATTCATCACTTCCCATCAGGTGAGATTGTGGTCAAACGCGTATCCAGTTAATCATAAAAAAAAACAAAAAGTCGGTCAAACCGTTTAGGCTACAGAAGGTAACATAAAAATCTACTTACACTTGAAAAACATTATCCACCTTTTTGCGGCAGTCGGTTAAATTTTGTTTCTAGTCACGATATAAAAAGATACGGCGATTGTCGACTAGGTGAGCCGGAGCATTACGTGATGAAACATTTATTCATTTTGAATTGCATGGATCTTACTATAATGTATATATAATTTTTTTTTATGCACAACGGGTTGGTACTTGACCTCAATCATACCTGATGTTAAATGAAGATGAAATCGAAGGTGAAAGCGTACTGAACCGGAAACCCCAACACATTTGGGGGACTGGCTATCTTATCTTTGACAACTGGAGCACAACAATGCTATTAACATTGCTGCTCTACTCACTTTTGCAATTACATTATTATTTTTTTTTTAACCGCCTCCGTGGCTCAATGTAAACAACGTTGGGTATATGATTCGGAGGTCGCGGGTTCGATCCCCAGCGGGGTACATGTTTAAACACTCGTTTTGGTTTTTGGTTTTGGTGGCATTTTAAATGTCCACCTGGCTAGCTACCACCATCTTATCCAAGTCACAAGTAACACCAGCATCGTTGTGTTCCGGATGTCAGATATAAGATAGCCAGTCCAAATGAGCCACGAAGGCGGTTAAATCGAGAAAATATTTGATTTCTGTTGTAAATAGTGAAAAATATTAGAGAATACGTCTGTGTTAGGACGACATTTATTCTGAAGTGAAAAAAAGAATGTGACGGACAAACATTTGAATTAAAAAATATACCTATATATATATCAAGCTTTGATTACTATTAGGTACTATGAAATAAGTCTATATTACAACAATTTCCAATAAACCTTTGAGCCTTCCATGGCTCTATTCACAGAGGCGGTCAAAATCGAAATGAGACGTAATGGAAGTACTTGCGAGTTCAACTTGTATTGGAAACAACAAATTTTCGAAACTTTACCTTGCTGTCAGCCCTGACCCTATTAATATCAATGGCACACCTTGATTGGCAACAAACATTGGCCGTAATGAAAAACGTGACGACTCGAAGTGGACGGACCCAACGTTTCCCGAATAAGGCCGAAGAGATACGACGTTTACTGTAGGAATCTAGTTTTGGTATATCGATTTACGTGTTACTGTGTCATTTGTAAAAACTGAGTGAATATTTAAAAACAATTAGTATGAGGGACTATGTAATACTAGCTTCAGCCGTGACCTAGCCCTATCACTGAATTATTCGGGATAAGAGGTAGATTAAGGGGGCCGTATTAAAAATTCGATCTTGAGATTAAGATCGCGACTCAATTAACTTATTAATTAATTATTTAACCGCCTCCGTGGCTCAATGTAAACAACATAGGGATGCCATACACATGTTGTTTGGCGGCAGATTTAGATAAGATGGTGGTAGCTAGCCAGGCAGACATATAAAATGCTCTACCTCCATGCAAACCGAGTACTTAAACATGTACCCCGCTGGGGATCGAACCCGCGACCTCCGAATTTCAAACCCAATGTTGTTTACATTGAGCCACGGAGGCGGTGGAATGTCCCCGATATAGTTCCACACTAAGCAACTATAGGCTTGTGTTGTGGATACCAGATGGTTGATATACTACATAAATACAGATACTGTTTTAATGTGCAACAGATTCTCAAGCGTTAACTTATGATCGTCTCAATTTTCATAATAAGGTTTATTAACACAGGCCTAAGCGTTCTATCTACAAATTTCAATATTTGACGGCATTGTGTATCCAGTTTTGTCTCAGTAATGCATGGTCAGGATTGAGTCCAATTTTTTATATTAAAGACTAGCTTTCCGCCCGCGGCTTCACCTGCGTGGAAAAGCTTTATCACGGTAATTTGAAATCCTGCTGAAACTACTTTATCGGGATAAAAATACTCTATGTCTTAATCCAGGGTATATTCTACCTCACGGGCACGGGTGTTTCGGTGAGTATCTGAGTCGAATCGGACGGGAGGAGACGGCACGATGCCACCACTGCGCGTCCGACCAGGACTCCGCCCAGCACACGCTGGAGGACTGCCCGGCGTGGCAGTCCGAGCGTAGAGACCTGGTCGACCGGCTCGGACGAGATCTGTCCCCGTCAGCATTAGTCGCGGCTATGCTGGCGAGTGAGGAGGGTTGGAGGGCAGCGGCCTCCTGCGAGGCAGTCATGCTCCAGAAGGAGGCCGCAGAGCGGGATCGGGAGAGGGCCGATCCCGCTCGCAGGAGGCGACGTCGGGGGGGCGGCAACGCTCGCTAGCCCCCCTACACGTCGCCCGAGGGTCGCGGGCAGCTACATCTCGGGGCGATGTAGTCGTCGGACGCGGCCCGGGAGAGGATGACACCCCCCGGAGTGACCGGGGGGGTGTCGTCGCATCGGGCCCTGTCGCGCCTCATACCGCTGCTGATCGCGGTGTGGGGCACGACAGCGTCCCCTACGGAGGGTGCGCTAGACGCCCTCCGGGAATGGGCCTCCCCTTGTGAGGGGGGGCGGGGCGGGGGGGGGGGGGACCTGGAGCCGCCTATGCGTTCCCAGGTCCTCCCTACTGCCGAAGAAGGTCGCCGCGGGGTTTTAGTAAAAAAGGGTATATTCTACCTATATACGTACCAAATTTTATCCCAATCCGTTGCGCCGTGATTGAGCAACAAACAAACAAATAAACCAACGAACATCCAAACTTTAGCATTTATTATATTAGTTAGACTAAAGGGAAAGGCAATAAACCATGTTTGATGAAAATCGATTAAGCCGTTTCGAAGATATTTAGCTTTAAACACAGTTTGTTTGGTTTATGTTGATTCAATCGTTTCAACGACCGATTGGTGTAGTGGATAGTGAATCTGTCAGCGAAATCAACGGTTGCGGGTTCGAATCCCGCAAGGGGTAATTGTATGATGAATACGAACATTTATTCCCGAGTCATGGATGTTTTTATAAATATTTATGTATGTTTATCCGTTATCTAGTATCCATAGCACAAGCTTTGCTTAGTTTGGGACTAGATGATTCGTGTAAGTGTCAGAAATATTTATTTATTTAGGTATATAAAAAAAAACCATTTTATTTTCTCAGGGGTTTTAAACATTTTTAATTATCTTTAATACAATGAATCTCCACGACTTGACGTGCTTGTTAATGTTACAGAAGAGAAGGCTAAACTACAATAAATACGTCGCAGATAGAATTAAAATTTGGTCGGTCGAATGACTACCACAATACGCGGCTTGCTACAAGAAATGAACCTTGTGGCGCTGGTGTCGCCGAAAATAGTGCGGTGACGTTTACAGTAATGTTACGTCTGCACATCGAAAATGAATATTCATATTGCTACCAGCCGTCATAAGGGACGGACACCATCGAGCGTAAGTGACTTTGATTACCTATTATCACCGACGTTGGGAAGAATTCGGTGAGTCGTTACTTAATAAGAAGTTGGTCATGGAATTTGAGCAGCAGGGATTGTTCAATACCATAGATTGGATGCGAGGGCCAAGTTGGATGACATGAGGGTCATGCAAATGTTTACCCTTCACCGGTGTTAGCGACGCGCTCACATTAATATTTTATATATTCTAAAGTTAATATAGGGTATGATAAAACTGTTTGTTGAATTATAAGAAGGTTTTAAGTATTTTTATGTATACAGAACCTCCTCCTTTTTTGAAGTCGTAAAAATGGGAAGGTATTTAATTATAAATTACTGTCTCGCTACCTATATTAAGCGGTAATTTTTGTAATTGTCACAAGTTCACTACCATCCGCAAGCGAGAACGAACGCCTTTAAAATTCAAAATTGTATTATTGCCCTGTTAGAGTACAAATATACGCGAAGTCGCAACTTTGAAGAGTCAATCTTTTTCCGTGAACCTCCATCCTCTACAACCGGTATGCATATCAGGTTCAATGATCATAAGGTTATATTATGATTTATGTGTGCGTAAGTGGTCTGTAATTGTCACCTTAAAGATTTAAGGTAATCGGGCCCGTGTTCCATCAGTGGCAACCATTAACTCGTTCTATTACATCCTGGCCCCTATTTGACCAAGTTGACAATTGTCAGCGACATATGTCGGCTGACAATTCGACATATATGTCGCTGACAATTGTCAACGGACTGGTGACAAATGACAATTTTGTAAATTATTTCGTATGGAAAAGCTTATAAACATGACAGGCATTTTGTGACAATTGTCCTTATCTCAATCAAATGACAATTATGTTGTGAAACAAGAATCATTTTTTGAACTCGACATATTTGTAGATTGGTCGGTAATTGTTGACATGAGATCGAGGCTGTGTCAGGCTAGCGTGACAATTGTTGTGTATTCGTTGTTAATTACAAAATGGCTCTCCGTGAAAGCAGCAGTAGTGACAGTGATAGTGATTTAGATGAGTTCGCATATAGGAGAATATATAGAGAACGGATAAATTTCTCCTTTGACATTACTGAATTAGCGTTTAAGGAAAAATTTCGAATTAGTAAAACCAGTGTCGAATACTTAATAAATGAAATCGGTGCGATTATATTTTTTTGACAATTGTCGCACCTGTCAACTTGGTGAAATAGGGGCCTGGTATCATTCTGATATTCTATTCGACTTTAGCACATTTACATAATATCGCAATTTCCCGAGCTACCCTTTACCAAGAGAGGCTGGCCCCCGTCCCAGTCGCTAGTAACGCCCGCGTTCCCCGACAAGTAGGTACAACTTTTATAAAAATGGGGACCGCAACTTTGTTTCTCCTGTGATGATTTTCAGATAAAGCTTTGTTAAAATACCATGTTTCATAAATAACATTTATACAATTTCAATCCAATAATACAATTCCAATTATATCAAACAAATATGACTTCAAAGAGGAACGTATCCGTTTTCTAAACTGCAAAATGTTTAGTCTGGTGGAAAAATGTTCACAGCTGTGAATAAAGCCGCACACAGAAGTGCGACCGGGATGGGAAACGAAAGATTCAGTCGCATAGAAAAATAAACAATCTTGGAGTACGTGAATGTGCCAGGGAAGTTCATACCTTCATACCGACATTAATGAAACCAGAGGCCATAGAAAAGGATAAGTAAAGTAAAATCATTTTTATTGTGTCAAAAACAGTGTTACAATATAAGCAGTGAGGTAGCCCTGGTCCCCACACTAGGATTCCCTGTGTTGTGGGTAACCAGTCTCTTCCCCATCCAATTAACAAAGTATCACAAGTGTTGTACCATAAAATATGTCTTTGTATATTACATTTTTGAGATCTTAATTTCTAGGATGCTTAAAAGGAGGTAAAACAAAAAAAAAAGTAAATACAGTTGCTCATTGGGTCTGTGCTTGTAAACTAATCAACATAACTTGCAATAAATTAAATTTAAGTTGTTGTGACCGCACGCAGCGTTGTCGCTGCTGAGTTACTCGCGTAAATGTCATTGGATTTACCTCACTTGTTTATTGTTCGCGCGTGTGTATGTGTTCGTGTGTGTGTATGTGTATGTCTGTTTGTTTGCGTGTGTATTTATGTCAAGCGTAGAATAAGTGCTCGCATGTGTGTAGAGAACTGCTTAGGAATGGATAATTTTTTCAGTGGTTTCGTAGTCTCAGGTATAGTTCTCGAGGTGTAAGCTCAGCTTTGCATTTGTGTGAGTGACGTCAAGCTGCTAGCGGTACGGTAGCGAGACGCGCTGCGCCACAAGCCGTATCTCTATCTGTGTGCACTCACACAAATGCAAAGCTGATCTTACGCCTCGAGAACTTTACAGGTTCTGTGATTCATGAAATATAAAAACCTTTATTTAAAATCAAAGCCTGATTTTAAATGAGCAACCCTTCGAGTTTTTTGCTTGTTCTTCTTAGGGGAAAATTGCATTTTGAATAAGCAGTAGCTTAAAAAATGTAAAATTGACTATTTTAAGTGTACTCTGTGTACCTACAAAATAAAGCAGTTTTGACTTTAACTTTGACTTTGTATTGGTAGTTAGCCGCTAAGGGTTCTAACAATTTCGGTACCTGGGTACCGTTTCCAGACGGATACCGGTACTCCGCTTAACAATAACCAAATCAGGTACCCGCCGCGTATTAGAGCGACGTTGCCATTTCGTACAATATGCAATATTCATTTACTTCACTTGAGAATGAGCGACTTGCAGCGAGTGACGTCATAACTGCAACACGTGTGAACACGCATCATGATCGATCAGTGCAAATACAGGGTGAAATTTAATTCGTGTAATTCCTGCTAACTGGTAACTCCACTCCTGATTACGAACAACAAGGAACCATACCCAAATTCAGCCGAATTGTTGGACTTCCATTCTAAAGGTGGTTTCAGAATAATTTACTTTGTATGGGTAATTGAAATTTTTTTGATCGATTCCAATTCCCTTGGGGAAAGTTGTTCATAATCAAGACTGGTGTTTAATTACACGAATTCAAATTCACCCTGTATAGGATGTACAAAAGGTGTACGTGAATAAATATTGTCTATTTTCTCACATTAACTAACGTAAATGTTTCTTTAGTGCCGGTATGATGTTGATACCGATATCAATAGCATAGGTAAGACATCTAGTACCGGTATCACACACAGGCCAATAGTACTGGTTCCCAAAAATACCGGTATATCAAAACCTGGTAGTGACGCGTACGAGTATGAAACCAGATAACAAACTCAATTTTGAAACATATAATAACTTTACGCGTCCGAGCTCGAACCCAGAACCTTAATAAAAAACCTCTCCATTTAAACGACAAGATTAATCGGCGTCTATTGCAGTAATATTGTAGGGACGAAAAATTTCGCAATAAATTTATGTCTTAACAATTTTCGTTGGCCGCCTCGTTCATTTATCATGGCTGAAGTGACAGGGGCGGTAGTGTTCTTCACGTCGAGGGTTCAAGGTTCGAGTTTCTATCAGTAATAAATAATAGTAATTACAGCAAGCCTTCCTTCTCTTTCATACTTAATTTATTTATATATTTTTTTATCAACGAATGCGGATTCGAATCCCGCGACGGGTAAATGTTTGTATGATGAACATGAACATTTATTCCCGAGTCATGGATGTTTATATAAATATTTATGTATGTTTATCCGTTATCTAGTATCCATAGTACAACTTTGTTTGGGACTAGATGATTGGTGTAACTGTCGAAATATTTATTTATTATTATTTATTTATATATATTATTTATTTTCATCGCGTCGGTCAAGCGTGACCGTGGATTCCGACTAATGAACTGTACTACTTGTGTTTATCTAAGTTCGTGTTCTTGGTGTATTGGTGAGGAGCATCTTAGTTTTAGAGACATGAGATAATATCATTATATAGCGTTCTTTAATTTAAGTGATATCCAACTTCACATACCTATAGGCCCATATTGGGCGCCACTATTTTAATTGTCAAGATTTTCTTTCTAAACGCATATCAGTAAATATATATTTGTTTAAAAACAATATAAAGCTTCGTTTAAGGGAGCGTCGGTGGCTCAGCGGTTAAAACGCGGTCTCCCAATTCAGGAGGTCAGAGTTCGATTCCCACGCAAGCCATGTACCAAAGTGTTTTTAAATTTAATTACCTATGTGCATATGTCCGACTTGTCTTAAACGGTGAAGCAAAACATCTCGAGGGAACCTGCATGCCTGAGAAATAAAAATTCGAAGGCATGTGAAGTCCCCAACCCGCATTGGGCCAGCGTGGTGGACTATGGCCCATACTCCCTTATTATACGAGGAAGGCCTAAAACCCTGCAGTGAGGTGTTTACGGTTTCATATATCACCTAAAGTAACCTAAACATCTTTCAATCAATTGCTAAGAACCATGCCGCAAACAAAAATGAAAAACTGTTTTCATATCTTATCAGCCGTTATACCGCTGCCATAGACAGACACATAGACAAACACAGACAGACACATGGATAGACACATGGACAGACACATAGACAGACACATAGACAGACACATAAACAGACACATAAACAGACACATAGACAGACACATAGACATACATATAGGCTTGAAATTATAACACTACTTTTAGGATACTGTCTCTACTTATCAAATCACAGCTTTTTCTTTTATCACAGCATTTTGTTTATTTGTGTAATAATAGTTGCTATTTCTAGCCTAATTTTCCACATTCAATTATTACTAGTACACTTAATGTGATCCTGACTGTACACAAACCTGAAAAACACCGTGTTCCCAATAGAACATGAAGAGCTATTATGAATTAGAACCAAAAGTCGATGTTGAATTAATTAAAAACCATTGTACTTGTGCCCTTTGCTGAGATGCTCTTAGCGTCTTCGCCTTTGGCGTATTTTAAAAAAATCTGATTTTACGCGCGAAAAGCGAACACTCCCGATGACAGTAATTGGATCGCCGAGTCGGATTATTATGTTGCTGCGAAAGCAATACGCCTTGACACACCGCTTCGTTCTATTAAGGAATTCTGTGAAATTAACCGCAAATGTAATTTTGTCGCGTATTAATTCCACGAAGGATTTGTAATTAAGAAGGATTTGGAATTACGGTATGTCATACAAACGTTCAAGTCCAAATTTTTCCAAAAGAATAAACCGATGCTAATGAAACTTTATGGGCATAAAAATCATGTCAAAACAGCATTAGCAAAAAGGTTATTACAAAATTTGTGACTATCTGAATGACAAACACGCTTGGTGTACTTCCACCGGCTCCCGAAAATTAAAAAATTGTATTAGTTGTACGTAGGCTGCCATTTAAGTTGTGTCGTTTGAAATAAGTATAGACAATTTTATTGTTTTTCAAAGAATTCCTCGCAATATTTAATAGACTTTTGCATGCGTTTGAACCAGTTTTTAAAACATTTATTGCACTGCGAAGTGGGGGTAGTCAAAATGGCCGATTTGGCGTCAACAGCTTCTTCGGGTGAGCTGAAACGTTGACCACGAAGACTTTGGTTAATTTTGTGGAGAGTAACAAAATCGTTAGGCCTCAAGTCAGGATTGTAAGGCGGGTGATCTAAAATATCGACATTTTGGGTCCTCAAAAACATCTTTATTTGGCGGGCGGTGTGCGAAATGGTGTGTTAAATAATAAATAAATATCTTTGCACATACACACAGCGCCATCTAGTTCCACACTAAGCAACTAGGCTTGTACTATAGATACCCGATGGTTGATAAAACTACACAAATACTTTTTTTTGTAAATAAATACACATATAAATGAAAAACATCCATAACTCGGGAACACATGTCTGTATTCATCATACAAAAATATGCCCCTAGCGGGATTCAAACCCGCGACCTTTTGTATAGCAGCAGAATATCTAACCACTACACCAAACAGGTCGTCATTGTCATGGTACAGTATCATGACGTCTTGAGTTGTTTCTTCGAACTCTGTAATGACTTGCGGCTAACAAACAGTGGTCTACCAGTCAGCTTTAATCGTCTTGCGATCCTGATTGTGATTTAATGCAGAAATTAAAAAATATTTCATGTGAAACCTTGAAATAATATTCCATTTTCCAAATAAAAAACAAATTTGGATATATAGAGCTTTGAAAATCGCAGGAATTGGTACATATGATTAACGAAGAAAAAATCTCCAATTTCGTAGGTAAAGACCCAATATTATTTACGATTTATGATTGTTTACAGACAGAACCCTCGGCCCGTGATCAGACTCGCACTAGTTCTGTTTGGGACCTCTGTAATGGTCTATATGTATTTGTCTATATTATTTATTACAGAGAGGTCTAAGCCATCTTAGACGTAAATAAGCTTATTATCATATATTTATGTAAGTAATATTATGTTTCTTTGTTCTTTTATGGTATTATTATTATTGTGATTATGTCGAGTGACGTATACCTAATAAGTATACGTCTCCAATTAGTTTTATAAGAGTTGATATTGCTACAAAATATCGAGTAGCAATATATGAATTAACGCGCCTTTTTTTTATGGATAAAAAACTAAGCATGTTTATAGTTAGGCATGCTTGTGTTTTTAGCTGAAAATGTCGTCGAGCTACATTGCTTAAGAAATTAAAATGAGAACTAACATTTTGTTACGATAATTTCCCTAAATGTTTTGAATTAAAAGAAATATCCATAAATTGGACATTTATTTTTGAAGAAACACAATTTTCAACTTCAACTTATTTGGAAAAATGGTACTTGCGATTCTTACAAATGCTTAATTTTTAGCAATTTTTACTACATTTATAACACTTTATTAAATGTTTCAAGAATTGTTGCTAGTATCGTGCACCCTACCCGTTTATCTACCTACAAATGTCCCATAGCTGTGGGTTGTCTGGAAGAGATCGCATTTAGTGATAAGACCGCCTAATTGTGTTCTATTGTTATCATCAAAAACTATTGTAAATTATTTTGCGTAATAAATAAATAAAGAGTATTTGTATTGTATTGTATCGCGGTTATGCATTTTTCCGAATTCTAAACGTATTTTCCCTGGGCTAATACGAAACGGTTCGCGTAACTGCGCGAAGATATGATTCACTTAGTATTCAGATAAGTCTGTCCAGAGCTTTATTCTTCAAAGTCCCCGGTCTACTTCTCCCTTAAATTAAACAAGGTGGCGAGAAAATTCAATCCAATCTAAACTTCCTTCAATCCAATCTGAATTTCCTCACCTTGCGTCCCGCACCGCCCCCTCAATGGTCCAGATATCCAGGCAATTTATTTGGAGGTCGCCCTTTGACATGTATACGTCAAAACGTGTACGCAATGAGAGATTTTGGGTTTTGGTTGGATTTAGTGGGCTCTCATCAGTAAAAATATACACTGGGGATCGATTTTTCAGTTACTAGGTACACTCTCAAGGGTTAGACAGATTCCGATTCAAAGATACTTTATTAGGCATGAAAGAAAAAAAATTGTGACAGGCATAGTAAAATCTTTTTAACCTGTCCCCTCCTTAAAAAACACGTAACATCCGCCGTTCATTGTCGGGGGTTGAAACTGAGTCGGAACACAACACATCGCCATCTAGTTCCACACTATGCAACTAGGGTTGTATTATGAATATCAAAATGATTGATAATATTAATGAATGCATTATTTTTGTAAACAAATACATTTATACCTCAAATCAAATCTAAAAAGAAATATTTCGTAGGATAAAAATTATCACGTGAACACGTCACATTTTTTATCTTAATTAACATACATACATAATGTCACGCCTGTTTCCCATTGGGGTAGGCAGAGACCACAGACTTCCACTTGCTACGATCCTGCCACACCTCTTCTGCTTCCTTCACTCTCATAAGGTTGTTCATACGTACATCTTAATTAAATTTATATATATTCTCTATATTACCTAAAAAAAAACATATATAACTCGGGTACACGTGTCCCCTGTATAGATCTAAAAAGTTAGTTAAGAATATTTTCGCAAAGTAGTAGATTTTTAAGTATTCCATAATAACAGAAAAAATGCAATAATATTCTTACCGGTTGCGGGTTCGAATCCCGCGAGGGGTAAATGTTTGTGTGATGAATACGAACATTTATTCCCGAGTCATGGATGTTTATATAAATATTTAAGTACGTTTATCCGTTATCTAGTATCCATAGCACAAGCTTTGCTTAGTTTGGGACTAGATGATTGGTTTAAATTCGATTTTTGAAAATATTTAGATCTACGTATCCTGCTTATGCGTATAAAGCTTCATTACAATAGGTCTATACATTTCGGAAAATTTGGACTTGAAAGTTTGTACACAGGAATTACACGGATAAAATTTCTCCCTGTAGAGGTTTTTGTGACACCTGTAAATATATTATGTTTGTAACTTATTAGATAAATAAATAAATAAATAAATACAAATAGAAAATAGGTTATCAACATTGGTGCTTGGCGGCAGACTCGTATAAAATTCCCCATTCCACATATCAATTCGTATTACAAGTACCGAGGGCACTTCCATTAGCCAGCCCCCATCCGGATAAAACCGGTTATTATCCGATATATCTGACTAGACCCGACAAAGCCTAACTTATGTTACGCGACGGGTTTCCCATTGACGCTTGAAAAGTGCCTGATATATAGTTTCCCGCTTATGGCTGTTAAGCATCAAGCGATGGCCTTTTTCTCAAAAATGCAATAGCATGTGACCAATAAATAAATAAATATTCTTAAACATAGACACAGCGCCATCTAGTTCCATACTAAGCAAGGCTTACATTATGGATACCAGCCTGCGTAGCATGATATCGTTTGTCGCGCGTGACGTAAGTAGTGAGAGTGGGATAATTATATATTTCGTCCAGGTGAATGAGCAGGACTAATATTATCTCGCGCGACATGAATGTTTATCGCGCTTATCATGATACGGGGTCAGCTAGTTTTTTTTTTTTTTTATATATGAAAGGGCAGCAAACTAAAAATAGGTGATAATTCGACGACTGCTAAATTGCAGAGCCTTGACAAACGTCGCAAAATCGCCTGTCTCTCAGTTTTTTACAGGATGCATTTCGGGGTGTGTGCGTTGGAATTACATAATCTTATTCCACCGTCTCCCTTCCACCTTCGGACCACTAGGCGTGAGGAGTGATTCCACCCGTATATAGTTAATATACCGAACATTCGCACTAAGAAGTTCGATTCTTCATTCATCATCCGAACAGCCAAGGCATGGAACTCCCTTCCGGCGTCAGTGTTTCCTGAATCCTACAACCTTGGGATCTTCAAGAGCAGAGTGAATAGGCATTTACTGGGATCGCGTGCTTCACCTTCGACCACATCGTCACTTTCCATCAGGTGAGATTGTGGTCAAACGCGACTCCAGTCAATCATAAAAAAAAAGTGGGGTCCGTAAGAACTGTGAGTTTTTGGGCGCAAGTAATTATGGGTTAAAACGGCGTATCTGATTCCAAAAGGCTATCACGTTTTAACTTACACCCACGCCTACCTTTTTTAAATCTTATCTATTTCCCATTTTCGCGATACTCCCATCAGGTCAGGCGATATTTATTACGGAACACATTTTTTATTTTTACATTAAATGAAAAAGTTATTACTGTGTTCTCACCTATTTTCTAGGAAATTGGCCTTTTTAACCCCCAACCAAATTCTACGAGTGTTATGTTCGGACGTATCATAAGCGTGGTCCAATTCCGTGTGTGTGTGCAAGAAAAAAGCGTGTTTTTTTTTTTTTAGCTTTTTCAGCTCTGAAATTGTGCTTGATGCCTAGTACATAGAAGAGTGGACTACCTGGTGAACTTAAATACCTTCGGATGTAACGACTCATATAATTATGGTCAATCTTCACTTAAGTAAGTTTGTTTAACCTTTAATTCTACGAGTGTTATGTTCGGACGTATCATAAGCGTGGTCCAATTCGAGTACGGTTTATGTTAAAAACTCAAAGAGAGGACGGCTTAGTCATGTTTGATGAGAACGGGTTATTTTTAATAGTTTTTTTTGGTGTATATCGATGACGTCACTTTATTTTTAAAATTTTTACTTTATTTGAAAACCAACAGCTTTTTTTTATAAACCATTAAGAACAAAGAGAGGTAAGTCCGAACATCAGCCAATTATAGGTCTCCCTATATTCTTATTACATAATTAATCATTGAGACAAATAATAATAATACTTAGAAAGGAAAAATAATCAATAATATTATAAATATTAAATTTTCGACACATCGATTTCAACAATATATAATTAGCTTGTGTGTTCTGGATTCTTAGCTATGTTTTATCGAAATCAGTTAAGCCGTTTCGAAGATATATATATTTTATGCACAACGGATTGGTACTTGACCTCAATCACACCTGATGTTTAGTGAAGTTGAGGTCGAAGGTGGGAGCGTATAGACCCGGAAACCCCAACACATTTGGGGGACTGGCTATCATATCTCTGACAACCGGAACACAACAATGCTATTAACATTGCTGTTTGGCGGCAGATTTAGATAAGATGATAGTAGCTATCCACTCGGACATTTAAAATGCCCTACCACCAACCAAACCGAGTACTTAAACATGTACCCCGCTGGGAATCGAACCCGCGACTTCCGATTCGTAAACCCTATGTTGTTTACATTGAGCCACGGAGACGGTGAAAACTTTATAAATATAGCTGAAAAAAATTGTACAACCAGGCGGTCTTATCGCTATTAAGAGATTTCTACCAGACAACCTAATTGTTCAATAATTGTTGATGGGGGGTTTCCTAAATTTAAAATTTACAGTTACTTACTGATGCACTCAGAAGAGAATTTTACTGACGTCGGTTTTTCGAAGTCTGTTTTTCGTCAATTTTAGAGGGTTACATTATGTCGATATTGGACCGGAATAACGTACCCTACATTTTTACATGTTTGCTAGAAAGTAGATATAAGGGTGTCAGCAAAGACATAACTTCCGGACAATGGAGTTAGCTAACGTCTCATTTGTGTTTAAGCCATCGCCGATACAGTTTTATGATCACCCCTACGGTTGAGCACATGGAGATGTGGTGAAATATCGTACACCCCTTATATATATAAATGATGATTTTCTCCTTGTGTTCAATATAGGGTTGCCAACCGTATTCTCAAATATACTCTGCTATACTATAAAATAGGCGTACTTTATCTATGACAGTTTTATACAATATTTCTATATGTGAGAACCTGTTATCAGCCGTCAGGTATGAATTTCTATTGTTATTTGTTATTTAACCCTTAACGACTCGCGCGGGATTTTTTGTACCCCAGTCCAGATTCAAAGTTGTGTCATTCCTCGGAATTTTGGACCTATCTGCTCCAAGCGCCTGGTAGCTTCCTAAAATGCTCATTACTTCGTAATTCACTTGCATGCATGCGTGTACCAGGGTTGCTTTGTTGTGTATGAAGAATACGTCTGAGGTTTTGTAATTATTAAATGCCAACCACTACAGGCGAAGGATGATTCAACTTTGCTAAATGTGAATAACTTCTGATTTATGTACCATCATTCATTCATTCATAATCATCAGATCTTTATGAAATTTAAATGAAAACGCGTTGAGGTATTTTCTTTCCACCAAAAAAGGGTGGCAACGGTATCTCGGAGTAATCTGTAAACAAACCTAATATATGCGACTAATGGAGAACCTCCTTGTATTGAAGATTAGGTAAAATACCGCCTAATAGTGTTCTATTGTTATCATCAAAAATTATTGTAAATTATTTTGCGCAATAAAGAGTATTTGTATTGTATTGTATTGTATTGTATTGTATTGTATTGTATTGTATTGTATTGTATTGTATTGTATTGTATTGTATTGTATTGTATTGTATTGTATTGTATTGTATTGTATTGTATTGTATTGTATTGTATTGTATTGTATTGTATTGTATTGTATTGTATTGTATTGTATTGTATTGTATTGTATTGTATTGTATTGTATTGTAAAAGTATGTGTATGAGTACCCTAATGTATAGGAAATGGTTCCCTGTTTTCTATGTCGCTTCCTATGGATGATGCGATGCGTCGGTGCGAGCTTTGGGTGAGGCGTAAAATCCCCCTCCCCTCCCAACGGAAACCTCCAAACAAATGTAGTTTAATGGAACTATCATCCTGTGTTCTGTTTAAAGGTTTACAGGAATATGGTGTGATCTATTTTGAATTATGAAATAAAAGCTATATGCAGAGTCAGCATTGTGAATGAGCGGTAAATTGTGTGTCATGACGTTTTCCATTGTTATTTTTATTGGACCACGCGTCACTGAGATATATCCGAATTTACACATTAAATGAAAATGAAACAGTAATTTATTTGCAAATGATTTTGGGTATATACATTAGTTGGTATAATTACATAGTCCCAGCATAATCTGCCTCAATACAAGCGTGCAAATATTATTCATGATTTAATGAATTTATGTATATAACATACGTCAAGCATTCACTACAATATTTACCTGCCAAGTATAATTATGTCAATGTTACATTATATGTTAATTATTATTGTTGTCAAATATTATTGTTAATTACTATTATTAAGTAAATTTTCGTCAAGATATTCCTTAGTTGGATAGTAGCACTTTTCGACCAATCATTCACACAATTTCGTTTCAACTATTCACCTGGATATGATTCTTAAATCGTCTGCAGTACGCATTACATATTTTTGCAGTCATACAATTTTAATTTTTTTGTGTTACTGATAATTTAGTCACACAGACCTTTATTTTGTCAGTGGGTCTAACACGCAATCGTTCACCATAGTTTGTCATTGTCATCACAATGTTCTCAAAGATTATTACATCTGTTTTTTTTCATTAGGGGTTAATAAATTAGTGAGGTTAATTAAAAGTAAATAGTTTCCTATATTGCACACCTGTCTGTGGATTATCCTCTCGTTTAGTTTTTTCAATAAAAACTAACTTCTAATTTAGTTCAATAGTAATTCATCTAACTAATATTGCAAATGCGAAATGCGATGTTTCTTTGTTTATTTGTTTGTTTGTTGCTCAATAACGGCGAAACGGATGAACTGATTTTGATGAAATTTTGGTATATAAGTAGAACATACCTTGGATTAAGACACCTTCTTCCTGCCTTCCTTCACCTGCTTAGCCTGCGTGGAGTAACTTTATCGAGGAAATGTCTTTATCCCGTAGGAACTACTCACTTTATCGAGATAAAAAGTATCCTATATCCTAATCCACGGCATATTCTATCTATATACCAAATTTCATATAAATCTGTTCATCCATTTCGGCGTGATTGGGCAACAAACAAATAAACAAACCTCTAAACTTTCGCATCTAACTAACATTATAAATGCGAAAGTTTGTTTATTTGTTTGTTTGTTTGTTGGTCAATCACGGAGAAGCGGATGAACGGATTAGGATGAAATTTGGTATATAGATAGTTCATAGCCTGAATTAAAACATAAATTAGGAGAAGGTTGTCTGGTAGAAATATTATTTTTTATTTTTTTATATGAGAGGGCGGCAAACGAGCATGCGGGTCACCGGATGGAAAGCAATCACCGCCGCCCATGGGCACCCGCAACACCAAAAGGGTCACAGATGCGTTGCCGGCCTTTGAGGAAGGTGTCCACCCCAGAATAAATAGGGCAGCCTGAGCGATGAGGGATTCTCCAGCAGTGCTGGTACCCACCTGGGGTACTAACTCTTTAAATACCGCTACCATTCTGGAGAGAGACTGGAAGGTGGGCCTCCGGCGCCCTCGCTCACCGGACGAAGCGCAGTGGCAAAATGCCACTACTCAGACGTCGGTCTTCTGCGAGAGGGTGGTACTTCCCCGGTCGAGCCGGCCCATTCATGCTGCAAGCTAATAGCTTACAGCGTGGCTCTACCACTACATATATATACACCAAATATATAAATAAATAGCGATAAAACCGCCTGGTTGTACCATTATTATTATTTTTGTTGAAGCTTTATTTATGAAGTGCATTGTAGAATTGTTGTGCAATAAAGTGTACTTGATTGATTGATTGATTGAATACTTTTATCTCCATAAATTAAGTAGGTCCCGCGGCATAAACAAATTTCGGCGATAAATTTATTCCATGCAGGCAAAGCCGCGGGCGGAAAGTTAGTATATAATATTAATTAGATAGTGAGAAGTGTTATAAGTCATCATTAGTAATATACTTTGGTAACACTTTGGTGACTGTAATATTTAAAGCGTAATTATCACATTCAATACTAACAAAAAAAACTGTATTTGACGATGCGTCCCTGAACGTGTTAGGAATAAATAATATAATAAATGAATAAATATCCTTAGACATACACACAGCGCCATCTAGTTCCACAGTAAGCAACTATAGGCTTGTGTTCTGGATACCAGATGGTTGATATACTACATAAATACATTTTTTTTTTGGAAATAAATACTTATTATAAATGAAAACATACATAACTCGGGTACACATGTCCGTATTCATCACACAAACATGCATATGTTTGTGTGATGCCCCTAGCGGGATTCGAATCCGCGACCATTTGGTATAGTGGTCAGAGTTTCTAACCACTACACCAAATAGATACTCTACAAGTCTATCACTAGTGCGTTTTCTGTAAAATATCTATATTAATTTGCCAATACTGCATTTATAAACAGACTAATGAAAAAATCTCCAGACATCTCAAGATTCGTCGTCTCGGAGCAGTTCCTTTTTGATATCGAAAGAAAAACGACAATACACGAGCGCAATTAAACGCTTGAAGCATCCTCTGCGACTTACTGCCGGTTTTAATTAAACTCTGAGTTCGTGCAAATAGGAGTGCGAAATAAGGGTATCGAACGATAGACACTTTCGCACGATGGATTTGAAAGGACGCGATAATTTTTCTAATTCAAACTCAAGCATTTTATTTCAACGTAATATACATGAATCATTTGTTGAATGTCAATTTAAATCTATTGGAAATAAAAATAGGGCTAAGCATTTTTCGGTCAGTCAGTATGTCCAAGCTACCACCGCTTCGGAAAGGGAAATCATCTGTGGGAAAAGAAGCGGCGCAAGAAACCCACAGGATCATTTTCTTTCCTTTTTTTGATATATATGAAAGTATACAACTAATACAATTTTATAATTTTTGGGAGCTGGGCGAAGTATACCAAGCGTTTTTGTCATTCAGGTAGTCACTAATTTTGTAATAACCTTTTTTTGTTAATGTTGTTTTGACATGGTTTTTAAATAGTTTTTCATTTAGATTTAATGATATTCTCAGGTATAAGGTCACCGTAACCGTAAGCTTTCTGATGTGTTATAATGCATTACCATCTCGTCAACCATCTTTGTCTATATTCAAATAAATATACATACATACACGCCTGTTTCCCGTTGGGGTAGGTAAAGACTATTGATTTCTACTTATAACGATCCTGACATACTACGTTTGCGTCTTCCACTCTCATCAAATGCTACACGCTCGTCGGTTTTTTTTTTTAATTATGCACGACGGGTTCGTCCTTGACCTCAATCACACTTGATGTGAAGATGAGGTCGAAGATGGAAGTGTACTGACCCGGAAACCCCAACACATTTGGGTGACTGGCTATTTTATCTCTGACAACCGGAACACTACAATGCTATTAACATTGCTGTTTGGTGGCAGATTTAGATAAGATGGTGGTAGCTAGCCAGGCGGACATTTAAAATGGCCTACCACGAACCAAACTGAGTACTTCCTATCGGATAGTACTTCCTTCCAATACTAAGACACTATTACTGAAACAAATCAATGAGGATAAAACCAGATAACTATACAGTGATTAATGAAAATTAGGATCACAAGTGCTAACGAGTTCCATATAATGTTTATACAAGCTGAGATAATGGGGTATAAGGGTAGGGATAGGAAACTGAGGGGAGGGGGAGTATACAAGATGTTTTAATTATTAGTGTGTGTGTGTATGCATGTATAGAGATAAGCACACAGTCGCAAAGTCACCTGTCTCTCAGTTTATACAGGATACACTTCGGGGAATGTGCGTTGGAATTACATAATCTTATTCCACCATCGCCCTCCCATCATCGGACCACTGGGCGTGGGAAGGGCTTCCATCCGTATATATATATACCGAACATTCGCACTAAAAAGTTCGATTCTTCATTCATCATCCGAACAGCCAAGGCATGTCACTCCCTTCCGGCGTCAGTCTTTCCTGAATCCTACAATGAGTGCAGAGTGAATACGCATATACTGGGATCGCGTGCTTCATCTTCGACCGCATCGTCACTTTCTATCAGGTGAGATTGTCGTCAAACGCGAATCCAGTCAAAAAAAGTCTTTTGTATAAATAAATAATATAAATAAATATTTGGGGCATTACACCAATCATCTAGTCCCAAACTAAGCAAAGCTTGTAATACGGATACTAGATAACGGATAAACATACATAAATATTTATATAAACATCCAATCCGATTCGAACCCGCAACCGTTGGTTTCGCTGATAGGGTGACTGTCCACTACACCAGTCGGTCGTATAATATTGTCCTGGTTTTTTTAATGTGTGTGCTTATATGCAACAAAGTGTTAAATAAATAAATTAATCATCCGCTTAAGCGTTTAAAAACGGTTCACGTCTTATCCGCGCCCGTGTAAAACAAATCTAAACCGCTTCCGCAGCGCCTTTGCGGAAAGGTGAATATTCCCTCAGTATAATCGTAGCTTACGACGCAAAAACATAATCCGACAGGACTCTCTGTAGAATGAAATATCCAGGGAACAACCTAGTTACTACCTTTATAGGTCGTGTGTATTTTGATCATTGTATTTATCAGTATTCGAATATACAGAGCAATGTCTCTGTAATTTACAAGGTTATAATTCATAGAACAAGCGGCCCCAGTGATGTTTTGTAATTCGAATATTTTCTTAGAAAAAGCGTCATTCAAAGCCTCTCCTTCTTGTCATCATCAGCCCGTAAACATCCCACTGCAGGGATATAGGGCCGTCCTTCATATAATGAGGGAGTATGGGCCATACTGATGTTAAGTGAAGATGAGGCCGAAGGTGGAAGCGTACTGACCTGGATACCCAAATATTTGGGGAACTGGCTATCTTATCTGTGACAACCGGAACACAACAATGCCATTAACATTGTTCCTGGGCGGCAGAATTAGATAACACGGTGGTGACTAGCCAGGCGGACATTTAAAATGCCCTACCACCCAAACCGAGTACTAAACATGTACCCCGCTGGGGATCGAACCCTATGTTGTTTACATTGAGCCACGGAGGCGGTTAATTAATTATGTTAGATGATTGATTTTTCCAACCGGTGCTCTGAGTATGTGAAGAATAATTTTTATTTTTAATTAAGTTTTAAGTAGATTATAATAAGTAACCTTCTTACAGTTAGAAAATCATATATTTTGCAAGCCATCTTAAGATTACATACGTGCATACCATACAATCCTGACAAGTTTCTCAATAAAAGAAGGAAGCATGCCGTGGCCCCAATAGTTACCATGTAATACATCCTATGCTAGAAGGCAATACCATAAACAATCTGCGTATCTTTATAATTTAATAAATGAGAAAGTAAACATATATCCATTGACATACCATGATTGCAAGAAAACAGTCAATAGCTATCTAAAGACCAAAAACTATTATGAAATAGAATCTCTTTTGCAATATATTTCCTGAGTATCTTATGTTACTTACCTTCCTTGATATCTAAATTGTACATGCAGCCGAAAACGAATGCTGCTAAACCGATAGACTTCGCATATACAAATTCACAAACATATACACACAAACACAATACACACAGAAACACCATACACACATACATACCTCTACCTCTATATTTTTTTAATTTTATATCTAAAAATAATATTGTTAAAATAAGAATTTAGCTTGTATACCTACTTACCTTCTTGTTTAAAGCATTTATGTAGTTGTAGAAGAGCGGAGCCTCCTAATACAGGTAAACATTTTTACTTAAAAGGAGACCCCTAATGCTGTTATAGATAATAAGAATAAGTTACTTAAATAAACATTTTTGATTTGATTTTTTTTTTGATAATATTAGTGGAAACCTCGAATTGGCTTTCAGTTTTTTGGTGTAAGTGACACTTTGTGAAATAGCTGTTGGTATTCCCAAGAAAATGAAATAAATTACAGTTAATTCAATGGTTATTTTTAATATATTTTTATGTACAATTCTTTGCACCACAACAATAAATTAATTGTCCTTCGAAGTAAATCGGAGTAGTCATCCATTAATTAGAGTTACCAAACGAATTGAAAGTTCTCGGATTATGCTAAAACCTATCAAGTCCCTTTTGGGGAATACGCCATTTTGCTGAATTATCGAAAAACGATTGGACATGGCGCATCTAAAGCTCAATCTTAATCAGACTTCGGAATCCGAGCGAAATTTTCCTTAAAACTCAATTAAAACCGTCTCACTCAACACTTTGTCTACCTGATGAATAGGCCAAGTTCTCGTATCCATTATATCAGGAGACAGGTCGGATTGACCGGGCAACGAACGCCGGTATCGTCAGTTACCGATTCGAAAACTTTTAATTGCTTATCACCTATATTCCTACTGTAATTTAACTAAGCTCAGATTAAAGTGGAACTCTAATTAATTTTATTTGAATCGGATTTCTTGAAGTTTGTAACTTGATTATGAAGTTAGAGATTATGGAAAAACTTAAAAGAAAGCAAACGCGGACTAAGAAAATGAATTTGTGAAGTAATTCTCTATTTTAGAGACGAGACGTCGTCTGGCGTGTTGATATATTACAAGTTTTTATTGAGTTATACCGCATCTGTGACTCAATGGTTTACGCATCGAAGGTCGCGGGTTCGAGGTACAGGTTTACTACTCGATTTGGTTGATGATATGGCATTTTAAATGTCCGCCTGGATAGCTACCACCATCGTATCTAAATCTGCCGCCAAACAGCAATGTTAATTGTTGTGTTCCGGTTGTCAGAGATAAGGTAGCCAGTTCCCCGAATAAGATGGGGTTGCCCGGTCCTGTACGCTTCCACATTCGTCCTCATCTTCACTTAACATCAGGTGTGATTGAGGTCAAGTGCAAACCCGTGGTGCATAAAAAAAAATTTGTAATGTTCGTAAGTTGTCCTTTTCAAAATTTGCGAAGCATTTTTCAACCTGCTGGTATAAGAATGGAATCTATAACGGAATATCGAAACACTGTCCGCCGATTCACGTTTCGTCGAAATCACCGTTGACCGCTGATATTTTACATAGACTTAACTCTTGATAGAATCACGTTTCGTCGAAACCACTACTGACCGATGACATTTTATACAGAACGGACTTTTAATCGATTCACGTTTCGTCGACAGCTTGATTGATCGATGCTCCTTTTTATAGATTCTATGGGAGGTTTGGTTAAGGTTAGGTTAGGTTAACTTTGTTTGTTAATTAGGTTAGGTTATGTTGGAAACATGAGAAACAACGCACGAGCCGAGCGAGCGAAGCGAGCGTGCCGCGGCAGCGGCCAGCGAAGTGCCAGAACAGAATCGCTCCGCTTCATCGTTAATTTTTTGTTTTTATAATATTGTCAATAATATTCTAAAAACCAAAACGTCTGGCAAAAGATGCTTCCGCTAAACATTCGGTTGAACTTGAAACACGGACAGTGTTTCGATGTCCCAAAATTCATCCATCAGAATGAGATGAAATTTGGCATATTTATGTACGGTGACAATGCAATATTATGGTACCATCGAGCTAATATGATGATAGAGTTGGCATGTAGGGAGTGGAACTCCCTGATGGCAAATGTCAGATCTCTCTCTAATATTTTCACATTTTTTGATGACACGGCTGGAAAGAGGAGGGACCTCGTTAACGACTTTCGGTGCTCATATCTCACTACGTATTCACCTGAATAATAAACTCACTTAGGAAGCTTCATGCGATTTTAAAGACCTCTCCAACGATATGGGCTACCTACACCAAATGAGCGCGAATAACTTTTATATAGAGATGTATTTCACGGACCAATAGACAGATATTACATACTTTTATCCCAAATGGGGTGATCAGAGATAGCCCAAATAAGCGTTTGGGTGTGCCAATCATTAAAAGTTTAATGCTTGAAACAGTCGCTGTTGAAACGTACAAATCAATGGATGTTTTTTTTGGTGGAAAGTCCATTAGTAGCCTTTTACGACACCCACAGTAGAAGATGGGTTGTTTTCTTTTCTATTTTAGCTCTGAAAACATACAGTACTGTATATTGCATTATATAAAGTACCAGGAGAGCAGAGGTTCGAAAGAGTTGTTTACTTGTTCATTGCAAATAGTTTGGATGCGGCATTAGTGCATGAGCAATTACGTATGTAAGGTAGACAAACTATCGCATCCACATAGTACTAAGCGCTTTATAAATTGAAATTAAACATTGAGTGGAGCATGAATCGTTAAACAAAGAGCGTGTTCCAACTTTACTGTAACTTTGCACTTAAAGCGAGCCAATCTCTGCTCACAATAACAAACTATCTATAGGTTACGAGGGTGCTATCTGAAAGTACATGTGAAGTAATAAATTGTTATATTTCTATAGAAAATTGTTGTCGAAATAAAAAGTGACATGGCCATTTTTCATTAGGAAATGTTTTTCGTTATCAAGAGGGTTTTTACGGTATTCCATATAAAAATTTTCGACTCCAAAATTTTTCGAAATAAATAGACCGATTCTAATGAAACTTTGTACGTATAAGATACCTTACATAGATCTAAAAAGTTAATAGAAAACATTTTCAAAATATAGAATGCAATTGGATATTTTGCACTTTTACTGTTATGGAAAACTTAAGATAAGACAAGATAATTTATTTGATTTAAATGTAGTTACAAAAGATGTTCCCTTAATATTTAGGTTCATACATTCAGATTTCACAATCATGCAAATTTTACATGTGGAAAAATACGCTTCCACCTTCGACCTTATCTTCACTTAACATCAGGTGTGATTGAGGTCAAGTACGAACCCGTCGTGCAAAAAAAATTTAGTGCAAATGATAGAACACAAGAAAATTTAATCCGCGTGGTCAGAGATATCCCAAACATTAGTTTTTGGGTGTTCTAAACAGATTGAAGCAACATCCACGGTTTACCTTGTGATATATACAGAATTGCACACGTGACGGGGGGTGAGCCCATCGTCGTTGAAACGTGCAAATCTGTAGTCGTTTTTGGTGGAGACTTCCTTAGGCAGAGAAAGGTGGGTTTATTCTATTTGAGCGTTGAAACCACACAGCCTGACCTGTTATTGACGACGTGTTTGGTGTAGTGGTTAGCAACTCTGATCACTATACAAAAAGGTTGCGGCTTCGAATCCCGCTAGGGGCATACATTTGTGTGATGAATACGGCCATGTGTACCCGAGTTATGGATGTTTTCATTTATAATAAGTATTTATTTACAACAAAGAAAATGTATTTATGTAGTATATCAACTATTTGGTATCAACAACACAAGCCTATAGTTGCATGCTGTGGAACTAGATGACGCTGTGTGGATATTTATTATTTATTTATTTATCAATAAAAAAAAAAACAAACAAACAAAAAAAAAACAGCGTTGAGGGAACTATATGAGGCAATAAATAATATTATATACTGACTGATATGACGACCGATTGGTGTAGTGGATAGTGATCCTATCAGCGAAACCAACGGTTGCGGGTTCGAATCCCGCGACGGGTAAATGTTTGTGTGATGAATATGAACATTTATTCCTGAGTCATGGATGTTTATACAAATATTTATGTATGTTTATCCGTTATCTAGTATCCATAGTACAAGCTTTGCTTAGTTTGGGTCTAGATGATTGGTGTAAGTGTCCGAAATATTTATTTTATTATACTATAGTCTTTCGTCTATATTATGTAATATAGTTGGCGTCAGTCTTTGCTGAATCCTACAACCTTGGGATCTTCAAGAGCAGGGTGACTAGGCATCTACTGAGATCGCGTGCTTCATCTTCGGCCACATCGTCACTTCCCATCAGGTGAGATTGTGGTCAAATGCGTATCCAAAATAATACATTTAAAAAAAATACCGGCGACTTATGACGTTTTAAATTTTAGTATAGTTGCAAAATAATTATACGACGTTGCCGATTAGTGCAGTCCGCCATATTGTGCGGCAAATGCCCTCTTGTCGTTCCGCTGTTGGTGGGCGACTGAGCAACCGGCGATTAGTTGATTTGATTTTGTTCGTATTCAGTTAACCATAAAAAAAAAACCAAAGCATACTGCTCACATTCTGTCCTTCCTCCTTATGGCGACTCTTACACAAATTCATTACTAACTTATATCATTGTGAATAAAGTTTAACGAAATACACTAAAAAGATCTCGTTGGATTTTCCACCAAACCTCTCTCCAAATAGCTACACATCCAAGCAATAACCAATGGATGATCCCACAATAAGAAAACCTTTGTAAATAAAAATGTGGCGTGAGAGAGATATTTTTATACGTTCCTCAGGCGTCCATTGAAAGGACGGATGGATACAGAGGATTTGTCATCGAGCGAAGCCCCTCAATGTTGAAGATATAGAGATGAGATACGATGGAACTTGTCGATATTTCTTAACAATTTTATAATTATACTTTTTTTTATATAATTATATTTCTTAACAATAAAAGTTATATACTTTATTTTTTAAAAAAAAGGACAACAACGATCCTGTGGGTTTCTTACGCCGCTTCTTTTCCCACAGATGATTTCCCTTTCCGAAGCAGTAGTAGTTTGGACATGCCGACTGGCAGATAAATGCAATAAACATTTTTTTATTTCCAGTAGATTTAAATTGACATTCAACAAATGATATCATGTATCTTACGTTGAAATAAATGCTTGAAGTTTGAATGCTTGAAGTTTTATCAAATAGCAATTAACCGCCTCCGTGGCTCAATGTAAACAACGTTGGGTTTACGATTCGGAGGTCGCGGGTTCGATCCCCAGCGGGGTACATGTTTAAGTACTCGGTTTGGTTGGTGGTAGGGCATTTATATGTCCGCCTGACTAGCTACCACCATCTCATCTAAATCTGCCGCCAAGCAGCAATGTTAATAGCATTGTTGTCAGTGATAAGATTCCCTCCCCCCCCCATTATTTTATATTATAATATTTCATTATTCATTGTGAAATAGCCTGGTTATGCGAACGGGCTGTTTATGTCCGTGAATGTTTATCATCTAAATAATCTGATACTTTGTAATACGCTTTCTTAATAAGTTTCTGTTTTACAGTATCTTTAAATTTATTGAAAGGAAAATTTTGTATATCAATAGGAACCTCATTGAAAAAGCGTATACATAACCCTTTGAATGAATTACTGACTTTGCGGAGGCGACTTATGTGACCTGCAAGTTTATCTGTATTTCTTGTATTGACATCATTTTTCCTAAATGATGCTATATTTTCTTTATGTATATTAGATTTTCAAAAATGTACTGTTACGAAAAGGTTACAATATTATACTCTTTAAATCTGTCTCTAAGTGACACTGCAGGTCTCAATTGATAAATTGCGCGAACGGCTCGTTTTTGTAAAACAAAGATTGTATTCATATCCGCGGCGTTTCCTCACAGCAAGATATCGATACAAGAGCTTTCCATCAGGTGAGATTGTGGTCAAACGGGTATCCAGTTAATCTTCAAAAAAAAAACGTCAGTACAAAGATTGGATGCACACAAACACAAAATAGGACTTTTAGTGTGAAAATACGATTTAAAAGGTTACACCAGCCACTTGAAGTTTTTGAATCAGTATCATTTTCAACTTAATCCCTCTAGGTCTGAGAAAAAGGGCCTTGATACTCGGACAGACAGACAACGGGCCTTCAAAATTTTGTCGACTCTCGTACACAAGTACGAGTAACAGGGTACGAGTCGGTAACAGGATAGAGTAGCTAGTACGAGTACCTTAAAGATTGTTCTTTAAGGTATTCGTACTATAGCTATTCTATCCTGTTACCGATAGATATCCGATATCAGCTCTAGGGGTTTACATTATACATATAGGTAGATATAGATAACTGTTGAGAAATACCCAATGTTACATTTGTAATTCTAAATTTAAATGAATTCGAGAATCTAGTTTTCGTTATCTCTTCAATAACTTTTCTATTTCAGATAGGTAGGCTGGCTAGACATCATTCATGATGATGATGATGCACATACTTGATCTCAATCATATCTGATGTTAAGTGAAGATGAGGTCGAAGTCGAAGTCGCCCCGGAAACCCCAAACACATTTGGAGGACCGGCTATCTTATCTCTGACAACCGGAACACAACAATGCGCTATTAACATTGCTGTTTGGCGGCAGATTTAAATAAGATGGTGGTAGCTAGCCAGGCGGACATTTAAATGCCGTACCACCAACTAAACCGAGTACTAAATATATACCCCGCTGGAGATCGAACCCGCGACCTCCGCATCGTAAACCCTATGTTTACATTGAGCCACGGAGGCAGTACAACACCTCATTAGCGTCGGATGTTAAAAGTAAAGTACTTGAAATACGTAGGCAATTACAAAATTCACGCCAAGGCCTTTCCGGTCGGTTTCTAGAATCGGAATCGTTGAATCTCGTTCACGCTTCGCTCAGGGAGCTACTTCATGGAACTCACGAACGAATGAACCTTCATCTGCTGTTTTATGTATTTTCCACAAAAATAAAACCGGCCAAGTGCGTGTCGGGCCACGCGCAGTGTAGGGTATCATACGGTCACAATATGCGGACTTAAAACTTTTTGTTGTTTGATAAAGAATTTTCAACGGGAAGTACATTTTATAAGTATTTCGACTGTTACTCGATAATGTGTGAGGTCTACTTATTATTATTTATTAGGATCTCTCCATGGCTCTCTGTCCCGGGCCTCCTCCGACCAGTTGGTTAGGAACTTATCCAACTCATCCCGCCATCTCCTTCCAAGCCTACTTGGCTGTGATAAATTTACTTTTCACTTCGTTATATATATGTATATATACTATGAATTTTTCCACGTACCTATATTAAACGACCGACGACCTGTTCGGTGTATATATAGTGGTTAGCAACTCTGACCACTATACCAAAAAAAGAAAATTGCGGGTTAAAATCCCGCTAGGGGCATACGTTTGTGTGATGAATACGGACATGTGTACCCGAGTTAAGGATGTTTTCATTTATATAAGTATTTATTTATAAAAAAAAATGTATTTATGTAGTAATATTAACCATCTGGTATCCACAACACAAGCCTATAGTTGCTTACTGTGGAACTAGATGGCGCTGTGTGTATGTCTTGAGGATATATATATGTATAACAACCGTTTAGCTAGCAGTACAGGACAAGACCGTTAGCTGACTCTAACAAAAATTTGTATTTTGACGCTTAATATAAACACGATGGAGTACAAAAATAAAAGAAAATTCGTCCCATTTCACTTGACTTCAACTTTCAGGTATGTATCCATACCAATCTCTGACCACCTCAATCTTTTGGCTCTGGAGTCAACCTCCAACCCAAATTTTGGGCGCTCCATAGAATCGAATGCTAAAACAGCAGCTAAGAAACTTGGCATTCTCCTTAAGGTCTGGCGATATTTTACGCCGAATCAGCTTTTGGTACTTTCGCAGGCATGGTATAGGTACTGCTGTCACCTTTGGGAAGGTTCAACCAAGTACCAGCTGGCTGCACTCGATTTTGTGGAACGACGTGCCAAAAGACTCATTGGTGGCCATTCGATCACTGCTAAATTGCAGAGTCTCGATCAACGTAGCAAGGTCGCCTGTCTCTCAGTTTTTTACAGGATGCACTTCGGTGAGTGTGCGTTGGAATTATACAATCTTATTCCACCATATATGGGTTGATGTTTACTGTGGAACCCTAAAAATGGTCGAACTTCGTTTATTTTCTCTCAAGGCATCCCAATAAAACAAGCTAAAATGTTACCCTGAATTCGAATTCGCTATCCGCCGATCTCTTACTAACTAAATTACGCACTAACCTAGCAACCGGGGAAAATTAAGACCGTCCTATTTAAAATTCTCTCTCTGTGCGCAACGAATTCCTCACAGCTGAGCTGTCACTATATTTTTCCGTATCTTCCCTCCTTTTCGAGCTTCAACATTGATAAATAAGACTTTCCCGTTCGTTTTTAATAAAAAAAATTTTGTCAGCATTTTGCATTTGAAGGGAATAACGACGCGTTTTGGATTCAAAGAAATCAGCTATTATTTTCCTTAATCTTTATTATCTGTCCTGAAATGTAGCTACTTACTGATGCTTCTATGATTTCCTTATTGTTTCGAGATCACGTAACAGCCACCATAGAACGCGAACCGACTTCAACCTCATTATTATTACCCTTTACGATTATTAATAACAGATTATAAAAGAAATCAATTTTGTTATTTCATTGCCCAACTGCCCAAGCAGGAGGGTAAAGTTTTTCGGGTGTATGTATCTTTTTTTATGCATTACGGGTTGGTACTTGATCTCAATCACACCTGATGTTAAGTGATGATGAGGTCGAAGGTGGAAGCGTGCTGATTCGGAAACCCCAACACACTTGGTGGACTGGCTATCTAATCTCTAACAACCGGAACACAATAATGCTATTAATATTGCTGCTTGGCGGCAGATTTAGATAACAAACAACATATTCTTTATTGTACAACAATAAGAAACATAAGAAAAGTAAGAAAAAGGGGATAGTACAATTACAGTAGAACAGTACGAAGGGGATAAGATGGTGGTAGCTAGCCAGGTGGACAATTAAAATGCCCTACCACCAACCACACCGAGTGCTTAAATATGTACCCCGCTGGGGATCGAACCCGCGACCTCCGAATCGTAAACCCAATGTTGTTTACATTGAGCCACGGAGGCGGTATGTATGTATGGCGCATCCCGTAGCCTAAACGTCTCGACCGATTTCGAGTTGCATATAGTATCGTTAGATTCGTCTTGGTACACGGAGTGTCATAGAATATATTTTATGTTAAAGAATTTAACATGGCGTCCACATTTATTGGTTCTGAAATACTTAAATAGTTATTTAGACCGGATGAGTTTTTTTACTGTAGGTAAGTGAAATAGACGATATTGGCATAGGTAGTTTAATCTTTTTTTTTTCAAAACCATTTTATTTATTTATTTAACACTTTATTGTATATAAGCATACACGTCAAACGAAACAAAACACAACAGGAGAATATTAAAATATACAAAAGGCGAGCTTATCTCTATAAGAGATCTCTTCCAGCAAACCTCAGTAAGGAGACAAATTGATGAGGTAACGTAAAAGTAGACAGCGAGTAGGTACACTTACAAAAACAGTAGTTATAAACAAACATACAACTAATAAATAGAGAAAATAACAACCATGTCGATGACATACATACTTAAATTATGGTGTTGTTATAATATAAATAAATATAATAAAATATATAATCTAATATGATGAAAATAAATACAAAACCTTTAAATGAATATGAATATACTTAAACAAATGTACACAAATAATAATAATAATCTAAACCTACTTCGAATAAAGCGTAGTGCGGTCGCGTTTGTAGCCTATTACACATAATAACATTATTAAATTAAATAAATAAAGAAAATTTAAGAGTAAACATGAGTTACTAATAAATAGAAACCTTACGAATTCCGCCAGTCGCCTATCAATCTAAGGCCGACGCGTGCGTTTTAGAAAAAAAAAAAAAACTACCTATGCCAATAACTTCTATACCGACTATGTCCTACTTCTTCCTCACGGTAAATAAACTCATCCGGTATAGTTGGTAGGACATTTGTGATAAATTAAAAATAAGCGTAACAACAACAGAATCAGAATCAGAATTTATTTATTGCATACAACTGTGTTACAAAGATGTTGTTACATTGATTGGTAGGTACTTTATACAGTTTACCCATTTAGGGTGTACAACTTATTTCATTGTATAAAATATAATAATTAACAATTTAAAAGTATTACAAACATGTCACTAGATAAGTTAAATATCAAGGTTACAAAATTTTAAATAAAGTGTCAAAATTAACTATCAAAGTATTCATTCAACGACCGATTGGTGTAGTGTATAGTGACCCTGTCAGCGAAACCAACGGTTGCGGGTTCGAATCCCGCGAGGGGTAAATGTTTGTATGATGAATACGAACATTTATTCCCGAGTCATGGATGTTTATATAAATATTTATGTATGTTTATCCGTTATCTAATATCCATAGTACAAGCTTTGCTTAGTTTGGGACTAGACGATTGGCGTACGTGCCCCAAATATTTATTTATTTATTATTATTTATATAAAGAAAGTAAGCCAATTACAGGTCGTCAGTAATAACAACAAATTAGCATTAGAAAGTACAGCGCTATGGTGACTTACGTGTTGACTGCATACCTTTATTTATCTAGTATATGTACTTAGTGATTAATCTATTCACACAAATCTCACTCATTTCACTGAAAAAAAAACCAATCCATTACGTTACATAGCATTTTACCTCTGCATCTAAATCTGTGGTTACTGTGAAACTTTTCAAATAAATTACAGAGGTGGCGCTAGTGCGCGTCATATCTGGAACGCTGGAAACGTGAGAGCAAAAAGGCGACGAACGTATGCAGGGTGTCCCAGAAATAGTGAATCAAACTACTGCTATGGGAGGTAGCTTGACTAATGTCCTATACATATAAAATAAAAAAAAAAATAAAACGCACATGACCATCAAAAACAAGAGATGTCCGAAAAACGGGAAAAATCATCAAATTTTATTAAGTTTCCAGCTCTAATTATTGCGTTTTGGGTTTCTTTGTACATTTGTTAGAGGTTGCTTCGACAGATTGTTAATATTTTTCAAAAAATAATGTCTACACTTGGAGTACCTACGGGTCTTTTTTTTTTTCTAGCTAGCTATCACCATCTTATCTAATTCTGCCGCCAAGCAGCAATGTTAATAGCATTGCTTTGTTGTCAGAGATAAGATAGCCAGTCCCCCAAATGTGTTGGGGTTTCCGGGTCAGTACGCTTCCACCTTCGACCTCATCTTCACTTAACATCAGGTGTGATTGAGGTCAAGTACGAACCCATCGTGTATAAAAAAAAAATCACTTAATTTAATTGTTTTTTTCTGAAGCGAATTATTAGACAGATTTGTTGGCCGCCCCTGGTGTATAGGATCTTGGTGGATTGCCACATTATGTTCGCCTAAAATAAGTGCCAAGTCTCCACATAGTAGCACAAATTGTTATTTGTTTGTTTATGGTTACATTATTGTTCTTAAATACTAAAGCTTACCTGTCTGACTTCGCTTTCAACACCATTGGCTAGGTATTGTGTTTGTCTCAGATTTGGTGCAAGCAGTTGCCTGTGAACAAAGAAACATTTCGTTTTAATGTTTGTTCGAAAATAGTTTGTCATTGACTCGGGTTGTATTTTATACATAACAAAAATTAGAAGCGCAATCCTCCGAAATTATATCATAAGGATTATTAAATATCCTTATAATAATATCCTTAAGTCATACACACAGCGCCATCTAGTTCCACAGTAAGCAACTATAGGCTTGTGTTGTGGATACCAGATGGTTGATATACTACATAAATACATATTTTTTTTGTAAATAAATACTTATTATAAATGAAAACACCCACAACTCGGGTACACATGTCTGTATTCATCTCACAAACGTATTTTTTTTTTATGATGGTTGACAGAATCTCACCTGATGGGAAGTGACGATGTGGTCGAATATGAAGCACGCGATCTCAGTAAATGCCTATTCACTCTGCTCTTGAAGATCCCAAGGTTTGTAGGATTCAGGAAAGACTGACGCCGGAAGGGAGTTCCATGCCTTGGCTGTTCGGATGATGAATGAAGAATCGAACTTCTTAGTGCGAATGTTCGGTATATTAACCTATATACGGATGGAATCCCTCCCCACGCCTAGTGGTCCGAAGATGGAAGGGTGACGGTGGAATAAGATTATGTAATTCCAACGCACACTCCCCGAAATGTATCCTGTAAAAAACTGAGAGACAGGGGACTTTGCGACGGTCTTCAAGGCTCTGCAATTTACGTATGCACCTAGCGGGATTCGAACCCGCAACCTTTTGGTATAATGATCAGAGTTCCTAACCACTACACCAAACAGGTCGTCGATTATTATATAAATTATTAAGAATTATGTCACAATTTATGTTCTAATGCTAGAGTTTAGTAAATATCTATTCAAAATTATGCATTTATCTATTTTCAAATTTCAAGTAAGCTGAAATTATTTCGATTATTCATTTAACAATTTTTTTATTCTATACTGGGGTCTTCTTCTTCAATTTAAGAGCTATGCTCTTGTCGGTGGCGTAATGGCTACGGCTCTCTACTTTCCGCCCTCGTTTTAACCTCTTGGTACGACACGACATTCACCTTTTCTTTCACTTGATCAAAGTAATTACGCCTCCTCTCCTCTTTTTCCTTTAATCTATCCCTCAAGTATGTTCTTCAAAAAAATATCGTGTCGTATTAAGTGACCTATCATCTTTTCTCTCCGGTTCTCAACTGTGGCTAACAGGCATCTCTTCTCCTTTACCATCATTAACACCTCTTCATTTGTTCTCTTCTCGGTCCAGCTTATCCCCTCCATTCGTCTCCAGCACCACATCTCGAATGCCTCTAACCTTTCCCTATCCCTTTGTGTTAAGGTCCATGTCTCACAGCTGTATAAAGCTATACTGTACTGGGGTGGGGGAGTAAAAATCAATTTTGCTCCCGCTGCATAGATCAAAGTTTACACTATTTAGAGAAGTGGGGTGAAAAAAATATTTTGAACCATTTCCCATACGTAAATTAAAAAAGTCTTCGAAAATAATTAGGTACGTACAATAATGAAATTTGGAGAACACTAGACTCTACATGATTTTTCTTATCGTTTCTAACTAAACAAACCAGACACAGCTTGATGTCTTACGGTATCTTACTGTGGGGAAATGCCGCGGATATAAATACAATCTTTGTTTTACAAAAACGAGCCGTTCGCGCAATTTATCAATTGAAACCTGCAGTGTCACTTAGAGATAAGTTTAAAGTGTATAACATTCTAACCTTTTCGTCACAGTACATTTTTGAAAATCTAATGTATGTCAAAAAAAATATAGCATAATTTAGGAAAAATAGTGATAAACATGATGTCAATACAAGAAATAAAGATAAACTTGCAGGTCACATAAGTCGCCTCCGCAAAGTCAGTAATTCATTCAAAGGGTTATGTATACGCTTTTTCAATAAGGTCCCAGTTGATATACAAAATCTTCCACTTGATAAATTTAAAGATACTATAAAACAGAAACTTATTAACAAAGCATATTATAAATATCAGACTATTTAGATGATAATCATCCCTGGACATAATGGGATTGTTCGCATGCCAGGCTATTTCACGATTAATAATGAAATATAAAAACCTTTTTGTAATATAAAAACCTTTATGTAAAATCAAAACCTGATTTTAAAAGAGCAACCCTTCGAGTTTCTTGCTTGTTCTTCTCAGGGGAAAATTGCATTTTGAACAAGCAGTAGCTTAAAAAATGTAAAATTGACTATTTTAAGTGTACTCTGTGTACCTACAAAATAAAGCATTTTTGACTTTGACTTTGACTTTGACACTTTGCCGTATTTTTACAAAACTGTTATCCTTTGTTAAACACTTTCAAACAATATTACCAGGGCAGCATAAGTATACAAAGTAATAAATTATTATGCTCCTACAATAGATCGGAAGTTATTGCCTAATTACAACAAACTTGAATACAAACAACATAATACTAAACAAAATACACTTGATGGTACTTGTGTTGTAAGGAACGCTCCGAAAATTACTTTTAGAAGGTCCCCTAAGTTTTCTGATTGCTTTAATTCGGTGAAAACAATCCAGTCTTGCCTTGGATTGGTGTAAATGAGTGTTCATCTAAAAGCGCTGAATTTTAAAGCTAATCCAACTGAAAATAAAATACCTTATCCATACATATAATAAGACCGCGTTTATCAGTTCCCAAACTAAGTTTGTACTCTGGTAACTAGGTAACGGACAAACATAGGTACATAATATTTATATAAATAGCCAAGATTCGGGAATAGAAGTTCGTATTCATATTCGAAATTCAAACATTTGACGACCTGTTTGGTGTAGTGGCTAGAAACCTTGATTGCTTTACCAAAAAGGTCGCGGGTTTGAATCCCACTAGGGGCATAAAGAATTTTTTGGGGGAAAAATTCTCGAAATAAAGGGGGAAAATTAATTAAAGAAGTTATTGTTTCAAAAATATTTTTAATAATTAATTGGAAATGAGATGTTAAACGTTTTTAAAGATATCTAGTTTTTTTAGAAAAAAAATTAATTTTAAATTTATTATGAGATTAAAAAAATTTTTTTTTTTTTGGAATTAAAAATTAATTAAATAATTTAGGGGATAAGCTTTAAATTAAAATATTATAGTTATTATATATATATTAAAAATTTTAGAATTTGTATTGTTAAAAAATTATAATTTATTATAATTTTTTTTGTGATGTTTGTATGATGAATGCGGCCATGTGTTCCCGAGTTATGGATGTTTTTCATTTATTTATGCATTTATTTACAAAAAAGAATGTATTTGAGTAGTTTATCAACCATTTGGTATCCATAATACAAGCCTAGTTGCTTAGTGTGGAACTAGATGGCGCTGTGTGTATGTGAAAAGATATTTTTTATTTGCCCCTAGCGGGATTGAACCCGCAACCCTTGGATTTGTAGGCAAGGTCACTTACCCACTACACCAATCGATCATGAAATGAACGATTTATGTATGTTTATCTACCCCCATGCTATAAATCCGCTATAATACTTTATGAAACAGTTACGGTGTTGCTAACATTAAAACAACAAGTGTCATATAGTAATCATAATAACACCCGAACGAGTGTTATAATGTTATACCACAGATTACTAATAAGTTACTGTTATACTAACAACTGCAACTCCTTTGGTTATTAATTGATTTTTAAACAGTTTCCATCCCTTCCACGCAAAGAGAATCTACCCATAAAACAGCCGCATTCTCACGACTCAATTCGTGGTGTTCGTGAATTTCAAAAAAATAACGTTCTCTTTAAATCCTAAGGATCAACTGTGATCAAATTGACATTACACTATTTTTTCTGCAAAGGCAAGCTAGGCAAACGAAAGATGTTTATACAGCCTATAAATTTCGAACATTTTACGTTCCGTTTTAGTTGGGGTAATTACCGGTTTTTTAATGTTCTGCGTGAAACGAATAAAAATATTCATTTCATATTAGATGTGCAACACCGAAGACTAGTGATTCAAAAATGCAGAATGCGACTCGGAAGTTGACTACGACATTAGTCGTATGCGACGATACAGAGTCACACGAGCGTTTCAAAAATAAAGCTCCTGCTGACCTTCTATATAGTTGGGTGCGTTAGTAACCATTAAAGTGTCAAAATAAAATACACCCGAAAATTCAGCTGCAAAAGCGCCCGGTTGCCACCGAAAACGGGTCCCGCAATAATTTGTTGCTTACGAAGGGAAAAGTTTCGCTCGGGTCGCAATTTTAGCAGCTTATTACCAGTTCGCGGATATCCCTGTGTGTTTTGTGTTTAGCGAATCGATTACGCAAGTTTGGCTTTAACTTAAAGTTAAGGACTTTGTTCGAACGGATCTCCATACAAGAGCAGAATAGGTAACCGCTTAAACCTTAGAAAATATGCCAAATACACTTTGCACACGCTTTTATAACTAGAAGTAAAAAGTCATTTAAAAGTAATTTCATAAAAATTTCATTACAATCTGTGTTAAAATGGTTTCTGCACACAACTAGACGACGACGACCTGTTTGGTGTAGTGGTTAGCAACTCTGACCGTTATACCAAAAGGTTGCGGGTTCGAATCCCGCTAGGGGCATATGTTTGTGTGATGAATGCGGACATGTGTACCCGAGTTATGGATGTTTTCATTTATAATAAGTATTTATTTACAAAAAAAAAGAAATGTATTTATGTAGTATATCAACCATCTGGTATCCACAACACAAGTCTATAGTTGCTTACTGTGGAACTAGATGGCGCTGTGTGTATGTCTAAGCATATTTATTATTATTATTTATTGTATCGTGTTCACAATAAACTATTCTTATTCTAAAATGTAATGCACAACTTGGTGACACGCGTATATTCACCTCAATTCAGTCATGGACTTATATACTATATCTAGTTACCTACTTATCTAGGTAAGGTAGAGATTTGTCATACATTAAACGACACCAAACACAACGGTATGGCGGTAGTTCTTTAAACAAAACGCTAGATGGCGCTAACGGTATTTTAAACTACCCGCGGTTGTTCTTACTTGAAATCATTAGTTTAACTATTGGACAATGCGGACGAAGTCACGGGTTCAGCTAGTTATCAATAAACCCCATATTAAATTAAAAATATAACACATAAAAGCATACAGAAATAAAAAAGAACGCTAGACAATACATTCAATTATAGAATATTAAATTCCTGCACGCATTTGTTGAATGATACCGTACTGACTATTGCCGGTGACCCGCGTTCGCAAACAAAGGCTCCGATGACAGACCGAATTATTGAGAGGCTTTAGAATACAATGGTGGCTGGTAATCATGTTCGGATGACCGGAACCGATAGGAAGCAAATATTTAGTCTTTGATTACATAAAAAACACACACGTGATGCCAAAATACACAAAGAGGAATTCAGCTATTTTGAGAGGCTTTTTGGCGGGATCTCGGCGAGTGAAGTAGCATTTTTGTTTATAAATCTTATAATTTGTGCATTCTGACTTTTGAAGATTAATAATGGCAGAATATTGTGCAGCATAAGTTAGTAATGGTGTATAAGTGAAGGGAAGTGTAAATTAAAGTGCGTGACGAAGCTTTCGGGTTCCCACAAGAAGCCGCCAAAATCTTTTGTAAAGCATTCTGCCACTTTACTGAAGAATGATTTGACCGTGACTAGACTCTGTATACGCCAAGTATACGATTACTTGTTTTGACTGAGACTGACTTATAAACTGAAGAAATAAGAGAAATAAGACACGGCTGTATGGGCTTAGATCCCTTTGCCTTCTCCGAGAGGAGTGAATAAAACAACACACGCAGCAATTTTGACAATGTCAGGCTTTTTGGCGGGAACTCGGCGAGTGAAGTAGCATTTTTTTTATAATTCTTATAATTTGTGCATTCTGACTTTTGAAGATTAATAATGGCAGAATATGGTGCAGCATAAGTTAGTAATGGTGTACAAGTGAAGGGAAGTGTAAATTAAAGTGCGTAACGAAGCTTTCGGGTTCCCACAAGTAGCCGCCAAAATCTTTTGCAAAGCATTCTACCACTTTACTGAAGAATGACTTGACCGTGACTAGACTCTGTATACGCCAAGTATACGATTACTTGTTTTGACTGAGACTGACTCATAAACTGAAGAAATAAGAGAAATAAGACACGGCTGTATGGGTTTAGATCCCTTTGCCTTCTCCGAGAGGAGTGAATAAAACAACACACTCAGCTATTTTGACAATGTCAAAAACCTGTGTTATTGTTCGAAATTGTATGTGATAGAAATTGAGATTGGTTTTTTTCTAGCTCAAATTTACATTTTGTAATATATTATAAATGCGTAAGATTGGATGTTTCTTTGCTTATTTGCTTTGAATTTTTTGGATGGAATTCGATATACAGGGTGAATTTTTTAAGTGGGCCTGAATGGCAAATCCTAAACTATGAGAAATAGCGAAAAGTACTCAAAGGAGCATCGGGCCCGATTTTGATGAAAACTAAAACTGCAAACAAATATTCCGTCCAGTGGCTCATTGGAGGAATTAAGATTTATTTTTTTATACAAAAAAAAAACAAAAATCTCTATGACCTTTACGCGAGAAGTCTAAAAACTAATTATAAATAACACATAAAATGCTTTAATTACTGTTATTTACGACCGGTTAGTGTAGTGGATAGTGACCCTGTCAGTGAAACCAATGGTTGCGGGTTCGAATACCGCGACGGATAAATATTTATTACCTATGATGAATACGAACGAGTCATGGATGTTTATATAAAAAAAAAATACTTTTATTTCTCCTGTAATAGTATATAACAGTATTGAGGCATCCCCAGAGAGTAAAATATAATACTCGTGTTGGGGTTGACTCGTTCGTTCCCCGAACATAATTGGCGGTAAATATAAATATTTATGTATGTTTACCCGTTATCTATTATCCATAGTACAAGCTTTGCTTAGTTTGGACTAGATGATTGGTATAAGTATCAGATATATTTATTATAATTATGGTAAATTGTTAATTTTCGAGAATTTCATATTATTGACGAAACCGGCCACTTTTTTTTATTATCGTGGAAAATAACACCCGTCAAGACTATTTAAGTATTGTGAACTGCACTTGAGGAACCTAAATATCTTTTTAGGTTCCTCAAGTGCAGTTCAGAGCGATTTTTTTGATTTATTCTGTACCTATTTAAAAATAAATCTGAATTTATCCAAAGAGGGCGCCACTAGACGAAATAAACCCTCATAAATCTTAATCTGTTTCCAGGAAACAAAATTAGTAACAGATTAAAAAAACAGCTATCTAAGTTAGCGTTTATTCGTAACAAAATCTAGATAATCAAACGTTGAAAACAAAACGCACATGTTCAACAAACCCCGCGTTTCGTTCATGAATGTTTTTTTAACTTACTTTCGCCTCGTTTGCGCTGCAAACATTATTAAACGTGAAACGGAACGGCATATTCGGTTCTTTTGCTGAACAACGTAGCGTCCCGTTTCACGGAGTAGAGCTCGGTTATTATTCTGTGTACAGCCAGCTTTATGATTTCGGTGCTTGCTATGCACTGAATGAGTATACTGGCTTTGGGCTTATGACCGTTTTTTTTGTTACAGTATGTTGAGAATTAAAAAGTTTATTTTTACTGTGTGTTTATTTTTAAGTTTTCACCGCCTCCGTGGCTCAATGTAAACAACATAGGGTTTATGAATTGGAGGTAGCGGTTGCGATCCCCATGGTAGGGCATTTTGTCGACCGATTGGTGTAGTGGATAGTGACCCTGTCTGCGTAACCAACGATTGCGGGTTCGAATCCCGCGAAGGCTGAATGTTTGTTTGATGAATACGAACATTTGTATTGTACACGCTTTACTTAGTTTGTATCTAGATGATTGGTGTCTGATCTAAGTCTGCCGCCAAACAGCAATTATTTCCGGTTGTCAGAGATAAGATAGTCAGTCCTCCGAATAAGATGGGGTTTTAGATGCAGTACGCGTCTACTTTCGACCTCATCATAGCTTTACCTGTCTATACTGAAAATGATCAAATATGGTAAATAAACTGGCCCCTCATTTAGTCTTTTATTTTAAAAACCCGTACACATCGGGCCACGCATTACTGCGGTACGGCCAAGGAAAGACTGGACATACTCATACAACGCCATTAAACATATTAGTACCCATGATTTTTGATGGGGGTTAATAGATTATTTAGTTAGGTTTGAAATTAAAATAAACACCTTGTTGGAAATAAAAAAATAAATACAAATATGTAAACGTAATTTTTTTTTTTCGTTTTATTCTCTCCTCTCGGATAAGGCAAAAGGATCTGAGCCCGTACAGCCATGTCTTATTTCTTTAGTTTATAAATCAGTCTCAGTCAAAGCAAGTAATTCGTCGTATACTTGGCGTATAAAGAATCTAGTCACGGTCAAGTCATTCTTCAGTAAAGTGGCAGAATGCTTTACAAAAGATTTCGGCGGCTTCTTGTGGGAACCCGAAAGCTTCGTTACGCACTTTAATTTACACTTCCCTTCACTTGTACACCATCACTAATGTTTACACAATATTCTGCCATTATTAAGCTTCAGAAGTCAAAACTTCACTCGCCGAGATCCAGCCAAAAAGCCTCTTACATAGACTGTTAAGTCTACTAGTATCGCCTCCGCAAAGTCAGTAATTCATTCAAGGGGTTATGTATACGCTTTTTCAATAAGGTTCCTGTTGATATACAAAATCTTCGTTTCAATAAATTTAAAGATACTATAAAACAAAAACTTATTAAGAAAGCATATTATAAAATATTAGATTATTTAGATGATAAACGTCCATGGACATAACCAGCCCGTTCGCTTAACCAGGCTATTTCACAATTAATCGCCGAGATTCCATCAAAAAGCCCTGTAAACATCATAGGATAGTCACAATTGTGACAAAGCTAAAAGATGAATAAAATTAGTAATTAATAAACCTGACTGTAAGAAGGTCAATTTATAAGCAATGCACTAAAAAGACCGACCCCTACAATTTACAATTTAGAACCAAAAATCTGTTTCTTGTTTTTTAAACAACTTTCTAACGACATTGGAGTTCTTGAGACAAATCTAACGTTACCTTTACAGTTGAAATCCATCCAGACGTTTTGAAGATATCAGGTAATAAAGAAATTTACAAATATAAAGATACGCGCGAAAAATATAACCCTTCCTTGGCAGTCGGGTAAATACGGCCTGCGTAACTATAATATGTATGTTTCCAATATCCCACTGCTCAAATGATAATCATGCACATAACCAGCTTGTTAACATTTATTAAAGAAATATAAATACCTTTTTGTAATATAATAAGATTGGGTTTCCGGGTCAGTACGCTACCACCTTCGGTCTCATCTTCACTTAACATCAGGTGTGATTGAGGTGAAGTGCTAATCCGTTGTGGATATATAAAAAAAAAAAAACTATTGAAGTATTTAAAAACCAAATAATCGTGCTGGCGCCATGTTGGATTTTTTAACATAAAATATATCCAATGACATTTTAGGGATCAAGATCTGTTTTTGAAATAGCAACCCGTCGAGTTTCTTGCTAGTTCTTCTCAGGGGAAAATTTTGAACAAGCAGTAGCTTAAAAAAAATTAAAATCTGAATATGTTGAGTGTACCTACAAAATAAAACCTTTTTGCCTTTGACAAAACAATGAGGCTACAACCCTCGATCCGAGACTTCCTTTAATTCAATAGTGCATTTATTTTCAGTCGGGTTGCCATCAAAGTCCTTAGTTGCCATGGCGACCGACCTCCTTTCAGATGCCTCCAAGCGTAGCTAATGTCCGCCTTAGGTGAGGAGCATACCTCTGTGACTCGAGACACGGTAGAAATACCATGTTAAGTCATCCTCCTGATGTAATCATCGTATTTCTCATTTGGGTCACTTTCAGTTTTAGGGTTGAGTGAATTCATAAACTTGTTCGTAAGTGGTCGGACTTAGTATAAGATTTCCTTTAAAGTAGCGAGTTCTAGAAACGACGCACTTTGCTAACTATGACGCGTTAAGAGAATCAGTGGTGCCCTCATTGAATAAATTAAGATTTCCTTTTAAATATAGAACAAATTAAAAATATTGCTCTAGTAATAAAGCTATTTAGGTATTTGACGACCTGTTTCGTGTAGTGGTTAGAAACTCTGTTGCTATACCAAAATCGATCGGGTCGGTCGGAAATTTTTTCAATAGAATTCGGCTATGATTCATTTTGGAAAGTCATCAGTAAGCAGGAATTACACGAATTAAATTTCACCCTGTATATTGAAAGTTTAGAATACCTCCGAATGATTATGTCATCATCCAAATACATCAATCAACTGATTTTCACCATCAGCAGAAACATGGCTAATAACCTATTCCCTCAACCAAAAAACCGCATTCAAGTCAGATCACGCATTACTGAATACACGCACACTATAAACCGCCTCCGTGGCTCAATGTAAACAACATGGGTTTACGATTCGGAGGTCGCGGGTTCGATCCCCAGCGGGGTTCATGTTTAAGTACTCGGTTTGGTTGGTGTTAGGGCACTTTAAATGTCCGCCTGGCTAGCTACCACCACCTTATCTAAATCTGCCGCCAAGCAGCAATGTTAATAGCATTGTTGTGTTCCTGTTGTCAGAGATAAGATAGCCAGTCCCCCAAATATGTTGGGGTTTCCGGGTCAGTAAGCTTCCACCTCCGACCTCATCTTCACTTAACATCAGGTGTGATTGAGGTCAAATACCAACCCGTTGTGCATAAAAAAAAACTCTTCTTTTAAAAAGCAAAAACGCTGGAAAGCACAGCGTCGCAAGTCTATCAATAAAGTTGACGGATAACCTGATAAAGGTCGCGGGAAGTCACTTGACGTAGACCGCTTCCTACCAGTAGCTATGAAAGTATATGGCCAAAGTTCAGCGGTGGACGTCATGTAGCTGATATGATGATTAACTATGCAGTTGTGCGCAAGAGCGGTTTGGGATGGAATACACTGTAATAATAATGGAGGCACTGATTCGATGCAACGTACGCTCTATTAATATTGCGAGGAATGAGTACGACGATACAGTTAAAAGGTATGGGCGGAAGCGGGACAGACAAAATTCGAGGCGGTAAAAACAAGTGTCATTTCCATAAGCGTATTACTGTGCTTCGCATTTGTTATTCGTTTTTGATTTTCATTTATTTTATCACCGATATTGTGACCGATCATTTGTAGGACGTGGGCGTTGAAATATTGCAATCAGTACCTTCCATTTTTCTCCTACAAAAAATCGGTCAACGATTGTCGGCCGTGGGCGGGAAGCCTTATCCTCCGACATGTACAAGTCTGCTGGACCGATAGGTGCGAGGACCACCATCATTTACACTTCTTACGGCGACCAACTTCTTATATTACACCTCATCACCTCCGTCTACCGTCGGCATCCCAGGTGGCATCCATCCACCCGTCGCATGGTAGGGCACATATCCCCTCCCAGTAAGAGACTGTGGCCCCCCAGTGGGGACATGTAAATCTAAACGTGAAAATATCAATACATCTGATGATGATGATTACGATGTTTCGAAACGCACGTTAAACAGTCAGATTTTTTCAATTAAATTGATGGCTTATGTACGCGCGAGCGTTGACTATCACTATGACCAGGCGTTCTATTACAGTATAATTTCATCGTAATCGTCATCGATTTCGTTTAGACATCTGATTGGTTGGCTCATTTCTCGCTCGGAAATTTGATGGTCTCTCATTGGTTAACGTAATCAATGACGATACCGATGAAGTTACATAATCTAAAGGCTGTATTACGATTAGCTGAATCAATTGAATTATTTCGTAGATTTTTTTTTAATTTTAGGTATTTATTTACGGTTTTCATTTAGATATTTTTGTTATAAACCCTTTGATATATATTTTTGAATGTTTTTCGTTAAGACCTATCGTTTGATACCCATCTCGATGAGGTACTGAAATTTTTTGTTGTTAATCATGACAAAATGTCTGCTAGCGTCCACCATACGCATTGAACACGTAGCCCTCCTTTTGACTTGTGTATATTTAGTGAACATCCGTGTGAACGATAACGTGGCTCTAGCAAAACTTACTCATTTTTTCATCTTGCTATTTTAGTTCTAAAAAGATGTCAACGACATACGAGTATACAACTCTGTGTAAAAAGTATCGGGAATATGTCAATAAAAAGACCCGCGTAAAAGAGGTCGTTCTAATTTTTTTACTGCATGTTGGTAGCACTGTACTGATTTAGCGCGCAAAATTTGAGCGGGATCTGTCATTTAATTTGTTTTAAACTACACTTTTTGTTGGTCATAGTTTTGAGTCCTCGGCGATTTTTACAATGGAAAATATTGTTGAACAAAGAGTGTGCCTTAAATTTTGTGTTTCAAATGATATTTCATGTGGTGAATCACTAAAAATGTTGCGAAATACCTACGGCGAATCGTGTATATCGAAAACAAGGGCTTATGAATGGTATAAGGCTTTTAAAGAAGGCCGAGAAGTAGTAGTAGACTTGCCTCGTTCTGGTAGACCTTCAACCGCTACGACCAAAGAAAACATCGACAGAATCAAGAAGCTAGTGCTCGAAAATCGACGTATGAGTCTGAGAGAGTTGGCTAGTGAGGTGAACATATCTTTAAAGTCCGTCCACAACATTCTCATTGACATTTTAGGCATGAAACGCGTCGCCGCTCGACTAGTTCCAAAAGAGCTCAATTTTGTTCAAAAAGCGCAGCGAAAGCATGTCGCTGAAGACATGGTTTCCCGAGCTTCTACGGATCCGACCTTTATGAAACGTATAATAACTGGCGACGAGACATGGGTTTATGAGTACGACATGCAATCAAGCCAACAGTCTTCAGAATGGCGTCTCGAAAACGAGCCGAAACCCAAAAAACCGCGGCAAAGTCGCTCCAAAATCAAGGTGATGCTGACAGTTTTTTTTGACTACCGTGGTGTGGTTCACTCCGAATTCCTTCCAGAGGGAGAAACAGTGAATAAAGAATATTATTTAGGCGTCATGAAGCGTTTGCGTGAGAGTATCCGCCGAAACCGTCCAGATTTGTGGCAACACAACTCATGGATGCTGCACCATGATAATGCACCATCACACACAGCCATTATAGTGAAAGAGTTTTTAGCGAAAAATTCAACAAAAGTTCTCGACCAAGCACCGTATTCACCTGATATGGCTCCGTCTGACTTTTTTTTATTTCCCAAGTTAAAATTACCACTTCGAGGAAAACGTTTTGAGTCGATAGAAGCCATAAAAGAAAATTCGCTGAATGAGCTAAAGGCCATACCGCAAATAGCCTATGAAAAATGTATGGAAGACTGGGTGAAGCGGTGGAGATGTTGTATTGCAAGCGATGGGGCCTACTTTGAAGGCGATAAAATAAATTTAGATGAATAATTTGTATTTTTTGTTTTATTGACAAATTCCCGATACTTAGTACACTGAAGTATGTGGGTATGCTGGTGAGGCTACTTATGTACGCTATATACCAAAATCTGCCAAACTTGTGATGAATCTATCTACCTTGTTATCCAGTCAGCGAAGACAGTTTAGTAAGCGTTAAATTGTTTAATTAACTGTGACTTTGACCATAATTAATTGGATATAATTTACACGCTACCGCTTGCATATTGGGGTATCAACCAAAAAGCCTGTATGATGCGGTTTTCGCAAGCTACGTCATGACAAGCTATTGAATACACGCCACTTTGGCGGCATTTAATTAAAATTTGGTGAGAACATTATGACGTAATGAGTTTATGAGATACTTACTAATTACTGGGTGAAGCTACATTCATTAAATGATTATGTATTTTCTTCGAAACGTTAATTTCGGTTCTTTGTTAAGTAGTAACAACCATTTTTTTTCTAAGTCATAAAAGGCGGCTAAGGGCTCGTGATCCAGTCAGCATAGACTTTTTTGGATACGAATCTAACGACACCACGCACTTCAATGGCGGATGTAAGTAAGACGTCATGTAACACAATCACATACCTACTGCCCAAATCATCATCCTTTCTTTGTCATAATATATATAGGCCCAGTTTACGGCTGTTCACAACACAAATATGCAAAGTTGGGTGGTCTACGTCTACCGAAGCATTATCTTCAACAATGTTGGAAGGCAAAGGGATCTGAACTAATACAGCCTAGTCCTCTGTAGTAATTCTTCGGTAAAGTGAGGGAATGCTTGACGGAAGCTTTTGATGGCTTCTTGTGGGAACCCGGAAGCTTCCGTCACGCACTTTACTTTACACTTTCCTTCTCTTGTACACCATCCTGACTGTTGTCGTACAATATTCTGCCGTTATTAGACTTCAAATCTCAAAATCCACAAATTTCAAGAAACAAATTAAAAATGCAACATCACTCGCTGAGTTTCCTCCAAGAAGACCAACCAGTATAGACTAGTTTATTGAGTACCGGCAACTATAGATGATCCGTTGATGGCAGTACCAAGTCTGTGAGTTAATTTCTTTTGAGTTTCTTCCTAAAAAACAGAAACGGTTCCCACGGTTGCATTACAGCGTACAAGCTTGTGGAACTAGCTACCAGTTCCTACTTTATGGCTAAGCGGGATGAACTTCAGAAAAGCTGGCGGTGCCCATCGTGCCAGAATAACATAAATACACGTCGCAATCTGAAAACCGACGAAACTCTCACCAAATCGATTTTTGAAAATTCACCGCCGAGTTTTATGTCCTATGAGGAAGAAACCGCCGGCGGAAGCCGCAACCTTAGTTCAGAACAGATTGGTCTTGACCAAATTGGAGCCTTATTGGACACTAAACTGGATCAATTACAGAAAGTCATTACTTGTGAAATTAAAAAAGAATTCCATTCTATGGTCGAAAGATTAAAAAATGATTTTTCTGAAACAACGGACTTTCTATCTGCCCAAATTATGGACTTGAAAAAGGATACTGATTCTGTCAGAGATCGACTCCGGGAACTCGAACATGAGAATACTAGACTTCGTGCCGACGCTGCGATCATGAAGTCACAGCTTGCGACAACTGCCGATTTATCTGGGTTGCACGCATCGATCGATAAGTTACAACAAGACGTGAACGAAAAGGATCAACAGACGCTTCTAAATGACATCGAAATAACCGGGATCCCCGAGTTCCCGGGGGAATCAGCTAACCATATTGTGATGTCTGTTGCCACCAAACTAGGTATGAACCTCGAAGCGCGCGACGTCATCAGCGCGTCGCGCGTGGGGCCCAGGCGGGCGGCTGGCGCCGAGGCAGCCGCGCCCGGGCCGCGAGCGCGCCCGCTGGTCGTGCGGCTGAGCCGACGCGCGCTCCGGAACGAGCTCATCAAGGGTGCGCGAGTGCGGCGTGGCGCCACCACAACCGACCTGGGCCTGCCCGCGAACCCACCAACCAAGTTTTACGTTAATGAAAGACTAACGAAAATGAACCGTATTGTTTTTGCCAAGACTCGGGAGGCTGGAAGGTCTGCGTCGCCTCCGTGGAAATTTGTATGGACAAGCGAGGGTCGGATCTGTGCTAAACGTACCGACTCAGCTAACTCACTTGTGCATAATATACGTAATGAAAAAGATATTGAGCGTATTTTTGGCACAGACCTCGGATCCAAAATTAATTAATGCAAGTATCTATTTAGCGCAATTTTTTTTACACATATTCGGTATGTACAACTGTTATTTTCATTTGTATAAATGTTCACCTCTAAGGTTAAGGTATTTTTTATATAAATGTTACAAGTTGCATAGTGTTGTCTCACTGATATTCTATTTATTACGACGAGATAAGTGTGTAGTGATTGTATCACTATTAAAAGTGTTGTCAAGGTTGTGTGCTGTGGGGACAACTCACATTCAGAGACTAAAACTAAATTATATACACATCTGTGTAGTACCAGGCACAGTCATTAAGGATTTCCAGAAAGTTTTGGTAATAACGATATACAGAGTGTTTACTTTAAACTCACTTTATAGAATGTTGACTTTATTTTTAAAAAGTCACATTATCACTTTACTCGACTGCACACAATCCATTTTATACCAATGTTTAATACAATATTATCTTTATACCTTTATCTATTTATTGTTATATTTCTACAATATTATTATTACCCTTTTATTATTTATAATTGCACCTACTATTAAAAGTAATCTGTACTTCAATATAATTGAATATTTAATTGTTATACCTATATGTATAATGTATGTATATGAACGGGTTCGCTGGAAATTTGATAAATTTGACAAGTGCGTTGGAGATTGCCTAGCTGGAAATACCCCTTTTATACCACTGTTGACCGAAATCATTTGTACTTCGCATACTGTTTTTCTTTTATTATATAATCAATGACACCCAAAAATAAATTAGTTGGTATCTCTTTATATAACCCTGGGTCCCTAGGTACAGGTCATAATGACTTTTTAGTAGCTATGAACCGATATAACCCTGATGTAGTAGCTATTAATGAGACTTGGATTAAGGACGGACAGGAGGCAAAAGCGCCACGGGTGCCTGGATATGGATTGCGCTGCACTCCACGACCACTTCATATGCGTAATGGCAAGGGCGGCGGGGTGGCCTTCTACATACGCCGCGGGTTTCGCGCTCGTGTTGTAAACCATCCTGTGGCGCATATTGAACAAATGTGGTTGTCGACCACCATCAACGGTGTACGTATCGCTATAGGAACTGCATATCGTCCGCGATGGGTTAATGTGGATGCGTTTTTTGACGCACTCACGGATTCCTTCGCTTCTTTCTCCGCTCACGACAATGTGATCATATTAGGTGATTTTAACATCGATATGCTGAAAAATTCAGCCGGATTAAATAAACTTAAGCAATTCTTGCAGTCTACTGGTCTTCAGCAGGTGGTTAATGAACCTACACATTTTAGTTCTAACAGCGAAACACTTATTGACCTCGTTTGTACCAATGCCCGCGTACGGGAAGTCATTGTAGCCAATGTTTCGAGTGGATTTCATCACTCTATGGTTAATATTACTCTGAATATGAAAAAGGAAAAGATTCCCCCCAAGAAAATAATTTACAGGGCCCTTAAGGATATTAATATAGATAATTTTAATAAAGACTTGTCATCTGTCAACTGGAAATCAATTCTTGCGATGCCATCTGTTCATCATATGGTTGAGCGTTTTAACGTTCTTATTAAATACCTCTTTGATAAACATGCGCCTGTAAAAACTGTCGTGATTAAGGAAAGATCCTTACCCTGGATTACGGATACTGTTAAACTTATGATATCGTTACGTAACGAGGCGCATGCTAGATATCGCAGGACAAAACAGGACAGCCATAAAGATTATTATAAATCACTTAAGTCTCTGGTTACTAGCACTATTTATAAAGAACAGCGTGCTTATTATGATCATTCTATAAATTCCAAGGCCGATGATGACAAAGCGCTCTGGAAATCTATTAAAAAAGACGTATTACCCGAATCAAATAGAACTGAATGTCTACCGGAACGTTTTGATGACCCCGATGAGATTAATGATTACTTTCTTAAAATTCCAGGACCAAGTGATGTCCCTATTTCTGAGCTTACATTCTTCGAATACAACAAATACAGCGATGCTATCTTTAGTCTAAAACCTGTTGACGAATGTACAGTAGCTAAGATAATACTTTCAATTAGGACCAACGCTCAAGGTGTGGATGAATTCAGTAAGGATATGATATTACTCAGCCTACCTGACGCCCTTAATGTGATCACTGGCATTGTAAACAAATCCATTTCTTCATCCACTTTTCCCAGCCAATGGAAAATAGCTCTGGTGAATCCCATTCCTAAGGTGAAAAACCCGACAGAATTAAAAGATCTTCGGCCTATTAGCATCCTACCGTTTCTATCAAAAGTCATGGAGAGAGTAGTTTATATGCAGCTGAGTAAGTTTGTTGAAAATAACAATATACTGCCTGAATTTCAATCGGGTTTTCGCAAGGGCAGGGGAACAGTTACTGCTCTATTGGATGTTGTTGACAATATTCTTGTAGCTCAGGATAAAGGTATGGGTACTATACTAACACTGTTAGATTTCTCGCGTGCATTTGACTGTATTAACATCCCCCTTCTTCTCTCTAAACTGGCTTATTATGGTCTCGATGGTGCCGCTGTGGCTTGGTTTGATAGTTACCTAAGTAAACGTTCACAATTTGTTCAAGTACGTAGGGATGATGGTAAAACGTTATCTTCTAACGTTAAGCAGGTGACCCGCGGAGTACCACAGGGATCTATTCTGGGCCCTCTTCTTTTTATAATATATAGTGCAGATCTCTCACGGCATATTAACCATTGCAATTATCACTTGTATGCAGATGATGTACAAATCTATAAATCATTTGCACCCAAAGAGACTTTGTCTTCAATAACTAATTATAATAAGGACCTGGAGAGTATTACTAGTTGGTCCACTAAGAACAGCCTCGTACTTAACCCCTCGAAATCTAAGTATATGATTATTGGTTCTAAGAAACAAGTAGGTGACATTTCAAACTATAACCCGGACGTTATTGTGTTGAACAATAGTATCGAGAGGGTTGAGGAGGCAAGAAATCTAGGTATCCTGATGGATGATGGTCTGAGATTTGAGAATCACATTGTGCGTTTAGTACAAAATTGTTTCTTCCGCCTAACGGTTCTTTACAAAATTCGTCACCTTTTAAAAGAAGAAGTACGTATTAAGCTGTGTGAGTCGTTAGTCCTCTCAAAACTCAACTATGGAGATTTAGTATATGGACCGCGACTGCTCTCTAAAACCCAACGACTCATTCAACGTGTACAGAATGCCTGTTATCGCTACTGTTATACTATTCCACCACGTAGTCATATTACCCCGTATCTGAATAATAATGCTACTTTAAACATGAAGTCTCGCAGACAGTTTCATCTGGCCTGCCTAATGTTCGATATTATGAATAACCGGAGTCCGGGATATCTATATAACAAGCTACATTTATCTCCCTTCCACCGCAGGTACAATACCAGACCTACTCGGACTCTGTTGGCAGGTTATCAACACAAAACCGTCGCGTTCAGAGGTTGCTTTCGCTATCAGGCTACAAAGTGTTGGAATAATCTGCCCCCACCTCTCCGATGTCCAATGACGAAACTGACCTATAAAACTCATGTCAAACGTGCAATACTTGATAAGCAAAAAATTGGCATACCTGATAGATACATCACACCCTTTTGAAAAGTACCCACCTATCTAATGCATTACATTTTAGAATATCCATTATTTATTAATCTATGCACCTGTTTTACAATGTTTACGATATATTTATTTACATCTACTTAGATATTTATTCTAGTATAAATATATAATAATATATACTTAAATATGATTTATTGTTTATAATAACTTGTATAATATCAATATACCTAATCATGTGTATTTCATATCCATTTGCGTTCTCATACCGCTCACTAGTTCCAAACTGGTCCCAACAGAATACCAGCGCTCCATCCGTCCGCGGGCGGAGCACCATGCTGAGTTGGAACCATTTTGTCCCTACAGCACATAATAACTGATATTTTAGAATTTTTATTCCTGTAATACTGCTATACTGTTCTGTTCTGTATTACCAATTGTTATAATTGTGCAATGTGCTTAGAGGCAAATAAACAAATTATCTATCTATCTATCTATCTATCAGTTCTGGTGAGAAATTCCATCCCTTGAATCTTTCATAATGAGTATTAGAACGCTGAATGTTGATTCTTTAGCAAATTGAGCTAATAATATATTATCCTATGTTATTATGATTTCAAACGCAGCTTGGCTTACTGACACACTACACCAATGAATAATCCTCTACTTCTTCATATATAGCTATGTTCAGCTATGTTCTTGTCGGTGAAGTAATGACCACATATCTGCAATCCGCGCTCGATTTCCCAACCGATCCGTAGTCATACCAATTTGCAACATTGGTGTGACTATGGTTCATTTCATTTATTCGTAATCACACTGGTGTGACTACCGTTCATTTTACCCGACCCATAGTCACACCAATACACACTTCACCAAATTCTATTTGAGTTTCTTATTTGGGTTGATTCTTGGTAGGTACGACACGACATTCACCTTTCCTTTCACTTGGTTCAAGTAATCGCGCCTGGGTTTTCCCCTTCCTTTCTTTACTTCGATCTTTCCCTCAAATATGTTCTTCAATGTCGTATCGTATCAAATGACCTATCATCTTTCCTCTTCGGTTTTCATCTGTGGCCAACAGGCATCTCTTCTCTTTTACCATCATTAACATTTCATCGTTTGTTCTCTTCTCTGTCCAGCTTATTCCCTCCATTCGTCTCAATTAATTGTCAATAAATTATATTTTGCAGGACAAAAATATCAGTTGAAAAACGGTAAATTCCTACTGCTATTAATATTAATCGTTCGTCATAAAGCGTATATTTCGTGTGTTTATTTGTCACTTTAATGTGGAGCACTTCGTATGTGCGAGCTTACTCGCGTTATTATTTGAGGGTACTAACTGCACCGTCTTCACTGTAAGTTCAGCAATCTCCCTTTCATTCATTGCCATCACCAACCTCACCACAGGACAAAGTACCTACACGCAATTTCCACGCGACATCTTGCGTTTTGCCGCGACATTTTACCCGCCAATTTTGCCGCTCCATTAGGGACGCACGGACGTGAGGTGAGGGGCGTTATTCGTGACGTCATTTGGACGCGTGACCCGCTTTGACGTCACGTCTCAGCATATAAAGGTCTATACGTCATTGTCAAACGCCATAAAGTTAGCAATGTGCGCGTGTACGCAACGTGTGAGTTAAAGTATGGGTAGAAAGTTGAGAATATCCGATGATATTGTACTCAATTTTAAATATAAATTGATTTCAACAATCAAACGCGTGGCAAAATTCACTTTAAGTGATGTCGAGATCATCATACGCAACATCATACTCCAAGTACGACAACTCAACACTATACAAATAAATGAGGTCGCAACAGCACGTTGGTCTGACAAACGATAGATCTACATCACGTTGTCCCGATAAATGACGTTGTGACAGCACGTTACCTTGACGAATAACAACAAATGTTGTCATGTCATGGGTGATAGTACGTGTTCGTTCAACAAACTATGACTTGACAATATGTTGTGTCAACAATTGATGTTCCAACAGTATGTTGCTTCACTACTTTGTGGCAACCCTGTGGCTCGGGGAATGCAGCAGCACGTTGCCCTGACGAGCGATGGATTGTCACTACTTCGTGGCAGCCACTGTGTCTCGAGGAACAGTTACTTAATACCATATTGTACCAACATAATAGGGTCACGACTGCACGTTGTGACACCAATTGATTTTGTAGCGAGTTAATGTATTCGCTCGATAAACTGTGACATGACACTATATTATGCCGATACATAATATAGCGACAGCATGTTGGTTTGACGAACGATGGTTTGTCATTACTTACTATGTATTATGTACTAGTCACGCCTGTTTCCCGTAGGGGTAGGCAGAGACCACAGATTTCCACTTGCTACGATCCCGCCACAGCTCTTTTGCTTCATTCACTCTCGTATGGTTGTTCATACATGCTCATTAGTATAGGGTACTCTTAGTTTGGCCTTTCTTTAAGACGATCTCGATTTAATCATGGTACGTTCGCCGTGGCCTTCCCCTACCAACACTACCATCCACATACATATCGTATATCTATTTCGTTAGTCTTCTTTCATTTATCCTCTAAATATCCAAACCATCTAAGCATACCTTTTTCAATTTTTGTCACTACGTCTTCTGTCACACTGCTTAACTCCCTAATTACACTATTCCTGTTGTTACTTTGTAACAACAAATTATGTTATTAGGGGTGATTGGGTGTTGCAAAAGTTTAATGAGCCCATCTGCATTGAAACGTGCAAAAGTTGTTTTTTGATGTAAAGTCCCTTAGTCACCTTTTACTACACCCACGGGAAGAGACGGGTGGTTCTATTCTATTAGAGTGCCGAAACCACATTACACAATCATTCAGCATAAATCTATATCATTCATAAAACAGTGTCCCAACAATGGTAGATATTGGTCGTAACAAAGATCAGAGCAGTATGAAATACACAAACTGTAATTTTAAATTTTAACAGGCAATAAATAACAATGACCTCTAAAGTTAAATGGCTAGAATCCACATAATATTTCATGCCGAATACCCTTGTGTTAAATGGCTTTAGGAGCTTACAAATTTTAAACCTGCAGCGCTACGAACTGATGCAGACACGTATGAAAACTTTTTAAATGTTTGTTTCTAAAATACATCAAACGTTTTTAGGGTACCGTACTCAAAAAGAACCCTTACCGTTTCGTATTAGACTAAGCGCCTCCAGTAAGGAGTGGGAAGACTAGACAGTAAAATAGCTTAGGAAAAATAATAGAGGGTCACTATGACAAACGTAATTTTATCAAATTTTCAAGTTAGACACAATATATCCAATTGTGTTGAGGTTTGCGGGTTACTACGCTTCCACCTTCGAGATCATCTTCACTTAACATCAGGTGAGATTGAGGTCAAGTACGAACCCGTCGTGCATAAAAAAAAGGCATACGAGTATTATTGCATATAATTTTCGGGCAAACAATAGAAATCCTCGCTATCAATAGCTCGTCAAAGAAGGATTCCTTCGCTGTATGGTATATATCGTACAAGCAATGTGTCGACCAACAGAGTGTCGGAACTACGATCTTTCGAACCACAGCTCTTTGCACGTTTGTATTTCGTTGCTCAGTTACAGATTCTATCTCGATACGACATTCAACCTTAATGCTAATACTTATACGACGTTAACACGAATGTCGTTACGTGAACGTAATAAGGATGCAAAGTTACTTAGCGTGGTAATTAGTTTTATTCGTGAGGAGACTTCGAAATGACTTTAGTATAAGTTACTGAGATCGCAATTTGATAAACACATCCTTAAGCCTCGGCACAGTAAACAGGTTAACAGTAAGTCAACTGGGATTTGTTGATGGTTGTTCTGTTCAGCAAAGTTCTGTAAAGTCTGGTGCGTTGAGACCTTGGGTAAATATTACATAATGTTACTACCCTTATCCCAAATTGGGGTGGTGAGGGATATCTCAAACAATCCTGACTGACCCAGAAACATTTGGGGGACTGGCTACCTTATCTCTGACAACCGGAACACAACAATGCTATTAACATTGCTGCTTGGCGGCAGATTTAGATAAGATGGTGGTAGCTAGCCAGGCGGACATTTAAAATGCCCCACCACCAACCAAACCGAGTACTTAAACATCGAACCCGCGACCTCCGAATCGTAAACCCAATGTTTGTTTACATTGAGCCACTGAGGAGGTTAACTACAACGCTTTATCAGTTTACTAGGTTTCCTCCCGCAGCTTTGCTTTCACGGAATAACGTTATCACGGACATGTATAATTTGTTTGCTTATTCCGCGGGAACTACTCTATCGGGATAAAAAGTAACTTATAATACAAGGCATGCTCTACCTATATACCAAATATCATCCACATCCGCTCATCCGTTTCGCCGTCATTGCGCAACAAACAAACATCCAGACTTTCTAATTTATAATATTATATTAGGAGCCCATACTGTTCCACTGCTGGGCAAATGCCCTACTGTCTCTCCACGCCTCTCTGTTCCGGGCTTCCTCTGACCAGTTGTTGAGGAACTTATCCAGCTCGTTAGGCCATCTCCTTTTCGGTCTGCCGCGACGTCTTCTTTGTAACGGTGAGCTCTATTAAAAGTTATGTAAATACAACGCAGATTAAAAATCACTCGCTATCTTGGGTTGTATTGGGAATTATGGAATTTGAGTTTTTTTTCTACGTTAATCATATGTACCGATTCCTGCGATTATCAAAGCTATATCCAAATTTGTTTTTTATTTGGAAAATGGAATATTATTTCAAGGTTTCACATGAAATATTTTTTTTAATTTCTGGGCTAAATCACATAATAAAAAACATTTGAACGGAGCTCTTTTCATGTGCTTCCCATAATCATTTCTAAGATTCGCTTAAATTTTTATAAAGCGGTTACTTTTAAAAATTAACGCTGCCTATACTTAACTTAATGTTATTCGATAATACACACAAAGTTTAGCTAAATTTGGATTTGCCGTTCCCAAAAAAAATCAAAAATGTCTGTATGGAGAAAACAGTCTTAATGAAATTCTTCATACAAAACGCCAGTTTCATAGGTAAGGTAAGGACCTAATATAAACAGCCCCATTTTAAAATTTTCTTACATTATTTAATTTATTTCTAGGCGCTTGTTTTCTTTTATATCATGTTTCAGAATCGTTTATTTCGTATCTCTAATTGGATAAAATGAACATTAACATTTGCCAAATTCGGAAAATCTCTTAAGAGTAATATTTTTTAAGAATTACCTAAATTTTAAAAGCTTTTCAACTTAGACGCTTACACTTTATTTTGCTAGTTATTTTTGTCCTAAAGACTAAAATAATTAGTAAGCCGCTTTGAAAAATCTAATCATCAAACGAGCTGATGAAAATGAGTAACCCTAGATTAGCTCGCTAAGTTTTTCAATTATGATTTAAAGTGAGTTTTTTCAAGACTCGACCGTTTTCACTAAGTCGGTGGAATAGCATTAAGTTACCGCAGCCTTCAGGTAAATTTCACTGAAGACAGGTAGCTGAGGAATCCATGTTAATTCGCTTTCTGAGGTCACCACTTAATATGATAATCAAGCCATTACCAGTTCAAATACAAGGCTTTTAATGAGAGCGTGTAGAAGGGCGTAGGTATTATTCCGTTTCATACGTGCACAGAGTTTGATCAGCAACTTTTTTTGCGAATTTCAAATTTAAATATTCTTAGCGAATCTTCTGTATCTGGTGCCACCCACGGCCTATAAAAGAAGGCAACATCTTTTAGGCACCGGTCTATCAGCACTGTTCCAAGGCATCAGTCTATTATCACTGTTCCCAGGCACTCCCATTTGCTGGGGGGAAGTAAGACTTTCTTTCTTTCCTACTTTTCACCCTTAAATTCTTTCTTTAATTAGTCTGGGGTCCAAGGTAGCAATAGAGTCACGTAGGGCACCGTCTACCTTCAGTAGGCGCCGTGCAGAGTACCACTGTTGATCCTGGCTTACAGGAGTTACAGTGGGGCGAGAGCGGAGGTGGGATCTGTTTCCAGGCATCGGCCTATCAGCATTGTTCTATTCATTCATTCTTTATTGCAAATAAACACAAAAGATCCATTTGTCAGATACAAAGATACAAAGGTGAGCTTATCTCTAAGAAAGATCTCTTCCAGCCAACCCTATAAGCGGTCAGAAAGTGTATAACGGGGAATAAAAAAAAGGGCGTACAACGCAATGGTGATTAGGTAAAAAAGTCTATAATACATAAATACTTGTAAATAACTAAATATAACTACATGAATATAATACTAAATAAACCTAAATTAAACATTTAATTAGATATATAATTAATATATTATATAAATATCAATATATAACATTACTTCTTATGCCAATTGCGACAGGTAGCGTTCTTTTAAGCGCTTTTTGAAAACTGGTGGTGGTGTTCCTACCAAAGAAACTCATCGAGCTTACTTTTTTTGGCGCGACGGAAATATAGGGGATATTTCCTTCTTTGTTATTCGTTGTACTCAGTGTAATTTTTGTTGGACATTTAGATAATTATTTTGTGTTGTGAGATGTAATTACTACGTGGTTGTGTTTGTGTTATTATTTTTTCAATTAAAGCCTGTTTAGGTTGCTCTTGCGTTATTTTTTTAATATATTTATCGATCACACCAAATGCACGATGTCTTGATTTGCCAGTTGGGGCTAAGCGGATATTTTTGAATAAATAAGCCTACATGGCTCTAAGTTAATTACTGATGGTGCCACTGTTGAGTGTATCACAGTGTATGTTGCAAACAAAATCGAACCTTTCTCGTATTGCATTTGTGACTATTTTGATATTATATATTGATATTATTGTGACGACCTGTTCGGTGTAGTGGTTTGCAATTCTGACCACTATACCAAAAGGTTGCGGGTTCGAATCCCGCTAGGGGCATATTGTTTGTGTGATGAATACGGACATGTGTACCCGAGTTATGGATGTATTCATTTATAATAAGTATATATTTACAAAAAAAATATATTTATGTAGTATATCAACCATCTGGTATCCACAACACAAGCCTATAGTTGCTTACTGTGGAACTAGATGGCGCTGTGTGTATGTCTAAGGATATTTATTTATTATTTATTTATTTATACCTACTTGATTTAAATAAGGAACATTGAACAGATATTTGACGGGGGAAAAGGATGGCCCTAGAAATTTTGGGATGGTTTATCTCTTTCTACCTTACCTAATCAGTATAGGTAATATTCATAATACTATGGACTTGCGGTCAGATTAAAGTGGGGGTCTCTCTAATATACATAAATAAAAAGATATTAAAATAATTCGAACACTATAGAATGCCATCACAGAAAGCTTAACCTAGTATAACTATAATTTGAAAATTTAGAAAACAAATGATTATTACAAAACGGTTTGATAAAACATATCAACCGCTAGAATTTTTTTTTGGAAAACAAATAAAGAGCATCCAAATCAGTTCACCCCTTTAACACAGACAGACACACATAGATTTTTGCGTCGTGTATTAAAAACCAACGAGAAATCAGAGTCACGAATCAGAGTAGTAGTAGTAAATCAGAGAGTACTAGTCAGTAGTAGCTTGGATATACCGACTGACAGATAAATGCAATAAACTTTTTTATTTCCAGTAGATTTAAATTGACATTCAACAAATGATATCATGTATCTTACGTTGAAATAAATGCTTGAAGTTTGAAGTTTGAAGTTTGATCATAATGCTCACCGAACTACGCTACAGTGTGTAACATTGTAAATGAGTGCGCGAGTTGTAGGCGTGTTTGCGTGAGATGTATGTCTGAAGCCCGGGTATCACTTTCAAGGGAAGAGGGGGTGGGAGGGTATTTTTACCCCGTCGTAGAATGTCGGCCTTTGAATAACGATCCCGGATCTTTAGTTCGTGAGGTACTTACAAGCTTACGTTAGTTACCTATTCTGGTTTACACAAGAGGAAATGTAGGTACAGTTAGACTCAAATGTTGCTGATGAATCTGAAGACACAAGACCATAAGAATTTTGCTTGCCCTTTTAGAGCCAGGTTCATATATTAAGTCTAACAAAATTAACCCAACAAAAATTACAGAGTGTTTGCGTGTATTAACGTCCACGTCACAAAATTTTGCATTTCTAAATTTAATTTTTTGAATAAAATCTGTAAACTTTAATGATTTATTTTGTATTTTTGTAGTTACGAAAAAAATACAAAATAAAACATTCAAGTTAACAGATTTTATTCAAAAAATTAAATTTAGAAATGCAAAATTTTGTGACGTGGATGTTAATACACGCATACACTCTGCAACTTTTGTCGGGTTAATTTTGTTAGACTTAATATATCAACCTGGCTCTTAAAGGGCAAGCAAAAATATATAAATGAAAAACATCCATAACTCGGGAACACATGTCTGTATTCATCATACAAACATATGCCCCTAGCGGGATTCGAACCCGCGACCTTTTGGTATAGCAGCAGAATGTCTAACCACTCCACCAAACAGGTCGTTAATAATGAATGGCAATAAAAAAATTTTTGATTTGATTTGATTTCATATTTCTCAGCTTCTTTTGGCGTGGACTGTACGTAATAAAAGCTACTTAGTAGTAGGAGTATAAATGAAGATTGCTTCAGTTTGTTGGATGACTTACATTTAATGTACTTTTAACTGTCAGCCTGTAATGGTTCCTTCCACTTTGAACTATTTAGGGTTGCAACATAGATACGAAAGTAGCTCCAAATTGATAACTATCATGAAAGTGTCGAAAACCCTGATAGATTTTTTTTTATGAACAACGGGTTGGTACTTGGCCTCAATCACACCTGATGTTAAGTGAAGATGAGGTCGAAGGTGGAAGCGTACTGACCCGGAAGACCCAACACATTTGGGGGACTGGCTGTCTTATCTCTGACAACCGGAACACAACAATGCTATTAATATTGATGCTTGTATTGTTGCCCCATATTATGTACCCCATGTTTAATACTCTGTTTGATTGGTGGTAGGGCATTTTAAATGTCCGCCTGGCTAGTTACAACCATCTTATCTAAATCTGCCGCCACCTTCAGCCTCATCTTCACTTAACATCAGGTGTGATTGTGGTCAAGTGGTAACCCGTTGTGCATAAAAAAAACAGGAATTGTGACTACGCCTGGCTCTGAAGTAAATCTTCTGTTTGGTTATAATTTAGTGTTTTCAACCATGCCCGACCTTTCGCATTGGTCTCAACTGAAGTTAATGATTAAATATTAAGTAGTTTATCATTGGGTCTTTACCTAGGAAATTGGAGTTTTTTTTCTTCGTTAATCATATGTACCAATTCCTGCGATTTTCAAAGCTATATCCAAATTTGTTTTTTATTTGGAAAATGGAATATTATTTCAAGGTTTCACATGAAATATGTTTTTAATTTCTTGACTAAATCACATCATAAAAAAAATTTGAACAGAGCTCTTTTCATATTCTTCCCATAATCATTTCTTAGATTCGCTTAAACTTTTATATAGTGGTTACTTTTAAAAATTAACGCTGCATATACTTAACTTAATGTTATCCGATAATACACACAATGTTTAGCTAAATTTGGATTTGCCGTTCCCAAATAAAAATCAAAAATGTTTGTATGGAGAAAACAGTCTTAATGAAATTCTTCATAAAAAACGCCAATTTCATAGGTAAGGACCTAATAATATTAAATAATAATACAAAATAAAGCATTTTTGACCTTGACTTTGACTCTGACTAAATCATTTCGATAGCGGGTACTGCCCACGCACGCCATATATACATGTAACATGTAACAAACAAATCCAGAGTAAACTCATGAGCAGTTTCGAGCAGACTCATCTTCCAAATCACTGTAAGATTTGTATCACTCAAACGTCAAGTCTAACTACCATCCAATCAGGTGCACGCTAAAAACTTTTTGCAGCCATCCGTCTTCTGTCCGGGGTACGGAAACTTTTCCGGAAAGTCCGGACTGAATCGCTTGGAAACTGAGAGGGTGCTCTGAAAAAACTTTGTAGTCTCGCAAGAGGCCGGTTATGAAGGAAGTATATGAAGTTGGTCTGGTGGGGTCTGTTGGAATGTTGTGAGGCGTGGTGGGGCTTACAACGACGGGATCTTCTTTGCGAATGATGAATTTGATTTTAGATCGCAGTTATTGGTGATGTTATTTAATAAAGATAACTTCAAAGACATTAACGCTTTTTAGGGTCTGCTTGTCTGTCCGTCTGTCCGATTTTCTTTTATTTTTGTACCCCATGGGGTATCGTTGGTAGGGATGCAACATTACGTAGTTTTATCGAAAACTCTGGTTCAATTCGGGTATATAAATTAAGGTAAAATAACCGTCGATTTGTGACGTTTTAAATTTTAATTTGTTTTAAATCTCGCGCGCGTATAGTTGCAAAATCATTATGTGACGTTGCCGATTAGTGCAGTCCGCCATATTGTGCGGCATAACGCGCTCTTACCGTTCCGCTATTATCTAAAGTACACAGGATACACTTAAAATAGTCAAATTTTACATTTTTTAAGCTACTGCTTGTTCAAAAGCCAATTTTCCCCTGAGAAGAACAAGAACAAGAAGCTCGAGAGGTTGCTCTTAAAAGAAAAGGTTTTTATGTTACAAAATTATTAATTATTATTTTATATTATAATATTTCATTATTAATTGTGAAATAGCCTGGTTAAGCGAACGGGCTGGTTATGTCCATGAATGTTTATCATCTAAATAATCTGTAGTGTATTGATAACCTTGTCTTATTTCGGAGTTTCACCGTAGCGTCATGGTTTACTGCAACATAAACGCATATCGCTTAGTCAGCGCCGATACCAATATTATATATACGCTTGTTACTAATTAAAGGGCCTTGTTCGTGCAACATCACAATCGACTACGAGTCTTATTTACGGAACCCTCCGTCCTCGACCAACCACCATATCAACACATTACATGGCGACCCTGCTACGTTCCTACCTGGAAGAAGGAAAGAAACGACCATTGCCAGCAACCTGCATAAGAAGAAAAAAATAAAATCACTTAAGCAAGAAGATAATATATTATAGAAGAATGAAATCAGAAAGAAGAAAATTATTCCAGATGGAAGACTACGGCAATTTAAATCTTCAGCCACCAGCCACAGGAACGAGTCGAGGACGAGGAAAAAGCTGCAAAATTCAGCGTTAGGGTTCCGCGCACGGACAAGCCGCGGACAAGAGCGAAGAACATCATGGAGCGTTCCGGCTAAGCAGTTGGAGTCCGGTGTCCAGGGTTATCCCGGCCCCCAGGAAACCAGGTGTCCAGGGTTATCCCGGCCCATTTGAAGAGAGACCTCACCCAACACACAGCACGTGTTCGCCGTGCTGGCAGCCGCTGCCGCCCGCAGCGCCGCCCGGAAACGCCGCTCCAATTACATCGCACGACCATCGACGTCACAGCTACTAACCTACCGCGTGCGATATAGCGCCTATTTTAAGGTTACGGCAATTTTTTTTACCGAGTTAAAGAATGTAAGTACCAATTGTTTCCTCAAATGAACTTAATAATTTATGCATTTCCTTTTAGTGTCATTTATTGAATCATTAATTTTATACATCGCGTACCCACGCGCGGTCATTTTACAGGCATGCTCAGGTTACGTACGAGCAGCCGGCGTACCTAACTATACGTATTAACGTAATTAGGTCACGCGTTATCTTTTTAAAGTTATAAAATTACAATCTTAAGGTAAATTAATTAAAATCATTACATAGGTACTTGTCCTAATGAACTCCTACTGGACAGGAAGGTCGGCCGTGCCTCCTGACAGTATATTCCTGCTTGAAGAAAAACTACCTACCCATTCCTACCAACACCAAAACCCTCCTTAAACCATGCATTGGGTCAGGGCAACTCCCTGATAATGCGTACCCTAAGTACTTGCCCAGGGCTACTCTCTGGGAGTACATCCAGTCATACTACCTAAATACCTATCAACGGGACTAAGTACTCTATCAAAAATAATTTTCTTAGATAGAATAAATAAATAACTAAATACAGCATATAAAACAAATCGTAATATAAATAAAAATTTTAAATGAATGATACAATAATTTTTCTTTTGAATAAATTAGTACACAACGAAACGACTAAAACTGAAAGCACAGTTACGTTTCCAATCCCTGTTGTGTCTATTCTTATTAGAGTAGTATTTAAATCGTATTAAATTTTTTTTTATTACTACAGAACGAATAAATGATTAAACAATGAAGATTGATATTATTAAACCTATTATTATAAAATTACAACTTTGTCAAAATTTCTCTAAGTAATGACTTAACCTTAGAAGCGTTGCAAGATTGATCACCTAATGACACAAGACAAGTTACAAAGTATTGAAATAAAATTTAATCATTTATTCAAGTATGAAACACATAAAGTAAACGCATAATAGTTCCTTTTAGCAGTCGAGTAATCTAAAAATAACTCAGTCGCGTAGAATGTAAATCATCTATTATGTCAGCATTTTTCGCTGCAACGTGACTAGTACATGCAGGCCAATGTACTCGGCCAGCAGCCACACAGCTGATCTATGCCCAGTCATCATATTCGCCGATAGTTATTAATAGATTGCTACTGCATTACTTATGATTTTTAAATAACAATTAGAACTCGCAAATGCGAATAAGATTAATAAATAAAATATGATAGACGTATATCGAGTTAACGGTACATGATAAGAAAGTTGAGCGTGTAAGATTAAGGTGAGATTGTTGATAAGTTTAATGAGAATCCAGTCCTTTTTGATTCGATCATAGTGCGAACTACCGTGTCCTCCTTGAGAACAGATTGGAGATTTTTTTTCTTAAATGGTATCTCAACTTATGAAAGATTAAAGGTACACTAAGGAGTGTGACCTAATGAGATGATAGAAGTTTGTAGGGGTGCATAGAAGCACAGCCCTGAGTTAGTTATATTATTGATCATGGTCAACCGCAATGGTGTCTGTGAAATATATAGCAATTGAAGTTTATTAATGCGAATATAGAGAAATGGATATTTGGATTTGGTCAGCGTGTTTTGAGAACAGTATTAAAAATCTTTTACACCCTATTGAGTGCATTAGGTACTTTTCTCAAACAATTTTTTTTTAACGTTTGGTTAGACAGTTAGCGAAATATATTAAAAATCTTTTGCACCCTTTTGAATGCATTAGGTATATTTCTCTAGCAATATTGAGATATTAATAGGTTTTGAACGCTTAAATTAAAGCAGGATTAGGAATGCAGAATTTATTTAAAAACGTTGGGAATAATTTGGTAAATAAGGTTTAGACAAACACTGGATTGATCACCCAGTTGTGGAGAAAAATTCTTATGGACCAAAGGATTCATTTTGAATGTGTTGTAAGACGTTTGTATTGGCATGTAAGTTATAGATATTATGATGCGTGAGCGCAAGCACGGTATACAATATAAAGGTACATTGAGAGCCACATCCTTCGCTCGATCATGGTGTAAACTACGGTTCTCTGTGAGAGCTGTTGGAGACTTATGTGTCTTAAAACTGATGGCCTCAAATTAATATAGGGTGTGCGCACAACCCATACTAGACACATAGATGTCTAAGTATTATTAATTTATTGAAATATGAGTATACTCAAGTGAAAAGTTGAATATATCTAAAGCATATATGTATGTATACCGATGCGCAGTCTTTGAATGGATATATAAAATTTATGAGTATGATAATGGAACGTTTGATAGAGAGAATTATTTTGTGAGTAAAGCATGCGAAGATAAATAATTATTGAGTTGAGTTAACTGAATTAGTACCGATACCTCGATATAACGCAATGAAACAAATAAATATCTAAAAATAAATAACGCAAATATGAAAAAATAAATATATGATGTAGAAATAATTTTGTATTAAAATGAATATTTTTTTTATAAACATAAATAACTCATGTAAACCATCGTGCATAATATTAAATCAAATAAACTAAATAATTAAATAATACACTAATGACACTAGAGGAATGAAGGAATTATTGTAAATTATTTTGTGCAATAAAGAATAATTGTCTTGTAAAGGAATGTGAATAATTTGATTATTTTTTTTTCTTTTCAAAGTTAAGAATAATGTATATAACAATGAGGAAACATATTATTATAAAATATTAAAAAATAAGTTTTGGTAACATTATATAAATGCCGTTCTCTCATCAAATATTTAACAAAAAATTCATATTGTAAACTACATTTTCTTTGTAGTTCTCTTCTATGAGAAATTCGTTTTATATTTAAATTGTACAATGTATTCAATTTTTTTTTTCTACAATTGTAAACATTATTTTGAAAAATTGTAAACGAAGTGATATGCGTTTAAATTTTTTTTTAAGAACCCCGGTGGTGAGATGGACTTTTCGGGGGAGTTGTAGTGTATTGATAACCTTGTCTTATTTCGGAGTTTCACCGTAGCGTCATGGTTTACTGCAACATAAACGCATATCGCTTAGTCAGCGCCGATACCAATATTATATATACGCTTGTTACTAATTAAAGGGCCTTGTTCGTGCAACATCACAATCGACTACGAGTCTTATTTACGGAACCCTCCGTCCTCGACCAACCACCATATCAACACATTACAAATCTGATATTTTGTAATATGCTTTCTTAATAAGTTTCTGTTTTATAGCAGGTATCTTTAAATTTATTGAAAGGTAGATTTTGTATATCAACAGGAACCTTATTAAAAAAGCGTATACATAACCCTTTCAATGAATTACTGACTTTGCGGAGGCGACTTATGTGACCTGCAAGTTTATCTTTATTTCTTGTATTGACATCATGTTTATCATTTCCTAAAGGATGCTATATTTTTTTTTACATATATTAGATTTTCAAAAATGTGCTGTGACGAAAAGGTTAGAATATTATACTCTTTAAATCTATCTCTAAGTGACACTGCAGGTCTCAATTGATAAATTGCGCGAACGGCTCGTTTTTGTAAAACAAAGATTGTATTTATATCCGCGGCATTTCCCCACAGCAAGATACCGTAAGACATCAGGCTATGGAAATATATTTTTAACTCGAATCGCTGATGTACTTCGACCAGACTGTGAAACTAAATTTTCACTGATGTACGCAGCCTGTCGTTGCCTATCTTTAAATACTGTTTGAAATAACGTCGATGGTCTATGAATAACCATAATTTATTTATTACTATAATATCTATTTACAACTTTTTGTTGTACATACTCTACTTTTTTTTATGATTGACTGGATTCGCGTTTGAGCACAATCTCACCTGTTGGAAAGTGAAAATATGGTCGAAGATGAAGCACGCGATCCCAGCAAATGCCTATTCACTCTACTCTTGAAGATCCCAACGTTGTAGGATTCAGGAAAGACTGACGCCGGAAGGGAGTTCCATGCCTTGGCTGTTCGGATGATGAATGAAGAATCGAACTTCTTAGTGCAAATGTTCGGTATATTAATTATATACGGGTGGAATCCCTTCCCACGCCTAGTCGTCCGAAGATGGAAGGGCGACGGTGATCGGTACCTTGGTACAGCTTTTTCCATAGCTATGTATCTCTACATTTTTGTGTAGGTATGCAACAAACTGTTATAATAACCTTAAGAAATGTTTCCAATTTGGATTATGGACTGAAAATGTTATTTTTCATAAAGTCAAGTCACCTGCCAACTGACCTTTTATCCGACCCGCTATTTATGTAGATTAACACAACAAAATACAGACACCGTTCGAAAATTGGCAACAAAACGATAAACAAACTTTTGTTACTCCCATGAAAAATGTAGTCGGGGAATTCCATTTTTGTAACCAGCCGTAACGGTTGAAACTGGACGGCAATAACTTTCGCAAAATCAACGCTCACAGAGATTTACATTCCGCATGGAGTTGGTGAAATTCCTGCAACCATAACCTAGCCCCGGGTGGGAAGAGTACAAGTGATAATACTCGTTTATCTATAGACAGCTACAATGAAATATAAGCGAAAGCGGTAGCAAGAAAGATACACATATATTTTTAATATTTGATTCAGTGTGTGTGTGACTTTTTGTAGGACAGATAATCGGGCCGATTTTTTTAAATCAATCAATAATTTATTTGCATGAATACAGTTATATAAGTTCTTAATAAAATTAGAGTTCGGTGTATCCAGTCTGCTTGCAGACGTGCAAATATTAAAATCTACTTATACACTTTAAATCTTATACCATTCACAATTAAAAATTACAATGTCAAGCTTAAGTCTTTAAAATAAAAATTATTAGTTATACATGTCGATTATGGAAATGTCAATTATAAATATATTATTATTGTCATTGAGTAGGTAGCGAATGCAATATATTACGTATCTAAGTACAGTTTCACACTATAAAAACATTTATCATTAAGCCATTTCGTCAATTCCTTTTTAAAACTCTCGTTATACATTGTTTTAAGGCCATCAGGCAGTTTATTATACAGTAAGATGCACATATTAAATGATTTTTTTTTCATAAATAAATGTAATTTCCCTCAATAATCACCGATATTGTGACCGATTTTTTATAGGACGTGGGCGTTGAAACATTGCAATCAGTACGTTCCATTTTTCAACTACAAAAAATCGATCACCGATTATTGGCGGTGGGCGGGTAGCCTTAGTTCGCACATGTGTCGCTATACAGGGTCAAATTTAATTCGTGTAATTCCTGTTTAGGCAATGGCGACAAATAGCCGATTTCGATAAAAAAAAATTGATTACCTATAAAAAGTAAATTATCTTTAGTATGGCAGTCCAATAATTTTTGGCTGACTTCGGCAATGGTTCCATGGGGAAAGGTGTTCGTAATCAAGAGTGACGTCACCAGTTAATGGGAACGAATTCAATATCAGTAGAGACAAGTTTCTAATGAATAAGAGATTGACAAAATGTCGCGAATATTTAGAGTAAGAGAATGATTAGAGTGTCAAAGAGGCAATTGATTTTGATAATTATCAAAAATGATTCAACATTGACGATTGAGTAAGAGATAAACAGGGAAAATGTTTTAATTTTATTATTATTCAAAATTTGTAATTGCTACGTAAACTAGAGGGAATTGTCTCGAAACTTTTTTCGTATTTACAAAATTAATTTTGATGTAGATAGAGGACTCTACAATTTAATTTATTAAGACGACAGATGACACTGCGTACGAACGGCCATTTTATTTTGGCAACATGACCTGTGCGTGGTCCTGTGTCAAAATAAATTACATAGACTTATATATTATTACATCATGAGCCCATAAACATCCCACTGCAGGAATATACGCCTTCACTCGTATATGCCTCGTGTGGACCATGGTTTACCACGCTGGCCCAAAGCGGGTTGGGGACTTCACATGTCTTTGAATTTTTATTTCAGCAGGTTTCCTCATGATGTTTTCCTTCACCGTTTAAGAGCAGTCGGATAAATGCACATAAGTAATTAAATTTGAAAACTCATTGGTAAGTACATGGCCTGCCTGGGAATCGAACCTTAAAATGGCACCGCTTCATTGAAGTTAACACGGGAGTTTGGAACCAATGGGAACTCAGTCATACACCGACTTCGTTCGTCGCAAACGGTCAATTGTGATTTCTATTGTAAAAAAATACAGCACTTTTTTAAGTAGGTGTAACAAACATGATATATTACTCGTAAAACGCATATTTTTAATCAATGTCGTAATTTTTTTTTTGCACTTTTATAGTTTCTGAGCGCAGACCAAAAAAATTGTTGATTGCGTGCGGTTTGGTTTTTTTTTTGTTTTTTTTTATAATAATATAAATAAATAAAGAAATGTCTTTGCACAAACACACAGCGCCATCTAGGTCCACAGTAAGCATCTAGGTTTGTGCTATGGATACCAAATGGTTAATAAACTACACAAATACATTTTTTTTTTGTAAATAAATACATAATTATAAATGAAAAATATCCATAACTCGGGAACACATTGTCTGTATTCATCATACAAACATATGCCCCAAGCGGGATTCGAACCCACGACCGTATGGTACATTAGCAGAGTTTCTAACCACTACACTAAACAGGTCGTCATTCCATGGCCTTGGCGGTTTTGGCCATTTATTATCAGTAGTAGCAGCAGCAGCAGTAGCAGTGATCGAAGATTCTAAGAGATGGCGCTGTTTTATTCACTAAGAAAAGCGTGAAAAAGATTTGTTAGCATGAACACATCAATAGCATATAAATAAATGATTGATTGATTGATTGATATAAATCAATCGTTAAAATCTATATATTTTAGAAAAAACTTAACCGATTTTACCATGAATAAGATATAGCATATAAATCGATGTTTTCATACCTAAATTGCGACAAGCCTGCGTCATAAGATATTATTAAGAGTATCACGCTGCCCTCCTATGACTTACATCAAACAATAAATCTTCAGAATCGGCTCACAAGAAAAATATATTGTCGAAAATTGTTCGCAGTATAATTTCCGCTCAAGGCATCGCGAAGTCTGCTTCTGGCGTATACGTGTTTTCTTGACAGCTATTCTGTTTTACCGAGTCTTGTGGAACAAGAAACAGTTGGTCGACGCCAGTTGTTCTAAATACTTGAGAATCAACATTCCAATAAAAATAGTTGAGAATCACTATTCCAATAAAAATAATCATCATACCAGCCACATGACAAAACTGAAAGTTAGCATATCCTTTGTGGGACACAGCATACGCTTTTACAATAAAGTACCAGAACACGTATTGAGTTTAACAGAGCAGAAATTTAAACGCCACATTAAAGAAACTCTGTGTAAGAAGGGTTATTACAGGATAGATGATTATTTAGGCGATAAGGAGGTCTGGTGTTAGCTGGTCGTTATGTTAATTGCTTTTGTTTTGTAATATGTAATATAAAATGTAATATTATTGTAAAGATGGAAACCAATTGAAAAGATGTGTTGTTGCGGAGTTTCTTGTCGCTTCTTCTCCCTAACCATAAAACATTGTGAAGCGGTGTAGTTTAAAAAAAAATAACATGTTGACTTACCATGTTCGATGATAATCGGTTAAGTGTTTTAGACGATATTTAGTTCTTAACACAGTGTTTGGTATAATATGGATGATACCGTACTCTTTTGGAGGTTTTCTAAATTTTCAATTTAAAGTTATTAATTATAATTTATATGACGACCTGTTTGGCGTAGTGGTTAGCAACTCTGACCACTATACCAAACGGTTGCGAGTTCGAATCCCGCTAGGGGCATATGTTTGTATGATGTACACGGACATGTGTACCCGAGTTATGGATGTTTTTCATTTATAATAAGTATTTATTTACAAAAAAAAAGTATTTATGTAGTATATCAACCATCTACTATTCACAACACAAGACTATAGTTGCTTACTGTGGAAGTAGATGGCGCTGTGTGTATGTCTAAGGATATTTATTTATTTATTTATTGAGAGGAAGATTTTGTACATCAACCTTTTTGAACCATATTGGAAAAGCGTATACATAACCCTTTGAATGAATTACTGACTTTGCGGAGGCGACTAATGTGATCTGCAAGTTTATCTTTATTTCTTGCATTGACATAATGTTTATCACTGTTTGCTTGTATTGCATCGCAAAGGTTGCATACATGTCTCCCTTGTCCATTTAGGGGTATACGGTTCAAAGGTGGTCGCATGTGTGCTATGCTAACTGAGCCAATGTTAGCTAAATCAATAGACCTGAGGTACAGTCCACACAACGACCTTAACACTACCAATGCAAGCCGCTAGACGCTTCGGCAAACGTAAAGACAATGGATCAGTTTTTACTGGGAGTGTTTCCGTCAGCGTCGTGCGGATGTATACCGGGTTAAACAAAACATGATTACCACGTGACACATGGTCGATCATAATCAACTAATAACGTTAGAGGGTAGTGTTTCTGGGACGTGTTGAATGCACAGACGTATATAAATAGTTACACCATCTACAGCTGGAGCACGTATTATAATGTCAAGTATTCTCAATTCAAAATAAGTTCCCTTGGGTAATAATGACATTTAAATTTGGAACGCCAAAATGTCAACAAAAACTTCTATCAAAAATAGTTTAGAAAAAAACACGGCTGTTCAGGGCATAACTTCCTTTGTTCAAACAGTTTTTAACTATAAAATTTGACACATCAAAAGAGACTTTGACCAAGATTTCTTTATAAATACAGATCGCTTTGATTTGCACTCAAAAGGCCTAAAATAATAAAATCTAAATACCTTTGATGGCGGTTATTTTCCAGAATTCACGAAAAAATAATCATAATTGAAGCTAATTTAGACATTATTTACAATTAGACTTTAGGCTTTGCGGGTGCAGTTCTGAGCAATATTTTCGGTGTAAGCTGTATTTAAAAAGAAATCATTTCTTATTTGTGTATGGAATGCGTTTCTTGACATTTATTTGAAGATTTGACATTAATTTTGAAATGTTTTCGATATTTCCTTGCAAGTTTGTTTGGGGCACATTTAAAATTGTATAATTGTTAAATGTTTGTGTGATGAATAAGAGTCATTAATGTTTTTAATGCTTTTAGTGATAAATTGTGCGTTTGACTCTTACCAAGTTTCTTTAAAATTAACCATAGATTTCGTAACCCCAAAACATTTTTATTAAATGCTTATAAATACAACACATCATATTATAATACCATGGTTAGGATGTGTAGATTTTATAATGAGGTGTCCTCAACTGGTGATTCCCCAATAGACATATTCGACTTTAGTTCTTTAGTTAGTGGTAGTTTAAAAAACTTCTACTTCTTACTTCTACTTTAGTTAGTGGTAGTTTAAAAAACAAATGACGTTCATAAGTGCATATTGTATTGCCTACATGAATAAATGATTTTCATTTCATTTCATTTCATTTCATTTCATTTCATTTCATTTCAATTAGAACCATACCATTTAAAAGCTTAGTAAAAGATTCCTCAATTGAGCTCTATCCCAATTTTACTTTGGTGCTTAGCTACATGATCCGTCAAAGCTAAAAGTCAGTATTATTAAAAAAAAAACAATAATTAAGCTTGTTCTTGTTTAACAATGTTGTGTATACATGCTTGGGATTCCAATCTAGTTCGAATCTAAGTTAACTTTAAGTTCTTCTCATGTACGATTGTAATCTGTTTTGTGTACCAATAAATAAAATATTTTATAAAATAAACCTGTATTTTCTTTTCTATTCTGTAATAAAGTGTATTTGTATTATATTGTTTAATTTGCTTGTAACCAGTTTCAACAATTCCGGTAAATAAAGGTTAATACCAGCCGGTATTACTGGAACCATTGGCAAACTGCGTTACCCATGCATCCGAGCTTGTGAAACGTTAACCTTTGTTATCACAATCAGAACTATTTACTTGCTTAAAACAATATACACAATGGAGCAGGGCTTGTAACCGATTTCGAAAATACCGGCAAATAAATGTTTATATGGCATTTTAGAAAAGGTTTCTTTCGGAGCGCGTTCGAAATTGAAAAGCTACCTATACCTTAAAAAAAACCGTTTTTTTTTTATTTTCCGTCTAATTCAGTGCACGCGTCGGCTTCGTTTGAAATATGTAGTGATAGAGACGGCGTCGATAAGCGCGAAATGAAAACCGCTAAAAATCGCTTAATTAATTCAAAACCCATTTGCTTTCGCTACTTAAATAAAACCGGTTTTTTTAATTAAGAGCCAAACTTAAATAAAACACTCGTTTGTCATTATCATCAGCCCGTAAACATTCCACTGCAGGGATATAGGCCTTCCCTCGTATATAAGGGAGTATGGGCCATAGTCCACCATGCTGGCCCAATTCATGGTTGCAGACTTCACATGCCTTTGAATTTCTCTTTCTCTGGCATGCAGGTTTCCTCACGATGTTTTCCTTCACCGTGTAAGAGCAGTCGGATAAATGCATATAAGTAATTGAATTAAATTTAAAAACTCATTGGTACATGGTCTGCGTGGGATTTGAACCCAGACCTCCTAAATTGGGAGACCGCGTCTTAACCGCTGAGCCACCGACGCTCCTTTGTACTTTACGTAAATTTAGGCTTAATAAACCGGTAATGGTATATTTATGTATATTTATCCGTTATGTAGTATCCATAGTACACGCTTTGCTTAGTTTAGGACTAGATGATAAAAAAAAATCAAATCCATTGAGCCGGTTTTCGTTATAATGCCACAGATAGTTTTGTGTCTGGGTTTAGCAATCATCAATATCAGTAATTCATTCAAGAGCAATGTAAATGTTTTTTTTTTTTCAATAAGATCTTGTTGATATACAGAATCTTCCTTTCAATAAATTTTAAGTTATTATAAAACAGAAACTTTTTAAGAAAGAATGTTATAAAATGTCAGACTATTTAGATGATAATCATTCTTGAACTTAACCATTTGTTTAGTGCTTACTAGGTCAAATCAAATCAATTCAAAATATTTTATTTCATAGGATAAAGTTATCAATTGAAAACGTCACTATTAATATAACATTTAAATTTACTGCTCATTCACAAAGCTGACTCCCCAGAGAGGAACAAGCAAGAAACTCTAAGGTTGCTCTTTTAAACAGATGGGTTGGTGGGACAGGTGATTGGTGTAGCTGTCACAATATTGATTATTATTGCAATATACACAAAAGACACTAAAGATACAGAAGACACTAAAGACACAGAAGACACACACGTCATAAAAACACCAATAGTAGTAAATATATTTCGGAAATGGAGATAAAACTTTAAGTAGGTACATAAATGTCTAAATTGTGCGTTTTGTCATTTGTCTGTCTGTGCTATGTCACTGTGATTGTTCTATATTTACTTATTTATTTGTTCTAGACGGTGAAGGGTGAAGATAATAATTAATAACCGATCGAATAAAACGAGGACGCATTAAACCGGTCATTCTTTCCCGTGACTTTTCCTCTACGTTGTCATTGGCAGAATTTATTGTGTCAATATGGCACGATAACAAAGGCTATAAAAAAAAAAAAAAAAACACCAATAGTATAAAAGACAAGGATCCGCGTAAAGTAATCCACGCGGGCAAAGCCGCAGGTGCAAAACTAGTGGTATATTCATATGTGTAAATGTCAGTAATTTTCACCCATTCAGTTCGACTTGATATTACCTACAGTGAAAATGTTTGGAATGTAATTTAGTGTGGAAATCGAATAATTTAGCTTGAGTAGTAATTCATTTCAGTATACAGTTAGTTCCAGAGCCACAATTGTGGTGGCAATCATATCAAATGCTATTACGTTATGGCCAACTTTGATGTAATTGCTTAGTTGAAATTGAAATTTTACCTAAGTATGAGCTTGTGTTACTGGACTGGTGGAAAGGGAGGCGTCCGGTAATACCTTTAAAATGGATGATAGTTTATAAATTCAATAGTAGCTCTTGACCCGCGGCTTCGCCTGCCTAAAATAACTTTTTCGCGGATGTTCAATTTGTGTATCCCGCGGGAACTACTTATTTTATCGGGATATAGAATAGAATGGAATGGAATGGAATTGATAGATATATATAGATTACACTATTTTATATTATGCCGGATGAGTTTTTTCACCGTAAAGAAAAAATATTGCTTATTAGGCAAGTGAAATGGAAGGTATTGGCATAGATCGTTTAATTATTTTTTCAACACCATCATCGAAGTAAGCTTTGTGTCATTTGACCGTCCGTCGTCGTCGTTTGAAAAAAAAAAAAAAACCTTTCCACATAATTACATCATTAAATTTAATAAATGAAAAATACTTGGAGTAAATATGAGTTTCACTTGTAGCGTACAGTTTTATATCATTTGTCATTTGCTACCCCCACCATGGTCACTATCGACCATAAACACATACACAGACTACACTACAACCCTTAAACAGGTGTTCATCTAAATCACGCCCCGACTTGATAAATAGCGCCTCACATCTTGGGGCGCAGCCTTCGATTTGATTTAGGGCCCTCCGTGTAACGTGATATAATTCCACGTCAGGTTCCTCTCGAAACTCATGTTGCTAGAGTACTTAATGTTACCCAGATTTTGGCTTAAACAAGTGTGTGTGTGTGTGTACGGCTTGTGTTCTTATTTTAAGTTATAGAAAATTCTGTACTTGATGTGGTAATGTCACTAGTACTATCAAATGGGCAGGGGGTCTACTCTCTAACGAAAACAACTTCGGACGGCTCTAATTTCAGACTTTTTCTTCTGTTAAGAATCCTTTATTTGCATAACTTCAGACGTTCCTTGCATCCCGTCCTAACTTGTGATGTCCAACTATTAGGTCCTTACCTATGAAATTGGCGTTTTGTATGAAGAGTTTTATTAAGACTGTTTTCTCCGTACAAACATTTTTGATTTCTTTTTGGGAACGGCAAATCCAAATTTAGCTAAACTTTGTGTGTATTATCGGATAACATTAAGTTAAGTATAGGCAGCGTTAATTTTTAAAAGTAACCGCTTTATAAAAATTTCAGAGAATCTAAGAAATGATTATAGGAAGCACATGAAAAGAGCTCTGTTCAAATTTTTTTTATTATGTGATTTAGCCGAGAAATTAAAAAAATATTTCATGTGAAACCTTGAAATAATATTCCATTTTCCAAATTAAAAACTAATTTGGATATAGCTTTGAAAATCGCAGAAATTGGTATACTACATATAATTTTAACGAAGGAAAAAACGCCCAATTTCATAGGTAAGGACCCAATATATACAACAAAAGTAAATTAATGACGATTGGTTTATAATTGACGCAGCAAACTGCAAAAGAAAAAGTCCGAAGTTGCGCCCGTCCGAAGCTATTTTCGTTAGACTCCCAGGTGCGGTCAATCACTAATAGATGAGTGTGTATGAAGAATTTGATGAGAGTGGAAGAAAGAAAAGGATTATAACATTCCTCCTCCTGTCAGGTTACTTGGTTCAAAATGTACGTTTAGAAAACAATATATATCGTACCTACCTGTCGACCTGTTTGGTGTAGTGGTTAGCAACTCTGACCACAATACCAAAAGGTTGCGGGTTCGAATCCCGCTAGGGGCATATGTTTGTGTGATGAATACGGACATGTGTACCCGAGTTATGGATGTTTTCATTTATAATAAGTATTTATTTACAAAAAAAAATATGTATTTGTGTAGTATATCAACCATTTGGTATCCACAACACAAGCTTATAGTTGCTTACTGTGGAACTAGATGGCGTTGTGTGTGTCTAAGGATATTTATTTATTTATATTTATTTATTTTACCTACTAGATAAACAAAAACTGGGTATTCCTAAGCACTACTCATAGACGGAATAATACGGTTTCATCCACCTCAGCGCACCACTACACTACACATTGTCCTTTTGCATACTTTTCTTTTCTTTTTTCATTTTTATGCTTGTTCCCAGGCGCCTCCTGGGTGATAGCTGAAAATCAGTGCTTGCTCATTCATTGAGCATTTTTAATGCGCTGAGCTATGACCTTATTGCATGACTGTTGCACACATACCCACATATAATGAGTCTTGAAGGTATTTTTAATGTTATGGTATATTTGTTTATATCTGTTTGTATTTGTTAAAAATTGTATGTCTCTTGTTTTCATATTTGTTCATGTTTCTTCCTTGCATGTGTGCCAGTTTATGCAATAAACTTTTTATCTATCTAGGTATCTATCTATCTATCTATCTATCTATCTATCTATCTATCTATCTATCTATCTATCTATCTATCTATCTATCTATCTATCTATCTATCTATCTATCTATCTATCTATGTTGGGATTAGGGCTTGGTATTCGAATATTCGTATTATTATTTACCTATTCGAATATTACTTAGAGTAGTATTCGAATTTTTCGAACTTATCGAATATTAACTAAACTTTAATAATAAAATAAATATAATAATAATAATAATAATCTTTATTTCAACAACAAAAATTTTTACAAAACAGATAAGCTAGGGTTGGGACCACCTAGTAAGTATAAAATACCTGTGTCAGGTGGTCCCGCTCTTCCATATCTTATATTAATGTTGCAAAACAATAGTTAGGTGTGGATGTGTGTGTGGGTGGGTGTGTGTGTGTATGTATGATTTTGTGTACCTGCTAAGTCCTGCGATCGCCTTCTGTGATCCATTTTTGACTATTTTATTATTTACTTATTTATTTAGCAATTTATTATACACATGAAATTTATAATACGTATATATATATAATAAAGCAATTTATAATACGTCAAATTCTACAACGGGTTGGTACTTGACCTCAATCACACCTGATGTTAAGTGAAGTTGAAGTCGAAGGTGGAAGCGTACTGACCCGGAAACCCCAACACTATTGGGGGACTGGCTATCTTATCTCTGACAACCGGAACACAACAATTCTATTAACATTGTTGCTTGGCGGGAGATTTAGATAAGATGGTGGTAGCTAGCCAGGCGGACATTTAAAATGCCCTACCACCAACCAAACCGAGTACTTAAACGTGTACTCCGCTGGGGATCGAACCCGCGACCTCCGAATCGTAAACCCAACGTTGTTTCATTGAGCCACGGAGGCGGATCATCAGCCCGTAAGCATCCCACTGCAGGGATAAAGGCCTTCCCTACTATATTTTGATGAAATATTCTACGCGGACGAAGACGCGCGCGGAAAGTTAGTAATAATTACAAAACAAATAAATATAAACTAACTGGGTATAAAAAATAGTAGGTATACTTAAAAATTCCGGATCGAACCGCAAGTCAACGTTGAGAATAATTAAGTAAACGCTGTGAAACGCTGCATTTGTTTAGTCATACATAATGTAACCCAACAAATTCCAACTTGCGTTAAACAACCAAAAACTAATTTTGTTAGTTTGTTTGTTGTAGTTGAGGTATGTTGTTTGGTGGTTATAATCCTATGGAGTAGCGCTAGAGCCGGTTCCTAACTACATACCGTTACAATCTTTATTCCAAATGGGGTGGTCACAGATATCTTTATCGCGAATATGTTTAATTTCTTTATCCCGCAGGAACTACTCACTTTATCGGAATAAAAAGTATACTATTTTTTTTTTTTTTGTTATTTGAGAGAGCGGCAAACGAGTATGCGGGTCACCTGATGGAAAGTAATCACCGCCGCCCATGGACACCCGCAACACCAAAAGTGTCACAGATGCGTTGCCGGCCTTTGAGGAAGGTGTAGGCTCGTTTCTTGAAGGTTCCAATGTCGTACTCGTTCGGGAACACCGCTGCAGGAAGTCCGTTCCACAGGGTGGTCGTACGTGGTAAGAAGTTTCTTGAGAAACGTACAGTGGTAGACTTCCACTCATCCAGGTGATGTGGATGGAAATTTAATTTTCTCCAGAAGTGTATCGGTTAAATTGAGCAGCGGGTATCCTATGTTTTAATCCAGGGTATATTCTACCTATATACCAAATTTCATCCAAATCCGTTCATCCGTTTCGCCGTGATTGCTCAACAAACAAACAAACATCCAAACTTTCGCATTTATAATATTTGTTAGAAGTTACATTATTTGGGTTTAAGAACCGATTTCGAAAGACATATAAGCGAAAGACATTTGTGCGACGCCAGATAATCGAAGTGCCATATGAACGAAACGCCATTTAGCCATTTAATCAAAGTCAAAGTCAAAGCCAAAGCTAAAAATGCTTTATTTTGTAGGTACACGGAGTACACTTAAAATAGTCAATTTTACATAGTAAATTTTAAATTTTTTAAGCTACTGCATGTTCAAAATGCAATTTTCCCCTGAGAAGAACAAGCAAGAAACTCGAAGGGTTGCTCTTTTAAAATCAGGCTTTGATTTTACATAAAGGTTTTTATATTACAAACAGGTTTTTAAATTTCATTAATAATTGTGAAATAGCCTGGCACGCGAACGATCTGATTATGTCCAGGGATGATTATAATCTAAATAGTCTGATATTTTATTAAATGCTTTCTCAATAAGTTTCTGTTTTACAGTATCTATTTATTGAGAGGAAGATTTTGTATATCAACTGCAACCTTATTGAAAAAGCGTATACATAACCCTTTGAATGAATTACTGACTTTGCGGAGGCGACTTAAGTGACCTGCAAGTTTATCTTTATTTCTTGTATTGACATCATGTTTATCACTATTTTTCCTAAATGATGTTATATTTTTTTTGACATACATTAGATTTTCAAAAATGTACTGTGGCGAACAGGTTAGAATGTTATACACTTTAAACCTATCTCCAAGTGACACTGCAGGTCTCAATTGATAATTTGCGCGAACGGCACGTTTTTGTAAAACAAAGATTGTATTTATTTAATCGAACAGACAAATATGCGTAAGCCATAAAGATCGAATGTACAGTTGTGCGATGAGTTCGAAAATATTACAAATATGTCAACCTAACATTCCGCATTAAACTTCTGAACCTAATCAACAGTGTCTTTCGAAATCGTGTCCGAAACCTAGATTATTTACTTAGTATATCAAATAATTTGAGCTGTTTAAATTTCATGATTGATTGAAGGACAAGATCAAATATCTCCGTCAAGTATCGCGGCGCACCTGTCATCTTTGCGAAAATACCTGCAGTGCTGAAAACATTTATAGATAATCTTCTTCTAGGTGTATTTGCAATCTGTGAAAAGTAACAGCTACGGGAATATACTGTCTATGGATATAATGAATGAACACAGCTACAGCTCTAATACTAAAAATCAGAAAAATGTTACGAGTTGTAATGTGTAGGTATCGGCTTATATTCACGATATAATTCGTATTTTTTAAACAATTACAGTTTAATTCATGTTTTTCTTAAAAACAGGTAATTAAATAAATTGTTATGAGAATCGGATGCTCTATGGCAGGTTTCTAAGCCCGTTCTAATAAAAAAAAGTAGTCGGAATTCTATGCCTATACTCCCAGCCAAAAAGAAAAAATTCTCTTCGGAAATACAGATTAGCTAACATAACATGGCGCACATTATTGGATGCGGAATTTAATAGAGAACAAGTACAAACACAGTCCAAAGGAATTGGAACCCTATATTCATAACAATTGAGAGTTGAAAATCGAGTTTCCGTTGGCACCGATCGGTGTCCGCGAGTGTTGACGGGATCAAAATTTTTTGGCACCGATCGGTGTCCGTGTGCAATGTGCATCCAAAGGTTAAGGCACAGATTAATAATCAGTTAAGTAGTCGCCTTGAAAACCTTATGCTGAGTCTTGTTATACGCTTCCGTCTAGCAACGTGGTTATTTAGGACTTTGTGGAACGGCGACTTTGTGGTCCCAATATTTTTTATCTCGATAATGTGAGTAGTTGTGAGTAGCGATAAAGATATTCTACGTAGACGAAGCCGCTGGCGGAAGGCTAGTATGTTTATACTGCTGTACAAAGTCCCGTAGTCGCCTTTGCTACGCCCACGGGAATAAACGGGTTGGTTCTATTCTATTTCAGTGCCGAAACACAGCACATGCTACCTTTATTCGTGTAATATATTTCGACTGTCGACCTGTTTGTTGTACTGGTTAGAAACGCTGACCACTATACCAAAAGGTCGCGGGTTAGAATCCTGTGAGGGGCATTATGTTTATATGATGAATACGGACACGTGTACCCGAGTTATGGATGTTTTCATTTATAATAAGTATTTATTTACAAAAAAAAATATATTTATGTAGTATATCAACCATCTGGTATCCACAACACAAGACTATAGTTGCTTAAAGCGGAAATAGATGGCGCTGTGTGTATGTCCAAGGATATTTATTTATTATTATTATTATATATATTCCAACTTACGGGTCTCATACTGTGTAAAGTCGATGTTAGCCAACTTACACCATTCAAATCTTCTTAAACTTTACCTATAATTGAAACTCAAGCAACACTGTACGGTTGTAACATAATTTCCCGTCTCTTCCCGCGCAAATGTCTTGGTTCACCTTTAACCGCTAAACTAAAATAATTAGTCGAGTCGTCAACTTTGGCATGTCATGTACACAGAAATGTTGACACGGAGTAATGAGAGGCGACGTCACGTCTACGAGCGTTTGGATACCTATTTACCTGGGTCGTGTGTTTTGACTTGACAAAAGAAAATGTAACCTACATAAGTAGTATTATACAGGTACTTTGTATATTTTCTCAAACATGCATGGAAATATTGTTATTACTTTCGAAAAAAGGACACGCGAAGTATCTAATTTGCGGACAGCGAAAAATAAATCCATTGCAGGAGCGTTTTTTGAACTTGGAACATTACAACGCTCCAGCAATGTTGTATGAAACGGCGTGCTGGGGCGTTTTTTGAATTTGGAACATTACAACGCTCCAGCAATGTTGTATGAAACGGCGTGCTGGGGTTATTATATACTCTTTCATTGGATCTCTTTTATCATTCTTGGCATACCAAAATCTCTTTGCTTAGTACAAATTGCGTTCACGTGGCTGTATGCGTAAATGCGTTTGCCTTTCGGCACAGATGATAAATAGAAAATCGGTGGCAAAGCTGAAAATTCGTCTTGATTTGTTATTTAAACATTTATTATTTTATGCATTCTTTTGAGAAAAGCACTATACATATATATGCCTCGCCGGAAATGGCAATTGTCTGTCTCGTATAGTGAAGTCCTCGCCTACGGATCGGCCTTCAAACTCATACTCGACCTGCAATTGCCTATTTCCCGGCCTTTGCAATAATGTACTATTTACATACATACTCTGGCCACTATACCAAACGGTCGCGGGTTTGAATCCCGCAAGGGGCATATGTTTGTATGATGAATACGGACAAGTGTACCTGAGTTATGGAAGTTTTCATTTATAATAAGTATTTATTTACAAAAAAATATATTTATGTAGTATATCAACCATCTGGTATCCACAACACAAGCCTATAGTTGCTTAAAGTGGAACTAGATGGCGCTGTGTGTTATTTATTTATTAAAAAAAATTGAAAAAACAAACCAAATGTGTTAAAAGCTAAATATCTTCAAAATGGCTTAACCGATTTTCGTCAAACATGGCGAATTAACAATAATATTAATAATCTTTCTACTTATTTAGTCTTCAAAATAAAAAAAAAATCTACTCAAATCGGACACACATCAACCAGTCGTTTTTAGTCGGGACTAAAAATACCGCTCACCGCGTCAGACATTGCTTAACTTCGCTAATCGAAAGCCAAACAAATGGGGTGGTCAGAGATACACCAAACTGTACTGTGGGTGTCCCAAACAAGTTCAATGAGTGAACAACATCCATAGTAAATATTACCTATGAAATTGGCGTTTTGTATGGAGAATTTCATTAAGACTGTATTCTCCATACAAACATTTTTGATTTTTTTTTTGGGAACGGCAAATCCAAATTTAACTAAACTTTGTGTGCTAAGTGTTAAGTGTGTGTGTTAAGTATGCAGCGTTAATTTTTAAAAGTAACCGCTTTATAAAAGTTTCAGCGAATCTAAGAAAATTAAATGATTATGGGAAGCACATGAAAAGAGCTCCGTTCAAATTTTTTATTATGTGATTTAGCCCAGAAATTTAAAAATATTTCATGTAAAACCTTGAAATTATATTCCATTTTGTAAATAAAAAACAAATTTGGATATAGCTTTGAAAATCGCAGGAATTGGTACATATGATTAACGAAGAAAAAAAACTCCAATTTCATAGGTAAAGACCCAATATATAAAAATGCACACGTGACACTGAACCCTTCGCCGTTAATGCAAGTCTCTGAATGTTTTTTGGTGTAAATTCCCTTAGTCGCCTTTTACGACATCCACGTGAAGAGATGGGTTGGTTCTATTCTTTTAACATGCCGAAATTATACGCCATGAATACTTATAAGCAATAATAATTATCATTTATCTAATTAATTCAAAAATACAATTGGTAAAATATTTAAAAAGCAGGTGTTTGATATATTCTAGAGTAGGTTTATTATTCAGTATCGGAATTTCTGAGCGACAAGTAATTTATTTCTCTGTTTATTGCATATTTTCTGACATTGAAATTAATTAATTTATCGTTAATAATCATTACTAATTTGACTTGTTTAATAATTTACTATATATTTAATATTATGCTTTAAGACAATGATATTTGCACGCCATAAATGGCAGAATATGCGAACGCGCTGTATTATATTTAAACATCAATTGTTGGACCATATTTCTGTCAATAAATATTTCATTTCATTACCATTTTATTCCCAAAAGACTAAGCCATTATATTATGTATTCTTAAGAAGTACCTACAAGTACTTTGTTCCGAAACTCAACAATGTTGATACCCTTATAAAATTTTTCTCCGATCAATCTTCGTTTAATCTTGCACCCCACAAGTTATCTAAGCTTGAATAAATTCTTCTGGTGATTTACCTTGCCACTTTAATCTCTCAACTTTTATCATGAGCGAAAGAATAGATTTGTTACAGCTAAGTTTACATTTCACTTTTAGGTGTAATTAGTAATGATGGATTTGACGACCTGTTTGTTGTAGTGGTTAGAAAAGCTGACTGTTATAACTTAAGGTCACGGGTTTGAAACCTGCTAGGGGCATAAGCTCCGCCTCCTCCGTGGCTCAATGTAGGGAACATTGGGTTTACGATTCGGAGGTCGTGGATTCGATCCCCAGCGGGGTACATGTTAAAGTACTCGGTTCGATTGGTGATAGGGCATTTTAAATGTCCTACTGGCTAGCTACCACCATCTTATCTAAATCTGCCGCCAAGCAGCAATGTTAATAGCATTGTTGTGTGTTGGGGTTTCCGGGTCAGTACGCTTTCACCTTCGACCTCATCTTCATTTAACATCAGGTGTGATTGAGGTCAAGTAGGAACCCGTCGTGCATAAAAAAAAAGCCATGATGAATACGGACAAGTGTACCCTATGTTTTCATTTATGATATGTAAGTACACAATTACAAAATAAAAAATATTTGTTAACAATATCAACCCTCTGGTATCCGTAACACATGCTTAGTTGGGAACTAGATGGCGCTGCGTGTGTGTGTCCAAGATGGATGTTAGAGTGGCGTGCAGAGTGTTCAAAGTTAAAGTCAAAAATGCTTTATTTTGTAGGTACACAGAGTACACTTAAAATTGACAATTTTACATAGTAAATTTCTGCTGCTGCTGCTGCTGGTTCAAAATGCAATTTTCCCCTGAGAACAACAAGCAAGAAACTCGAAGGGTTGCTCTTTAAAATAAGGCTTTGATTTTACATAAAGGTTTTTATATTACAAACAGGTTTTTAAATTTCATTATTAATTGTGAAATAGCCTGGCATGCGAACGATCTGATTATGTCCAGGGATGATTATCATCTAAATAGTCCGATATTTTTTAATATGCTTTCTCAATAAGTTTCTGTTTTATAGTATCTTTAAATTTTTATCATAGAGTAGGCTGAATGATAAAGTTTACAATTAAACGAGAGAAAATACAACTACAAAATAACTTACTTGCTCTTAGCCACAACAAAAACAATAACTCTAATTACATCGAAATACCCAAAAATAGCCCTATTACTCTAATACATAAATTCCACAGGCTGAATCATTTAAATACCTAGGCAGCGTAATTACTCAAGACTCCCGATGTACGCCAGACATAAAAGCAAGAATAGCTATGGCAAGACAAGCATTCAATGCAAAAAAGAACCTGCTCAAAGCCAGAATATCAGGCAGAGTTCGCAAAAACTTATAAAAGTGTACATTTGGAGCATTGCTTTGTATGGGTGTGTAACGTGGACTCTGCCTCTTAAAGACAAAGAAAGATTGGAAGCTTTTGAGATGTGGTGCTGGAGGAGAATGGAACGAATCAGCTGGACAGAGAAGAAAACGAATGAAGAGGTTTTAAATATAGAAAAGGAAAAAGGGAAATTGTTGGGAGTGGATAATGGAAATGCTGGGATACCTTATACGACACGATGATCTCATCAAAACCATAATAGAATGAAGAATAGAGGGGAAAGAAAAAGAGGAAGACCGAGAATAAGCCACATGCAGCAGATGAAAGAGAATTTGATTGTTGTGTCGTATCAGGAGGTCAAGAGGAAGGCGGTGAGCAGAGAGATATGGAAAAAACTCCACCGACAAGAGCATGGCTCCTAAATAAGATGATGATGATAGCAATCCTCGCAACTATTTAGAATTTCTGTTCACATCAGTATGAATCAGCGATCTTTACAATACATTTCGAAGAAAGATTACAATTTCCAATGGTAGGCACTGCTTTTCTACCTGCATGACGTATGCCACTAGATGGAAGAAGGTGGACGGATGATCTAGTGTATAACATTGCTGTATACCTATGGACCACTTCCAACCCGTTGTTCTGGAGTTCGATGTGGAGGCTTATGTTCAGTGGCGGGAAGACCTGTCATATTATTATGATGGTGACAAGTTTTTGTTTAAAAGTTTTAGTAATGTAGAAATAAAGGTTAGTTTAACGTAATGTCTCCGTCTAGTCCTCCGCGTCATCCAATATTAACTTCAACACGCATGTCAAAAGCAACCCCAATCACATCGCTTTTAAATCTACACAAAAATCACCAAATATGAAATCACCGACCCCGATCCCTTCCCCTACCTGACGTAGTAGCGAGTTGCGACACACGGATTATTGTAACAACGTTTGACGATCGAAGGCGACTCGATCTTCCGGTTTGATGACAACCTGACGGAGATATCGTGGAAGGTCGAGTAAAAAGACGAACGTCGCACCCTTTTCTCGTTGATATCAAATTAAAGACATTTATGACATCTGATGGGGTAGAAAAGTGACGAGTCTAGGTATTAAAACACGTACACTCATACAAACGAAATCTTTTTTTTTTTTTTTTTTTTTAATGCATAAGGGGTTGGTACTTGACCTCAATCACACCTGCTGTTAAGTGAAGATGAGGTCGAAGTTGGAAGCGTACTGACCCGGAAACCCCAACACATTTGGGGGACTGGCTATCTTATCTCTGACAACCGGAACACGACAATGCTATTAACATTGCTGCTTGGCGGCAGATTTAGATAAGATGGTGGTAGCTAGCCAGGCGGACATTTAAAATGCCCTACCACCAACCAAACCGAGTACTTAAAAATGTACCCCGCTGGGGATCGAACCCGCGACCTCCGAATCGTAAACCCAATGTTGTTTACATTGAGCCACGGAGGCGGTTAATCATGATCCAACTTAAATTTCATATCAGTATTTCACGGTTTTGTGTGTGTGTGTGTGTGTCCGGACGTATCTCAGTAATGCGCGGGCCGATTTGAGTGTGGGTTTCCTTATTTAAAGAGTAAACGAAAGGGTATTAATATTTTAGAAAAAGTGTATTGAAACTGGAGCGATTTTAAGCTTGAGGATCATTGTAATCACTTCCCTTACTAACATGTGTATGGCATTGTGATTGAGGCAAAACATGAATGTTCACCTATTTCCCTCCATTGTATACATTGATTTGAGCAAATAAATAGTTCTGATTCTGATAACAAAAGGTTAAAATTTCATAGAGCTCTGACGCATGGGTAATGCAGTTTTCCAAATATTAAAATAATCATCGATTTTGTGGATCGCGATTCAATTAGTTCAACCATACAACTGGGAGTTCGAGTTTACTGAAAGCTTATAAATTAACTTTCCACTGCAATCAATAACAACATTGCTCAAATTAGTAAGGATAAATTTGATTCGAAAAGCATAGTGTTCACAATATATTAAGATACAAGGGGTTACCTTAAGATGTAGTAAGATGAAGGTAAATTCTTTAAGAGTCAAATTGAATCGGCTTACCTGATACGTTGGAGTGGGTTTTAAGTTAATGTTATTTTGGCGCCCGACGTGGGACTCCGACGTTATGCTCGTATAAATCTAAAATATTTAGATCACGATTTTTTACGGCAGTTCATAAGAAAAAAAATGTCAGGTTTATGTCTACTATATAAATAGTGAACCCTAGCCTGCTGTGATGGAGGCCTTATTTTTACAATGGATTGTTCTAGGTCAATGGCGAAAATCGCCTTAATATAAACCAACTAAATCGGGCACATCTTGTACATAATATATGTTATATATCAGCATATTATTAATAATGATTTGGTTAGGGACTTATCTGTAACTCAACGTTGTTTGTTCAGGTAGAATATTTATATTATTATGGAACAATAATAGCAGTATTGTAATTATTTGATCACATTCTCAATGGCGCCCAATGTGGGGCCTTCTGGAATTAAATTACTATTATACGAAACCTCAAATGCAATCAAAACTATATTCATTGCAACTGAAAGATTAATTTGGTAACGTTACATGAAGCTAAATTTACTTTACCAACCAAATGCATTATACAACCACAATTTCAAATTACATCTGTATAATGATCTAAATAAGAGAGTAACTCAGGTTATACCTGTTTGAAATCAATTTAGCGGTTTGTTTCCAGCAAACAGACAAAGCGCGTTTTATGTACCGCAAACGGATTCCCAAACAAATGCGTAAATGTGGTTTAATTTTGGAATTCGGAGGGTAAAATTAATTTGAGTTCACTAAGGCGCTCCTTGATGTACAACTTTATTTAAAGTAGGTAATACGAGTAATACGACGACCGATTGGTGTAGTGGATAGTGACCCTGTCAGCGAAACCAACGGTGGCGGGTTCGAATCCCGCGACGGGTAAATGTTTGTGTGATGAATATGAACATTTATTCCTGAGTCATGGATGTCTATATAAATATTTATGTATGTTTATCCGTTATCTAGTATCCATAGTACAAGCTTTGCTTAATTTGGGACTAGATGATTGGTGTAAGTGTCCGAAATATTTATTAATTTATTTAGTGAACTTTATTTAGTCTGGCTGTTCATGGCGGGGTGCTGGTTCCAACATTGACTTACGGGAGTGAATGCTGGGTATGGCAAAAGAAGAATGAAAGTAGAATAAATGCAGTGGAAATGAGATCATTGAGAAGTATGAATGGGGTGACTCTGAAAGATAAAATCAGAAATAGTGTAATTAGGGAGTTAAGCAGTGTGAATGAAGATGTAGTGACAAAGATTGAAAAAGGTATTCTGAGATGGTTTGGACATGTGGAGAGGATGAATGAAAGAAGACTTACGAAAGAGATATACAAAGCGAATGTGGATGGTAGTGTTGGTAGAGGAAGACCACGGCGAACGTACCATGATCAAATCGGGGACGTCTTAAAGAAAGGCCAAGTCAAGAGTACCCTAAACCGACGAGCATGTATGAACAACCTTATGAGAGTGAAGGAAGCAGAAGAGGTGTGTCAGGATCGTAGCAAGTGGAAGTCTGTGGTCTCTGCCTACCCCAATGGGAAACAGGCGTGACATTATGTATGTATGTATGTATGTATTTAGTGAAAATACCTATTATATTTGTGCGACGTCATTTTTGGTTGAACTTAATCAAGCGTAAATGACAAAACTACATGGTACTTCTGCTGACTCTCATAAACTACTAAATACCTGCTGGCATGCTTAAAAAATAAACATAAAGTTTTACGGTTTTCTCTTTCTCCCAGGCCATTTTCCCTTTTCGACAGAGTAGGTAGTAGTACAAACCAACTAACCGATTCCTCATACCTTGTACATTTGCTTAGTCTGGTAAATGTCGAGTTAATTATTATATGTACAGAAGTTGCGCTTTTTACAATTATATCGTTTACGCCTTCTAGATTTCTTTAAATTCTACAATGAAGAGAAATTATTTGAATCTTTTTGACAACTCATTTTATTGAATTTAATTTTAAATGAGGTTATCAGTGATATGCCAGTTATAAGCGTTTTGGTATTCCAAACGTTAAAGTAGTACCTAATACTCAAACCTGCATCTACATGGGGTGTCCACATCTCACGGGTGTCGAAACGTGCATTTGCAAGTCTATATTTCTTTTTTTTTTCGAAATAATATGACTTGTCTCACAGACTAATTACTTATTTTTCTATTTTCTGTAAGACATAATTATTGCAACATGTATATAATATAGTCTTAATGGCAGGTAGAAGGTATATTCGAAAAACTAAAAAGTCCGTAAATTATAAAGAATATCAAACTAATATTACAATTGCGAACGTTTGGATGTATGTTTGTTGCTAAATCACGGCGAAACGGATTTGGATGAAATTTGGTATATAGGTATAACAAAACCTGGTTTAAGACATAGGATTTTTATCCTGGTCTTGGTTATAGTCAGTAGATCCCGTGGGAGAAACAAATATATTCCTTAAAAGTATTAAAATAGGACTAAAGACAAAAAACTAAATCCAAAAAATGTGAGTAGGTATGTAATCTTGTGTCAAAAGAATGCCTCAAGAAGGTTATTTTAAAAGATTTTCTGTACATCTTATAAGTTGACATTATATAAATGGATTTAACTCCAAACACCTTTCCAGTTGACTGAATTTTGTTTCATGGATCAGCAGATTTCAATATCGTATCTAACATATACATTTTACGCCTACGTTAATGTACGGTATTATTCAATTTTCAGGGAAATGAGATTGATACATACTTAACTATAGTGTAGCTTTGGAAGGATGTACCCTTCTTGTACGTAGTGTGTATCTAAGTTGATTTGATAGGGTAACCATATATCATCATCTCAGCCTGTAAACATACCACTGCAGGCTATAGGCCTTTCCTCGTATAATGAGGGAGTATGGGCCATAGTCCACCCCGCTGGCCCAATGCTAGTTGAGGACTTCACATGCCTTAGAATTTTTATTTCTCAGGCATGCAGGTTTCCTCACGATGTTTTCCTTCACCGTTTAAGAGCAGTCGGATAAATACACACAAGGAATTAAATTAAATTTAAAAACTCTTTGGTACATGGCCTGCACGGGAATCGAACCCTGACCCCCCAAATTGGGAGACCGTGTCTTAACCGCTGAGCCACTGACGCTCACTTTATCGAAGCTTTATATTGTGTTTAGAAAGAAAATCTTGCCAATTAAAATAGTGGCGCCCAATATGGGCCTATAATGTGAAGTTGGATATCACTTAAATTAAAGAATGCTATATAATGATATTATCTATGTCTCTAAAAGCTAAGATGCTACTTACCAAGACACTAAGAACACGAACTTAGATAAACACAAGTAGTACAGTTCATTAGTCGAAATCCACAACCTTCATTCCTCCGCCAATATTCAGTTCAAATAATACAATACGGCACATTCTCTGTAGTAATAATGTTCAATATTGGAATAAACTTAAACCTTTAATGAGGATCATCGAGTTAATTTGAATTCTCAAGTATATGCTGACGTGAAAAGCTAGTTTCTAATCTCAACAGTAATCAAAAGCGCCCTAAAGCTATTGTTGGCAATTTCATTGATCCCAGACTATTTTGCCTCACAGGTGCGTGGGTGGGCGAGCCAATGGACCACAAAATCGGGTTCTACCTCAGGATTAGATTCTGTTGTGTGTAGGTGAGATTTGGTTTAAGTGTCGGGAGGTTGGTCCTTTGTACGTGTGGTTTTCATTGATTAAGGGATAAATATATAATATAACGCACATGATGTGCTACACAAGTGGCCACGTGGTCTCGAATCTGATAGTCAAAGTTAAGCAAAGCACGTTTAAGTCAAAACAGACTTAAACGTGCTTTGCTTAACTTTTTTTTTCGTACTCTTACACCAATCATCTAGTCCCAAACTAAGCAAAGCTTGTGCTATGGATAGTAGATAACGGATAAACATACATAAATATTTATATAAACATCCATGACTCGGGAATAAATGATCGTATTCATCACACAAGTGGATGCGAACCCGCAACCGTTGGTTTCGCTGACAGGGTCACTATCCAACCGGTCGTCAAATGACTGACATCTACCAGGGATGAGCCCATGCATATGCATGGTATAATTTCCTTATAGTACCATGTGGTACTATAAGGAAATTATACCACGTGTAAATCTGTTCAGAGGCGTGAAATCCACAAACAAGGTGGTGTTTTTTGGGAAGATTGATTCTAATTGCCAAGATAGAGATGCGGAATTGTGATTAAAGACTTTCGATTGCTCTATGATGCTGCTAGTGTTCATGTAAGTATATGCGATTGTGCGTGACAACGAATTTGTAGTTCATGAATCTAAGGGTCTGCATTAACTTGGCGAAGTTTGATGGTACTCGGTGAAGTCACAATCGCTATTCGTTTTGATAAGCAACGTTAAAACTCCATCCACATCACCTGGATGAGTGGAGATCTACCACTGTACGTTTCTCAAGAAACTTCCTACCACCCTGTGGAACGGACTTCCTGCAGCGGTATTCCCGAACGAGTACGACATTGGAGCCTTCAAGAAACGAGCCTACACCTTCCTCAAAGGCCGGCCACGCATCTGTGACCCTTTTGGTGTTGCGGGTGTCCATGGGCGGCGGTGATTGCTTTCCATTAGGTGACCCGCATGCACGTTTGCCACCCTCTCATATAAAACAAAAAAAACGTCTGGCGAAGTCAGCCGCTAATTGCATTTTTCATACGAGAGTTTCCGTAGCTCGGAGGGCACATTAAACAGTATAATATTCTGATTGTTTTCAAGTCAGTTGTGTACAGGGACGGTTTGTGATTGTCAGTTGGCCACTGATAACTGGCTGACACAATCTCATCAATTTGTTATAGACCCGCGTGGTGGTACAAAGCCCATACAGTCTTCTGGTTAAAGGAGCATATGAAGTACGAATCCCAATTTGTTGGTATACAATTTATTAGCCATGTTCCAAAAAGGAGAAAGTTATCAATTTCGACAATATTTTTCTTTTTTGTGTATGTTCTGCGATATCTCCGGAATTTGTGAACCGATTTCGATATTTTTTTGTTTAAACGTATAAATTATGGATCTTACTGGGTCGGTTGTTTTGACAGGTATGGTTGTTCAATTATATCTTCAGTTTTGTTCCCGTCTATCACTTGGTCCACACAACCTGTCCTAACTGCGGTCCGGTCGGATTCACGCATTCGGTGCGTCGACAAAATTGCCAATTGCACGGCTTTGTTTTAGGAATTAACGTTAAATTCAATTGTCCGTGGTCAGTCGTGTTTTGTTAGGCGTAGTATTTTGATCTTGGCTAATTGTGGGTATTTCAATTTAGTCGGATAAAAACAACAGTATTGTTCATTCTATGCATATCCTTGGATTGAATGCACTCAAAAATAATTAAAGAGACTGTTCAAAGGCACAAAAAAATTTAACAACGAAAAGATTGAATAATGTTTAATATTCAACCCGTGGTCGGACGTATGAGGCAATTATGCAAATGCGAAGCGATAAAAACGCGATAGTATCTCATGTCATGATTGGGACGTCCGATGTTGTCGGTGGAAGAGCGCGAAATTAAATTAATGGGCGAATTTACATTTAAGGTGGCCAATTAAATGGTTCAAAATTGATTCGAATGTTGAATGTACTTACTCGTATAGTTCAGTTAAAATACGTCATTTTGTAGCGTAACTTCCAATGAAAATAATATTATAGTTCCTTATTTTTGTAGAAGTATAGACTACCCATCAGTTCAAACAATTCAAAATTCAAAATATTTGTTTATATTCAAGCATAACAATCTTGTACACAATTGTGAGAGTATCCTGTTAAGCTTCTTAAAACTTGTGTTAGGATACTCTGCTCTCCATTCTTGTACTTTTTAGATAAGATTTTTACTTTATGCGTAATTGAAATTGAAAAACCTGGATTAGTTTGGTTAGTGCTTATGTGAGTTGTAAATATAATATGAGAGGTTACTTGGTCAGATAATATGTGTTTGTGTGCGTGCGTGTTTGTATTTATGTATGTGTGTATTTATGTATGTGTGTGTGTTATGTATAGTATTTTATTTTAAATTATAAGAGAGTAAGGAATTGCATAAGGTAAAGGAGTAGGTACTAGATGATCAGTAATAGTATAAAATTGTTTTCCAACCATTATGTAGCTTGCTTTAGGCATAGTATACGTATTTAGTTATAAACGTACAATATTAGACGGTATCTACAGAAGCAGCATTGATAGCATACCATGGATACGTCTCATCGGTCATAAGCTACGGTTTATTATTATGGGGTAAATCTGTTGATAATGAGAGAGCTTTCAAGTTGCAGAAAAAATGTGTCCGTGTATTAGATAACGCGTGGATTCTAGACAGCTGTAAGACTTTGTTCAAAAAATATAAAATTCTTCCGTTACATAAAAGTTACATAAAAGTTACAAACGTTACATACATAAAATATATGTACATAAAAGAGTCGTGTCTTTTTGTGAAAGCCAATTTTAAATATTTTAATAAGCGTAGTGAGACTAGTGACAGACATACAAGAGCACAATACTGTAACCTATTGTATAAACCTCCTTGCCGCAAATACGTTTATGAAAATAATGTTTATAACATGTGTATAATATTGTATAACAATCTGCCTGACGAAATAAAATTAGTTAATGACAAAATGTTTAAAATTCGATTGATACAATGGCTTCAGGCAAAGTGTTTCTATGATATTAAGGAATATTTAAATTATTAGAATGCTATGTAAAGTGTCACAAATCATATTTTGCACATCTGCATGCAGATTGAATACATGATTCCTAAATTTCTTATCAGACCTTGTAAACTGTATTCTGGCAAATAAATAATTTCTTTCTTTCTAAATTAAAGTTACCATTGTTGACGTCATTGCTTTGTAGAAGATGGTAAGATCTCCTTAAACAATTTTCTAAAAAAAATAATCAATGGCTACTTTATATTTTCTAAAAATAGTTTATTGGGGCGTGATATTTGACCTCGGTGCAATTTTACGTAAATATAAAGAAGTCGTAACGTATACGTAAATATAAGGTCGATTAGTTATTACAGATAATAATAGTTACAGATGTTTCAAGTATATTATGTGACGTAATAAAATTCACAGTTATCATTTTAATCTAATTGTCAATGTTTTATTACATTACTTTAGATTGTATTCTTGTTATTTTATTGCTTATACTGACATTCAAATAGTTCAAGTTCAAACTCACAAATGTCAAATCCTATGGAAAATTGTTCTGAATCCAAGTTTCTCTAGTCAATCATTATTAAGCGTTGAAAGTTTTGATATAGTTATTTGTCACCTATATAAAGCAAACGACCATTTCCGAAAGCTTCCGAAATCACAAACGCGCGTTATCTGCACCGATAATGGCGGATCTTTATCGGCGCAGATAACGCGCGTTTGTGATTTCTTAAACAAACCAAATAACTTAATTCGTGTTTCGAGCATTATATATAGTTACTGCCGCGACTCGACGCAATTGAAAATCAATTACAATACAATTACTTACATCAAGTGGTCGCGCTGGCGTTCATAGACTGAACCCTTGTCTTTGTTTATTTTTTTAGGCACAACGGGTTGGTACTTGACCTCAATCACACCTGATGTTAAGTGAAGATGAGGTTGAAGGTGGAAGCGTACTGACTCGGAAATCGCAACATATTTGGGGACTGGCTATCTTATCTCCGACAACCGGAACACAACAATGCTATTAACATTTCTGCATGCTTGGCGGCAGATTTAGATAAGATGGTGGTAGCTAGCCAGGCGGATATTTAAAATGCCCTACCACCAACCAAACCGAGTACTTAAATGTTGTTTACATTAAGCCACGGAGGCGGTTATGCCGTCGCTTTGAGCCAATCACAGAGCGGTAAAATATAGCTGACCAATGGCATGCCCCACGCACCGCGACCGGGCTCGAACCCGCGACGTTACTTCACTTGCCCTTCTTTGAATTAAACGCATCGATTTTTAAGACTACACCGACCGGTCAGTGACCCTTAAAATGTTACTCCAAATTTGTAATAAACAAGACAAAAATATGCATTTCTATGTTTGTTTCTTTTGTTACTGTTCAAGCATCTCTCTGGATTTGCATTGTATTTATATTCGAAAGGCCCCGCGACACAATGGCTCGCTTGGAATTGCATGTCATTGGCCCAACGCGCTGATTGGTGAAATGCGCGCGCTATTCTCGAGCGCCATCTGCAGTTTTTAACGGGCAGTTTGGGGTTAGCTCGTTCGGACTTCGGCGGAGCTTTTTTCATGTGTTTTTGGATTGTTAAAACCTAACTAATCTTCGGTGGACTACTATTAGGTAACCGATAACACAATAAGTGCGTGCAGTGCAGCGTTGAATATCTTATCGTCAGTGTCGAGAGCAACACAGGAGGACTTGCTGATTTCTCTCATGCCGGCCGGCAAACCATGATCACAGCAATGATTGCCATCAGGTAAGGGCTACTAGAATTGGATATCGTGTTGATGTAGAGATGCTTTGGTACTATACTATTTGGGGGGGCCTCTAACCAGTCACCATTTATTATACAGTCCTACTTATTTATCGAACAGTTACTATCGCGAAAATTCCTTAAGGTCATGCCTTCATTTATAAACCAGTCACTAGATTTCATGCAGGATTGGAATCCTTCAACCTCGTGCTCATACACTCACTGATACTGAAATTTCCTGTAATTCTGAGCCTTAAATTACCCGTAATTATATGGAAATGCATCCATTTTAATGTATCGGTCTCATATCGATGTAATGACCAATCAGAATCATATCCGAATCAATAGCCGGTCGTTACTTAATTAGGCCGAATAAAAATTAATTAAAAAACCGACGATGTTCAAGTGATTCGAATAATGTGTTTCGTATTCATCAGATATTACTGTGATTTAACATTATTAATTTAACCGCCTCCGTGGCTCAATGTAAACAACGTTGGGTTTACGATTTGGAGGTCGCGGGTTCGATCCCCAGCGGGGTACATGTTTAAGTACTCGGTTTGGTTGGTGGTAGGGCATTTTAAATGTCCGTCTGGCTAGCTACCACCATCTTATCTAAATCTGCCACCAAGCAACAATGTTAATAGCATTGTTGTGTTCCGGTTGTCAGGGATAAGATAGCCAGTCCCCCAAATGTGTTGGAGTTTCCGGATCAGTACGCTTCCACCTTCGGCTTCATCTTCACTTAACATCAGGTGTGATTGAGATCACATACCAACCCGTTGTGCATAAAAAAAAAGTAAGCAACTGCGTGTGCAAAGCACAGAAGTGATTTCATTGCATTGCCTTTTGGCATTTCAATTCCAGAACAATAAAACTGATGTCCAAAAGATCGGTTTGACCATGGAAACATTCATCATTCGTACAAACATTATTTACATCGAACACAATGGCTTCGGCTGCACGGGGCTTTATTGAGCTGTATTGTTTTTCAATCGGCCCTCTGTCCCGGGGGCACTTCATCTTCACTTAACATCAGGTGTGATTGAAGTCAAGTATAAACCCGTTGTGCATAAAAAAAATACTATAAAGGACCACTACTGAACTTAACGTGATCGAATCTGGAATGAACAAATCCGTAGGCGAGCGAAATTCACTGACATAAACCATCAGAATTCTAAGTTGAAGTGGCAGTTGGCAGGACACCACAGCTCTAAGAATTGATGGCTGGAAGAGCATTAAATTCTCGGCTGGAGATCACGCACCGGAAACTTATTAGGTGGACAGAAGACCAGATAAATGTCGCTGGATGCTGGCAGCTTCGAACCGGTGGCTCTTGAAGTCTCTGGAGGTAATTCAGCAGTGAAAGTCCTGTAGCTGATATGGTGATTAGGAATGAATATACGCCTGTCCCAAATAAGGACAACCGGGTTGGTGATTACAGATAATTTGGATCGTAGCACCAGTAATTGTTGGGTGTCATTTCAACTTACTAATTCGCTGGGCTATGTGGGTGATTTTCATTCTACAGATTTCCTCATTCCTGATTCGATCACGTATTTATTTATAATACTATTACGTAATTATTATCTTGTATATTTACACTACACTATACATACACTAACCCGACTATAATTCTTTATTATTATTCAGCTCATTATTGTACCTCACGTGGCGTCCGTGCGTCACTGGGCATTTGGGGGCACTGAAAACCAGCGCTGTGATTCGTCGCAGCATGAGCTTTCCATAGCTCGTTGCGTGACCTTGAGTTTTTATGAAGTCCATAATGCGAGACCACGATTCAGTCATCACTGGTAACACACATGAATTAAAGACTTTTGTCTTCAAGCACTCAGATTTTTTTTTTGTTTTTTTTTATGATTGACTGGTTTCGCGTTTGACCACAATCTCACCTGATGGAAAGTGACGATGTGGTCGAAGATGAAGCACGCGATCCCAGTTAATGTCTGTTTACTCTGCTCTTGAAGATCCCAAGGTTGTAGGATTCAGGAAAGACTGACGCCGGAAGGGAGTTCAGATATTTTGGACGAGAGAACGTTACGTAGTTTACCGAACGTTGTCTATCCAAGTTGGATTCGTCGATTGGCCGCTCTCTCCAAATTTGGCCTATCTAGTCGGATTGTCCTATATAGACATACTCGCTTACAACTTCGAGAAGAGAGTTCCTAAATAATATTGGGTAGGCACGACACAACCATCGCTTTGACGACGGTGACTTTTAACGGTTGCGGGTTCGAAATGTTTGTGTGATGAATACGAACATTTATTCTTGAGTCATGCATGTTTATATAAATATTTATGTAAGTTTTTCCCCTTATCTAGTATCCATAGTACATGCCTTGCTTAATTTGCGACTGGATGATAGATGTAAATGTCCGAAATATTTATTTATATAAAAATTAACAATTCGACAGACTAACACACTGGGCTATATCGATGACTTTGTTCTTCTGCAGATTTCCTCATTCCTGTTTGGATAGCGTAGTGAAACACGGAGCATCGCACTATTCATAGCTCGTTTTGTGACCTTGAGCTTTCTTATGAGGTCCACAGTGACCACGTTCCAGCAAAATAAAACATCGCTTGTAAAAATTTAATCTCCACATTTCCATGGATAATTTGCTCATCACAACCAGTAACAGGCAAATGAACGATAGCCACTATTATTCATTACCTGTCAACACAGAATACGTTTCTTCATGTGCATCCATTAATTTAAAATTTGACGACTGCGTCCGAACGCATTATTCATTTTGAATAATGATGCACGGTACCTGTCATCGTGATGCCGAATAAATAACTACTCGTTTGAAGAGTACTTATATTTTATAAGCCATTTTCAAGCCCCGACAGAAACTAAAGGTGTTATGTGTTTCACAGCGTTTAGTGTGTGTTCAGTCTTTATACAGCCGTAAATATGATTTATTGTTTATAATATATTTAATAACTTGTATAATATCAATAAAATCATGTGTATATCCATTTGCCTTCTGATACCGCTCACTAGTTCCAAACTGGTCCCAACCAGAATACCAGCGCTCCATCCTTCCGAGGGCGGAGCACCATGCTGAGTTGGGACCATTTTGTCCCTACAGCACATAATAAGTGACATTTTAGAATTTTTAGTCCTGTAATACTACTATACTATTCCGGAGTGTATAACTAATTGTTATCATTGTGCAATGTGATTATCTATCTATCTCAATAAAGCGTGATTCGATTTCAGTGCGGTTCTTATTACCCGACAGCCCAGAAATATTACCCCAAAAAAGGGGGTAATATTTTTAGAGGGTATGTATGTGGATTTCTATGTTATCTCCTTTAGCCTAAACGGTTAGAGTGTCATGGGATACATTTTATAATAAAAAAAGCAACATGGCGCCCGCTAATAAGGAACGAATTCTGGGAAATAATGACATTGACAATGACAACGACTGTAGGTATATACAAAAAAATCTCTTACATCGCTAAAATCGTGAAAACAGGGATTAGGAAGTAACACAATACGTCATCGCATCAGTTATGACGTGCTACCGCGCGAAATAAAGCTACTCCGTGATTAAGCCAATATGAATCAATTAATGAATGCGATTGCGCGACGAGTGTTTTAATTCTAAAAGCGCTTATATTAAATTTTTATTATCAACAATCTGTCAATAACCTAATTAAAAACCGAATACAACATTCCACTGTCAACCCGGGTACGTCCCCTCCTCTTAATTAAAAACAAAACCACGATAAACGAGCGCGTTAAAAAACATGCGTTTAATATACTGTCCTCGGTCTCTCCCCTATGTACCGGGAAAACTCATTATTGAGTGTTTCCACTTTCAATCTGTGTTTCTACTCAAATTTAAATATAAATATCCTTGGACATACAGACAGTGCCATCTAGTTCTGCACTAAGCAAGTAGGGTTGTATTATAGATACCAGATACTAGATAAATACTTTTTTTTGGTAAATGGTATAATTCTTCTTCTTTTCGAGTCAATGCCAAAAATTATAACGAGATGTAGTTTTAAAAAGAAATTACTACCTATGTCAATAACTTCTATTTCAGTCACCTAATTTGCCCATTATTTTTAAATTTATGATAAACTGGATACGCTTTTGACCACAATCTCACCTGATGGGAAGTGACGATGTGGCGAAGATGAAGCATGCGATCTCAGTAGATGCCTATTCTTGTTCTTGGACTCTGCTCTTGGAGATTCGAAGGTTGTAGGATTCAGGAAAGACTGACGCAGGAAAGGTGTTCCATGCCTTGGCTGTTCGCATTATGAATGAAGAGTAGAATCGTTAGTGCGAATGTTCGGTATATTAACTACATACGGGTGGAATCCCTCTCCACGCCTAGTAGTCCGAAGATGAAATGGCGATGGTAGAATAAGATTGTGTACAATTTTTTTGAAGCTTTATTTATGAAGTGCCTTGTAGAATTTTTGTGCAATAAAGTGTACTTGATTGATTGATTGAGTGATTGTGTAATTCCAACGCACACTCACCGAAGTGCATCCTGTAAAAGACTGAGAGACAGGCGACCTTGCGACGGTATTCGAGGCTGGTATTATAAGTAATATAGTATTGATGTTACCTGTTGGTTATTGCTGTTTAGCCCAGGGAAAATACGGTAAAAAATTAGCTTCAGAACCTACTTATATAATTGTTATCTTATATTAGATGTGCTTTAATCTGTGTTTTCTTAGCATCTTTCTATATCTTAGCACAATCCTGTTGTCGCTTATTATTATTATTATTTTATATATCAATTTTTTAACATTTGCATTCCCCTCGTGCTATCCAACTTGTCTCTTGACATTCTACCGAACATCTCAAAATTCTATAGGCAATCATTTACCCTTCAAGCCATTCGTCTCTGGTACTCCCTACCCGAGTCCATCAGATGAGCTCAAACTTTGAATGCTTTCAAAGTCGCCATCAAAGAGCATCCTGGTGCTTTAATCTGTGATCTATCTTATATTAGAGGTGCTTTAATCTGTGATCTTTTCTTACCTTCTCTCTATACCTTAGCACAATCCTGTTGTCGCTTATTATTATTATTTTATATATCAATAAATATTTATTTAGTACATCTGTATATTTACGTTTGTATTTTGTTGCTATTTTATAGATGTTATGTTTAAGTAGGTATATTTGTCTATTGATCTATGTATATATGTGTATGTAAATATATGAAATTTATTCACGTAATTTGTATCTACATCCCTATTTAATACCGCACAACCTACCTATTTAAAATGTACTGTCCTTATACCCAAAGGTTGTCTGGATGAGTTCGCTTTTAGCGATAAGGTTCTATTTTTACCACTTTTCTGAAACTGTATTTTCTTATCTGTTGTGCAATTAAGTGTATTTGTATTGTATTGTATTGTAATTTTAAATAATTAAGCCTAAAAAAAACAAGCGCTTAGGCGACATTTTTTAAGAACACATTATTTTTAATTTGTATTTTAATATGTTCTAAATAAAATTAAAACGCTTCAATTATTATGTTGTATGTGTAATATATTCTCATGTGTATAATAAATTGCTAAATAAATAAGTAAATAATAAAATAGTCAAAAATGGATCACAGAAGGCGATCGCAGGACTTAGCAGGTACACAAAATCATACATACACACACACACCCACCCACACACACATCCACACCTAACTATTGTTTTGCAACATTAATATAAGATATGGAAGAGCTACCACCTGACACAGGTATTTTATACTTACTAGGTGGTCCCAACCCTAGCTTATCTGTTTTGTAAAAATTTTTGTTGTTGAAATAAAGATATTATTATTTGTTGTATTATTATAATTTGTAATAACAATTAATAATAACTGATATCTAATTAGGTACACTCTTGTTAAACACAGTTAACTTATTGATGGATAACTAAGCATGTTTATAGTTAGGCATTCATGTCTTTTAGCTGAAAATATCGTCGAACTGCATTTCTTAAGAAATAAAAATGAGAACTAATATTTTGTAACGATAATTTCCCTAAATATTTTGAATTTAAAGAAATACCCTTGAAATGAGCATTTTTTTTAAAGAAACTTAGCTTATTTAGTTACTTAGCGTTGCATTTCTTAACAATGCTTAATTTTTAGCAATTGTTACTACATTTACGACACTTTATTAAATGTTTCAAGAAAATCGTGTTTAATCGTTTTTCCGAGGTCAAACCGTATTTTCCCTGGGCTAGTTGGTCTATGTAAGGCGTCATAGTCGATTGTCGACAAAGATAAAAAAAAAACTCGTATTCAAATCTAGGCCGCAATCTGCCGCGATGTACGGAAGTCTACCTTAACCGATGATAGTAAAGGCCTCCGTAGGTCAATGTAAACAACGTTGGGTTTACGATTCGGATGTCGCGGGTTCGATCCCCAGCGGGGTACATGTTTAAGTACTCGGTTAAATGTCTGCCTGGCTAGCTACCACCATCTTATTTAAATCTGCCTCCAATGCAATGCAGCAATGTTAATAGCATTGTTGTGTTGTAAGATAGTTAGTACCCCAAATGTGTTGGGGCTTCCGGGTCAGTACGCTTCCACCTTCGACTTCATCTTCACTTAACATCAAGTGTGATTGAGGTCAAGTACTAAGCCGTTGTGCATAAAAAAAAGAAAGAAAGTAAGCAACTGAGTGCAAAGCACAGAAGTGATTCCATTGTATTCCCTTTTGGCATTTCCATTCCAGAACAATAAAACTGATGTCCATAAGATCGGTTTGAACATGGAAACACTCATCATTCGTACAAACATTATTTACTTCGAACACAATCGCTTCGGCTGCACGGGGCTTTATTGAGCTGTATTGTTTTTCAATCGGCCCTCTGTCCCGGGGGCTGATGAGATGACGTCATCCACATAAGCAATATGGCGGACGGTTCGCGCGGGAAATCGATGCGGCTCAGACAGCAATGGTTATTTTTTACGATATATTACATAATATTTTGACGTGAACATGTCTGTTAACTTGATGAAATTTGATTATATGGAAATGGCAATATATACTAGCGTTCAATAACTTCTCAGGTGTCTTTTTTTATGTAGCTTGATAACATTACAAATTGAATATAAAAGCAACACTAAAAACCTAACAATTATTTCGAGTGACAGTAGACAAACCATAGACTTTTTTGGTACTTTTCGTCGCATGGACAGGCGAAGGATACTAGACCACACAGTCAGGCATTTTATTATTATCGAAATTATTATAAGCTTTGGCTAGATTGTGTTCTATCAATTCAGTTAAAAATTTTCAGATCAAAGCGAACTCTTATTTCGTCCATCTCATTCGATGATACCATTACCTATAGTTGGCTATTCTTTGTGTGTCGTTTCATAGTAAGATTAAAAATAAAAACAATTTCTTATCAACGCTACGAAACAAAAAATAGTAAAATAATTACTAAATGCGCACAAATCTGCCACGTGTTGCGGCGTGCACAAATGGTTTACCACTCAGCTCACGCTGCGACGAATCACAGCGCTGGTTTTCAGTGCTGCCAAATACAGAGTGACGCTAATCGATACACCTTCACTTCTGTGGTGCAGAGATGGATGATATGGATTCATGTATTTGTGATCTCGGCCAATACCTGCTGTGGCGATCTTATCGTGAACAAGATTAGATGTAATAATTAAGAAATATTTATTTAAATATTTCCGACACATACCTACACCCATCATCTAGTTCCAAATTAAGCAAAGCTTATTTAAGAAATTTATTATTACGTTATAGATAACTATTAATACTAAAATATTTAGATGTTTTTCTAGATGTTGATGAAATTTACGCTCAATTTTCATAAGCAAAGTTTGTACTATGGATACTAGATAACGGATAAATATACATAAATATTTATGCCGGATAAGTTTTTACCGTAAGGAAAAGATTGGGCATTTTAGGTAAGTGAAATATAAGGTATTGGTATATTCTTTTTTTTTTCAAACATATCATCGAATGAAGTGTCATTTGTGTAATTTGTCGGTCGCGTTTGCTGCCTGTTCTTTTTTTTTTTTTTTTTATTAAAAACTGGTTTCGCGTTTGGCTACAATCTCACCTGATTGAAAGTGACGATGTAGCCGAAGATGTATCACGCGCACCCAGTAAATGCCTATTCACTCTAGACTTGAAGATCCCAAGGTTGTAAGTGTCGGGAAAACCGACGCGGGCAGTGAGTTCCATACTTTAGCAGTCCGCATTATAAATATTATTATTATTCCATTCTAGTCCGCATTATATTCCACATAATTACATTATTAAATTAAAACATTAAAAAACTTCGAGTAAATATGAGTTCCAAATAAATATCACGATAGGAACCCTACGAATCCCGACAGTCGCAAATCAAAAGACAGTCGGCGCGTGTAGGTTTTTTTTTTTTTTTTTTATGCACGACGGGTGCTTACTTGACCTCAATCACACCTGATGTTAAGTGAAGATGAGGTCGAAGGTGGAAGCGTACTAACCCGGAAACCCCAACACATTTGGGGGACTGGCTATCTTATCTCTGACAAACGGTATTTTTGAAAACAAAACAAAACATTAAACTTCCCATGCCTACAACTTCTATTTCACTTAAATAATATGCCCAATTTTTTTCCTTACGAAAAAAAAAAATAACAAGCATAAACATAGTTTTTTATTCTAATATTTTTTTAAAACAAAGAATGTTGCCTCCGTCTATATAACAAGGTCTAAACCCCACACTTTCGGGTAAAAAAAAGTTTTTCCCACGCCTTCCCTTAACTTGTATGGTGTTTACTAGGTTTTTTTTTATCCACAACGGGTTAGCACTTGACCTCAATCACACCTGATGTTAAGTGAAGATGAGGCCGAAGGTGGTAGCGTACTGTTTTTTGGGGTACTGGCTATCTTATCTCTGACAACTGGAAGACAACAATGCTATTAACATTGCTGTTTGGCGGCAGATTTAGATAAGATGGTGGTACATTTAATATGCCCTACCACCAACCAAACCGAGCACTAAATATGTACCCCACTGGGGATCGAATACGCGACCTCCGAAACGTAAACCCAATGTTGTTTTCATTGAGCCACGGAGGCGGTTAGTTTTGGGATAAGACACACTTTGAATGCCCTAAACTTTATGACAAACCACGGATAGACATACCCACGGACACAAATTATGATCCACATTGTATGTTATATTTAATATAAAAAAAAAATATTGAACAAAACCTACGTCCGGAACCTATAAATCCTTCCCCAGCGGCCGGTGATAAAGGTTGAAGCTATTTTATTTATTACATCCTCAAGTGTCCCGCCTGGGGACGGTATACATTTTCGGATAAGTAGGTATAATATTACAGGACATTACCGCTCAACGTTGCCGGTTTTGGGATGGATCAGGTGCGATATTTCATATTGCATTATAAGCTATGGCACATTCTCATTGGCCACGATTTTCAGACTCTTCTGTTAAAAATTCTACTTTCACCGATAGTATAATAAAATGTGATATTGTTTGCTACCACGGCAATTTTCCTGATATTTAACTACCGCGAGCGTCGGTGGCGCAGCGGTTAAGTCCATGTACCAATAAATTTTTAAATTTAATTAAATTACAATTGTGCATTTATCCGACTGCTCTCTAAAACGGTGAAGGAAAACATCGTGAGCACACCTACATGCCTGAGAAATAAAAATTCAAAGTGAAGTCCCCAAACTGCATTAAGCCAGCGTGGTGAACTATGGCCCATACTCCCACATATAAGGGAATGCAAATACCTCTGCAGTTTAAACTGCTGCAATGTAAACAACATTGGGTTTACGATTCGGAGGTCGCGGGTTCGATTCTCGTTTTGGTTGATGGTAGGGCATTCTAAATGTCCGCCTGGATAGCTACCACCATCTTATCTAAATCTGCCGCCAAGCAGCAATTTTAATAGCATTGTTGTGTTCCGGTTGTCAGAAATAAGATAGCCAGTCCCCTAAATGTGTTGGGGTTTCCGGGTCAGTACGCTTCCAACTTCGACGTCATCTTCACTTAACATCAGGTGTGATTGAGGTCAAGTACGAACCCGTCGTGCATAAAATAAAAAGCCCCGGTCAAAAACGACGGATATTATGTATTTGATAGTCTTGTCTGTGTGTGTCCATAGTCTTTATCAGGACGTATCTCAGTAATGCGAAGCTCGATTTTTTACTGCAGTTGTTTGTATAGGAAATTACTAAAAGAGGCTTAGTTTAATGTAACCCTAGAAAATTACAGTCGACGGTTGTGCCACTCAAGTAAGTAATATAAATATACAACACCTGTTAGAATGCGATGAATTATGACATCCACTGTGATTTAGAGCACGTCGGTCAGATTCTGCTTTCGTCAGATAATTTCTTTGTTTCCTTTGTCAGAATTGTGATACTGCTGACGAAACAGTAATTGTCGTGTTTCTGCTTTCAATAGATCATTTCCTTGTTCTGTATAGGTCAGAATTCTGATACTGCTGACGAAACAGCAATTGTCGTGATTCCGCTTTCGACAGATAATTTCTTTGTTCCGTAATAGGTCAGAATTCTGATACTGCTGACGAAACAGCAATTGTCGTGTTTCCGCTTTCGACAGATCATTTCTTTGTTCCGTATAGGTCAGAATTCTGATACTGCTGACGAATCAGCAATTGTCGTTATTCCGCTTTCGACAGAACATTTCTCTGTTCCGTATAGGTCAGAAGTCTGATACTGCTGACGAATCAGCAATTGTCGTGATTCCGCTTTCGACAGATTCTGCTTTCGTAAGATTCCGCTTTCGTCATTTATTTTTCAGTATAAATCAGTTTTTTTTTACTATTTTCAGTTTACTTTCCTTGTGGATGCTCAAACCACTTCTGGTTTCCCGTATATACCAAGCCAAAGATAAGTAGCACTAACTTATGTAGATTCGCCTTTGGTAGTACATACAAAAACTTGACGGTCTAAATCGAGTCTCTAGCGGATTTATTTTAAAAATAAAAGAGTTTTGTAATTTATTGCCATTAGATTAAACTTGCCGTGCTGTGGCTTTTTCAACCCCCTAATTGCTTGGACGACGAAATCCAAGGGAAAGCATTAAGTTGTTTACCGAAGTTTCGGCTGAATAATAAATAATGATTTTGAGGTTTTTTGTGCGAGAGTTTAGTGCCGATAATTGTTGGCATAATAATTTTTAGGGTTACAAAATGGCTGAGATTTGTGTGGATTGTTAATGTTTTATTTGATATAATACTCGTTTAATACTACCTTTGACGATTTACTGACGTAATTTATATAAATATTGCGACATTATATTTGGTGACAAAAAAAAAATATCGGCCATACCTAACGATCCGCCTAGGCATTTCTACTATCTGCCTGTGACGTATAGGTATATTACTTTATCGCAAAGGTTCACCAATGGAGGAATTAATTTCAGGGTTGCCATATAAAGAAAATACTTGTTATTTTCAACGAAGTGACAGGACCATAAAGTCATGTTGTCTTTGTCTAATAAGTGCAAGTAATCAAAAAATATGTACTAGCTTAATTTTTTTTAAAGCGTAGTTGGACATTTTGATCCCTCTGGAAAATTTGCTATTTGGACATTATGCGTCTAAAAAGTAATCGGCACCAATTGAATTCATAACGTCACGATGTTTATTCCAAATGGGGTGGTCAGATCTATTCCAAACTTAAGAGAGCTTAAACCGTCAAATAGCGCCCTCATTAGATAAATTAAGATTTATTTTCAAATTTAACTAATATTGTAAATGGCAAAGTTTTGGTGTTTGTTTGTTTATTTATATGTTTGTTGGTATGTGTGCTAAATCTTTTTAACTCGATAAAGTCAGTAGTTCCCGCGGGATAAACAAACAAAGCGATATGGTTATTTCACACAAGCGAAACCAAAATCAAAAAATCACTCAGATCTGTACTCGAAAAGCTTAAAGAAATACATAAATAGTTTTAATTACGGTTATTTACGAGAATTAAAATTATTCATAAAAACGGCCCCTTTTTTACAATCGTGAATACTGGATAATAATACCCATCAAAGCTATTTAGGTATTACTTGTAAATTGCTTTTAGGCTTCTCAAATGTAAGTCAGAGCGATTTTTGTGATTTAATCCGTATTTAAAAATAAATTTTAATTTATCCAATAATGGCACTGGACGAAATGAACCCTCTTAACTGTTTCGTTCCAAACATTATATGCCAGGTCACCCATCCAAGGACTAACCGCGCCCAGTTGCTTTACATAGCTAATCGAAACGATTAGCAAATTCAGGCGCCTCGAGTAATTCTCGCGACGCTTTACCAAGTTAATAATTCAAAATCCAACGCCATTCAGGAGAGGATAACGGAAATCCGTCGTGTTATCCGTCACCAGTCGACTTCAATCAATTACCTCCTCATGCCATTGTAAAGTATGGTAGGTACGTACATCCCGCGATTTTCCAATTCAGGGCTCAAATTCTAAGCCCTTCGCTTTGCCGGCACGAACTAGGCTACACCACTCTCGTCTACAGTGGTGTGTGGCGCAAGGTGCAAGGTAAAGCGTTTATTAAATCAACATCCTATACATATAACACATCTATAACTTGGGTATACGTGTTCATATTCATCATCCAAATCAGTCCAAGTAATAACACTGTAAATTAGTCTAGGTAATAAGCATTGTTATCTAATTTTTACTTTCTTTGTATATTTAAGTTTGTAGTCAATATAAATTATTTAAGACAGGGAACTATATAGGTATATTTAGATGACTAAGTGTACTACTCTGTGTAAAAAGTATCGGGAATATGTCAATAAAAAGACCCGCGTAAAAGAGGTCGTTCTAATTTTTTTACTGCATGTTGGTAGCACTGTACTGATTTAGCGCGCAAAATTTGAGCGGGATCTGTCATTTAATTTGTTTTAAACTACACTTTTTGTTGGTCATAGTTTTGAGTCCTCGGCGATTTTTACAATGGAAAATATTGTTGAACAAAGAGTGTGCCTTAAATTTTGTGTTTCAAATGATATTTCATGTGGTGAATTACTAAAAATGTTGCGAAATACCTACGGCGAATCGTGTATATCGAAAACAAGGGCTTATGAATGGTATAAGGCTTTTAAAGAAGGCCGAGAAGTAGTAGTAGACTTGCCTCGTTCTGGTAGACCTTCAACCGCTACGACCAAAGAAAACATCGACAGAATCAAGAAGCTAGTGCTCGAAAATCGACGTATGAGTCTGAGAGAGTTGGCTAGTGAAGTGAACATATCTTTTAAGTCCGTCCACAACATTCTCATTGACATTTTAGGCATGAAACGCGTCGCCGCTCGACTAGTTCCAAAAGAGCTCAATTTTGTTCAAAAAGCGCAGCGAAAGCATGTCGCTGAAGACATGGTTTCCTGAGCTTCTACGGATCCGACCTTTATGAAACGTATAATAACTGGCGACGAGACATGGGTTTATGAGTACGACATGCAAACAAGCCAACAGTCTTCAGAATGGCGTCTCGAAAACGAGCCGAAACCCAAAAAACCGCGGCAAAGTCGCTCCAAAATCAAGGTGATGCTGACAGTTGTTTTTGACTACCGTGGTGTGGTTCACTCCGAATTCCTTCCAGAGGGAGAAACAGTGAATAAAGAATATTATTTAGGCGTCATGAAGCGTTTGCGTGAGAGTATCCGCCGAAAACGTCCAGATTTGTGGCAACACAACTCATGGATGCTGCACCATGATAATGCACCATCACACACAGCCATTATAGTGAAAGAGTTTTTAGCGAAAAATTCAACAAAAGTTCTCGACCAAGCACCGTATTCACCTGATATGGCTCCGTCTGACTTTTTTTTATTTCCCAAGTTAAAATTACCACTTCGAGGAAAACGTTTTGAGTCGATAGAAGCCATAAAAGAAAATTCGCTGAATGAGCTAAAGGCCATACCGCAAATAGCCTATGAAAAATGTATGGAAGACTGCGTGAAGCGGTGGAGATGTTGTATTGCAAGCGATGGGGCCTACTTTGAAGGCGATAAAATAAATTTAGATGAATAATTTGTATTTTTTGTTTTATTGACAAATTCCCGATACTTAGTACACTGAATGTATATTATAAAATAGTTAATTGTTTACTAATTAAATTAAAAACAAAAACAAACTATATCCCCTAGTGGAATTCGATACCGCGACCGTTTAGGCATTTTTAACCGCTACACCAAATGTCATCAGAAAAAGATTGGCAATATGGTTATGTCAATTTCGCGAGTGTTATTAAAATATCACGTGATCTAAGTAGATTTTTTTTTGATAATTATTTAATTCTATAATTTATTTATTTTATTTTATCATTTATTGCACACAATAAAAAAACATACAGATACAACATAATAGAAACGACACAACAGGTTCTGCTTATTTCTACAATGAAATTTCGTCCAGCAGATAATAATCAATGTTGTCGCGCTTTTACTCTACAATTCCAACTATTTTTTTAGAATGATGAATTACGTGTAAATGAGACTTGCCACTGTTGCCAGCTCGAATTTAAATAAATATCCATAAACATCTAGTTCCGCACTAAGCAATTAGACTTGTATTATGGATAACAGTTGATATATTACAGAAATTCATTTTTTTTATAAATATATTTCGAACCCGTGACCTTTTGGTATAGCATTCAGAGTTCCTAACCCATTACACCAAACAGTCGTTTAATAAATAAAAAATGTACAATCTTGATACGATATAATCAGATTGAAGGTAATACGCAAGTATTTACAAACGAGTGGTAAGATGACCATGTGTCCCAGTAACGCAAGCAAGCACACAACCCACTCGTTACAGCCATAAGTGACACCACAATATAATTTTGTATGAGTTCGCGCACACATATTATAGCCGGTGGTGGGTGCGGGCTCGCGTTTGGACACGATTGTGTCTATTGCGAGTAGCTTGTGTGTGGCGACTAGAGATGTAAGTAGTAAAATTATCCCGGTAAAATACGGTAAAAGACAATATATTATGTAAAATACAGTATTTCATGGTAAAATCGCGCTCCCGCAGGAAAATACGGCGGCAGCATTTTGTTTTCAATTCTTAAAAGTTCCGGGTAAATTCAACAGATAGCGCTAAGATTTCGTGCCATTTTCACAAACAAAGTAGTTTTCGAATAAATAATATGATTACTCACGCACGAGTAGTCTACCGGACAAAACCAAGTGAACTGCAACTATACGCGCCCCCCGCGCGTGTTTTAATTTAAAACAAATTAAAATTAAAAAGTCATAAGTCGCCGATAATTTTAACGCAATTTATATAAACGACCGTAAAATATATGTATTTTACCGGCATTTTCAGTAAAATTACGTAATTTTGCATCACTTGTGCTAAATCGCTCCGTTTCCAGCGTCGCTATCCGCTCACATCCCGTACCCCACGACACTCGCATGTTCGCCGCTCATCGCACGCCCCGCCTGGCGACAACTTCATTAAAACCAGCGCACAAACAAACGAAACACGACGTACCTTGTAAACATACAAGCTACTCTTTGTGTGCGCCAATCAAATTTTTTTGTCCTGTAAAAACGCTATTTCACAGTTTCGCCGCCACGAGTTTTGTTTAAAAATTTGGTGTTAAATGTGTTTTCATTGCGAAAATATTACGTAATTTGGATCTTAAAATATTTTCATAAAATATTGAAAATAGAATAGGCCCTGGAATATAATAATATGTTTACGTTATAGGTAGAGCACATGGTCACTGTCCTGAGGCAATTAACAAAATAAACCACCTCCGTCGCTCAATGTAAACAACATTGGGTTTACGAATCGGACGACGCGGGTTCGATTCCCAGCGGGGTATATGTTTAAGTACAGTTTGGTTGGTGGTGGGATATTTTAAATGCTCCCACCACCTTATCAAAATCTGCCGCAAAGCATCAATGTTAATAGCATTGTTGTGTTCCGGTTGTCAGAGATACGATAGCCAGTCCCCTAAATATGTTGGGATTTTCGGATCACTACGCTTCCACCTTCGGCTTCATTTTTCCCTAACATCAGGTGTGATTGAGGTCAATTACTAACCCGTCGTGCATAAAAAAAAACTTATTATGAATACTTCCTGACAGACGGTTGGTGCTTCGGTCCCTATGATACTTAAAGATGTAGCCATTCATGATAAAAGAAAACAACTCGGTAAGCTCAAATAGAAAATGGAATGTCAATCATTTCCGCTAATTCCAAATTCAGCATATGGATGAACTATCAAAGCACCAAACCAGACAGAATAATCACAAAGCAGTCTCTTGCAATACCGCATCAAAGCGACACGGTGCCATTGGAATGCAATAACGTCGGGCTCCATCAATATTTGTAAATTGTATCAGAGCAGACGAGATTTATAACACATCAGTGGATTTAATATCCGTCGTAATAATCGAGAGTATTTGATACGAATTTGTAGCATACACATTGTCGTTCATAGTTTTTTTTTAATACGGTTGATTTGGCCTCATTGGATAAATAAAGATTTCTTTTTAAATACAGAATCAATCACTAAACTAAACTAAGGGCCGTATTGACGGGACAGTCTCGATATTGAGATCGAGTCTCAGTCTCAATAATATATTATATATTTGATACTGTTCAAATTCAGATTAAACGGAAGAATTAGAATATTCTCAAGTATATTCTATAAGTTTTTCTCAGTCTTGGGATAGTTTAGTTAGTACGAGCCTTCTTTAATATCTTATTACACTTATATACAGCTTATATTTATATTTATATTTATGTGTGTGTGGAAAATAAATGGTATTAATGGTATTTATTTTTTATTTTTTTTATTTTATTTATTTGCTTTTAGGAGAACTTACAGCTAATACATAAGATATCATATGAACATTGTATATAAAAATGCCAATTACAAGTTCCCACATGTAAGTTAGGAAAGTTAAGAAGAAAAAAAAAAGAAAAGACCTTAAATAAATAACCATAGTAGATACAGTCAGCCACAATAACAATGGTTCACTTACGTGTCACCCTCCACGCAGTCATAAAAATCTTTTGTGAGTATACGTCTCACTGTTGAAGTACTCGTGCAAAATAGGTCAATGTCAATATGCTGTTGAAGCTGTTGCTAGCGCGTATCAGAAATGAATTCTGCCTGTAATATATCAAATAAAACGCTCTGACCTGCACTCGGGAAGTCTAAAATCTAATTATAAATAATGGTAACCTATCATACTTTCGAAACTTTCTTGCTCGAATTTCAATTGTTCGAAAACGGTAATAAGAAATTTCAATGGCCAGAGTGATTATTTTATATAACTTTTTTTCTCATAAACTTGTTATATATATGTTTCACATACTAGAAAAACGGTTAACCACAACTACTTTTTGATGTTTGAAAATGAAAATCAAAAAAATATTTATTTCGTAGGATAAAAATTATCACTTGAAAACGTCACATTTTTTATCTTATTATTAAAGTTTTTGACATTAATGCTCATTCACAAAGCTGAATCCCCAGAGAAGAACGAGCAAGAAACTCAAGGGTTGCTCTTTTAAATAAGTCTGGGTTACAATTATATTGTTTTGCATAATTAGACTGAATATCGCCGAGCGGTCTATGTCCATGCTTGCTTATCATCCAGATAGTCAGAAATTTTATAGTAGCCTTTGGTAAATAATGTCTGTTTTGAATTTATTTAAAGGAAAATTTTGAAAGTCCACTGGAACCTTATTATAAAAACGTATAGGTACATTGCCCCTTAAATGACTTAGTGACTTTGTGTAAACGGCTGACATGAACAGCAAGCTTGTTTTTATATCTGGTATTAACATTATTTATATCACTATTTTTCTTAAACGATTCTAGATTTTTTCTTACATACATTAAGTTTTCGTAAACATATTGCGAGGCTAATGTTTGTGACACTCGTAGACACAGAGCAGCACTCCACACACAAATTTGGATACAAAACTACTACTACAAGTCTGTAATATTAACATAATATAATATTTCGGACACTTACACCAATCATCCAGTCCCAAACTAAGCAAAGCTTTTAGTATGGATACTAGATAACGGATAAACATACATAAATATTTATATAAACATCCAAGACTCGGGAATAAATGTTCGTATTCATCACACAAACATTTCGATTCGAACCCGCAACCGTTGGTTTCGCTGATAGGGTCACTATCCACTACACAAATCGGTCGTCAATGTTAATATAATAATTTCTTTAAATTTATTCGTAAGAGAGTAAATCGTGCGGACCGCTCGTTTTGACAGATGTTTTACTTTTCATAATTTAAATTAATAGAATTTCTTTACGTCGAAGTTACTATTTCTAGACAACACAGTATACAACACCGTTAAAACACATAACACCCTTCGTTTTTTGGGTTTGGGTTAACTGCTGTGGAAGGTCCACATCATAAAAGCACTATTCACACCAGCTTGAACAGGTCTTAAACAACAAAATCTTACCGCAATTGACCCAAGCGCCTCCATTATAACGCCATACCACAATTTATCACACCCTATATAAAGTTTAACAGTTTAAGAGCAGCCTATAAGTGAAATACGGACAAGGAAAATATCGTTCAGGTTATGAAAGTTTCGGCGAGAGACGGATGTATATGTTTGGGTGAAGGAAGAAAGAGTGGGTGAATAACAAATTTTTAGGGCGGCTTTCCAACGCGGGCGAAACATTGACGAGAACTACTTTTCATTGACCGATAAAAAATTGACTGTGACATCCGGGTATCTCAATATTGCGTGCTCCAATTTGAGTATAGTTTTTTTTTTATATAAATATAAAATTCAACCAGGGAAATGTTCTAAGCCATGTTTGATGAAAATCGGATCAGCCGTTTCCAAGATATTTAACTTTTAACGCAATTGCCTTGTATACCTGGATGACATTATTATTTTTACTCAGAGGTATTCTACATTTTTTACATATTATATTAACATAAGAGTAGAGTTAACCGCCTCCATGGCTCAATGTAAACAACACTGGGTTCGATCCCCAGCGGGGTACATGTTTAAGTACCCGGTTTGGTTGGTAGTAGGGCATTTTAAATGTCCGCCTGGCTAGCTACCACCGTCTTATCTAAATCTGCCGCCAAGCAGCATTGTTAATAGCATTGTTGTGTTTCGGTTGTCAGAGATAAGATAGCCAGTCCCCCAAATGTGTTGGGGTTTCCGGGTCAGTACGCTTCCACCTTCGACCTCATCTTCACTTAACATCAGGTGTGATTGAGGTCAAGTACGGACCCGTCGTGCATAAAAAAAAAAAAAAAGAGTGAATAGGTATTTACTGGGATCGCGTGCTTCATCTTCGACCACATCGTCACTTTCCATCAGGTGAGATGTGGTCAACCGCGAATTCAGTCAATCATAAAAAAAAAAATATTTGTTAAACAGTGTGAAAGAAGACGTAGGGACAAGATTGAAAAATGTATGCTGAGATGGTTTGGACATGTGGAGAGGATGAATGAAAGAAGACTAACGAAAGAGATATAGGAAGCGAATGTGGATGGTAGTGTTGGTAGGGGAAGACCACGGTGAACGTACCATTATCATTTCGGGGACGCCCTAAAGTAAGGCCAAGTCAAGAGTTACCCTAAACCGAAGAGCATGTATGAACAACTTATGAGAGTGAATGATACAAAAGAGGTGTGTCAGGATTGTAGCAAGAGGAAGTCTGTGACTTGATGTTAATAGCATCAAGTCTGTGACTTGATGCTATTAACATTGCTACTTGGCGGCAGATTTAGATAAGATGGTGGTAGCTAACCAAGCGGACATTAAAATACCCTACCACAAACTAAACCTAGTATTTAAACATGTACCTCGCTGGGGATCGAACCCGCGACCTCCGAAACGTAAACCCAATGATGTTTGCATTGAGGTACGGAGGCGGTTAAAGATTTAGATTTCTATGGGCAAAGCCTATATTCAGCTGTGGACGTCCTGTGACTGATATGATGAAGCTATTACTCGCTAGTAGCTTGTAGCTAACTATTGTGGCATCAGCTTTACTCCTATAAGGGGGAAATCACTCTCGATTTCTTTTGCTTTTGGGATTAAGTCGTTGTAATATGGAGGGTGTAGTAAAATGCGAATGTTTTCAAAATGTTTCTTTCATATTTTTACGTGCCTTTATGTGTCAGTCGCACAGAGGATTTTCTGAAGGATTTCGATCGTTTCTAGCTCATTGGGTTTGAAGCATTTGGACGCATTCGGGGAAGAAAATTGTTAATGGTTTGTTTGGAATAGGTATTTCTGGTACAGGAGGTACCTATAGTATGATTCTAGGTCGAATAGCATAGGGTCAATCCCTCTCTTCCTGTAGATGTAGGTACTTAAAACATAGTTCAAGTTGCTGTAGTGCCAGCAACAACTACAAATCATTAATACACTAGTTATACTAGTAATTCGTTATTTGGGTCGTATAAATTGCTATAATCTTAAAGTTCCTGATCTTTGTAGAAGGATAGAGTATCCATAAGTAATAGAATAAAAATGCGTATTTCATTGCGTTGTAGAAGACGTTAAGATAGAAGATGTTTATTATAATATAAAATAGATAATGTCACATTTTGTCGACGAGGTCTTGACGGAGCAACAATTATTGTCAGCTATTGCACTCTGATTGGCTGTATCAAGGTCACATAAACAAAAACCGCGGTTACGACCAATCAGAATGCAGTACCCCCCCCCTCAGCTAGTTGACAGTACGTACGAGGTCTTGATGGAGCAACAATTATTTTCAGCTATTGCACTTTGATTGGCTGTATCAAGGTCACATAAACAACAACCGCGGTATGACCAATCAGAATGCAGTACCCCGCCTCCTCTCAGCAAGTTGACAGTACGTACGAGGTCTTGACGGAGCAACAATTATTGTCAGCTATTGCACTCTGATTGGCTGTATCAAGATCACATAAACCATGATATGACCAATCAGAATAGTTGACAGTACGTACGAGGTCTTGACGGAGCAACAATTATTGTCAGCTATTGCACTCTGTTTGGCTGTATCAAGGTCACATAAACAAGAACCGCGGTTACGACCAATCAGAATGCAGTACCCCGCCTCACAGTATTAATTACGTACAGTAACTCAAACATCAAGCGTCTGCTGTGTGGCCTATGCATGTATGTAAGTAGTTTAATACAAAATCACTCACGTATTAAGCTCGAGGTCCAATCTGAACTTGTGGTTGAAAGCTTTGATGAGAAGTGATGTTCTGTGGAAATGTTTGCCGGTCTGAAACAAAAGATATTTGAGAATTAGATTCTAGATTTCGACTGGAAGTTGTGCAGTACGATGCATGGCTCCAAAACGCAGTTGGATGTGGTAGTAATTATTCAAGTTAAGCAAGATCTGGTAATTTTTGGGCTGGGCGACTGCTACTGGCATTTTAATACGAGAGTTTCCGCGCTTCGGTGGGTAGTTAAATAATATAATTATTTTCATTATTATTAGGAGCCATAATGTCCCACTGCTGGCCAAGGGTAGCAGCAACTGCTACCGCCACGCTCATAACATCTAGGCGCAGTCCGTGGTGTATACGAAAGCAGGAGGCCGAGCTTCACTCGCCCACCTTCCCCATAGGGATGGCCTTAGTGCCATGTTGCATTTCATTAGCTACACTCTCATTTGCCAAGGGGGGAAGTGGGAAACCTTTTTCTTACTTACACACCCTATTTCTTTCTTTAATTAGCCTGGGGTCCAAGGTAGCAATAGAGTCACGTAGGGCACCGTCTACCTTCAGTAGGCGCCGTGTCGAGTACCACTGTCGATCCTAGCTTATAGGAGTTACAGTGGGAGGAGTGTGGAGGTGGGATTGCTGGCCAAGGGTTCCGATCTCTCCAAGACTCTCTGTCCCGGGCATCCTCGGACAAGTTGGTTAGGAACTTATCCAACTCATCCCGCCATCTCCTTTTCGGTCTGCCGCGACGCCTTCTTTCTAACGGTGGGCTTCAGGTGGTGGTTATTTTGACCCACAAGTCATCAAATCAAATCAAATCAAAAATGCTCTATTTTGTAGATACACAGGGTACACTTAAAATAGTCAGATTTTACATTTTTAAAGCTACTGCTTGTTCAAAAGGCAATTTTCCCCAGAGAATAACAAGCAAGAAATTCGAGAGGTTACTCTTTTTAAAATAAGTTTTTATGTTACAAAGTTATTAATTATTATTTTATATAAAAAGTAATTTATTTACATTATATGTATGTACAATATTTATAAACAACTTATTATAATATATAATACAATTTATCATAAAAAAAATATATCACAAATAAAAAACTTACCCCCAAGTCTCTGGTTGGTGGAAAGGTACCCAGAAGGCTGGCCGCATTGCCTCGCTGTATAGCGAGGCTGATTCTTTGACCAAAGTATTGGCCAGCCCTCCGATCGTGGGATGCATCATTTTATATTATATTTCATTATTAATTGTGAACGGGCTGGTTATGACCATGAACGTTTATCATCTAAATAATATGGTATTTTATAATCATCTCATCTGGCATGCGACGAACATGTTCGCCTTTCCACTTAAGCTTGGCGGCCGTTGTGGCAACGTCAGCAACAAAGGCTCTTAGAGCGCAGTGTAGTGTTTTGGACGGAATAATATAATCCCACCAAAAACATTCTGTAAAAAACTAGCCAAATCTCGATGGAGCTGCTTGATTATCTCTAAAAAGTAATGAAATCTATACAAAGTCGTGCCAAGTGTAAGGTCCCTTACTGCGATTTCTTTATTATTATAGTTAATGTTGTGTGACTTGGCCGTTGAAGGGTACACAGGGGTACAAAACCAGGTGCTCCATGACACCATTGCACCAATCTGTCGCCAGAACCGCTATTAATGTTATTAATTATGTTATTAAGAATGTTCAACGGCAAACTATTAGCGAATAATCTGTGTGGCGTTTACATAACATTCTTTATACGTTATTGGCTTTATCAAGCCTACAATTGACTGGTTACTGAATCAACGTTTTCCAAGTGGCAATTTTCCATCGTCAATGCGTAGCGGTTCTGGCGACAGATTGGTGCAATGGTGTCATGGAGCACCTGGTTTTGTACCCCTGTGTACCCTTCAACGGCCAAGTCACACAACATTAACTATAATAATAAAGAAATCGCAGTAAGGGACCTTACACTTGGCACGACTTTGTATAGATTTCATTACTTTTTAGAGATAATCAAGCAGCTCCATCGAGATTTGGCTAGTTTTTTACAGAATGTTTTTGGTGGGATTTCACTTCTTTTTGTAGAAACGTGGGCATATTATATATATACCCACGTTTCTACAAATATACTTGATACTGAAAGTTGAGTCAGTTCTACCATACACCAAGAAAGATATTGAATGGAAGAGACAAGACCCGTCTTTGGGCATACCAACTACTTGGTAGCCACTAAGTTCATCGTTGTCTTTTAATATTATCGACATTTTTTACGATAATTATTATCTTGCGAAATCAAACACTATTAAACTCAACGACCTTTAGTATATGGACAACAAATCAGAAATACCGATAACATTTAGACTAAAACCTACTTATATCTTTAAGACTTCTTTTGTCTTAATAAAACAAACTTAAAGAAAATATTACTCTGCCTACTCAATCTATACAAACTATAAGCAAAACGTTAACTCTTAATTATTAGACAAGTGTCAATATAATTAATTATGAATGAACTTTCTACCAAAGGTACTACCTACCTAGTACTGAAATACAGCTAAATTAATGATATTTTTAAACGAAACGAAGTAATATCTAACTAAATAAACTAAACTAGATATAAACACGAACGCGATTGGAAGTACTGCCTAACTGTAAATTAAACCTAGAAAACTAAAAGTAGGTACTAAATAATTAACAATTAAATAAAGTATTCAATTGAAACTTCTTTTAATTCTGACAATTAAGTAATAATCAGTAATCCGTCACTAACCATATAATTCCTAACCTGTTTAAATCTTTGAATTAATATAATAACAACCTGCCAATTAACCTTAGCAAACCTCACGAAATAATCAGCGAAATCAACGAAATGCAAATAATCCCTCCTAATCCCTAGCAAACATTTTCAAGCGCAATAGAAGAATGTCGTAAACGACTGTAACGCGGCCGGTTGCCACTTTGCCATATAAGGTTATCGGAAAAACAAAACGTAAGCGCGTTTTAACATACAGTCAACGCCATCTAGCGACGCGTGCGGGTATCACCGCCACTCTTAGCCAATGCATTATATTTTGACCAAATTTTCGTTTGTTTATTTAATTTGTGTAATGTTCGAGTAGAATAAAATTAATCGTTTGACTATTTCTTCTTGTAAACTTGTAATAAGTAAGTATAAGTATAAAAGCCAGTAGTCTTATCCAGAGTTTTCCTTTAATTTTATTTATATTCGTATTATAAGCAGAAGGGGAAGCATGCGCCCAGCAGTGGGATGCTATAGGCTAGATTAAATTAGAAGATGTGTCGATGTCAGAAGATTTTTGCAATGACAGTCGATTTTTCTACCAATAGTAGAAGGGGGCATTACCATATCTCTAATACAGCTGAGACCAGCTGAGGGTTCTTCATCAGATACTTCAGACCTTCGATTTTTGACATCAAATGAAGCGGCCCACCAAGTTGAATATTTTTTGTAAAGGCGGTATATGTCGATCTCTAATAGTTTGGTTGGGCTCTTGTGTTTCCTAATCAGGGTCACCAGGTACTCCAGATCTTCGATTATCCTAGTTTTTATAGTTTTCCCTTTATGTGGCCATTGAACCATAACTCTGTACCAAATTTCAGCTCTCTGAGTTTATGGGAAGTACTAGTTCTATTTTGATGATCATGAGTGAGTGAGTGAGTGAGTGAGTGTCGTAAATGCGAAACTTTGCTTTCGCTTAACTTCGGAACTAAATGACCTACAGACTTGAAATTTTGGATTTTGAGTATGTGATTATAGCTTACTGGATGACGAAAATTTCTGCGTTCTAGTCTTATCCAGAGGTTCTAAAATAGGGGCCTGAAAATGCGGCGAAATGGTTCCAGTAAAGGATGGTACGGCAGTGTTTGCTTCGCGCTCGACTTGGCGGGGGCACTGCCGTGCCCCCAGATATTAAATATAATATATTTGCACATACACACAGCGCCATTTAGTTCCACACTAAGCAACTAGGCTTGTATTATGGTTGATAAACGACACAAATACACTTTTTATAAGTAAATAATGAAAAATATCCATAACTCGGAAACACATGTCTGTATTCATCATACAAAACAACACATATGCCCCTAGCGGGAGTCGAACCCGCGACCTTTTGGAGCAGTCAGTTTCTAACCACCACACCAAATAGTCGGTCCCGATTGTTTTCAAGGCAGTCGTTAACACTACATCGTGCGTCGTCAATTCATCTCGCTTTGGCATTACGAACAAATGCCATCTTTGTCTTCATATATTTCAAATGGGGGCAATAACGTGCCCACCATTCAGGCAGAAAAGATAGGCATTCACTTCTTAAATGTGTCCTGATAAAAATGAGGCGCTATCAAAGAGCAGAATTTATTTATTAGAACAACACGTAATTTACTTTAGTAACTTATTAGTAATCTGTGACGTAATTAACGATGAAATTTTGGCGCGTCGACGCCTTTCGAAACAAGTGATCGCTGCAGTGTCAATGCTCGACTGTGTCAACTGTCTCGCTCGCACTCATTGGCAATCTCGATCGAGAATCGAGCTTCGTATTTCTCTTCCCAACCTATGAGAAACTACCAATAATGAAATATATGTATTGTATGTTTAAATAGCGATTTGTTTCGTCAGTCGAAGCCATACCTTGATCTACCTAGCCATTCGATTGGTTGGCTCATTTAAACATCTGCCGACGATATCTATACTAACTTAAAAAACAACGATATATTTCCAGCAGTCCAAAATAATAAAATAACCCACTCGAGGTAAAAACGCAAATACACATTTGGACAGGTATCACCCTTGGGATACATTAGCAGAGGAAGCCGGGCACAAATCTTACCCAAGATGGACATAGAAACAGTTTTAGTTAAAACGAGTAAACATTTCGGTTACACTTGTGGCCAAAATAATGTGTGTGCAGTCAATCATCAATAAATTATAAAAATGTGGTGTGTACCTACTTAGTTGTCTATCTTTTATGGTCGATTTTTGCTTTCGGTAATCATAAAGTTTGTAACTTTTTGCACATGGATGGAGTACCTACCTTTAAGAGATATACCGTCCAGTGGCGCCCTCATTGTTATTTTTTTTTTATTTATGTAAAAAAAATAAAAAAAAATTGCTATGACCTGCACTCGAAAAGCCGAAAAGCTAATTATAAATAAGATTTAAATAGCTTTGCGAGAGTTATTTTCCAGAATTCGTGATTATAAAAAAAGTGGTCTTTTTATCAATAATTTTAAATTCATTAAAATAACCGTAAATAAATCTATTTATGAATTATTCATAATTAACTTTTAAGCTTTTCGGGTGCAGGCCAGAGCGATTATAATGTTTTCTAACAAAACGATATTTTGCGTTATGTATAGTGTAGAAATTTAGTTATAAAACTTACAAAGTATTAATTAAAATTACCGCTGGGAATTTATTGTTTCACGGAAGATACTTAGGACTTCTGCAACTATATATTAAAACCTCATTATAGCTTCTTTATAATTTTGAAAAAAATCCCAGAGGGCAAATATCACTACTCAGATTCAGAAAATACAAAGTTATTATTAATTTTTTTTTGATAATAGTCTATATACTGAAAATGCCAAGTATTTTTTTCTTAATAACTACTAAATAAATTTCTTAGTTGTGTTATTCCAAATAATTTTGTAAACCATCCACTTTGATATTCAATGACTTAACTCTTCACCATTCACGAAGGTGAATCCTAGTCGGGAGCGCCTTGGACTTCGTTACTTGGAGATTTCACCTCACAACTTAGAGTAACAACTAAAACTTTGCAGACATATAATTTGATTCCTCACACCACTTATAGAATTCACATGATAAAGCGAGACCGTTGAATGCTTCTGCAGCCGACTAGCATTATAACTAACGATGTGGTGGAGTGAGACATTTATTGTTTTCCGTACGCCCGGACAAGAACTCCTGTGATGATATATGGCGGTAGAAATTGCAATTTCACTGCACTATAAGACAGCTATGGCAATTAATTTTGTAAAATGTACATTTGTCTTCGTCGTTTGAAGTTTAGTTATGAAATTTATGCTCCGCTCCGAGATAGAAGTGTCAACTTCAGGTAACTTTATGTGTGGTTAAATTTGTGGTATTTATGTAAATTTTGATGGACATTCTGTACAGTTAAGATAAGTCAAAGTTTCATCTCTATACTTTTATCTATATATACATAAGAAAATCTGGAACAGTTTGTGTGCGTACATCACGGTAAAACTGCTGAATGGATGGAGTTTAACAATTATACTTAAATGAGTCCGTAGACTGTGAAGGTAAAGATTAAAAATAGATATTTTTAACAGACAAGCCGTACTGAGTTCCAAATAACCTTTCTTTTATCCACGCAGACGGAGTCGCAGGCGAAAAGCTTGACACTAAAATAAGTGAGATTTATTTTAAAGAAGTAAAAATAACTCCAAAGGATCAAGGCCACCGCAAGTCAAGTAAGAAAAAAAATCCCGGCAAAAAAAAACATCGGATGAGGTTTTTTCCGTAAGGAAAAAAATAGGGCATATTAGGTAAGTGAAATAAAAGGTATTGTCATGGGTAGTTTTTTTTTTTCAAAACCATAATTTATATAACTTTGTGTCATTTGACGGTCGCATTGGAAAATGCTACCTTTTCCACATAATTACATCATTAAATTAAATAAATAAAAAAACTTGGAGAATATATGAGTTTCATCTCGCCAGTCGCATATCAATCTCCGCCCGTGGCGTGAGTGATGATGATTTTGAAAAAAAAAAAAGTACCTATGCCAATAACTTTTATTTCACTTATCTAACATTTTTTTCCATACGGTGATTATATACAGGATATAAAAATAAAAAAATTATTAATTGGCATAAGTTTGGTATTAGTTTTCTGTATAAGAATTAGTAATAACGCTGTTGTTCTATGGAAATAAATAAAATAAAATAAAATAAAAGTGTTCGAAAATATCCGATCAAAATTTTTCAGACAAAATCTTCAACAATTAGGTACTATCATCAAGCATAATTTTTAAAATATTATTAGTAGGTCTGTAATCGCGACCGCAAGTGTATTCCCAGTATGCATTAGTAAGAAAGTAATATATTACTGCTAAGTGTACCGTGTTTCTGGCTGGATTCTCTCGTGAAAATTTAGCTACCTATTTACTATTGTTTCTCTGATGTGCAGAGCCGTATTTAGAGGTGGTCGCTAATATGTAACTAGTGATTCTTTTTATCTAATGCATTTGATAAAAGATATTATTTATGTAATCCTTTTTATGACACATCGTATATTGTTTTTGTTCTGTGGTATGATGAATGCCAACTGATTAAATTTTGTTCTTCTTTTTGAAGCAAATTATTATTGTTGGTATATCACAATCTATTTAATTTACTATGACATTAATATTTTGACGACCGTTTGGTGTAGTGGTTAGAAACTCTGCGGTTATACTATCCCGCTAGGGGCATATTTATGATGAATACAGACATGTATTCCCGAGTTATGGATGTTTTTCGTTTATATTATTATGTATTTATTATTATTATATAACAAAAAAAAATATGTATTTGTGTAGTTTATCAACCATCTGGTATCCACAGTACAGACCTAGATGGCGCTATGTGTATGTGCAAATATATTAATTTATTTATTAAATAGTGTTTTTCTGGTAAACCTTAAAAATATTTCAAGAATTTGAAGTTTTTTGAAATGTGATAATAAGTTTGATGTACCGTACTTCAGCAAAAACCTTCAAGTCATGCTGTATCTAATATGAAACCAGGATATGGGTTTCCAAAGGTTTGAAGTATTTGAGGGCGCAAAAATATAAATTACGTCTCTGGAATGCTTGCCTGTACACTTTGCGGGGAAAAGATATTTTATTGTGTAAATCAAACGCCTTTCTAGTCTAATGCTGTAACTGTCTTTATTTATATGTATAGGTGTGTTGTTTCGTGATTTCTTACTTAGCTTCTTAGTTTATTTACTCTTATTCATGCATTACGTCAGTTTCCTGAGGTGTCCAATTGTTTTTTCGTCGGCATTTATGTTTTTCGTCAGCATTTCTTTATTTTTAAAGGATCAGTGGAACGAAAAATATCAATCGTATCATAATTTATTCTAAAATGGTACTTTAAAAGGTTCCAAAAATATTGAATTCTGTTTGATTCCGGAATCTGTTTCACAAACATGATAAATGTAATTTGCCATAACAATTATGAATACATTACTGAGGATATTAGGCGATTTGTAACTATTTATGTAATATGTTTAAATATAACCAGCAATGTACGCTGAATTGTCACGGTCAATTACAATTGTCGCTTTTATTAAACAGGGTCCAGAATGCTGTAAATATACAAGTGGGTCATGTATTAGTCCCGATGAATTGAACACGTGATTGTGTAAGCCCAAACTACTCAAAATACCACTATTTTAAAATACTTATATAACGGACAGTATCGCTTTTCTGACATCAACACATAATTGACAATTAATTAGTTTTATATTGTGACAACATACATTATTATATTATATTTAAGTAATAACCTAACTAATATAATCCTAGTTTATTAAATATTTGCAGAAGTGAAGTATTGTTAGGTAGGTACTCATTTAAGTTAACATAAGAAAACTGATGTTAACAGCATTCAAGAGATCGCCGACCTCCGTAATATTCTAGTTACGGTTCAATCTGAGGTCAAAAGGGGAACCAATCGAGGTGATTAAAAGATTTTAAAATGGGCGTCAAAGGGTGTTGTTAATTAGGAGAGTCGCGGACATTTCTTTTTTGGTGATTTGAGTTTTAACTTCGATTATTACATTACTAGCTGTAACCCGCAACTTCGTCTGTGGATATATCGTTCTACTACCAAATGCGTCACTCTATGACTCAAAAGCAATTCAACAAATAATACTTATCTAACAGGAACCACTCATTTTTTCGTGATAAAAAGTAGCCTATACGTTATTCCAGGCCATAATCTGTCTACCAACCAAATTTCAACGAAATCTGTTCAGGCGTTTAGGCGTGAAAAGGTAACAAACATAAATACACACACACACTTTCGCATTTATAATATATCAGCTTTCCACCCGCGACTTCGTCCGCGTGGACGATTTTATCAAAATCGGTACAGCAAAAAAAATTTGCCTATATGTTAATCCAGGTGCTAATCTATCCATCAAATTTCATCCAAATCCGTCCAGCCGTATAGACATGCAGATGTAACAAACATAATATATGTATACAGATATACACACAAACTGTCGCATTTATAATATTAGTTAGGATTAGTTGTGATTACCTTCATACTTCTTATAATTGTTAAGAAATTTAACGCGGAATCAATCTATATGAAGATGAAAAATTTGCTAATCCGCTGGGATTATGTTTTTTTTTTAAATGAGAGGGCGGCAAACGAGCATGCGGGTCACCTGATGGAAAGCAATCACCGCCGCCCATGGACACCCGCAACACCAAAAGGGTCACAGATGTGTTGCCGGCTTTTGAGGAAGGTGTAGGCTCGTTTCTTGAAGGTTTTTGGTATTATGTCATATGTTTTCTAATTTTCAATTTATAGCTAGCGTTACATGTATGTTATATATGAACCTCTACATCTAACAATGTGCAAACAATAGTGATGTGCCATGATGCACGGCCTCTTCGCTAATTAGAAAGGGGCCCGTTGACCCGGGACCCCACTTAAGTCAGGGGCCCCTGAATTGATTCCGGACCCGAATGTTTTCGTGTCAATGGAGGGTTTTCGAAGGACGTCATAATATAGAGCCTTTGTAGAAAATTAGGTTACCCGGGGTTAGATATTTTTTATATGAAATTTTGAGGTGACAATGGCCTCTAGTTATAAAATGAATAATAAAAATAATAACTAGTTATAATAGATAGATAATTTGTTTATTTGCCTCCAATTTTTTTATGCACAACAGGTTGGTACTTGACCTCAATCACACCTGATGTTAAGTGAAGGTGAGGTTGAAGGTGTAAGTACTGAGCCGGAAACCCCAACACATTTGGGGGACTGGCTATCTTATCTCTGACAACCGGAACACAACAATGCTATTAACATTGCTTGGCAGCAGATTCAGATAAGATTGTGGTAGCTAGCCAGGCGGATATTTAAAATGCCCTACCACCAACAAAACCGAGTACTTAAACATGGGGTACTGGGGGTCGAACCCGCGACCTCCTAATCGTAAACCCAATCTTACACATTGCACAATGATAACAATTAGTAATACAGAACAGATTAGTATAGTAGTATTACAGGAATAAAAATTCTAAAATGTCACTTATTATGTGCTGTAGGGACAAAATGTCACTTATTATGTGCTGTAAGGACAAAATGTCACTTATTATGTGCTGTAAGGACAAAATGTCACTTATTATGTGCTGTAAGGACAAAATGTCACTTATTATGTGCTGTAGGGACAAAATGTCACTTATTATGTGCTGTAGGGACAAAATGTCACTTATTATGTGCTGTAGGGACAAAATGGTGCCAACTCAGCATGGTGCTCCGCCCGCGGACTGATGGAGCGCTGGTATTCTGTTGGGACCTGTTTGGAACTAGTGAGCGGTATGAAAGATAGATCAAACCAATGATTTCTTTATGTTCTTATTTTATTTAATGTCAGCCATCGTTATAAATATTGTGTCAACAGTCAAACTTGGTATCGAAAGATTTTCAGATACCTACCTAGCTATAGCTACGCCGTCGTTAAAGCTTGTCAAAAACAAGTCCCAATAGAGTTTCCATTAAACATCAAACCCGCCAATTTCCCTCCTTCATCGACAAAACTCGAACTTCTATGAACGATATTATCAACAATAACTCAAAAGTTTCTGTACACCGTTACCTCGGCAAATATTTACGAACGTCGTCTTTATTAACCGTCGATGAAGAACGACGGGTGTTATGTGTGTGTGTTTTTGTGTGTTGGGATGTGTGTGTGAGTGTGTGTTCAGTCTGGCCGGATATAATCTCATACGCAACCAACGTTATACAAAAATATCGACGATAGCTAAGAGCGGTGCGCTGGTGGAAGAAATAACTACTCGTTTTCGTATAGACTATGTTATAATATTGGGTCTTTACCTATGAAATTGGAGTTTTTTTTCTTCGTTAATCACATGTACCAATTCCTGCGATTTTCAAAGCTATTCCAAATTTGTTTTTTATTTGGAAAATGGAATATTATTTCAAGGTTTCACATGAAATATTTTTTACTTTCTGGGCTAAATCACATAATAAAAAATTTTGAACAGAGCTCTTTTCATGTGCTTCCTATAATAATTTCTTAGATTCGCTGAAACTTTTATAAAGCGTTTACTTTTAAAAATTAACGCTGCCTATACTTAACTTAATGTTATCCGATAATACACACAAAGTTTAGCTAAATTTGGATTTACCGTTCCCAAAAAAAAAAATCAAAAATATTTGTATGGAGAAAATAGTCTAAATGAAATTCTTCATACAAAACGCCAATTTCATAGGTAAGGACCTAATATTAATAAAATAAAGAAAATATATACAGAGAGCAATTATAGCAAAAACCGAAACGCAAGTGCCAAAAATGATTTGTTTTTAATTGAAAATTGCTCGTTCTTAAAAAGTTTATATGAACATGGTGGCCCGTTATGGGGCTCCCTAATCGACCTCCACGCTCTTCGCATGGTCTGCGGTGTCCACGGCCTCCATCGCTGACATTCCCCTTATAGTACACCATTATCTCAAATGTTAATAGTGAACTAAACTAAAAAACTAAAACTAACTGTACATCCGGGAAGTACATCTGGGGTACTGGTGACCTGGAATACAAGCGCATGCTTAGTTCAGACGGTAGTTTCCTGTTCCGTTATCGTCTGTTATGTTTATATTTGGTTGTCAAGAACAAATGAATATATACTTTATTATTATCTTAAAAGTTCGGATGTTTGTTTGTTTGTTGCTCAATCACGGCAAAACGGATGAACGGATTTGGATGAAATTTGGTATATTGATAGAACATACCCTGGATTAAAACATAGGATATTTTTTATCCCGATAAAGTGAGTAATTGGGAGAAGTACACAGGCGAAGCCGCGGGCGGAACGCTAGTTATTATATAACCCAGTAATGTGTAGTTTGGATGTGGTTTGTTTTAATCTTAATTATACTATTTCCATTTCTTTATTTTCTCGATGACAGCTCCTGTAGAATGTAACTGCGCATTTTAGCAAAAATTAACTTTTAAATGCGAGGTATAAAAAATACGACAACTGCCTAATTTTGTTCCTTTTTCCCATATAATATTCATCCAAGACAAATTGAGTCCATAATTGCAGTATTTTTTTTTAAGTACGGTAAATATCTATATTGTATCGATATTGTAAATGGAAATAGTATAATTATTAAATTTAAATTATTCTTAATTCTTATTCTTAAATATTCTTATTCTTAACTTAGAATTCCGTGGTCAAAGAACGCTAATAGTTTCGCCATATATCTGTCTGTGGCTTAGCTCAGAGACTTATTACTAGAGATTTTAGAGGTATCTTCCCTACTCATAAAGTGGTGATTTGTTTTCATACGTCATTGGACAGGTTGTTCAAAATATTAGACATGTTTACGATTCAGAGATCCGTTTGCGAAACATTAAGATGAAGGTAGCGCATTTTAAATGTCCGCCTGGCTAGCTACCACCATCATATCTAAATCTGCCGCCAAGCAGCAATGTTAATAGCATTCTTATATTCCGGTTGATTGTTATAGATAAGATAGCCAGTCCCCCAAATGTGTTGGGGTTTCCGGGTCAGTATGCTTCCACCTTCACCTTCATCTTCACTTAAAATCAGGTGTGATTGAGGTCAAGTACGAACCCGACGTGCATAGAAAAAAAAAAGAAAAATTAAATCCCTGTCTGGCGCAGTCAACCATACATAACATCACTAATAGTTTCATCACATCAGAAAAGACAAATTGTCTTTTTAATTCAGTCAAGTATAGTCAAGTTTAGTCACTGTGAACAACATCGACACGTTGTTTGTAAGGTGGGACTACGATTTCGCCTTTGTGTAACCCGGGGAAGTTTGTGACGAGCTAGGGCTGTCTCTTTGTGCATTATTCGATATAGATTAACATTATTTATTTTAAAATAAATGAATTTAATGAGGTTCTTCTTGTCGTGTCCATGGGTTACTCAAATGATATGCTTTCAAAATGTCTCAGATCTATCGCCTTTTGATTACTGCTGATTTTGTCGTCCAGCATGCAAGAGGTAGTGAGGTTAGACTCATCAAATGGTCAATTTTCTTTATGAGGTAAAATTTTGTATGAAATGCCGATGAAAGAATTGCGTGGCCATTTTGGAATTAATAATCATTTGTTGATAGTTTTCTATTATTCAGTTGGTTATAGTAATTATATTTAAATTTTCATAGCTTCTGCCATCTTTTGAAACAAATGTTACAAAAAAGTGTTTGTTTTAGTTGGAGTTGTATCAGATAGTCATATTCGGATCTTCAAGACTAAAATTATGATTTTTGTCCTTTTTTTTAAAATTATGATAAACTGAATACGCTTTTGACCACAATCTCACCTGATGGGAAGTGACAATGTGGCCGAAGATGAAGCACGCGATCTCAGTAGATGCCTATTCACCATGCTCTTGAAGATCGCAAGGTTGTAGGATTCAGAAAAGACTGACGCCGGAAGGGAGTTCCATGCCTTGGCTGTACGCATTATGAAGAGTCCAACCGCTCAGTGCGAATGTTCGGTATGTTAACTACGTACGGGTGGAATCCCTCCCCACGCCTAGTACTCCGAAGATGAAATGGCGATGGTGGAATAAGATTGTGTAATTCCAACGTCCTATATATTAAAATATTTTGAATAACGTTCTGGAATTAATTAATAAATATAATCTTTATTTTCTGTACAAATATTTGTACATTACAAGTGTTAAGTATTGTTATGACAAAAAGAAAACAACAAACAAAAATCTTTGATAGAGACTGATGCCTGAATTAGGTAATGCCCTGTATTTCAGGTCCTAACCTAAATCAACCTAAATGGTCACATGACCTGTGGTAGTAGTCACATACAGTAGTAGTTTAAGATACGTACAATAATTATTTCATAGAGACAACGAAAACTATTTAAACCACTTAAAAAACAAAGACTTACAACCAACTTTGTCTGCATTTCATGTTTAAGATTTTAATGAAACAAAATCGAAGTGACAGCCCTAGCATCCCAATAGTTTAATGCTAAAAGGCTGCTGAAAATAAATTACGTTCTCAGCGTTTGCCACCTGAAAGGATAAAGTTTTAATCGGGTTTTAAATTAAAATTCATAGGGCGGGGTCTGGCTTAACTTACGAGTACCTACATTAACTGGGAGTTAAGAGCGGACTTGTTGACTGCAGATTGAGGTTGTAGGTTCAATTTCGGGAGCCACATAATTAGATTGTATACTCGTATAGCCCATAAAATTTCAACGGTAAAAAGATGTTGTCTGAAAGAAAATATGCCAATAATAAGACCGCATAATTTTTTATTTTTTTTATGCACAACGGACTGGTGCTTGACCTCAATCACACCTGATGTTAACTGAAGATGAGGTCGAAGGTGGAAGCGTACTGACCCGGAAACCCCAACACATTTGGGGGACTGGCTATCTTATCTCTGACAACCGGAAAACAACAATACTATTAACATTGCAGTTTGGCGGCAGATTTAGATAAGATGGTGGTAGCTAGCCAGGCGGACATTTAAAATGCCCACCACCACCAACAAAACCGAGTACTTAAACATGTACCCCGCTGGGGATCGAACCCGCGACCTAATCGTAAACCCAATGTTGTTTACATTCAGCCACGGAGGCGGTTAATCTTCTTGTATAATTTTATAACCGCATAATTCTTGTAAGCAAAAAATAAAATATGTTAGAAAGGCTGAACCGAATTCCACCACTCCTGCAAGAAACCATATTGCAGGAATGGGTTGAATTGCTTCATCTTTGGGTATCCCATGATCCACAGGGTGGGACTGTGGTCTAATGCATATCCTATCATAAAACAATCAGATCATCATCACCAGCCCGTAAACATCCCACTACAGGGATATATGCCTTCCCTCGTATTTATATAATAATCAATACAATACAATACAAATACACTTTATTGCACAACAGATAAGAAAATAATCATATAATTATTGTAAATTATTTGGTGCAATAAGGAGCATTATATTGTGTAGTGTTGTGTGGCCGCCGGTGTGGAATCTCGGAATCTGTCTTCTCTTATTTTAAAGAAGCCTTTATCTTACTAATATTATAATTGCGAAAGTTTGGATGTTTGTTTATTTGCTTGTTCGTTTGTTGCTCAATCACAGCGAAGGGGATTTATTTATTTTATTTATTTGGGACAGTTAACGACAATGTACATAGTTACATTATTAACATTTTCTGTAGGTATTAAGTATATACACAGTCCACGACACTATCCACAAGGTAAGTAATACAGTATTTCACAAGACTTACAAGTTATGAAGTTTACAATAAGTACATCCGTATCATTACAATGTTACAATGTGCTGCTACACAAACCAAACAATATAAATATTACCCGTGCAATAACTGTCCAATAACAGAACTCCTAAATCTGTGGTATGATAATGAAAATATGTCGAAATCTAAAAAATGTTCATTATGATGATGATGAATAGATTTGTATGAAATTTGGTATATAGATAACTGTATGTATAGTGGAATATACTCTGGATTAAGGCATAGGATAGTTTTTATCCCGTTATACTAAGTAGTTCCCGCGGGATAAACAAATTTCCGCGATAAAGTTATTCCACGCAGGCGAAGCCGCGGGCGGAACACTAGTCTATAATAAACATCTATGTCCCAGGCTAAATCTGTGCTACATTTAACAAAAAAAGATAATTTCCATGGAAACGGGAATGCGCTCGCTATAGAAAGGATTTTGGAAAATTACCAAGGGGAAATTTTATAAAAAACAAAAACAAAAACAGATAAATTCTGCAGGAAAATGATTTCAGCAAAATTCACACGGGTACGGAAAATGTGGGAAATTTCACATATTAGTGATCATTCGACGACCTGTTTGGTGTAGTGGTTAGAAACTCTGCTACTATACCAAATGGTCGCGGGTTCGAATCCCGCTAGGGGCATATGTTTGTATGATGAATACAGACACGGGTTTCCGAGTTATGGATGTTTTTCATTTATACATGTATTTATTTACAAAAACAAAATGTATTTGTGTAGATTATCAACCATCTGGTATCCATAACACAAGCCTAGATGGTTACTGTGGACCTAGTTGGCGCTGTGTGTTTGCGCAAGAACATTTAAGAACAAGAACATTTACGTGAGTCCAAAATAAAGCTGAAAGGAGTGCCAGTCTGATGAAAAGATACAAATGGAAATTATTCGATGTTGATTTAATTCAAAGGCCTCTCGCAGATCCCACCTCAGATATAGCTTTGACTATGTCATGTAACTCCCTTATTCTACAATTAATTAGTTTATAAAACTTTCTGTATGTTAATGGATAAAATATATAAAAAAAGAAAAGAAAAACATGTCTCGTTTGAAATGTAAATTAGTGATAAAAGCCAGTTTATTCGAGATACGAGAACGCTGTGCGGCATGTCTCTATTCATGTACAAATCGTCCTGGGGTGATACAATCCCGGGACTAACCTATCCCGGATCATTCGGGAAAAAGTTTGACAAAGGAAATGGAATTCAGATACAACAATTCAACGTTTCCGATGTTTAGGCGACAATTTGTATCTATATATACATATTTTATTGATTTACCAAAATTCGTGCGTTTTGACATTTTATAACGAATTGGTTGGATAGCTTATGTAACTATCAAATCGTAAATAGCACTAACATTGAAAGAACAACAAGGATAATAAAATCATTCATTTCATTGTTGAACTGTATAACCAACTACCAAAATCAATATGTAGGACATCTCTCTAGAATTTATTAAATTATACTCAGGCAGCGATTATTTAAATTTTTTTAACATACTAGTTCCAGTGACTTTGATAAAGCCTTTAAAGCAAGATAAATTAAAAATTAGCTGACCTCTATGATCTCTCTGTAAAAACAGTTAGCTCTATCGTCATTTCAGCAGCACCACATTTTGCTTGGCTTGTATGAATATCCTTATCGGCCATCAGTATTTCGAGCAATGTGACCTGCGGCCACTTCAAGTTACTCAAATCATATCAGCGACAGGACCTCCAATGAACATAAACCTAACTCATAAATTTCTAGAACGATCGGTAGGAAGCGGCCTGCATCTAATCCCGCGGCCTTGATCACCAGGGCTTGCCGGTGCGTAGTCTCCATCGAAAAATTAAACGCCCCACTGGCCATCAATTCTAATCTAAATTCGGATATCCGTCCGATATATTACGGCGACCTAGTACAAAACCGCCACAACTTCCAAGCGTTCCAGCGCTTCTGCCATACCTACTATTGGTACTTTTACAATACTATTTTTGAAATATTTTTTCGAACCTACTTAATATTTTCGTAAATAAACAGTGAAGGAACAGTTAAAATATTAATTTCTTTAAATCTGTCCCGGAGAGAGACCTTGAGATTTCTCATGAGGCCCATAGTGAGAGATCACGTTTAAGTGCCATAAGTCTTCACTGGTATCTGACATTGATTAAAGACTTTATGAACTCATAAAGAAGACCTTGTGTTCGACTTACTAATCCGAAATAAATGCTTGATGTTTGAAGTTCTCCTCACTTTACACGCTTATTTGTTATATGTTGTAATGAGATACGATTATGGAGTTATTTGAAATGCAAATGTTGCCTTGCCACAAAATTAGCAACACTAATGGATGCTGACGATAATTTATTAATACCTAATAAGGATGCTAAATGCGTGGTTTGTGCACCAAAAGCAGGGGGTCAAGCCTCGTTTAGTCTAATTAAGTATTTAACTTCCATTTCGTGGCAGCATCAAAAATGTAAGCAGAATTAGGCAGGTAGATTGCAGAATTTTAGAAAGACTTAGTCGGGGTTATAACCCTATATTGCAGTAGGGCAAAAATTGATTTAGGTCACTATGTTCACTTGGGACAACAAAGTGGATGTTTTGGTGTTCTCATATCATTGTCTTATCAATTATTTCAACTAGGTGAAGCAATTATTTATCATCATCTGTTCACTTTGGAATTAAATCACTCAGTGGTATTTTTTAATCATCCAGATACAACATGCAGTAAACTTTCAAATCAAAGCCAAATTACTAGTTTAGCCCGTTCGCATAACCAGGCTATTTCACAATTAATAATGAAATATTATAGTATAAAATAATAATTAATACTTTTGTCATATATTTATTTTTTTAAAGAGCCACCTCTCGAGTTTCTTGCTTGTTCTTCTCAGGGGAAAATTGCCTTTTGAACAAGCAGTAGCTTTAAAAATGTAAAATCTGACTATTTTAAGTGTACCCAGTGTACCTACAAAATAAAGCATTTTTGAATTGATTTGACTATTTAAAACAATTTAATTTATGAATGAACTTGCGTGGATTAGTCTTAAATATACAAAACATAAAAAACAAAACAACCAGGTGACCCAATCCGGGGTGATACAATCCAGGTCATATCACCCAGATAAGCATAGTGGAATAAACCAAAAAATTCTCGTAACAACAATGAAAATCTAGTAGACCCAACGTTACATCCTCGTACTATTTGAGATGAAAACAGACTTTTTAGGCACTACGGGTGTATTCTTTTTTTTTTCTTTTTTTATGCACGACGGGTCCGTACTTGGCCTCAATCACACCTGATGTTAAGTGAAGATGAGGTCGAGGTTTTTTCTTTTCTTTTTTTTTTTTTTTTATATTCACCTGTACAAAATAAACCATTCTGAAACCACCTTTAGTATGGAAGTCCAACAATTCTCGGATGGTGACTCCATTCCTAATTACAACCAACTTTCGACTAGAAACCATAGCCGAAAAATTTTGAACTTCCAAACTAAATGTGTGTACTTTGTATGGGTAATCGAAAATTATTTGATCGAATTCGATTATAGTTTCTTCGGGAAAGTTGGTCGCAATCAGGAGTGAAGTCACCAGTGAACAGTAGAATTTTTTTTTTTTTTATTCTTTATTTATATTTAGGGACTTTTGTCCACATTTAGACATGTCAGTCCCATTGTCTCCCTAGTTTGCATACATTTATTTCGCTGGACAAAGTTACGGAGGGGTACCCCGAAGTGCAACTAAATTGCAAATCAATCTCGCCGCCTCTGAGTATGGGTCTGCTAAAATGCTATGAATAATGCCAATGTCGAGAAGATTGATTTGCAATTTGCTCACCAGAGCATCCCTTTCCCTCTGGTTCTTGACACATTCCATCAGCAGATGTTGCACATCATCGACCGTACCACAAACATCGCAATTGGGAGAGTCCGCTTTCCTCATTAGATGTGCAAACCAGCCAGAGGGATAGTGTCCCGAAGAAAATTTAATATTTAGAAAATCCCCGAAATTTATGATGGTACATACTAACGTATTAGAGCGGTCGAGACATTCAATTTTAATGCTTTAAACAACAACCACGGTTTACCTTTTGAAATATACAGAAATACACACGTGACAGAGGAGACTATGACGGCCAAATCTATATGTCGGAGATAGCGATAAATTAGAGATAGAATTGATTATTCGAAGGGTCAAGTGACTATCATAATACGCGGTAATGGGAAGTGAACTTGGTGGCGCTGGTATCGCCGGAAATGGCGCGGTGACGACGTTAATATAAGGTCGGCACATCGAAAATGACAGGGACTTTACTACGAGCCTTCAAAGGAGTCGGAGCTCCACTGAACATATCTACGACTGTGAGTGATTTGATTACCATTATCACCGACGCTTGGAAGAATCCGGTGAGTCGTTAGCTAATAAGAAGTTGATCATGGGATTTGAGCAAGGAGGAATTGAATACCAGGTCCGGTTGAATTCCACAGACTGCATGCGGGGGCCAAGTTGTATGGCATTAGGGGCGTGCAAATGTTTACTATTCACCAGTAAGCATCTCAGGTTTCATGATCATAATAGAATGCGAATACGTTGTCGATTCGCCTACAGTAGCTTGCAATAATATCGCCATTGCCCGACCCACCCTTTATCACGCGACTGGCACCGTCCCGCTCGCTAGCAACGCCCACCCCGAACCCACCTACGACGACATATAAATGTTTTTTAATGACGACCTGTTTGGTGTAGTGGTTAAAAACTCTGACTGCTACACCAAAAGGTAGCGTGTTCGAATCCCGCTAGGGGCATATGTTTGTATGATGAATACAGACATGTGTTCCCGAATTATGGACGTTTGTAATTTATTTATGTATTTATTTGCAGAAAAAAAAATATTTATGTAGATTATCAACCATCTGGTATCCATAATACAAGCCTAGTTGCTTAGTGTGAAAGTAGATGGCGCTGTGTGTATGTGCAAAGATATTTAATGGTAAGTGCAATCGCCTTTTATGACACCCACGGGAACAGACGGTTCTCAAGTCGGTCTACGCCTTACTAAGATACATCCGACCAAAGACGGGTCACACACACACACACGAGGCAAACACAACACCTGTCTAAAGAAAATTTCGCAAATGGAGATTCAAAGTAAAGAATTTCAGACTTGGCTCTCAGAACTTGTTATGGTAAATTCCGAAGAGTTGACCTATTATTTTTTTCATCAAATATTTTTAATGTGATCTTTCTCTTTATAAATTCATAAGACGAACACCATGTAAATATATTCAATCTATGACATCACCATGTATAACTACTTTATTAAGTTTGTCGTAGGCATAGGTAGGAGGGAACCTTTTCGAAATTCGGTTAGATAGTTGGAAAGCTGACGATCCATGTATGGGTCCTTTGGATGCGGGTCCCTAATTTAATATACAATCACTCGTGGGTATTAGTGTGAGACGTCGTTTAACGGGTCGGCACTAGAGAGGTTTGAGGCCAAGGACGGTGGATATTTTTAACAGACTACAAAAATATAGAACAATGTTGTCATACATTTTCTACAAAGAAATATAAAAAAACTAGCTTTCCGCCCGCGGCTTCGCCTGCGCGGAAATTTGTATATCAAGTAAACTTTTTTTTTATGCACAACGGGTTGGTACTTGACCTCAATCACACCTGATGTTAAGTGAAGATGAGGTCGAAGGTTGAAGCGTACTGACCCGGAAACCCAAATTTTTGGGGAAAATCTTGAAAAATCTGTTAAACGTTTGCCTTTTACACAAATCATGAGATTTGAGAAATGAAAACATCCATAACTCGGGTACACATGTCCGTATTCATCACACAAACATATGCCCCTAGCGGGATTCGAACGCGCAACCTTTTGGTATAGTGGTCAGAGTTGCTACCCACTACACCAAACAGATCGTGATATGATAAAACGAGAAGTTGAACGTCGTGTCGTATCAGGAGGTCAAGAGGAAGGCGGAGAGCAGAGAGATATGGAAAAACTGCACCGACATTAAATAAGATGATGACGATCTATGATTATGTTCTACACTATACATATATGCACATATTTACATGTCCCTACATAAATAAGCTAAATCATATTTCTGGGCGGAACGCCCCGTACGGTTTGGTTATTAGATTTCAGCTGTGGCGTGAATAAATCCGCCGCGCATCGAACCTGTGACCTCAGGCAATACGGCCATTTACCCGATTTATAATTGGATTAAAGCCGAGCAGAATTTTGTAACGCAGACTAGAGTTAGAAAGAGTGATATCGGATTTTTTAAAAGGTGTTAGAATAAGCTTCGGTGGATTAAAAAAAAAGTTTTCTGTTCTAGTACTCAACTAACATTGACGATCTGTTTGGTGTAGTGGTTAGACTCTGTCTGCTATACCAAAGGTCGCGAGTTTGAATCCCGCGATAGGCATATTGTATGAGGCATACGGAAACGAGTACCCGAATTATGGATGTTGTCAATTATAAATGTTTCCAAAAAAAATGTATTATTATATTACTAAAGTCTTTATTGCACACAAATAAAGTACATAGAACATTTAACATAGATTTAGACGATGAAGTGTAAAGAGGAGGTCTTATTGCTGATAGCGATTTCATCCAGATAACCTCAGTTAAAGAAGCTTTTTAATACGTAGTTGGAATCAACTATCTGTTGACGACCTGTTTGCTGTAGTGGTTAAAAATTCTGACTGCTATACCAAAAGGTCGCGGGTTCGAATCCCGCTAGGGGCATATGTTTGTATGATGAATACAGACATGTGTTCCCGAGTTATGGATGTTTTTCATTTATTTATGAATTCATTTATAAAAAAATGTATTTGTGTAGTTTATCAACCATCTGGTATCCATAATACAAGCCTAGTCGCTTAGTATGGAACTAGATGGCGCTGTGTGTATGTGCAAAGCCTCGTTGCTTAATGTCTCTGGAGGCATTCCACTTCCTTTATTTTAATTGGTGGAATTTGTGTAATTTCCCTGGCTGGTAAAGATTCAGATACCATACGAATGAAATACATAGCTAATTATTTTTTTTAGTAATAAAAATTCTTTTGTCTTTTATTGCCCCAAATTTGTGGGCCGGGGCGGTGTCCAATTTAGAAAATGGCAATTTTGAATAAAGTATGTACAGTCGCAGTCAGTAATATGATAATAATTATATATTTGCACATACACACAGCGCCATCTAGTTCCACACTAAGCAGCTAGGCTTGTATTATGGATGCCTGATGGTTGATAAATTACGCAAAAACATTTTTTTTGTAAATAAATACATGTAAAATGAAAAACTCGGGTACAAATAGAAATAAAGAAAAATTTATTTAAACCCACGTCATGACACAAACAATCAGGTCAAGTATTACATAGTCGAGACACGTACAAAAAGTAAATAGCGTTACCCATCTAATTGTCGATGTCTCAAGGTGGAGTCAAAAAAGTCCAACTCAACCTGGGTAATTCACTACAACGCTGGTTTTCAGTCCGTTCGTCTTCATCATAAAAACATATGCCCCTGGCAGGATTCGAACCCGCGACCTTTTTAGTATAGCGGTCAGAGTTTCTGACCAGTACAATATTCAGACTTGACATAGAACACGGCCGAGACCTCTCGACAGGTCAGAGCGATTTTTTTGTTTTATTCTGTATTTAAAAGATATCGTAATTTATCCAATGAGGGCGCCACTGGACGGAACAAACCCTCTTAAATGGGTTGAATTTGAAATGCAAGGTGTCGTTAGATTCGTCTTGATCCCTAGAGTATCATCGGATATATAATATTTTATATTCAAAATCATGTAGAAGTGCAAAAAATGTAGAATATTTAGTAAAAAAAAAACTATACTTCTCTTTTACTCGCTGTTTAACTATTATTTGTGGTACTGAAGCTGTGCTGTAATATATTTGAGGAAAAAAATTTTTGCTATTTTCTATGTGAATATAAAATGTTATACAGATACAGATACTTGTATTATTATTTGACTTCAAATATTAGGACTAAAACATAATAAAAATGTTTTCTGGTTGCGACTGTACCTGGAGATATTGCGGGTTTTATATTTCAGAGCCCTTTTTACCTTTGTCCCGTGCATTAATATTAATATACGACCTAATTTTCAATGTCTTTCAATTTCCATTGTTTTTGTTCAAGTGATATAGGCTAATTACAATTCTTTAACGTTTCTGTGTTTGACTGTATTTTTGGGTTTTGTACCATAAAAAAGGAGTTAATGTACTCCAGTCACAGTTTTTCACTCTATTTTACTTGTTAGTTTATTCATATTTATGGTGGTATAATATGTACCCCGCTATCTAAATTTGCCGCCAAGCAGTAATGTTAATTGCATTGTTGTGTTCCGGTTGTCAGAGATAAGATAGCCAGTCCCCCAAATATGTTGGGGTTTCCGTGTCAGTACGCTTCCACCTTCGACCTCATCTTTACTTAACATCAGGTGTGATTGAAGTCAAGTACAAACCGGTTGGGCATAAAAAAAAATCTTTAACGTATTATTTATGTGACACAAATCGCGTCTTCAGAGATCAGCTAAATAAACATGGCGATAATGTTTGCTCTTTCTAATCGTGACGGAATAACGTCTGCATTAAAATGAAGCCGTTTTTATCAAACATAATGTTCGGATCTTCTCAAAAAAAAAAAAAAAAAAAAAAATAACGAAAAAAAAATTTTTTATTTGTAAATATTTTTTATTTTATAATCAGTATTATATATTGGTTTAATCTTTTATTTTTTAGGTGTTTATTGACATAGTTTCTGTAATATATTTGTATCTAAATTGGAATATAAAACCCATTTAAAGACAAAATTTGTATTATGATACGGTGCTAATTTATTGGCCTTTTTCTCATCAGTCGCTTAATTCACTCATCATCGTTGATGCGACACAAGCCCTCACTTGCACTTGTGCGACGCAAGTAGCTACTGTGTATAAAAAAATTATATAAATATCTTTGCACATACACACAGCGCCATCTAGTTCCACACTAAGCAAATTGTAACTAAGGCTTGTATTATGGATACCAGATACTTTTTTTTTGTAAATAAATACATACATCCATAACTCGGGAACACATTTTTTTTTATGCACAACGGGTTGATACTTGACCTCAATCACACCTGATATTAAGGGAAGATGAAGTCGAAGGTGGAAGTGTACTGATTTGGAAACCCCAACACATTTGTGGGACTGGCTATCTTGTCTCTGACAACCGGAACACAACAACGCTATTAACATTACTGCTAGGCGGCAGATTTAGATAACATGGTGGTAGCTAGCCAGGCGGACATTTAAACAACCAAACCGAGTACTTAAACATGTACGCCGCTGGGGATCGAACCCGCGACCTCCGAAACGTATTGTCTGTCTACATTTGTCATGCAAAAAGAAATAATGTAAATACAACATAATAACGTAATTCACAATAAACACCCTTCGAATTTATAGACTACGTCACAACAGAGTAACACCAAACTATCAACTATGAAAATAATAAAAAAAAAAACAATAACAGACACATCGAAAAAACTTGAAATCGATTATAAAATAGTGTACAACCCACGAGTGCAATCGAGGCGAACATTCGATTTCTGTACGCGACTTTTCTATATCGTTTTATTACCTACATCTCGATCGTCCTGTCCCGTTCCGATTGCTCAAACTGTCTGGTTGTTTGCCATTCCCAGAATAAGGACGCGCACTTATTTCGTTGAACGAGCCCCGCTTTTTCTCGACGTTTTTCCCAGCCGAATAGATTCGCTGGGATTTAGGGAGGGAATTTGATTTATATTTAGGGCTTTTTTACCCGATTTGTACAGAAAACTGGGTCATATTGTTTTGGAGTAAAAAAATATGAATACTCATTATACAGCCCAATGAACAAATATTTTCTTTATGTGACGACCCTAACAGTAATTCTACCATCAGTAAATTTTCACAGTATGGTATAGGGTTATGTATTATGTGATACTAATGTATGTACAATATGTATGATACAGATAAATATCCTTAGACATACACACAGCGCCATCTAGTTCCACAGTAAGCAAATATAGGCTTGTGTTGTGTATATCAGATGGTTGATATGATATACTACATAAATACTTATTTTTTTTAATAAATACTTATTATAAATGAAAAACATCAATATCTCAGGTACATATGTCCGTATTCGTCACACAAACATATGCCCCTAGCGGGATTCGACCCACAACCTTTTGGTATAGTGGTCAGAGTTGCTAACCACTACACCAAACAGGTCTTCAGAAGAATAAATGTTCGTATTCATCATACAAACATTTACCCTTCGCGGGATTCGAACCCGCAACCGTTGGTTTCGCTGATAGGGTCACTATCCACTACACCAATCGGTCGTCATTACTCCACCGACAAGAGCATAGATCTTAAATTGAAGATGAAGATTGTAGCTAAAGGGAGTTCGAGTAAAATTTTGTACATTTGAAATATTGTTCAGGAGAAATAACTTGTAAATAAATAAAATACAAATAACACCCTTCTCATATAAAGAAACAGAAGCCATATGGACGCGTGTTGGCATTTTTATGGCAAATATTAAATCCCACTATTCAAGCAGATTTATCTTTCAGTGGCGTTAATGGCTAACATGATTTGCACAGAATCGGGGCCATTATTTGCAGCCACGCATTCTTAAGACCCCTTTTATTTATGTATACTACAACACTAAAGAATCTGTAGATATTGACCGAATCACGAGGCTCAAATTCAATGTCAATCTTTATTTTGTAGGTAGACAGCGCGTTGTTTTTTAAAGGGTACACTTAAAATAGTAAATTTTTATATTTAAGCTACTACTTGTTCAGAAGGCAATTTTAACCTGAGAAGAACAATCAAGAAACTCGAAGGGTTGCTCTTTTTACGAGTGGTTTTTTTTGTTAAACTCAATAATATTTCATTATTAATTATGAAATAGTTTGGCATGCAAACGAGCTGATTGTCCAAGGATGATTATCATCTAAATAGTCTGATATATTTTTTTATGCACAACGGGTTAACACTTGACCTCAATCACACCTGATGTTAAGTGAAGATGAGGGTGAAGGTGGTAGCGTACTGACCCGGAAATCCCATCTTATTTCGGGGACTGGCTATCGTATCTCTAACAACCGGAACACAACAATGATATTAACGTTATTGTTTGGCGCCAGATTTAGATAGATAGATATATCTTATTATATCTATCTATCTAAATAAATTTGGCGGACATTTAATATGCCCTACCACCAACCAAACCGAGTACTAAATATGTACATACCCCGCTGGGGATCGAACCCGCGACCTCCGTATAGTAAACCCAATGTTGTTTATTTTACGGAGGCGGTTAACCATCATCATCATCAGACCGTAACCATCCCACCTCAGGAATATAGGTCGTCCCTAGTATATGAGGGATTTAGGGCCATAGTCCGCCACGCTGCGCCAATGCGGGTTGGGGACTTATCCGTTTTATATTATCTTTAAATTTACTAAGCATAGCGCAGTAACATTTTAACGATTAGCAAAGTTAAGCAATAACTGCCGCGGCCACTCCTCGAATGGGTAATCACTTGATCTCTCGTAGCATAGTGACCAAGTCTCGGCCTACTCTCGTGTCTATTTAAACAGATTACAATATAAATTCTTAACAACGCTCCCTAAATTTGAAGTATTCAACTTCATGTTTAAACAATCTATTTTCAGTTCACTGGAAACCTGAAATGGAACGTGGCTTCCTCAAGCGAGGAAGGGGCAAGACCGACGTATAGTCAAAGCTACAGTAACCAACGGAGCGAGATTACTCGATAAGATATCTGCTCGAATTGACAACGTCTCACTGCCAGTTATGAGCAATTTCAGAGGCGATTGGTGTAGTGGGAAAGTCGGTCTTTAATATCAACAATTGTGGGTTCGAAACCCGCTAATGGTAAATAAACCGGTTGAGTTTTTTTACCGTAGGGAAAAAAATAGGGCTTATTAGGTATTGTATTGTATTGTATGTGTGTGTGGCTGATGCAGGTCATCGGAGACCTGTATCACTGCGACCGTTGCCGATCTATTGTGATCGCCACTAACCTACAGTTCGTTGCTCAGGTTTGCCTCTTTGAGGAATTGGATAATTTTCGTGGCACCGATGGTTTTTATCTCATCCGGGTGTAATAAGTGGCTGCCCAGGTGGATATTACGTTTACGCATTAGCGGGCCACATTCACACAGCAGATGTGCAGGTGTTTCCTCTGCGAGGAGGCAAAGTCTGCACATTCCTGTTTCTCGGAGCCCTATGTTGAGCATGTGTTTGCTCAGACAGCAGTGTCCCGTTAGTGCCCTTGTGAGAATGCGTAAATTGTTCCTACTGAGTGCCAGCACTTCGCCGGCCGCCTTCGTTCGTTCGTACCTTTATTAGGTAAGTGAAATAGAAGTTATCGTATTATAAATAAAGTGTATTTGTATTGTATTGTTATTGGAATAGATAGTTAGCATTATAGACGCACGCTTCTGTCTGAGATTTATATGCAACTGGCGAGATTCGCGGGGTTCTTATGATGCGAAATTTATTCAATGTCATATTAGCCATAGACCGCTCGGCGATATGTAACCCAAACTTATTTAAAAGAGCAACCCTTGAGTTTCTTGTTCGTTCTTCTCTGGGGAATCAGCTTTGTGAATGAGCAATAATGTCAAAAACTTTATTATGATGATATTATGATTTAAGATGAAAAAAATGTGGCGTTTTCAAGTGATAATTTTTATCCTACGATTGATAATTTTTTGATTTTGATTATTTTCCCCAAGTTTTTTTTTTAAATTTATTTAATGTAATGATGTAATTATGTGGGATAGGCTACAAACGTGACGGTCAAATTGATACGAAGCATTTATCTATGATGGTTTTGAAAAAAAAACAAAAGAATTAAGCTTACTATACCAATACCTTCTATTTCATTTACCTAACATTTTTGTCCTCATGTTAAAAAAACTCATCTTTCTCATCAAACTTTATTGCACAACAGAAAAGAAAATACAGTTACAGAAAGTGGTAACACTAAAACGTACAAAACGACCTTCTCACTAATTATATGTGTATTTATTTACAAAAAAAGAAGTATTTGTGTAGTTTATCAACCATCTGGTATCTATAATACAAGCCTAGTTTCTTAGTGTGGAACTAGATGGCGCTGTGTGTATGTCTGAGAGGATATTTATTTATTTATTATTTATTCATTATCTTATAAATTTTCTAGAATAATTAAAATATCAAAAGGTCAAAGAAATGCCTAAGCGGGACAATAAAATAAATTCTTTCCCCTAAAAACATCTTCGAGGTTCGACATCAATTTTATTTTTTTCGTCTCCAAATATAAAGAAATATAGCAGTAAAATTAGTTGTAGTAGTAGGAGTAGTCGTAAACTTTTTTTTTTTTTTTTTTTTTTTTATTAAAAAGTACTTTGTAGTGGTAGTAGTAAAACTTGTCAAGTATAATGATCTAAACCATTGACGACGTGTTTGGTGTAGTGGTTAACAACTCTGGCTACCAAAATGGCAAACCAAAGACAATTATCTCATCAATCATCCATCATTCTGTCTGTCCAGTAGTCACAGAAACTACTATTTCATGTGGACAACTGGAATTTGGTATAATTGTTGAAAATTGTGGCCTAATTTTAAACATCTAGTTAAAGAAGTAGTTATTGATTAAAAAAAGACTCAGAAAACGTTTAGAAGACTCAAATGCGAATAAAAGAGTTGGCTGGATAGGCTCAGTAACCTTTGCCTGTCTAAAAGTATAAACGTCTCAAAAAAATATTTATTGTTATTCTTTACTACGCCCACAGTCCAGAGTACTTAATATTTATGGAAATATTTAAAATTTTAAAAGTTCCAAAAAAAATTATTTGATTAAGTTTTTTAATCACAATTTAGTCAAAATCAAAATCAAAAAATGCTTTATTTTGTAGGTACACAGGGTACACTTAAAATAGTCAGATTTTACATTTTTTAAGCTACTGCTTGTTCAAAAGCCACTTTTCCCCTGAGAAGAACAAGCAAGAAACTCGAGAGGTTGCTCTTTGTTTTTAAAAACGGTGTTTTGTTACAAAATTATTAGTTATTATTTTATATTATAACATTTCATTATTAAATGTGAAATAGCCTGGTTACGCGAACGGGCTGTTCATGTCCATGAATGTTTATCATCTAAAGAATCTGATATTTTATAATATGCTTTCTTAATAAGTTTCTGTTTTGTAGTATCTTTAAATTTATTGAAAGGAAGATATTGTATATCAAGTGCTAAATTTAATCGCGATATAGATAAATATATTTGTTAAAAATCCAATAAATTCCATTTGACAATATTCAAACAAATAAAGAAACAAATTAATAGGTATCTGAATATTTTAGCCAATAACATTTCCATTCGTATATGTTTGCCTTTGGTACCAGCTTCAGTACTGACAATGTAGAGCTTCAATCTGCAACCAACCCTATAAAAGCCAGTCCATATTTCTGACATATCAAATAAGACAGTGTCCATCCTAGCGAACGTATCAGGTAATCGCTCCGTTGGTTTCGTTTCTGTATGTATGAAAGGTATTTTATTTTAAGATACAAGATGTTTAACAATTTAATTATTTATTTTAGTTCTTCAATATATAACTCAAGCATTTATTTGTTTAAATTGTTTATCCCGCGTTTTATCATCGTACCGTTTATTGACATATTTAAGGACAGAAATAGGAGATGATACTGATTCCAGAGATACAGGTGTCTACCTAGTTCGGGAAGCAGAGACTTCATAGTATGTGTGTAAAAAATTTTGTAAATAAATAAATAATAAAATAATCTCTCGAGTTTATAATATCTATCAGATTTCTTAGCTTAAAAGGAATGCGAGAGTAACTCTGTTTATTTGTTACCTTTTTATGACTAATCTTCTGAACTAATCAGAAACTAATGAAATAACCGCCTCCGTGGCTAAATGTAAACAACATCGGATTTACGATTCGGAGGTCGCGGGTTCGATCCCCATGTTTAAGTGCTCGGTTTGGTTGGTGGTAGGGCATTTTAAATGTCCGCCTGGCTACCACCATCTTATCTAAATCTGCCGCCAAGCAGCAATGTTAATAGCATTGTTGTGTTCCGCTTGTCAGAGACAAGATAGCCAGTCCCCCAAATGTGTTGGGGTTTCCGGGTCAGTACGCTTCCACCTTCGACCTCATCTTCACTTAACATCAGGTGTGATTGAGGTCAAGTATGAATCCGTCGTGCATAAAAAAAAAGGGTTAATAGGCTAAGAAAGGACTCGTGGCCCCTGTGAGGAATAGTTGAATTGCTAAATATCAATTGTTTGTCGCCTCATTACTAGTAATCAGTTCAACTTTTAGCCCTCTATCTTGTACTGTCACAGAGATAATGTCAAAAATGTATTTTCTGAACATTTTTTTTCATACTTATCTCCTAATCCATAGCAGCTAAAGCATCGAAACAAAATCACAGCTACGTAATTTGAGTGGGAGTGTACCCTATAATTTTATTAATATTTTATTCGTGAAAAATAAAAGAAATACTCGCGTAAAAATCGACAAGTCTATGGCCTCATTTTATTGTACATTATATTCCGTCTTTCTGGTTTTCTGTGTCTGACCCTGGATTCCTTTATCAACGTTCAAGGAATTATTTGCAGAAGCACTTCACTGGAGCTATACCGTGTGCATTGGCCGAGAAATTCCAGTTCGACTCCGCTCAGGGTGAATCTAGTATAGTGCACTATATATGAATCCTATAGTAATGGAAAATAACTCGTAAAATATGCAGGCTGGAAGTTGAAATGCGGCACGAAAAGCGGCGTATATGCTATGAGCAGCATGCCTGGCTGAAGCAAGTTGGACGAGGTATTTTTGCAGCTTAGGTTATGGTTTTCGACTTTATGCGTATAGATGACGACCCGTTGGCGTAGTGATTAGAAACTCTGCTGCTATACCAAAAAGGTCGCGAGTTCGAATCCCGCTAGGGGCATATGTTTGTATGATGAATATGGACATGTGTACCCGAGTTATGTTCATTTATACATATATGTATTTATTTACAAAAAAAATGTATTTGTGTAGTGTATCAACCATCTGGTATCCACATCACAAGCCTCATTGCTTAGTGTGGAACTAGATGGCGCTGTCCGTATAAGTCCAAGGATATTTTATTATTTATTTATTACTTATTTTTGAAAATGATTTTCTTATACCAATATGAAATATTATAGAATCTAATTTAAATCACCTTCGATGAAAAAAAAAATATCTTAATTTATTCTGAGAAGAAAATATTATGCTTTTTCATAATGAGGTACTTGGGATACTTGTTTTGAGCATTTTGTTGTTTCGATATCAAGAGGGATACAGCCTTCAAACTAGGGCCACTCAAAAATAATGTATTACTCGTTGAATTGAGGTCAAGTACGAAACCGTCGTCCATAAAAAAAAGAATGCTCAATTGAAAGAAAATATTAACTATAATAATAACTATTATTATTCCTATTATAAAATCAATTAATTAGTTCCAAATATTTTAACCCAACTTATTTGGTGAAACATGGCGCTTTTAGTTATAGATAAATAAATAAAATAAATAAATACCCTTGGACATGCATACAATGCCATCTAGTTCCACTTTAAGCAATTATAGGCTTATGTTGTGGATACCAGATGGTTGATTAACTACATAATATATTTTTTTTGTAAATAAATACTTATTATAAATGTAAACATCCATAACTCAGGTACACATGTCCGTATTCATCATACAAACATAGACATAGATAGAAATTTGTCTAAAACGGCCGAATGTGACATTATTCACTAAATTTGTTATAAACAATATTTGGAAATGTGTAAATCATAATTATACTTAGACTTACCCATAAGGATGTAGGTACAGAAGAAGGAGGTAAATAGGGGGGGTGTCGTCGCATCGGGCCCTGTCGCGCCTCATACCGCTCGCTGATCGCGGTGTGGGGCTCGACAGTGCTCCCGCGGAGGGCGCGCTAGCCGCCCTCCGGGAACGGGCCTCCCCTTGTGAGGGGAGGCGGGGCGGGGGACGACCTGGAGCCGCTTATGCGTTCCCAGGTCCTCCCTACTGCCGAGGAAGGTCGCCGGGGGGTTTTAGTGGGTAGTCCCGCTCCTGTCATTGGAGCGGGGGTCCCACATATCCCCGTCGCTGCCCCACAGCGGCGGGTCGAATGCGTAAACGTATTTCCCCCCGGAAAAAAAAAGGTACAGAAAAGTCCTTTAAGAATTAATGTTATTAGACTGGTGGACCAGTCTTCAGAGTATACACAGTACCTATAAAAGGAAAAAGAGCGGAAGATGCGTAAATAAACATATAATCAAAGTAATACAAGGAAACTATACAAAACAGGAGAAGCCTCACAGTCACAAGTGTCAATGCTGGGGACGTCAGAACACATTCTATAATATTTGACTTGATATGCAAACTCTAACAAATGTGAACCTAATTTATTGTGAATTAAGTACACAAAATAATTAAACAATAGTGATTCTAAGAGCTAAAAATAGAGAATGAATGTCGCTGCTCGCCATGCAGCCGAGCGTTTTTTTTTTTTTTTTTTATATGAGAGGGCGGCAAACGAGCATGCGGGTCACCTGATGGAAAGCAATCACCGCCGCCCATGGACACCCGCAACACCGAAAGGGTCACAGATGCGTTGCCGGCCTTTGAGGAAGGTGTCCAGCCCAGAATAAGTAGGGCAGCCTGAGCGATGAGGGATTCTCCAGCACTAATAGTGCTGGTACCCTCCTGGGGTACTAACTCTTTAAATACCGCTACTGTTCTGGAGAGAGACTGGAAGGTGGGCCTCCGGCGCCCTCGCTCACCGGACGAAGCGCAGTGGCAAAATGCCACTACTCAGACGTCGGTCTTCTGCGAGAGGGTGGTACTTCCCCGGTCGAGCCGGCCCATTCAAGCTGCAAGCTAATAGCTTACAGCGTGGCTCTACCACTACATGATTGCGTTGCATGCGTTATCAATAGGAATTTGCAAACTCAGCGCCTCGGACCCGCGGTGCAGTGGTCGAATGCACGAATTTATATCTGTTACCCAACTGCGACTTTCAGACGAGTAATGTGTTTAATATAATATAACTGTCTAATATTATAAAAGTTTGGATATTTGTTTGTTTGTTTGTTGCCCAATCACAGCGAAAAGGATGACCGGATTTGGACGAAATTTGGTATACAGGGTGTAATCGTTAAGTGTGCACAGGCGATTATTCCGTAACTATTATAGATATCAAAAAACTTTAAACTGATATCGAAAGTACTTAAACCTTCAATTGCAGTATTTAAGAAAAGGCTAAAAGAGCATTACCTCTCCCATCATCTTTCGTGATATTAGTATGTGTATGTAGGTTTATAGTATATATATATTTAAATTATGTTATGTATATATTTCGCAGTAGGTATATGTAATATATTTAGTGTAAGTTTATTATTCAGTTATCTTTTCGTTATTTGTTTTATTATTCGTTATAGGATTTTTTCTTTTGCACACAATTTACTGCTAAACCCCAAATTTACTAAGTTTCCTATTACAATGCTCAGGTTGGCTGGAAGAGATCTCTTAAAGAGATAAGTCCACCTTTGTACGTGACCTATTGTTTGTACTCTGTTATTGTAATATTTTGGTGCAATAAAGAATAATTTTACTTTACCTAATGAGTAAAATGACATTAATAACTTTTTAAAAATAAAACGAGAAATATCCAAAAAAAAATATATTAAACCCTCCCATACATTTTATTTCATACGAAAACGATACTTATAATTACCTACGCAAATTGAAAAAAACGCAATAAATTGGCGGGAACGAGAATCCGCGGTAAAGAATTTGAATTTAGAACGAACACCAAATAGTATCTTTTTTTTGTTTTTATTTAGTATGTTGCTTTTCAGCCAGTTCAAATCAATGCGATATTGAAACAAGGTTTATTATTAATTTGAAGTGGTAAGATAATTAACCTACACGTGTATCTACTTGAAATTTATCACTATCATAATACATAATTATAAAATGATAAGGGTAAAATGAGTTGATACAATTCCACTTAAAATAAGGAAACTAAAATCTCTACTATCTCATGCTAAATGTATGGGAGTGTTTAATGTAATTTTTTTTGGATATTTCTCGTTTTATTTTTAAAAAGTTATTAATGTCATTTTACTCATTAGGTAAAGTATTTTCGATATCAGTTTAAAGTCTTTTGATATCTATCTACAATAGTTACGGAATAATCGCCTGTGCACACTTAACGATTACACCCTGTTTAGGTAGAATATACCCTGGAATAAGACATGGGATATTTTTTATCTCGATAAAGATAGTTCCCGCGGGTTAAACAAATTTCCACGAAAACTTATTCCACGCGGTAATGTAGCTAGTCTAACTAATATTATAAAAGCGAAAGTTTGAATGTTTATTTATTTGTTTGTTGCTCAATCACGATGAAACGCGACCGTCAAATGATACAATTAACGATGATGGTTTTGACAAAAAAAAAACAAAACTACCTAAGCCAATAGGTACGCGCAATAGATAAGCGACATCCATGGTGCGGCGGACACGGGCCAGCGGCAACAGCCTCCTGATTATAGTGGCAGGACGCATGGATGGGCCATTCATGAAGCACTGGTTGTCGTTGCATGCACCAGTGCCCCAGATCACACGGCATAGTTGAATACTTACATAATAATTCTGACATACAAATTCTACAATTTCTATAATAATAATTAAATTTTCAAAATAATTTCAAATTAATATAATTTAATTTCCATGTTTCAATTTTGATTTTTCTTTATTTTTTTTTATTTTTTTTTATTGAAGAGGTGGGCAAACGAGCAAGAGGTGCACCTGATGGTAAGTGTCACCGCTGCCCATAACCATCTACGGAAACGGAAGATCCGCAGTGGCGTTGCCGGCCTTTAAGGAAGGAATATGCTCGCTTCTTGAAGGTTCCCAGATCGTATCGGTTCGGAAAGACATCCGCTGGGAGCTTATTCCAAAAAGTAACGGTACGTGGAAGGAAATGTCTACTGAACCGCACCGTGGTGGATTTCCAACTGTCTAGGTGGTGTTGGTGGAATTTAAGTTTATGCCTAGTAGTGCGATGATGGAACTCAGCAGCAGGAATAAAAAATTTATGTTTCAATTTTCCAATTGACATTTGAATTCACAATTGTTATTTTAAATTTTCAATGTCTACCACTGTTTATTAACTTAGTTATAGGTGACTGTACTAACAAAGATGGACCTTATTGTCTAGAAAAATAAATGATTTATTATTATTATTATTATTAATAACTTCTATTTCACTTACCTAATTATACCCATTTTTTTCCTTACGGTAAAAATACTCATCCGGCGTAGATCTTGTGTTATTTGGGAGCAGACTGGATATATCGAACTCTCTATCTTAAAGAACTTGTATGTTTGGAATATTTAGATGCAAGTACCAATCTGTGGTCAATTTCGTGTTCTTTGATGTAGTGCGGCCCCTTTTCCCGCACCCACCCCCGCCTACTGTCGACCTCTGACAGTGGAGCAGAGACCTTACGACCACCGTGCGCGCTGTATCGAAAAGTGACTGGGCTTTGGTGCTTTTCGCGATCAGAGACCTTCTGCATTCTTTCTGGGACTATCTGTGTGTGCATCTGTACTCTTAACCTATAGCCATAAGGGTTGGGAGACACCATTTGCCACAGATCAGTGCGGTCATCCGGGTTCACCAGGTGAGCAGTTGATAACTACTATTGCATACTTGCGTCTAAACCTATTTCTAAGCAAAAAATTATTCATTCTTGATATCATCATTATCATGTCAGTCACAGGGCGTCCACTACAGAACCCAGACCTCCCCATAGAATTCCAGAGCGAGCGGTTAAAAGCAGCCTGCATCCAGCGACTTCCCGCTACCTTTATCAGGTTGTCTGTCCACCATGTGAATGGGCGCGTCCTACGCTGCACTTGCCCGTACATGGATTCTTGATATTGATATTGGTTGATATTGATTTTGGTTGGTGGTAGGGCATTTTAAATATCCACCTGGCTAGCTACCACCAGCTCATCTAAATCTGCCGCCAAACTGCAATGTTAATAGCCATAGATTAATGATTGGTCTCCGCGCCGCTACGACTAGATACCGCACTATGAAGAAAAAACAGGTTCCTGAATGCGGCAACTCAATATTGTAGTGTGTAGATTTATACAGTACTTACTGATGGTATGTGATGCCAGTATCTTTCTTGTTTTTTGTAGTATTGTTATTACATAGTTTGACTACGCAAACCGGCATTTTGCTTCAATCTTAAACCAAAATTTGAAATTTGTTTGTTTGGTGACTGGCGCGGGTACGCCGAATACGGCGTAGTATTTGTTGCCGCATTTTTCGAGTACGCCGACGGTATCTAGTCGTAGCGGCGCGGAGACCAATCATTAATCTAAGGTTAATAGCATTGTTGTGTTCCGATTGTCAGATATAATATAGACAGTCCTCAAAATGTGTTGGGGTTTCCGGTTCCCCGAATAACATGAGATTTTCAGGTCAGTTTCCGCCTCCGTGGCTCAATGTAAACAACATAGGGTTTACAAATCGGAGGTCGCGAGTTCGATTTCCAGCGAGGTACATGTTTAGTACTCGGTTTGGTTGGTGGTAGGGCATTTTAATTGTCCGCCTGGCTAGTTACCACCGTCTTATCTAAATCTGCCGCCAAACTGCAATGTTAATAGCATTGTTGTGTTCCGATTGTCAGATATAAGATAGACAGTCCTCAAAATGTGTTGGGGTTTCCGGGTCCCCGAATAACATGAGATTTTCAGGTCAGTTTCCGGCTCCGTGGCTCAATGTAAACAACATAGGGTTTACAAATCGGAGGTCGCGGGTTCGATCTCCAGCGAGGTACATGTTTAGTACTCGGTTTGGTTGGTGGTAGGGCATTTTAATTGTCCGCCTGGCTAGTTACCACCGTCTTATCTAAATCTGCCGCCAAACAACAATGTTAATAGCATTGTTGTGTTCCGGTCGTCAGAGATAAGATAGCCAGTTCCCCAAATATTTGGGTATGCGGGTCAATACGCATCCACCTTCGGCTTCATCTTCACTTAACATAAGGTGCGATTGAGGTCAAGTGCTAACCCGTTGTGCATAAAAGAAAGATATTTCATTGTAATTCAAAACAACATGCAACAAATACATAACATGCTATCAGGTGGTCAATGTTCAGCAGTAATCTCCTGTGGTTAATATGAAGATCATTGTTTTTCTACATTAGTAAGTACGACTATGTGGATGCAATTTTACCACCCGCCCAAACCGCTGGGTTTAACTGTGATGCGGTGGAGCGTCGGTGGCTCGGCGGTTAAGACGCGGTCTCACAATTTGCGCAGTCCGGGTTAGATTCCCAGACAGACCATGTACCAATGAGTTTTTAAATCTAATTTAATTACTTTTGTGCATTTATCCGACTGCTTCTAACTTGAACGGAAACCTGCATACTTGAGAAATAAAAATTCAAAGGTATGTGAAGTCCCTAAAAATAAAACTATTGTTATTTCCTATGTGGGGTTTGCTGGAAGATATCTCTTTTAGGGATAAGCTCGCCTTTTGTATATCTTACTCTTAAGTATCACTGTAATTGTTTTTTGTGTATGCAATAAAGTGTTAAAGTGTTAAAACTAATGCGGTAGTTGAGCGTGTGGACTACGGTCTATACTCCCTCATATACCAGTGAAGGCCTATATCCCTGAAGTGCGATGTCTACGGGCTGATGATGGTGTGATGAGATCACTATGCACTCAATACACTCTTCATTTTACATTAGCAGTGTATGCTAAAGTTAAAATGAAATAAGAGGTCAATATAAAAAAGGATTTCGTTAATAAACTCCCGCAAATATATCGAATGGCAACATTCCCGTCTGAATTCCCCGAGGAATTGTTTACAAAAAATCTTTCATATAACGTAGCACCCTTTCATCTTTACCCACATTTGCCGTTCACAAAAAGTCTTGTATCAGAAACCAATAGCCCATCATATTGTCCCCTCGCCGATCATGAGCAGTGTGTTTACATGTCCTCATCAAACACTGCCCAACGTGCTTTGTGTGTTCAAAGCAAACACGATTATGATGCGTTTAAAATATATGTAGGTGCCGCTGTTTTCTGTTGGAACTTATATAGCGAAATGATTTTTGTTCGATTTAATATTACATATTATATATAATATATATATATATACCTGAGTTTTTTTACCACGAGGAAAAAAATTGGTAAGTGAAATAGAAGGTATTCGCATAGGTAGCTTTTTATCTTGTCATTTCACCGTCACGTTTATAGCCTATTCCATATAATAAATTCTTAAGTAGTAGTTTTTTTTTTTTTTTTTTTTATATGAGAGGGCGGCAAACGAGCATGCGGATCACCTGATGGAAAGCAATCACCGCCGCCCATGGACACCCGCAACGTCAAAAGGGTCACAGATGCGTTGCCTACCTTTGAGGAAGGTGTAGGCTAGTTTCTTGAAGGTTCCAATGTCGTACTCGTTCGGGAATACCGCTGTCCGTTCCACAGGGTGGTCGTGCGTGGTAAGAAGTTTCTTGAGAAACGTACCTACAGTGGTAGACTTCCACTCATCCAGGTGATGTGGATGGAAATTTAATTTTCGGCGAGAAGTGTATCGGTTAAATTGAGCAGCGGGTATTAGCTCGAACAGTTCTTCAGAACACTCCCCATGAAATATGCGATAGAGAATGCAGAGTAGTAATGTTAATTCTCCCATAATTATTTATATTTATGTAAATATATTTTGGAATACGATATAAAAACTTTAACTTTGACGACCTGCTTGGTGTAGTGGTTAGCAACTCTGGCCACTATACCAAAAGGTTGCGGGTTCGAATCCGGGTCCCGAAATCCGAATATGTTTCTGTGATGAATACGGATGATTTATAATAAGTGTTTATTTACAAAAAAATGTATTTATGTAGTATATCATCCATCTGGTATCCACAATACAAGCCTATAGTTGCTTACTGTGGAACTAGATAACGCTGTGTATATATCTTAAGGATATTTATTATATATATTTATTATTATAATTATTATTATATTAGTGTTGTGTAAGGAATAGACAATTCATTTACGAGCATTTCATGAAGTCTCCGGGCTGTCGAGGCGTTTATGCTATAGCTTTATATCTCTAAAACTTATTTTAATACTATACTGTCGTATACCTGTTATTCTAACTATATCACGAATCGAATAAATAATAAATAAATAAAAGGCATTTATTCACCACAAAGTTAATTTAACAAGTAATTAATTGATTATAAATTAGGTCAAACTGTGATGAAAAGGTAGGTACTCAGCAGATTTACTGATTTTCAGTCCCCCCCAAGTAGAGTAGTTGCTGCCATCAAGGACTTAATTATTATTATTACTCTATGAATAAATTTAAACATTCACTAAAAGTAAACAAAAAGAAAAAACTATATCTAAAATCAACTCAAAAACAACTGCAAGTGATAAACCATAAAAAGCTAGACACGAGAAGGTATCATATAGGTAGGTATTTGGTAAATTTTCAATACTTATGTGTGATTGCGCGAGTGAATTTAATTTTTTAATTTTTTTTTTTTATATGAGAGAGCGGCAAACGAGCATGCGGGTCACCTGATGGAAAGTAATCACCGCCGCCCATAGACACCCGCAACACCAAAAGTGTCACAGATGCGTTGCCGCGGCCTTTGAGGAAGGTGTAGGCTCGTTTCTTGAAGGTTCCAATGTCGTACTCGTTCGGGAACACCGCTGCCGGAAGTCCGTTCCACAGGGTGGTCGTACGTGGTAAGAAGTTTCTTGAGAAACGTACAGTGGTAGACTTCCACTCATCCAGGTGATGTGGATGGAAATTTAATTTTCTCCGAGAAGTGTATCGGTTAAATTGAGCAGCGGGTATTAGCTCGAACAGTTCTTCAGAACACTCCCCATGAAATATGCGATAGAGAATGCAGAGGGACGCGACGTCTCTTCGCAACGCCAGGGGATCCAGTTGTAACGAGGTGTACAACCTCTTCTAAATTCCGTCTTCTTTTCGGCAATCTCTTTGGCGTTTTCTTTTTTGGAACATTATTCAAAATTCTGAATTCTAAATTATTTTCAAAATCTAGTCTAGTCTTGACGCAGCTTGCGAGCTAAAACTATTCTTTCGTTTTCCTTTTATTTTAAATTATTATAATATTATTGAGTTTACAAGTGCCTATCCCTTCTTCACCTGCCCTTCACCTTCTTCACCGTTCATCAGTGGCTGCAGTCCTGGTAGGGGCCTGAAACCTGCGACCCTGAACCTCATCCTCTCTACGGCGCCCAATTCATACATAATACCTCCAGCAGAAAGTGTCACAGAACCGCGACATTGGCGCCTCAACGTTCCCTACCAGGTAGCAGCCCACCACATTTTTCTTCGTGTCATCCCGGTTTGTGCTCTTCACTACGTGTCATCCAGCATTTCCACATCTCTCCCGTCATCATCTCTACACCTCCGTTTCTTCACCTTCTCTCCGGCCAGACTTCAGCTCAAGACCTACATTTAAGGACATTAAGTGTTTTGTTCAGTGTTTTTATATTTGTAAAGTGTTTTTTATATTTTATTTGTAAGTATACCATTTTTCATTTTTTTTTCCAAATTCTAAAAGCCACCATCGGCATACGTACCTACATATTTTGATCTCTCTTTTGGCCTAATTTGAATTGTTTACTCGTTTTATTTTTTTACGTTCGCCATCATTCATGTAACATTTAGTACCTTTTCCATTGTCATTATATTTTATTTATTTTAGGCAGGTTTCCTACTACCTAGCTTTGTATCAATTGTTTTCACGGTAAGTCTCATACCGCCTGAAAACAATTAGATTTAATAATAGGGGAGAGTTATTTCTAAATTATATCCATTTTCATACAATTTCACACATAACTTTGTTGAATGGTCATCATAATTTGTCAGCCAATTTGTCAATTGTAAATTTTTCTGACACATATTTTCTTTTTTGTTTATGGCTTTCTCTTTAGTTTTTTTTCTGATACATTTTTCTTTTGACACAATATTGTTCTGAGCTATTGTCAAGTATCTTTAATTTTCTGACACCTTTTCTCTCGTTTAGTAATACCTACTTCGTTCATTTTTTCGGATCAAAATAAATTACTTTCTACTTTTTTTGGTATACATTTTACTTCCAATTATTCTGAGCGTATTCAAAATGGACCCAGCTTTATTGAACAAGCCTGAGTTAATCTATGAGCTTAAAGTTCGGGATATCCTTTTTGATTCCTCATCAACAGCAGAAGACTTACGTTCCCTTCTCTGCGCGAACATCCATCTTCCTTCTTCTTCTTCAAGCCCCTACCCAGTTGAGTCAGATTTGGCGGAACTACAAAAATGCCTGACCGTCATTTCTTCTCGCCTACCTTCGCCTATACTCAGTTCACATAATAAGGACAAAATTGCCACTTATTTAACCCACGTATCTCATCGATTTGACCGTGTTGACCTTTCCACAGAACTACCTAATAACATATTGGATTCTTTCAAGTCCCTCTCTGAGCAACTCTCCAATCTTCAGATATCTTTTAACAACTTAACCCAGCCTTCTACTTATTATTCTGCGTCTTCTTCCCTCCCTCATACTCCCGATTTAAATTCTCCTTTTCTGGAATTATTATCCAGTAAGCTTTCCGACATACTCGATAACCGTTCCACCGGAATCAAAAAGTTTAGTTTTAAAGGTGATTCTTGCCCCTTTGACTTTATCCAAAAGGTCGAGGAATTTGCTATTTCTCGAAACATCGACGAGAAACGTCTTCATAACCACATTTTCGATTTTTTATCTGGCACACCCTTAGACTGGTATAGAGCGAGAAAGAATATTTTAACAGACTGGTCCTCTTTCAAAAAACAATTTACAGCAGACTTCGAAATTCATGACTATGATTACAAACTTCTGAAAACCATAGACGGTCGTAAACAAAAACAGAATGAGCGAGTCATCTTTTTCTTCTCCTCTATGGATGCTCTTTTTTCTAAATTGCGTAAACCTCTTTCGGAACCCGCCAAGATTGAATACCTCCGTCGCAATTTAAGTCCAATTTACAGTTCTCGATTACTTCCGACAGACTTAACCTCTATTGACCAACTACTTACCTCGTGTAAATGGTACGAAAGTTGTGTTTATACCTTTGACTCTTCTCCTTCTTTCGCCCACACTACCCAACCTCTTGTTCCTTCCACATCTGCACAGCCTTTTGTTCAAGCACAACCTACAATACCTTCTTTTCCCTATGGCCACATCAGTTCAATCTCTCGTTTCTCATGTCCTCGCTGTAGAACGGATTCCCATTCGCTCGAGTTGTGCACTAGTAAAAAGATAGTATGTTTTCGTTGTGGTAAGCTCGACGTAACCTTTCCTAGGTGTCCTACCTGTCAAAAGTCAATCGATGCTAAGCCAAAAAACTAATATACGAGAAAAATATTCCCAAAACTTCCACCGAAGAATGGAGACTTTGGTTGGAAAATATAAAATTATTCTTTAAGTCGTACAAGACTTCATGTGCTTTTGTTAATCATTCCCCACCTAATGACACTAGGCCTTATCTAAAAGTTATTACCAAAAATATTACTCTTTGCGGTCTTCTGGATAGTGGTAGTGCAATCACTATTTTGGGTGACAACTCTCATAAACAATTATTACGTAAGAACTTCATACTTAATACTTCTACTACCATTTCTGGTTCGGTTGCTAATGGACAAACTATCCATTCCATCGGCACTATAGACTTGCCCATCCAATTCAAGGATAAGATTTTGCTCATCACAGCTCACGTCATTCCTTCCATAAAACAACCACTAATTCTGGGTATCGACTTTTGGAAGTCCTTTAATTTGTTCCCCGACATTCTTCAATACATTACTCCTCGTGACTCTTCCTCTAACAATATTTCTTTTCTCATTAATACTGACTCTCACGTCACTCATTACGATTCTCTCTCTCTAGTACAACGCATTACCTGCGATTCGCTTATTAAGCAGTTTCAGAACATTTCCACCGATACTCGACCCTTAGGACGTACGCATTTGGTTGAGCATAATATTGACACCGGTGACCACGCTCCTATCAGGCAGCGGGCATATCGTCTTTCTCCCGAGAAACAAAAAGCATTATGTAAAGAGGTTGACGATATGATACAATTAGACGTCATTGAACCTTGCGAAAGCCCATGGCTTAATCCCGTAGTCATGACGCCTAAAAAGGATGGCGCTTGGCGTTTTTGCGTTGATAGTCGCAAACTAAATTCTATCACTCGTAAGGATGCTTATAAGCTCCCTTATATTTCTGACATTTTAGATAATTTAAATAACGCGAAATTTTTATCGTCCATTGATATTGCTAAAGCTTTTTGGGAAATCCCTTTGAATCCTGCGGACAGACCCAAGACTGCTTTTTATGTTCCCGGTCGAGGGATGTATCAATTTAAAGTCATGCCCTTCGGATTAACAAATGCACCCGCAACTCAACAGAGATTTATGGACACTCTTTTCGTATCTGACAATCTTGACAATCGCATTTTTTCTTATTTGGATGACATCATCATCATTAGTGAGACATTTGACGAGCACATCTCTTTACTCCTGAAAGTTCTCGACAAACTTACTAAAGCCGGTATTACTGTTAATTTTCCTAAGTGCTCATTTTTCAGAAAGGAGCTTAAATATCTCGGCTATGTCATTGACAGTAAAGGCCTTCACACTGATCCCTCCAAGGTGAAAGCAATTTTAGATATACCTCCTCCCACCAATCCTCGCGAGGTCAAGAAATTCCTTGGCACGGCAGGTTGGTTTAGGCGTTTTGTTCCCAACTTCAGTACCTTGGTTGCGCCCTTAACAAAACTCACTTCCACTTCCAAAAAATCACCTCCGTTCAAATGGTCTGATGATGCGGACAAGGCTTTTAAATCTATTAAGGAGACATTAGTCTCCGCTCCTGTTCTTGCTTGTCCGGATTTTTCAAAACCATTTTCTGTCCATTGTGATGCATCAAGTTATGGCATCGGGGCCATGCTCTCTCAAGACTTCGATGGCATTGAAAAGCCCATTGCTTACATGAGCAAATCTCTCTCTGGTCCTCAGCGTAATTATTCTATTACTGAAAGGGAATTATTAAGCATTATTTTGGCTCTAGAGCACTGGCGTTGCTACCTTGACAATGGCCAGAAATTCATTATTTATACCGACCATTCGGCCCTTCAGTGGTTCCTACATCTAGATAACCCTAGCGGTCGTCTTGCCCGCTGGAGTATTCGCCTGTCAGCTTTTAATTTTGAAATTAGACATCGTCGTGGCAAAGATCACCTGATTCCTGACTTGTTATCCCGTAATATTTCTGTTGATGTTATCAATTTTGATTCATCTAATACTTCTGATGTCTGGTATAACAACATCTATCACAATTGTTCCCATAATCCTCATTCCACTCCCGATTATGCGATCCATAATTCCAAACTCTACAAATATGCTCGCGTTAACTCTCTCCACCATTCTGAGTATGCTTGGAAAGAGGTCATTCCCAAGGAGTACAGGATTCCGATCATTAATGAGAATCACTCCTCTTCCACTTCTGCTCACTTAGGTACCTTTAAAACTTACCATAGATTGAAGCTCATTTACTTTTGGCCCGGAATGTACAAAGATGTTTCCGACTTTGTATCTAAGTGCGAAACATGTTTGGCTTACAAACACCAAACGCAATTAAAAATTGGTCTGATGGGCAAGCCGAAACATTGTTCTAGGCCTTTTCAATGTATTTCCATCGATCTGATTGGTCCTTTGCCTGCTTCTCACAAGCATAATCGCTTTATCTTCGTTGTTACTTGTTGCTTCTCTAAGTATTGTTTACTGTTTCCTATCAAAAGAGCTACTGCTTCTATCATTAAACACATTCTTGAGCACTTAGTCTTTATGTCGTATGGCATTCCAGAAACTATTATTCTCGATAATGGCCCTCAATTCACTAGCCAAGAGCTTTCCGAACTGTTCAAATCGTATAATATTCCGAGGATACACTATACACCTAGATATTGTCCTCAAGTTAACCCGGTAGAACGTTATAATAAGACCATCTTAACAGCTATCGCTACATTCGTTAAGGACGATCACCGTTGCTGGGACAAATTTATTAATCACATCCAGTTCGCTATTAACTCTTCCGTTAATGAGACAACTAAATTTACTCCGGCTTTCCTTACATTTGGTCGCGAGCTCGTTCCATGTGGTTCTTTATACAGGAACTCTGACACTTCAGACGAATTAATCTTTGCTCCCAGAGATCAATTCGCTGAAAATTTAGGTTTTCTTTCTAACGTTTTTGATGAAGTTCAAAAAAGACTCTGGCAATCACATGACTCCATTGCGCAAAATTACAATAAACATCACCAGCATCTGGAATTCAAAGTCGGTGATACGGTTTGGAAACGTTTTCATACCATTAGTTCGGCAGACAAATACTATTCAGCAAAGTTAGCTCCTAAATTTATCAAATGTTTTATTACTGGCAAACGTTCTCCACTCATCTACGACCTTTCGGACACCTCTGGCAAGCCTTTAGGTACTTGGCATGTCAGAGATCTAAAACCAATTTCTTCTCGACATTAACCTTATTTTTCTCGTATATGACTCTCCACCTGTAAATATTATATTATATTTTCGCATCTCACTCACCCTTTTGGATATTCATACTCCTTCATAATTTTGAGTATTTAAGGACTCATTATAGCCTATGGCTCTTCTCGTTTATTCTTTTCATTAAGAATTTCAGAGCGGTAACCAACTCTTTAAATAAGCCTATGGCACTTATATTGGTGACAGTTTCTTGTTACCATCTAACTAGTTTTACTTTGTTAGTATTACGCTTTGCGTCTAATTTTAGTTTCTACGAGGGTCTCTCACAAGCCTTTCGGATGTTTTTTTTTTTTTTTAATTATCACTTTTTTTACAATTACGGATAATTTCTTTGTCCACTTTTGGGGTACGATTCTGGAGTTCAATTTCTTATAATTATTTTGAACTCTTTTTATCTGGTCTCTGTTCTGCTTACGTACCAGAGACGTTTGTATGGGATGAATGTTTGTTTGTGTGTGTGATTGGATCGTTCCCATGTAAATAAGTTGCACCTTCTAAATTTTTCCATTAACTCTTTCACTTCACTCATCCCTCATCTACCATTCATTACTTTTGTTTGTTTGTTTTTATACCCTCATTGTTTTTATATTATTTTAGTTTATACTTTGCTTTTTCTCTAGAAGGATAAGCCTTTGTTTCTATATCTCAGGCTTCTCCTTCCAGGGCGGAGCGGGGTATTGTAACGAGGTGTACAACCTCTTCTAAATTCCGTCTTCTTTTCGGCAATCTCTTTGGCGTTTTCTTTTTTGGAACATTATTCAAAATTCTGAATTCTAAATTATTTTCAAAATCTAGTCTAGTCTTGACGCAGCTTGCGAGCTAAAACTATTCTTTCGTTTTCCTTTTATTTTAAATTATTATAATATTATTGAGTTTACAAGTGCCTATCCCTTCTTCACCTGCCCTTCACCTTCTTCACCGTTCATCAGTGGCTGCAGTCCTGGTAGGGGCCTGAAACCTGCGACCCTGAACCTCATCCTCTCTACGGCGCCCAATTCCTATATCTACCTACGGCAGCTGAGAGTGTCACAGAACCGCGACACAGTCGGTCGGTGAGACCCTCTTGGCCGACAATTCGGACTGCGCGACGTTGAACGCGGTCAAAAGGAAGAAGCTGGTACTGAGGTGCCCCAGCCCATAGGTGAGAACAATACTCCACGTGCGGCCGAACTTGCGCCTTATAAAGTTGGAGGCGGTGTTTTCAAATTGTTTTCAAATTATTATTACTAATTTAACAAATTTTAAATCATATCCGAATCATACTGGCAGAGAAAAACAGAGAATGGATACATGCAAGATGAATAGAAATAACAAGGTCCAATGGGGTAAACACAAGAGCAGGAACGTTCAAAGCAAGACCCGCGGGACGAATGCGGCCCGCAATGCAATTTACGGTCCGCGGTTTCTTCTGCCATCAGTATTGAAACTGCGCTACTATTGGCTTGTGCGGGTTGCGGGTTTTCAATAACGGATAATGGTAATACTCTTTCTGACTGTAAACAGATCGGGCAAAAGTGGTATTGAATAATGAAAACCTTCTATTTGAATTGCAATACAAGAATTTGAACAATGTATTATGGATGCCACAATTCGATACAAAAAAATTGTATCGATTTGACGACGACCGGATGGTGTAGTGGATAGTGACCCTGTCAACGAAACCAACGGTTGCGTGTTCGAATCCCGCGAGGGGTAAATGTTTGTGTCCATAGCACAAGCTTTGCTTAGTTTGGGACTAGATGATTGGTGTAAGTGTCCGAAATATTTATATTATATTTTTAAAATAAGTAAATTTGGTAGGTACTCGTACGTAACACATTATGTTTGCCAACTAAAGGTGTAGAGAGTTTGGAAAGTATATAAATATAAGTAAATTATATATTTAAAATATATTTGAATATATATAGGATATATATCTACAAAATTCTTTGTTGCACTTATGCTATATTTCATTTATATAGTATAACATATACATATTAGTTGATAGATACCTGTATACATAAATACATACCTATACACCGTGTAACGGTTAAGTGTAGTCATATTTTAAGGGCTTGTTCTACCCATCAATACGAACAACTTTTACTATGGGGGCAACTTCGAAATCGCGAAAAAAAAATGAGCTGTTCCATAGAAAATTTCAATAACCTCCCGATGCAATGTATGAAACAGCTGATTTTTTTTTCGCGATTTCGAAGTTGCCCCCATAGTAAAAGTTGTTCGTATTGATGGGTAGAACAAGCCCTTAAAATATGACTACACTTAACCGTTACACCCTGTATATTAATATATTTAATTAGGTTTGATTCTGAATAGACTAAATAGATAATAAATGGGGTCATTGTTGTCCTTTTTTTAAACGACTTTTTTTTATATTTGATTTTAATATGCAGTATACATCATCATTAGTGCGAGTGCGAAGTACGACCCGTTTGGTGTAATGGTTAGCAACTCTGACCACTATACCAAAAGGTTGCGGGTTCGAATCCCGCTAGGGGCATATGTTTGTGTGATGAATACGGACATGTGTACCCGAGTTATGGATGTTTCATTTATAATAAGTGTTTATTTACAAAAAAAAAATGTATTTATGTATTATATCAACCATCTGGTACCCACAACACAAGCATATAGTTGCTTACTGTGGAACTAGATGGCGCTGTGTGTATGTCTAAGGATATTTATTATTTATTATTTATATTTATTAGTCCGTAATAGCAGGGATATAGGAAAAGCGTAAATGAGGGAGTATGGGCCGTAGTCCACCAAGCTGGCCCAATGCGAGGTTGAGGACTTCACATGCCTTTGAATATTTACTTCTCAGGCATGCAAGTTTCCTCACGATTTTTTCCTTCACCGTTTAGGAGCAGTCGGATAAATGCACATAAGTAATTAAATTAAATTTAAAAACTCATTGGTAAATGGCCTGCCTGGGAATCGAATCTTGATCTACCAAATTGGTGAACTGCATCTTAACCGTTGAGCCACCGACGCTCCTAATAAAGTATACAACTAATACAATGTTATACTTTTGGGAGCTAGTCGAAGTACACCAAGCGTGTTTGTCATTCAGATAGTCATTAATTTTGTAATAACCCTTCTAAGCTTTTTTTTTATAATTTATTGCAAACGAGTACACATAAAAGTGGAATACATACTAGATACAGGATGTACAAAAGGCACTAGCTTATCTCTAAAAAGAGATTTCTTCCAGCAAGACCCTGCAAATGTGAAGGAAAACAGATTCGATAGGATAGACATACATACGTGCACTGAGGAAAAAGTGACAATAATCAAATTAAAATCAAAAGACTATAATAATAATACTTCAAATATAATAACATAAATACCTATTTAATATTAAATAAAATACGTACATAAGTTTCAATTATAAAATAAATGAGGAATGTCTGTATATTTTTAATCATGATCAATGTTTTTCTCAGGTTAATGATATACTCAGGTGTAAGGTTTTAAAAGCGTATACAGTGTCCCATAAATGATATGTTAACTTTGCGATCCCAAAGACGATGCCAATAACGCACAATTTACGAAAAACGATCTCGCAATCTAATATAAATTATTTTCCAAAAAAGCCATGATCACATAAAAAATCGTCAATATTTCACACTGCTTTTATTACACGTCGGTAAACAAATAATAAATTATTATGAGCATTCAATAATGTGTATAAAAACCACCTTATCCGCTACAGTATTAGGTTCAATATTAGAGCGTTCAGAATAGTGGGACCGCGGAGTTGTCAATGTGATTTAGCGATGGTGGCCCGGATGAAAAATGGGCGCTTTTGGTCTACAAATCATGGCCACGCCTATGGTCGAGTGACGAACGAACGGTAATTTACGACTACGGGATAAGGTTTGATACTGGGACAATTCTATTTCAGTGATCAAATTGTTTTTATCCCACAACACACAAATGCCATAGCCTTTTTGAAAATCGAAGAAAAGCTTTGGTGTGTTTCTGTCTAGTCTATGTCCGGATATATCTCAGTAATCCGAAATAATAACTGGTCCGTTTTGAATGGGGTGTTTGTTCAATAGAACTAAATCAAATCAAATCAAAAATGCTTTATTTTATAGGTACACAACACTTAAAATAGTCAGATTTTACATTTTTAAAGCTACTGCTTGTTCAAAAGGCAATTTTCCCCTGAGAAGAACAAGCAAGAAACTCGAGAGGTTGCTCTTCAAAAAAAAAATGATTTTTATATTACAAAATTATTAATTGTGAAATAGCCTGGTAATGCGAACGGGCTGGTTATGTCCATGAATGTTTATCATCTAAATAATCTGATATTTTATAATATGCTTTCTTAAGCCTTTGAGCGTCACGCCGGTCACCGGTGACCGGAAAACAATTGATTTTCAATTGTGTCTGCGTCGCGGCAGTTAACGTGTTAAGAACGATTCGCCTTGTTATATTCAATATTGTTCATGCTCAACCTAATTTTTTTTTTATTGTCTATCCGAGAGGTGAGATCCTGGTGATCTGTAACACAGATTTATTCTGTAACAGACATTTTTTCTCACAAATAAGAGTTTTACAAAATTCCTGCTTCCGATTATATTCTGCACTGTATTGATGTAACCTTATTGTGCTAATGAAAAAACACATTGAATTTAAATATAGAATACTAGCAATAGTTTCGACACACATGCCACTAAGTAGCACTTGCTCATTAATAGCATGATTTCATGCTACTTACTAGCATTTCTATCAGTATGCCCTTAGTGAAATTCGTTACAAAATGAGGTAGGTACCTAAATACTTACAGGGACTTGGCTGAGTCGAGTTGAAATTAATCATACGTTTCATTTTTCTGGCATGATCTCATCCCATTTCAAAGACTCTAATTTCCTCGTATTCGTAAGTAGATATAGAAGTTAAGCCTGATACGCTTTTATTAACCCTCGACGCAAAAAAGGGGTGTTAAAAGTTTGAGGCTTATGCGCGACTGTGAAAATCCTAAATCCTTAAATATCCTTAGACATACACACAGCGCCATCTAGTTCCACAGTAAGCAACTATATGCTTGTGTTGTGGATACCAGATGGTTGATATACTAGACAAATACATTTTTTTTGTAAATAAATTCTTATTATAAATGAGAACATCCATAACTCGGGTACACATGTCCGTATTCATCACCCAAACATATGCCCCGAGCCGAATTCGAACCCGCAACCTTTTGGTATAGTGGTCAATGCTTTTACATTTTCGATCACTGGTATTTGCGGGATGATTGTTAGCTATATTTCATGGAAATCGGTGAAGCAAGTGTTACAGTTGAAGTTATATAGCATTACACCTCATAATGAATCTCTATATTCTATCATTTTGGTATCTTTAAGATATAGCTTATTTATTTATGATAAGGATGATTAAGTGTAGTCTAACTAGTTTTTGTTCTTGTCCCGCTGCCTACACAAGCTAAAGCGCTTCAATAATACATTATCAGTATCCCAGTGTTCCTAAGATGCTAACAAGAACTTTCAGATAACCTTTGAACAACTGATGAGTTTGTATAGGTATTATTTGCTTGATACTCGATACTGTGACAATAATGTTAAAATTACACCCACTCGAACAGGCAGAAAGAAGAATGAATTTCTCGTGTTTCGACATAAAAAGGTTTAGTCTATGAAAAAAATAGTTTTTGTTACAATTTAACAATTCCCGTAGATCGAGAGTCGAACCAAGTGGAATTTAAAAATCCTCTTGGTTCGATGGTCGAACAAAGTGGAATTTAAAAAATCCTCTTACTCCGATGGTCGAACCAAGTGGTAGTGGAATTTTAAAAATCCTCTTGGTCCTATGGTCGAACCAAGTGGAATTTTAAAAATCCTCTTGGTCCGATGATCGAACCAAGCGGAAATTTTAAAAATCCTCGAATTTAAGAATCCCGGTCGAACTAAGTGAAATATAAAATTCCAAATAGCCCGACATGTCGGACAGCAAGGAATTAAAATTCCTCGTCGTCCGAGATGTCGGACAACGTTGTCGAACCACGCGGCCGGAGCCTGTATTACACTATCCTATTTGTAGGAACTCTCTGATTAGGAGACCAGAAGTTAAGAATCGCTTATTACACCTCTGCACACTGCTTGCAGCTTTATAAGGCTCAGGTTCGGCCTCACATGGAATACTGTTCTCATATCTGGGCCGGAGCGCCTAAATACCAGCTTCTTCCACTAGATCGCATCCAACGTAGAGCAGTTCGCGTTATCAATGATCTAGCTCTCACCAATCGCCTTGATTCGCTTTCCTTACGAAGGGTCGTAGCATCTCTTACTGTTTTCTATCGGATTTACCATGGCGAGTGTTCCGAGGAATTGTTCGGTTTGATTCCTGCTGAGTTCCATCATCGCACTACTAGGCATAAACTTAAATTCCACCAACACCACCTAGACAGTTGGAAATCCACCATGGTGCGGTTCAGTAGACATTTCCTTCCACGTACCGTTACTTTTTGGAATAAGCTCCCAGCGGATGTCTTTCCGAACCGATACGATCTGGGAACCTTCAAGAAGCGAGCATATTCCTTCCTTAAAGGCCGGCAACGCCACTGCGGATCTTCCGTTTCCGTAGATGGTTATGGGCAGCGGTGACACTTACCATCAGGTGCGCCTCTTGCTCGTTTGCCCACCTCTTCAATAAAAAAATAAATAAAATTAAAAATTACATTCCATCCTAAAAGCAGAGACTAATTCGGCATACATTGCTGGTTGCAGTAAGGATATTTCAACTAACAGAACCAAGGCTCCCAGCAATGTAAGTCGAACTAGTCTCTGAATTTAGGATGGAAGTAGTGCGGTCGGGACATTCATATCCACTAAATTGGGATCTACCTGTTCTAACTTCAATTGCATCTTCCTATTTCCTACAAATAAAAATAAGAAAAAAAATATATTTAAACCCATCTCATGACACAAACAATCAGGTACAAATATTACACAGTCGAGACACATGGAAAAAATAACATTGTGTTTGACATCTAATTGTCGGTGTCGCAAGGTGGAGTCAAAAAGGTCTCCAACTCAGCATGGGTTGTAGCCGTTCACTACAACGCTGGTTTTCAGTGGAGCCTCCAAATGACTCACGGACACTGGTCAACAAATGTACATACAAATAACAATTACAATTAATAGGAGTAATCAGCAAGATGCGATGAGAGGATACATACGTGTTTAAACCTCTTTCTCTCAATAATAAAATGATCTCCTTAATAATAATACACTCATATTTTTTTTATTTTTTTTATATGAGAGAGCGGCAAACGAGCATGCGGGTCACCTGATGGAAAGTAATCACCGCCGCCCATGGACACCCGCAACACCAAAAGTGTCACAGATGCGTTGCCGGCCTTTGAGGAAGGTGTAGGCTCGTTTCTTGAAGGTTCCAATGTCGTACTCGTTCGGGAACACCGCTGCCGGAAGTCCGTTCCACAGGGTGGTCGTACGTGGTAAGAAGTTTCTTGAGAAACGTACAGTGGTAGACTTCCACTCATCCAGGTGATGTGGATGGAAATTTAATTTTCTCCGAGAAGTGTATCGGTTAAATTGAGCAGCGGGTATTAGCTCGAACAGTTCTTCAGAACACTCCCCATGAAATATGCGATAGAGAATGCAGAGGGACGCGACGTCTCTTCGCAACGCCAGGGGATCCAGTCGGTCGGTGAGACTCTCTTGGCCGACAATTCGGACTGCGCGACGTTGAACGCGGTCAAAAGGAAGAAGCTGGTACTGAGGTGCCCCAGCCCATAGGTGAGAACAATACTCCACGTGCGGCCGAACTTGCGCCTTATAAAGCTGGAGGCGGTGAGCCGGTGTGAAGTAACGAGCCGCTCTACTGAGGACACCTAACTTTTTGGAGGCCAACTTGGCCTTATCCTCCAGATGACCGCGGAATTGAACGTTACTGGAGATGTTCACTCCGAGAAATAGGTAAAGAAATAAATAAATAAATATTTCGGACACTTACACCGATCATCTAGTCCCAAACTAAGCAAAGCTTGTACTATGGATACTAGATAACGAATAATCATACATAAATATTTATATAAACATCCATGACTCAGGAATAAGTGTTCCTATTCAGCACACAAACATTTACCCGTCGCGAGATTCGCGGGTAAGCGTAATAAGCGCTTTAACCTTATGTAGGTATGTAGGATAATATAAAAAGTTGTAAATACAAAAGGTATTCAAGTGGCGATAATTGACCAAACTACAAACGTTATCCATCAATAATCAGAAGCAAGATCATAGAGACACTCAACGTCTATAAATAACCCCTCCCCTAGCCCCCTACCTCACCCGCCTTCAGCCCGAGAAGAGAAGGATAAACAATAATATTTGTTGAGACAAATGATAATGGAATTCCTTCGGGGCTTGTTCTGTGTAGTCGGTCGCATGCTAATGTTTATTATCATATTATGATGTACAGTCAGTATCAAAATTGTATTACCATCAATAGTGGTTACTATCCAACTAAAATGCGAAAGGATGTTTGTTTGTAGCTCAAACACAGCAAAACGGATGAAAGGATTTGGATGAAATTTGGTATACAGGTAGAATATACCCGGGATTCAGACATAGGATATTTTTATACCGATAACGTGAGTAGTTTCCACGGGGTAAACAAATTTCCGTGAAGCTTTTCCACGCAGGTGAAAAAAGTCGCAGGGGGAAAGCTAGTATTATAATATAATATTAGTCGCTATAATATAATGGCATAGTCGCTATCGCTGTTGGTTTTCGATTTTTTAAATATATTTATTCTTTACTAGCTTTTATCGTGGATAAGTTTAACTTGTTTATCCCGCGGGGACTAATTAACTACTTTAAAAAGACCTATGTTTTAATCCAGGGCTGTGATCTATCTATTTACCAAATTCCATATTCAAAGATAAAGATAGTTTATTTGTAAGAGCATGAGTAAATATTGTACATTCAGATGTTATATTACATGTCTTGCCTCACGGCGTACAAATCGTCGATGATTATACAAATCAACCAAATGCAAAAGGGAATAAAATAAAATTACATTCATTACATATTATTTTATTCAGCAAATTCAATAGTAACAATGTCAATAAAAAAATATACAAATTAAATGAGTTGGGCAGCATATTGAATAAGTATTAATTATGTCAAATTAAATTACAATCATTAAATTATTATAGTTAAACAGAAAAGTCAGAGCAATTTTATTGTCAGTTTTTATACAATCTTTTAAGTCAATAAATTTTTACTCTCTCTAATGTATAGTATTAGTTAGATAGACTAGTAAATGTCTAACTAAGCACCGCCATTGCGGACGCCTCTATCGAAATATACCGTCAAGACACGATATAAAAATAAATTAATAAATAAATATCTTTGCACATTACACACACTAAGCAACTAGGCTTGTATTATGGCGCTGTGTGTATGTGCAAAGATATTTATTTATTTATTTTATTGTTTACATGTTTTGTAGTTTGTTCTTTTTATTGTTTCATATGTTAAGTTTGTTTTGTACATTAATGTGTGCCCACTGCTACTTCTAAATGCATGCTTTATTATAGAAAACCGTGTTTACAACAGACGAGGTATTTATTAAAAAAGAAAACTCTCACCATAATCCGGGTAAAGGTTAATAAATTTGCCGGCAAACTTAGCGCATTTTACGTGGAATCTTTCCAAGCACCACTTCGTACCGGATTCCGGATAAATTACCAGCAGGACTGCAGTTTATCAGGGTTATTAAATGTGCATGGCCTTTTCCGCATTGTGTATTTTCCAGGGAATAATGGCGGTCCGCGCCCACGGACTGGAAAGCATGCGTTTAATTTTTGTCGGTGATTTCACTTTTTTGTTTTTTTTTTTTAATTTTTTTTTATTTATTTATCCATGGAACATTATTTGAACAATCTTCACTATAAGACGCCTACGAAAACCTGTAAAGGTTTGTGTGTAGTGCGAATGAGGTCACTGACCCGCCGCGTTATTAATTATTACAAAAGGCAACTTAAAATATCTACATAAGTACATACATAAGATACATAAGATGATATACGAAAGCAAGTAGACATGTGTCTCGCTATCGTATCACTTATTGTGGTTATTGAATGGATGAACTTCGCATTCAAATTCTAATGTACTGCTTGCTTGCATGTAGCTTGTAGCCAATAGTATTGTAGTGTGCAAAGACTTCTGACGTGTTATGCGTTCTTTTATCAGATAATGCACAAGGTGGAGACTGAAAATCAGCTATTTTGCTGAGGCTCCAACCTACTTGTCCACTACGTTAGAAAATTTAACTATAATTAATTATCATGTAGTATAAGTTTTTTAAGTGGATGAATAAATATCTTTTTATTTTATTTATTTATTTATTTATAAATTAATTCGACGATATAAAAGTTATCAACCGACCGATTTGACGACCGATTGGTGTAGTGGACAGTCACCCTATCAGCGAAACCAACGGTTGCGGATTCGAATTCCGCGAGGGGTAAATGTTTGTATGATGAATACGAACATTTATTCCCGAGTCTTGGATGTTTATATAAATATTTATGTATGTTTATCCGTCATCTAGTATCCATAGCACAAGCTTTGCTTAGTTTGGGACTAGATGATTGGTGTAAGTGTTAGAAATATTTATTATTATCAATTGATAATGCGTCACTCAGCGGTCTATCAAGCTCTGCCCACTACAATAATAACATACTCGTACATACATCAATAGATCGGCAACGGTCGCAGATACAGGTCTCTGACAACATACACATGCAACTAATACCTATAAATACATAACGTCACGATCTTTATCCCAAATGGGGTGATCAGAAATATCCCAAACAATAGTATTTGAGTGTTCCAAACATTAAAAGATTAATGATTGAAACAACATCCACGGTTCACCTTATGAAATATACAGAAATGCACACGTGACAGGGGGTGAGCGCATCATCGTAGAAACGTGCGAAACTATAAATGTTTATTGGTGGAAAGTCCCTTAGTCGCCTTTAACGACAGCCACGGGAAGAGACGGGTTGGATCTATACTATTTGAGTGACGAAATTATACAGCATTACAACAATAATATATACCTAAATGCTTCGACCAAATTAATAAGTATGGGCTGGTCAATGCTAATGAAAATCAAAGTCAAGATATAAGTACACATAAACACACACACACACAGCCACATTCTTTCTTGTGCACATACAATCAGGTGTGACAAGGATAGAGAGACGTACTCACATTACTTTTTCACTCACGCATCGCAACAAAATGGTCTGGAACGACCACAATTTAGTAGAGACCACTACGCTTTCTCATAATTTTAAAAAAGCAATCCGTTAAACGCACTTCAGTCGTTCGCACGTTACTACATTCACAACACTTTATTAAATGTTTCAAGAAAACCGCGGTTAATCGTTTTTCCGAGGTCAAACCGCATTTTCCCTGTGCTAAACCTTATGAGAGTGAATAAAGCAAAAGAGGTATGTCACGATCGTAGCAAGTGGAAGTCTGTGGTATCTGTCTACTCCTACGGGATATGGACGTGAATTGATGTATGTATGTTACATGACTTCGTATACCAGGTTTATACCTATCTGGTCGCGTTATACCTGAGCTTATGAGGGCATAAACTAAATAACCAAAATTCAAAATTTTTCTGGAGGATAAAGGCATTTGGAACTATTCAATGATGGATATTTAAGATTTACTAAAGTGTCCCAACTCATATTATAAATGCGAAAATTTGAGTATGTATGTTTGTTACCTCTTCACGCTTAAATGGCTGGATAAATTTGGTTGAAATTTGGTTGGTAGACAGTTTGGGACCTGGATTAATATACAGGCTACTTTTTATCCCGGAATAGTGACTGCTTGCTCTAGGATAGGTATTATTAGTGGGATTGCTTTTGAGTCACAGAGTTTCTACGCGAACTAAGTCGCGGATAACAGCTAGTTAAACAATAAAATTCCAAATTGCGTTCTGCAATAGAGTTGGTAATACAACGACGCCAACAATTCGTATCACCTCAATCTGACTTTGGCAATTACAGGAGCGATTGCCAATCGAATAAACACTGCCAGCACCAAATGGGTTGAAATTACACCGAATTGTCCTCAGAGGGGTCTAGAGTGTACAAACAATTACCATTTATTGCTTCAGTGGATTGTTTTATTACATGCTTTTATTCAACTTTACAAATGTTTGTCAATAGCAATTTGTTTGTTTATTGACCTTCGACGAAATAACAGAAAAGTTGAGGAGTAATAGGATTGGTATTTGACCTCAAATACACTTGATGTTAAGTGAAGATGAGGTCGAAGGTTTTTTTTTATATGAAAGGGCGGCAAACGATCATGCGGGTCACCTGATGGAAAGCCTCACCGCCGCCCATGGACACCCGCAACACCAAAAGGGTCACAGTTGCGTTGCCGGCCTTTGAGGAAGGTGTAGGCTCGTTTCTTGAAGCTTCCAATGTCGTACTCGTTCGGGAATACCGCTGCAGGAAGTCCATTCCACAGGGTGGTCGTACGTGGAAGCGTATACTGACCCGGAAACCCCAACATTTGGGGGACTGGCTATGGAACCGGAACACGACAATGCTATTAACATTGCTGTTTGGCGGCAGATTTAGATAAGATAGTGGTAGCTGGCCAGGCGGACATTTAAAATGCCCTACCACCAAGCAAACTAGGTTAGCATGGTTTGGGTATAAACTGTATGAGGAGGATTGAGAGGAACGTATCGAGACGAGTGTATATGAATGTGGAGGGGTACAAAGGTAGAGGAAGGCTGAAGGTGTGGGTAGACTGCGTGAGGAATGATATGTGTGTGAAAGGGGTGAGTACGGAGATGAAGGCTGATAGAGGAGAGTGGAAAAGGATGACATGTTGTGCCGACCCCACCTAGAGAAACACCATATAAAAACTAGTTGCGTCGTTTAAATAAATCAATCAATCAATCTCTTTATTGCACCATTACGAGTACGAAATTGGAACCTTCAAGAAACGAGCCTACACCTTCCTGAAAGGCCGGCAACGCATCTGTGACCCTTTTGGTGTTGCGGGTGTCCCTGGGCGGCGGTGATTTCTTTCCATCAGGTGACCCGCATGCTCGTTTGCCGCCCTCACATATATAAAAAAAATAAAAACCATAACAAAAGCTATATGAAGAATACAGCGTATTAATCGCACAAAAAGGCGGCCTTATCGCTGAAACCGATCCCAGGCAAACTTTAGGGTAAAGAACAAGCTACCAGTAGATGAGGTTTGCACTAATAGTAGTAATACAGGTGTATTTTATGGTTGGTAATATCTTACCTATGAAATTGGCGTTTTGTATGAAGAATTTCATTAAGACTATTTTCTCCATACAAACATTTTTGATTTTTTTTTTGGGAACGGCAAATCCAAATTTAGCTAAACTTTGTGTGTATTATCGGATAACATTAAGTTAAGTATAGGCAGCGTTAATTTTTAAAAGTAACCGCTTTAAAGTTTCATCGAATCTAAGAAATGATTATGGGAAGCACATGAAAAGAGCTGTTCAATTTTTTTTTATTATGTGATTTAGCCCAGAAATTAAAAAATATTTCATGTGAAACCTTGAAATAATATTTCATTTTCCAAATAAAAAACAAATTTGGATATAGCTTTGAAAATCGCAGGAATTGGTACATATGATTAACGAAAAAAAAAAACTCCAATTTCATAGGTAAAGACCCAATATTGGTAAAGATAAAAATACATAAACTAAGCCTACAAACTATAACTAGATAATTTAACTGCACTTAAAACATATAAATAATTAGATAAATCAATATTTAGAACATTTACCAAATTATTTAGTCCCAACCTGGGCACCACCTGTGCTTTGACAGATTGGGACTTTGTTCTATGGTATTTAGTGATATAACGTTTTTTAATCGTATTTGAAAGTTAATGGTGTCGATTCGGATGTACACCAACTAAACTAAACTAAAACCAGTTTTGGAGTGGTGCCGTCGCATCGCACTGTTCCAGGGAGAAAGAGACATTACTACTTTAAAACTGGTTTTAGTTTAGTTTAGTAGGTGTACATCCGAATCGACACCATTATTTATTATTAGTGACACAACAATGCTGAAATGTGTGTCAGTTAGTTTTTTTTATTTTTTATTCATATCACATACAGATCATCATTATGACTCTTTTTTCATATGGATAATTGAATAATGACGACCTGTTTGGTGTAGTGGTTAGCAATTCTGACCACTATACCAAAAAGTTGCGGATTCGAATCCCGCTAGGGGCATATTTTGTGTGATGAATACGGACATGTGTACCCTGAGTTATGGACGTTTTCATATATAATATATATTTATTTACAAAAAAAAAATGTATTTATGTAGCATATCAACCATCTGGTATCCACAACACAATATAGTTGCTTGCTGTGGAACTAGGTGGGGCTGTGTGTATGTCTAAGGATATTCATTTATTTATTTAATAACACTAGACAATTAAATAAAACGCGAGTGTTTCGCGACCGGAGTATAAAGGAAAACGTCCGACTTTTTAGTAACAAATTGCCTATTCAAGTAGAATTATACCTTAATTTCAATTTAAGTGCACATTTATACATTTAGATTTTTTTGTTAATAGAAAAAAATTCTTTGCAAGACCTTTCACATCAAAGCCCATACTCCAAATAGCGTTTCACATACAACCAAAGAACACCTCAGGGAAAATGTTCGTGAGCCTCTCCAGCCTTAATTATGGCTTCCCTCCCCTTCACCCCCTACGTGATCGAGGCCAGAGCCCTCCGCTGTAATTATTTCCCTTCTTATTTCTCCCGCAACGGGAAAAAAGGGAATTCAATCATTCCTAAGTATGATCTCAAACTGGGTTAGTTGAGGTGTATTGATCATTAATGATGCGTTAAAGTTATGCGCTCCTGGTACCGTGGAGGTAGGATTGATAAGTAATGTTAAGCAAGTCGAACATTAATTGGTGACCATTTTCTTTTTTATGCACAACGGGTTTGCACTTGGCCTCAATCACACCTGATTTTAACTGAAGATGAGGCCGAAGGTTGAAGCGGACTGACCTGGATACCCCATCTTATTTGGGGCACTGGTTATCTTATCTCTGAATCTGTTTGACAGCAGACTTAGATAAGATGGTGGTACCTAGCCAAGAATGCCACTAAATATTCGCCACGCAGAATCGCTTGCAGTGTTTAAACTGCGTCTAAAGGAATATTATTTATCTCTCTAATGAATTGTATATACTATTATATATATTTATGTGTATTTTATTATTGCACTTATTTATATGGTTTGTTTATTTTAGTAAGTGTTTATCTTTGTATGTATTCCACTATACCTATGTATTTTATATGTATCGTCTATGTACCTACTGATATTTAAGTTATTCAGCTTTTCTTTGCACCATCCAACTACTTACTAAAAAAGCTTCTTTAACTGAGGTTGTCTGGAAGAAATCGCTATCAGCGATAAGACCGCCTTTGTACACTTCATCGTCTATGTTAAATATTCTTTGTGTTTTATTTTTGTGTGCAATAAAGAATTTAATAATAATAATAATAATTCCCCACGACTCACCAAATCCAGTACTCACATACAGGGTGAAATTTAATTCGTGTAATTCACATTAACTAGTGACTCTACTCCTGATTACGAACATATTCATCAAGGAACCACAGCCGAATTCGATCAAAAAAATTTTCGATTACCAATACAAAGTAAACAATTCTGAAATTTTATTTTAGTATGGAAGTACAACAATTTTCGGCTGGTGACTCCATTCCCGATTACGAACAACTTTCCACTAGGGAACCATAAACGAATTCAGCCCAAAAATTGTTGGGTTAGGTTAGGTTATAACGAAGTCGAGTATGGTTCTTTGGGGAAAGTTGTTCGTAATCAAGAATGGCGTCACCAGTAAATGCGAATTACAATTCAAATTCACCCTGTATACCCTGCTGGGGATCGAGCCCGCGACGTCCGAATCGTAAACCCCATCTTGTTTACATTGAGCTACGGGAAGCGGTCGAAACCTTATCTCAGCCTTTGTTATAAGGTTTACACGAAGAGAATTCTTTTATTTCTTAGTTTTGTTGCAAGATTGTTACGCCATTAATAGTACATTACAGATGAGCTAAATAAGCAATCCAATTAGGGTCGAAGCTTTTCTCTAAAACAAACAAAATACATTTACAAAGAAAGCAAAGTAAAAAAATCTCTATTTTGTAAGTACACAGGTTATACTTAAAATAGAAGCTACTGTTTGTTCAAAAAGCAACTTTCCCGTAAGAAAAACAAGGAAGAATCTCGAAGAGTTGCTTTTTAAAAACTGCTTTTATATTACAAAAGGTACAATTAATTTCATTATTAGATTGTGAAATATAGCTTGGTATGTGAATGAATTGGTTATGTCAATGGATGATTCGTCCATATAGTCTGACATTTTGTGTTTTATAGTACCTTTAAATTTATTGCAAAAAAGATCTTGTATATAAACGTGAACTTTGTTGAAAAAACGTATGAATGAATTACTGATTTTTCGGAATGCAAGTTTATCTTTATAATTTCTTATAATGACATTATGTTTATCACTATTTTTCCTAAATGATGATATATGTTTTATTTGACATATAGATATTAGATTCCCGCCTTTTCTACTGCATATACATTATTTTAAATGCGATATATATGGTCGGCAACCATTTTTGGTCGCGCGAACAAATCTCTATCGCGGTTATCGTAATAGTTTACGATTTTGGCACTTTTCTGTCATAAACTTGGCATTTGATACAATGACAGTTCTTGAAGGAAATAGGCATGTGGCTGACTGAGTTTATATTCAGAACTCATTGGCATTTTAATAGTTTCAATGGCCCGGTCCGTACGCGGCGACACACATATTCCTTTTTAAATTGGCATGCAACCTCATAGTGATCACCTGTTTAATCGTTTAAATCACAGTATTAATAGTTCTAAAGTCAAATAAAATGAGTAGGTAATGTAATTTTACTAACTGGAGATTTATTGATTCCAAATTCAAAATCATTGGAGACTTCAAAGTAGTCCCACCCCCCGTGTTCGCTGTTCAATGTTTCTTCGGTTTTTGAAAATTTAAAATTTAAAACAAGTTTCCATAAAGAAAAACGCATTCGAAATTTTAAATATGCAGATAACGAAACGAGTTCTATCGACCATCGAAACTTGAATACGGGAGCTGGAAGCTTAACTTTCTGACTTCGGATTGCGATTGGATTGCCAACATTTCATGGCATGTTTGAGAAGTACCTACAAGGTGGGGCAAAAGTAATGTACATTTTTTTATTTTAAGAACTCAATGAAGGTACACATACCTAACTTTTTTTAAATACAAAGCAATAAAACTAAAGCTAAAAGGATAAAAAACGTAATCCAGATCTCCCGTTTAGGGGATTGGCCCTAACACACTTGTCGCCATGCCCGCCGCCAGCCCGTAGATCAGATGAAGCCAGAACCTGGTTGAGAGATCGTGGACTAAGTTCTGAGTGTCCAATGGCCAAGAGCCCATGGTCTCCATGGCAAGCCGAGTAACGATGATTGCGGCGCTAGCTTTAGGGGATGTGACAAGGTGCCAAAGTGTCGACGCATGTGGCCCAAATCGATGTCCGTCCTAGTGACCATGGCATCAAATTCCATGCCAGTTTCCATGGATGTTTCGCTGCTGAGACACTTATCTGAGTGTTCTGTCATTCATTATTTGTATATGTGCCGAAGTGGTGAATAAACAGTTTCTTTCTTTCTTTTTTTTTTAATATATTTTTGGCTTTATTAACTCTGTTTCTGTTTGCACTTGTATCCTTCGGGCCCTGATATAAACCAAAATATACTCTAAAATTTAATCCTAAGGTTCAGAATACAGGGAATGTTGGATTTCCAAGTAGAAAATACATCTTCGGTTTAATTCTCGCATAAGGAGAGATTAGTTACACATGAATTAACGTGTCTCCGTTGCTAAGAAGGAGCACATTTCAGATTAATGCAGACCATAATTGAGATCCTTGTAAGCTAGATTTGTGATAGAATAGTGGGTATAAATTCTAGCATAGCACAAAGAATTAGAAAGTGCTTTTTGGGAGGAATTCGGGGAGTGATGTTAGGTAATTTTTTGAGAGACAAGAATATTGTCCAACACTCGCGGACACTGATCGGTGCCAACGGACACTCGACTTTCAACTTTCAATTGTAATGATTATAGAGTTCCCATTCCTTTGGACTGTGTTTGTACTCGTTCTCTATTAAATTCCGCATCCAACAATGTGCGCTATGTTATGTTAGCTATGATATTTAGTTTGTATTTCCGAAGAGATTTTTTTTCTTTTTGGCTTGGAGTATGGGCATTGAATTCCAACTACTATTTTTATTAGAACGGGCTTATGCCATAGAGCATCCAATTCTCATAACAATTTATTTAATTATTGAAAAACATGAAATATACTTTAAGTTCCTTAAAAAATACCTATTATATCCTGGATATAGGGCGATACCTACACATTACATCTCGTAACATTTTTCTGATTTTTAGTATTAGAGCTGTAGCAGTGTTCATTCGTTATATCCATAGATAATATTACCGTAGCTATTACTTTTCACAGATTACAAATACACCCAGTAGAAGAGTATCTATAAACGTTTTTAACGCCGCTGGTATTTTCGCAAAGATGACCGGCGCGTGGCGATAGTTGACGGTTATATTATAAGGTCTTTACCTATGAAATTGGAGATTTTTTCTTCGTTAATCAAATGTACCAACTCGTACGAATCTATAGCTATTTCCGAATTTGTTTTTTATTTGGAAAATAGAATATATTTTCAAGGTTTCAGACGAAATATTTTTTAATGTCTGAGTTAAATCATATAATAAAAAAAACTTGAACACAGCTCTTTTCATGAGCTTCCCATATTATTTCTTAGATTCGCAGAAACTTTTATAAAGCGGGTACTTTTAAAATTAACACTGCCCATATTTAACTTAATGTTATCCGATATTACACACAAAATTTAGATAAATTTGGATTTGCCGTTCCCAAAGAAATTTCAAAAACGTTTGTATGGAGAAAACAGTTTTATGAAATTGTTCATACAAAACGCCAATTTCATAGGTAAGGACCTAAGTGCAAACAGGGGACAGACAGGTTGTGCCCCACCATCAACCAAACCGAGTACTAAACATGTACCCAGTTTGGTTGAGCCACAGAGGTGTTGTGTCACTACAATCCCACAGAAATATAGTCCTCAAACTTTCACCACTCCTCTTTTAGCTTAGAAAAATCTCTGAGCTGTTATACTTGGTGTTACAAGCTACAACACACCTGAAACGCCCAACTTAGTATTCCCGCGAGCGAGCGACGGTTAAGCCCCATGTCTCGCCCTCGGAGATCGAAGCAATTTCACCAGCCGACACAAACCATGCGCAAGCTAGTGTAGAAAACAGTGCTACAACTCTCCCGAACCTCAGGTAAGTCTATACAAGGATATATTTTAATCATAATCAATCAAATCAAAAATGTTTTTATTTCGTAAGTTATAAGAATAACATTTGAAATCGTCATGGCATACAGTTATCGCTTATTCACTAGGCAGTCTCCCCAGAGAAGAACGAGCAAGAAACTCCAGGGTTGCTCTTTTTAAATAAGTCAATACAAATACAATTCGAGACACCTAATTGTAAAATTTATGATTGGACAAAGAAAAATAAGAATAAAATATACTGGATAATGGCGAGCGGTTCACGTCCACGCATTCTTATCATCCAGATAGTCAGAAATTTTATAATAGCCTTTGGCACATAGTTTCCGTTTAATGGTTGTTTTAAATTTATTTAAAGGCAAATTTTGAATGTCTACCGGCACCTCATTGTAAAAGCATATACATTGTCCCTTGAATGACTTAAAAAATAAATTATCAGTATATATCGTAATAACAGTTTAATTTTTAGTATTAAGAGACGTTTATTGATTGATAATTATACCCACCTATATTAAATTTCAAATGACATGGTATTGTAATAATCCTATATTTAATATTGACTAAGGCTTACGTGTTAGGTTAAGTAATGTTAGTGTAAGTTGTGAGAATAAGTGAATTGAATTTTTAAATCACCAAAAATCGGCATGTGTATAAATTCGAACAGACAACTTTTGTTTGACTTCGAAATCGGTCAGGCCGTTTAGGCTACACATTAGCGTCTGCAAAATACAAAATAGCTGTCGGGTTTTTGTTTCTAAACATTTCAGCCTTTGCTTACAATAGCACAACGCCCAATAAACAAAATGTATGAAAAAATGCAGAATTTTAAAAAGAAAAAACAAAAGTTGTTTGTTTTGATGATTTGAAAAAAAAAAAAAAAAAAAAAAATAGTTCTTACCTTTTATTCCAATGGTCCTGGAGAGGCTGGTCTGTCATACAGGCTGTCCTAGTGCAGATACCAGTCTCTCACATAAATTTAAATTATTTAATTGTTTTAAGAAATATTATATACTATACTTGTATCCAATTTGTGTGAGAGAACAAATAAAGATTTATTATTATTATTATTATTAATTACAAACAGCCCTGTATTTAATAATAACAATAAATTTCTTTATTCTTGTATGGTAATAAACAAAACATCTAATACATATCTTAAAGTAAGATTAAAATTTAAAGTTTTGCCTCCAAAATTAGAGACAATCCCTGTATTGTTTTTTTATGTACGACGGGTTCGTACTTGTCCTCAATCACACCTGATGTTAAGTGAAGATGAGGTCGAAGGTGGAAGCATACTGACCCGGAAACTCCAACACATTTTGGGGACTGGCTATCATATCTCTGACAACCGGAACACAACAATACTATTAACTATGCTGTTTGGCGGCAGATTGATAAGATGGTGGAAGCTAGCTAGGCGGACATTTTAAAATGTCCTACCACCAACCAATGTATTTTAAAATAAACAATGGCTCTTCCCACCTAATTAGGATTTGAAAGTGCAGGGCCATCCCAAGTGATCCCTATTCCAACTCCCAACTAAAATTACTATAAATACTTATGTACGTATGTCTGTTACCGCTTCACGCCTAAACGTCTGGACGAATTTAGATGAATTTTGGTTGGTAGACAGATTTGGACCTGGATTAACATATATGATAATTTTTTTGCTGAACCGATTTTCATGAAATGAACAGTTAGTATATCCATAAATCGAAAGGATTATAGCATTCAGTACCAGCTTCGCCCGTTTGGAATTGTGTAGCGCTGATTTTTTCATCCGTACGAAAATTTTGTAATTCGAATAATTTTTAACCTACCTCAGAAAAGGATTCTCAATTCAAACTATTTTTCGTTTAATGTATTATTTTGGTTTTATTCTTTTATATGATATTTTTAACATTTGTTGTTTCTTCTGTTTCGTATACACTTTATGTCTACCTTTTATATCAAATTTCGCTCTCACGGGTTTGCTGGAAGGGATCTCTTATAGAGATAAGTTCGCCCTTTGTACATTTTTCTAAAATATTTGTTAATGACCATTTCTTTGTGTGTGTGTGTGTGTACAATAAAGTGTTAAAATAAAAATAAATAAATAAAAATAATATATAAGGTCGAGAAGCTGGTGATCTGTCACACAGGTTTCCTAGTGTCACCAGTCTCTCATTCTTTCTCTCTCTTGTGGGTTTCTTGCGCCGCTTCTTTTCTTACAGATGATTTCCCTTTCCGAAGCGGTGGTAGCTTGGACATACTGACTGACCGAAAAATGGTTAAGCCCTATTTTCATTTCCAATAGATTTAAATTGACATTTAACAAATGATATCATGTATCTTGCGTTGAAATAAATGCTTGAAGTTTGAAGTTTTTGAAGTTTGGAGAAATAGTGATAAACATGTTGTGAATACAAGAAATAAAGATAAACTTTTTTTTTTTAATGCATAACGGGTTGATACTTGACCTCAATCACACCTGATGTTAAGTGAAGATGAGGTCGAAGATGGAAGCGTACTGACCCGGAAACCCCAACACATTTGGGGGACTGGCTATCTTATCTCTGACAACCGGAACACGACAATGCTATTAACATTGCTGCTTGGCGGCAGATTTAGATAAGATGTTGGTAGCTAGCCAGGCGGACATTTAAAATGCCCTACCACCAACCAAACCGAGTACTTAAACATGTACCCCGCTGGGGATCGAACCCGCGACCTCCGAATCGTAAACCCAATGTTGTTTACATTGAGCCACGGAGGCGGTTAAACTTGCAGGTTACGTAAGTCGCCTCCGCAAAGTCAATCATTTATTCAAAGGGTTATGTATACCCTTTTTCAATTAGGTGCCTGTTGATATCAAAATCTTGCTTTCAATAAATTTAAAGACACTATTAAATTGAAAGTTATTAAGAAAGCATATTATAAAATACCGTACCATTTAGAACTAGGGTGAATGCGGTCCGCCGGCTATCCACTTGTGACCCGCAGAGCTGAGTAAATTTTTTTTAGAAAATTATTACGGGCACATCCTTACGCGAACGCTGGCGCTCAGACACTGACGTTCTATAAAAAGACGAACGAGAGGAGTTTCCTAACACTTTCACGGACAGTGTACCAGACACAATAGAAGTTTTATTGTTATAACGTCTGTAGGCGATTAGTGTCCGCAAAAGTGTTAAGTGTCGTGAGCGGTAGATGATACCATTAGTATATTATATTTTTGACAAAAAAATGTTAATGCAGCCAGTACAGCAGATCGGTAATTTTGTGTCAGGTGAAAATTTTTTTTTTTCGAAATAAAGATTTTGAACTCTGGATTACCAGTTACACATTAGTGTTCTAATCACGTTGCCTAAGCAAAATCCCGCTTGCGGCTTAGTGGATTCCGACTAATCTTGTATAGACAGCCGAAGTAAGTTTCTTAACAGAGACCTGTCTCAAAGGTCAAGGTCAATTACAAAAACGTAGATCGAGAAATCGATTTACAGAAAAGATTCTGTTGCGGAGTTGCTGTACGTAGCGAAGTAGTTTACAAAAAATCGGCCAAGTGCGTGTCCGTAGTTGCCTGTCACGATATACGGACTTGGAAGGCTTTTTGTTGTTTAACTGAAAGTATGTTTATGTTTTCCGTCTATTACTCATTAATTATATATATATATATATATATATACGGAAATAATTAATAATTTCTATGTTTGCGCAAATTTACACAATACACCCACACCCCACATACGAAATACTTTTAAGCATCTAATGTTGTATACACAAGGGTATTTTAATATTAATTCAAAGTCAAAGTCAAAAATGCACTATTTTGAAGGTACACAGAGTACACTTAAAATAGTAAATCTAAAATTTTTTAAGCTACTGCTTGTTCAAAATGCAATTTTCCCCTGAGAAGAACAAGCCAGAAACTCGAAGGGTTGCTTTTTTAAAATCAGGCTTTGATTTTACATAAAGGTTTTTATATTATAAACAGGTTTCTAAATTTCATTATTAATTGTGAAATAGCCCGGCATGCGAACGATCTAATTATGTCCAGGAATGATTATCATCTAAATAGTCTGATATTTTATAATATGCTTTCTCAATAAGTTTCGGTTTTATAGTATCTTTAAATTTATTGGGAGGAAGATTTTGTATATCAACTGGAACCTTATTGAAAAAGCGTATACATAACCTTTTGAATGAATTACTGACATTGCGGAGGCGACTTATGTGACTTGCAAGTTTATCTTTATTTCTTGTATTGACTTCATGTCTCATCTCATCTCATCAATAATAAGGCCCATTACATTCTGCTTTTTGAGCATGCAAAATTTTACGAATATTTAATTATATCTAATTATAATTATTAATTATTAATTAATTATACAATTGTATGGGTATATTATGTCGTTGATAGCAATGTATGTCTGTGTGAGTTCAGTCTTTGTCCTGACTTATCTCAGTAAAGCGTGATCCGTATACAATGATTATATCATCTAGATCAGTGGTGGGCAAACATTCTTCATAGGGGGCTAAGCTAAGCTAGGGCTAAGCTTCATAGCTGTTTAAGAAATTTCAGAGGAGCGACTGAATTATAGTAAAATTTAATTTAGATTTAAAATCTTTAAAATTTTCTTTGTTTTAAAATAAAACCGCCTCTGTGACTCAATGTAACAACATTGGGTTTACGATTCGGAGGTCGCGGGTTCGATCTCCAGCGGGGACATGTTTATGTACTCGGTTTGGTTGGTGGTAGGGCATTTTAAATGTCCGCCTGGCCAGCTACCACCATCTTATCTAAATCTGCCGCCAAGCAGCAATGTTAATAGCATTGTTGTGTTCCGGTTGTCAGAGATAAGATAGCCAGTCCCCCAAATGTGTTGGGGTTGGTCAGTACGCTTCCACCTTCGACCTCATCCTCACTTAACATTAGGTGTGATTGAGGTCAAGTATGAACCCGTCATGCATAAAAAAAGAGAATCCCCTTCTTTAGTATATTAAATAAAAAAAACGCCCTCAAATTAGACTACGCATAGCAATTAGACATACATCCGAACAAGTCTGGAGAAATTCACACACACACACAAAACGCCGTCAAAAAACGTAAAACCCGTTGTTCTTCGTCGGGAGTTAGATAATTAAAAATCATAAAAGACTAAAATAAGAAGGGACTGATGCTGGGAATTTTGTCTTTGTCCAGTTGTGGACGAAGGCACCCAGAAAATCTATTTGTGGATTCGTATCATTTACAAATTGACTTTTAAAATGTGTTGATAACATTGTCCGTAGTATCGGGCATATTATGTGTCTGACTCCAAATGTATGTACAGGTATGCTACCAGAAAGAGGGTGGTCAAAGTAAATACGCTATTCAGTTCACGAAGGTTTCGCTTATATTGTCTGTAACATAAAGGGTCTCTATAGCTAGGTACACTAACTTATATTGGCTAATATGAAATAGCGCGGTGCGCGTGCGATCTGTGGGGCGAGCGGAGGACGACTATCGAACGTCGTTCCATCGCGCCATGTGAGGCATTAGGAGTAGGTATGTACACCTACAACATGAAAAAAAACATTTTCCCTCACAACAAAATTGTGATTTAAATCTCTAAATCACCCGACACACTCTAGACAAATCTGTTATCCGTTGACATACGAAGCGCAATTCCGAATTCCTCTCATTTTTAACACATACATTTTACACGTATGGAACCCTTTAATCTTGAGGGCGTCTCCCCTTTAATTAAGATATAAGCTGTCGTGTATCCGAGAGAGGTGTACGTAGCCAATTTGTAAGGCAAAATATAGTTTGACAAAGTAATTGCTTGGTCTTTAGCGTGTGATAATGAGGTATAAAATTGGTTTTCATCCCATCTATTCGAAAAACGATTATTGGTTCCTCAATAAGTACGCCCAAAGTAGGTCTTTTCTACTAGAGACTTTAGAACAGGGAGTAAAAGAGTTTTGAATTTGGAACATGATTAATATTATACACCGCAGTTCCTTGACAAGATTCTACCAAAGAGATCGAACTAAAATATTGTATGAAAAGTAATGGCTGCTGGCCGGCGGCCATAAATACTGAGAAAAGCGCGCGAACTGCGCACGGAATTGATTCACATTTCAACGTACATAGTTTGTAAAAATAATAACTAATATATTTACGTAATAAGCGCTTCGTTTTTTTTTCTTTAATCTTTAAATCTATTGAAAGGAAGATTTTGTATATTTTGAAACTGTATAATAGAAGTAGACCATGTTGTTTCAAGGAATTAGATAAATTCGTTTTAAGCTAAGCTTGCCCGGCGGCTTCCGCTGCTACAAAGTATCCTCTCCATGATAAGTCCGAAACTTATGCCTGTATTTCTAACAGATTATAAATATTTTCTTACTCACCCTTGCGCGTGACCTCATGCCTTGCTGGTAGTCGGATCCAAAGCCTCTTCCCTGAAACAATATCAAATAGAATTAATCATCTCATGAATGAGACAGTTTCATGACACTATTTGGGTGTAATTTGTTTTTTTTTTGGTTAAAACCATGAACAGAGTACGTACAATTCGGCTGGATACCTTTTCCGTTACACGTTGTATAGGTGAAAATACAAGCAGATAAACATTGAGATGGAAATTCACAGATTTATAATAATAATAATAAAAATCTTTATTTGCCAAGAAAACAGTAAACACTAAAATATAAAATGACTTTGTAATTATGACAAAAAGGTCTGTAGCTCAGCATATGGTCGCTGGGAACCAGCGGCCGCTGATTTTCAGCCACAGCCTGCAGTCATGTACAGTCCACCACACGTTGACCAAGCAACCATTGTACCTACATTGAACGCTTATAATATAATATATCGGCGCAACGGATGACATTGTTGGAAAATTATGATTTGTGTTGAATTATTTAATCGTCATGATTTCGTATAATTGTTATATTGAGAATTCATGTTATAATTAATTAACTACTTTAACGTCATTTCAATTATTTGTAAAGATGCAACAAGGTGCGAGTATAATTTTGATTAAATTTGGTAAATTCTGTCAGCCAATCACCGTTCAGCTGAGTTGTGAGAAAAAGAATTATTTTGGTGAACACTTTTGGACCGAGCTCTGTACGAGAGGTGAACGTGTGGTGATTAAAAGAGTGAGTCAAGTAATTGTTGTATTTCCGTGTGCCTATTCGTAATAGTGTTGATGAATAACGAGGATGATTGTGACGCCAGCCTGGCTGGTGTCACTCCTTTTAAAAATCAAGCCACCGCTTTTGATCCGATATATATAATAACATTATAACTTCATAACCGCCTCCGTGGCTCAATGCAAACAACATTGGGTTTACGATTCGGAGGTCGCGGGTTCGATCCCCAGCGGGGTACATGTTTAAGTACTCGGTTTGGTTGGTGGTAGGGCATTTTAAATGTCCGCCTGGCTAGCTACCACCATCTTATCTAAATCTGCCGCCAAGCAGCAATGTTAATGACATTGTTGTGTTCCGGTTGTCAGAGATAAGATAGCCAGTCCCCCAAATGTATTGGGGTTTCCGGGTCAGTACGCTTCCACCTTCGACCTCATCTTCACTTAACATCAGGTGTGATTGAGGTCAAGTACGAACCCGTCGTGCATAAAAATAACCAAGGAACGAAGAACGAACGAACGAACCAAGGAAGGAATTATAGACATAACTTCTAGACTGCAACTTATGTTGAGAAGGAGACCTTGTTTGTTACCAGTAATCGACACAGATACGGCGTGGGACAGTGTAGGTCGAAAAATAACATGGAAAAGACAACTTTAGCAATTTAGGTATATACGCTTGCACGAATACCACGCGTGGAACCTCGCTCTTGAGCTACGGTTGAGAGATGTCAGTGCCCACATACATATTTGTGCAAGTGTTTATTGATAATTATGGAGGTAAGGTACAAATGTAATATTTTTATTTTTTTTGAAAATATTAATTAAAGGTGGGTATTAAATTTACTCGAAAGCTGCTGCCAAGCAGCAATGTTAATGACATTGTTGTGTTCCGGTTGTCAGAGATAAGATAGCCAGTCCCCCGAATATATTGGGGTTTCCGGGTCAATACGCTTGCACCTTCGACCTCATCTTCACTTAACATCAGGTGTGCTTGAGGTCAAGTACGAACCCGTCGTACATAAAAAATAAAAAATGTTATTTCTTTTATTTTTATGTTTCAGGTTTCGCGAGGCACGTCGTCTACAATACCACTTTGCGACACCGAAAATTACATTTTGAATGACTTTTGTCTATAAGTGATACATTGCTTAAGTATTTTTATTGTACTTTGTAAACTGCATTATGAGATAGGAGTACCTATTCAATTACATGACATTGTTTTGTGTACTACTCTTATCTCACTCGGCCCCAATTTCACTGTGAATAAATAAATAAATAAAAATAAATATTTCGGACACTTACACCAATCATCTAGTACCAAACTAAGCAAAGCTTGTACTATGGATACTAGATAACGGATAAACATACATAAATATTTATATAAACATCCATTACTCAGGAATAAATGTTCATATTCATCATACAAACATTTACCCGTCGCGGGATTCGAACCCGCTACCGTTGGTTTCGCTGACAGGGTCACTATCCACTACACCAATCGGTAGTCACACTACGTATATTTTCACATTTCATGTTATAATAATATGTGTGTCGCTAAATGGGTCACATAAACGATTCTTATTATTAACGATGATGGTATCTGCTGGCATAGTCGTGGTATTTTTTTATGTACAACGTGTTAGCACTTGACTTGATGTTAAGTGAAGATGAGGCCGAAGGTATACAGCGTCACCAACTATTTCGGAGACAGAACTATATGTAAACGTTTTCCATACAATTACAAGGGTTTGACAGCAGATATCAGAAATGGCAGGTAAGCTAAGTTGTGTAAAGATCATTTATTATCCAATTACCCCGCTCAGTGAATGTTCTATCCATTACTTGCAATATGTGTTCTATCACTGTGTATTATAGTCGAGACTGATATACTCCCACTGTACGGGCTAGCACGTACAATAGGCATCATAATGAATGAGCGGTCATGCGCTCTCTTACAATGGAATAAGGCCGATGACGCGGTAAAACGATCCATCGACTTGTTCCTTACCGTGGGTAAAATGCATATTCGGCTATTTACGCCGATACCACGTTTTATTAATCAGTTCGCGTTTATAGGTAGCAAGTAAACCACGCGCTCTCATCATTCATCTAGCATAATTAATTATAATAAAATTTATCATTTCTAAAGTCGTATATTATCATTTCCGAATTATTTCGGCTAACACCCGAACATTGGTCCTTCGAGCTTTCGTATTAGCGGGACCTCGTCGCGAGTTAACTGAATTGTATTCGTGTTCGTGGTTCCGACTCCCGAACAAGCAGCCACGTGGAGTTTTTCATCTAGTACTCCGAAAAGCGAATCATATAATGCTAAAGCGATAATCACAACATGCTATATTAACAGACAACCCGATCAATTTGGTTTTGTGGGGTTAGCCTATAGGTAACTACTTATTTGTATCTGTGTCATCATCATCAGCCCCCTAAACATCCTACCGCAAGGATATAGACCTTCCCTCGTATATGATGGAGAATGGCCCACAGTTCCACCACATCGGCCTCGGGCCACCGATGCGGCTTGGGGACTTTACAGGCCTTTGAATTTGTGTTTCTCAGGCATGCAGGTTTCCTGACGATGTTTTCCTTCACCGTTTAAGAGCAGTGGGTTTTTTTTATGCACGATGGTTTGGTGAATTTTTGGATGGTTGGATAAAAAAAAGTGAAGATGAGGTCGAAGGTGGAGGTGTACTGACCCGAAAACCCCAACACATTTGGGGGACTGGCTATCTTATCTCTGACAACCGGAACACAACAATGCTATTAACATTGCTGCTTGGCGGCAGATTTAGATAAGATGGTGGTAGCTAGCCAGGCGGAAATTTAAAATGCCCTACCACCAACCAAACCGAGTACTTAAACATGGACCCGCGACCTCCGAATCGTAAATCCAATGATGTTTGTGTTGTGTGTGTAAGACCGCCTAATTGTGTTCTATTGTTATCATCAAAAATTATTGTAAATTATTTTGCGCAATAAAAAGTATTTGTATTGTATTGTCTTGTTGTTTACATTGAGCCACGGAGGCGGTTAAATGTACATAAGTAATTAAATTTAAAAACTCATTGGTACATGGCCTGCCTGGGAATCGAACCCGGACCTCCTAAATTGGGATACCGCATCTGAGCTGAGCTGAGCCACCGACGCTTCAACTATATCTGTGTAATAAAGATTAATAATTGAAAAAAAACATGTTTTATTTCTTTCATCTTATAACCGATTCAAAATCCTGGTAAGACATTTAGCTTATTAGTACTAAGTTCTGCGGAATCCTCAAATAACTTCTAACTAGCTTCCCAGTTTGTAACCAACTGCTAGTCACAATTTTAACTACACCACAAACCGTTAAGCGGCAAACTATTGACTTCCACCTAATTAGTTCTAATCCGAATTGAAATAACTGACTTTGAAGTGAATTAACGCAATTTACACGGAGTTGTAATTTGGAGACAAGTGTGGAACGAGATGCGACGCGTTGGTTCTCTTTTTGCAGTATTCTCCTTGTTTGTTTCTTTTTCGTTTAAGTCGTAATATTTTAAATTCAAAATTTGAACTCTGCCTGTTCTTTCTCTCGGCTTTTTGGCGGGATCGCGGCGAGTTCTGTGTGTACAACCGGCCAATAATCTTGAGAGGATTTGATACTATCAATATTTAAAGAGGTTCTGATATCATTTTGAAAATCTATTTTAGTTGCGTATTAAGAATGTAAAGTTCGCTTTCGTAATTCATTATTTCAATAGAAATTCCTATGTCGAAACCAATAACATATAAGGAAAAAATTCTATTGCTTGGAAACTAGTTTTGTAGAAAGTAGATTATTTCTTCTACCGCAATTGGTTACGAACCACCGGTTTCGTACGCGGCCGAAGGTGAAGTTGCATTTTTCTTTAATAATTCTTATAATTTGTGCATTCCAACTTTTGAAGCTTAATAATGGCAGAATATTGTGCAGCAAACGTTAATGATGGTGTACAAGTGAAGGGAAGTGTAAATTAAAGTGCGTAACGAAGCTTTCGGGTTCCCACAAGAAGCCGCCAAAATCTCTTGTAAAGCATTCTGCCACTTTATTGAAAAGAATGACTTGACCGTGCTAGACTCTGTATACGCCAAGTATACGACGAATTACTTTTTTTGACTGAGACTGGCTAATAAATTGAAGAAATAAGATAAATAAGACATGGCTGTATGGGCTTAGATTTCTTTGCCTTCTCCGAAAGGAGTGAATAAAACGAAAAAAGGGGCTTTTTGGAGGGATCTCGGTGAGTGAAGTAGCATTTTTCTTTATAATTCTTATAATTTGTGCATTCTAACTTTTGAAGCTTAATAATGGCAGAATATTGTGCAGCAAACGTTAGTAATGGTGTACAAGTGAAGGGAAGTGTAAATTAAAGTGCGTAACGAAGCTTTCGGGTTCCCACAAGAAGCCGCCAAAATCTTTTGTAAAGTATTCTGCCACTTTATTGAAAAGAATGACTTGACCGTACTAGACTCTGTATACGCCAAGCATACGACGAATTTCTTTTTTTGACTGAGACTGGCTAATAAATTGAAGAAATAAGATAAATAAGACATGGCTGTATGGGCTTAGATTTCTTTGCCTTCTCCGAAAGGAGTGAATAAAACGAAAAGAGGGGCTTTTTGGAGGGATCTCGGTGAGTGAAGTAGCATTTTTCCTTATAATTCTTATAATTTGTGCATTCTAACTTTTGAAGCTTAATAATGGCAGAATATTGTGCAGCAAACGTTAGTGATGGTGTACAAGTGAAGGGAAGTGTAAATTAAAGTGCGTAACGAAGCTTTCGGGTTCCCACAAGAAGCCGCCAAAATCTTTTGTAAAGTATTCTGCCACTTTACTGAAGAATGACTTGACCGTGACTCGACTCTGTATACGCCAAGTATACGACGAATTACTTGCTTTGACTGAGACTGACTAATAAATTGAAGAAATAAGATAAATAAGACATGGCTGTATGGGCTTAGATTGCTTTGCCTTCTTCGAAAGCCTTTTGTTTTAGTCAGTTCGTGATTTGCCCTTGAAAAGATTGGACGTGTACTTTTCTATTATTATTGTTAAAGAAAACTAATAAATTAACATAATTCAGTATTTCATCAAGTTATTTGTGTACGTGATACCTTTAAAATAAAAGTTGTCTAAGACAACAATTTCCAAACATTGCCGCCGGCTCATCTTCATCTGTCGTTTTTCTTCATACTGTGGCCTACTCTTGGACATCCTCTACAGCATCAGCCTGGGTGTAGTGCTTCACACTCATGTCGCATTTGCTGTTCGTTTTCGATTAGAGAAGTTAAGCGAGGTTTTACGCGGTTAAACTTTAGATGGGCGATCACTAGTTAAACTTTTAAACAATCTTTTTCGGTTGTTTTCAATTGGAGGCCGCTGATAAGGTGACACAGCACGAAATGACAGTTGGCAAATAATATACATATATCTCATAAACAAGGCCTGTTCTCAACATTTCTGCCTTGTAGAGCATCTGGTAGGGTTTTTTCTATGCACGACGAGTTCGTACTTGACCTCAATCACACCTAATGTTAAGTGAAGATGAGGTCGAAGGTGGAAGCGTACTGACCCGGAAACCCCAACACATGTGGGGGACTGGCTATCTTATCTCCGACAACCGGAACACAACAATGCTATTAACATTGCTGCTTGACGGCAGATTTAGATAAGATGGTGGTAGGTAGCCAGGCGGACATTTAAAGTGCCCTACCATACCAACCAAACCGAGTACTTAAACATGTACCCCGCTAGGGATCGAACTCGCGACCTCCGAATCGTAAACCCAATGTTGTTTACATTGAGCCACGGAGGCGGCTAAAAGGGTGCACTCATTGAAGACTTTTTTGTGGACTCTAAAATTTGGTATATAGGTAGAATATACCCCGGATTAAGACATGGGATATTTTTTATCCCGATAAAGTGGGTAGTTCCCGAGGTTAAGTTATTCCACCTAGGCGAAGCCGCGGACGTAAAGATAGTTAGAAAATAATTTTACATTTTTTTCCAGACCACCATTAAAATAATAGTAATTACAGCCCCAGCAGGTGGCGCTGATTCAAAGAGATGTGTCAAAATTAAATACAATACTCTACAACTGTCACTCTTTACATGAATCAAACAATTTCAATTTTATATTTTCATGATGATGAAGACAAACCACAGATAATTGAGTGCTGTTTTATTTACAGTTAACTTCAGTACAAAGCCCCCGTGGCTCAATCAAATGTTCCCGCGCGTACCTACTCCACCTGCGCCGCCTGGCGGCCATCTTAACAAACAAATAGTTAGAACGCAGACGCTGCTCCTAATTTCATTTAAGTTATTAATTAAGCTTAAAAAGACAAACAATATTATAATAAACAATTAATTGTTGTACTTATTGAAGAAAGATAGAGATTAATAAGAATATCTCAACATATTGTTTTATCGAAGAAACTTTACTTTTTTTTAACTGCCACCTTATTAGCTAGAAACTGATCTATTTGTAGGTACTTCGATCAGAATAATATAAAAGGAGACGCATTAGCGAAGCAGGCGTTATATAAACAGAATTAGTACCACGTAATCGAATCTCAGGCAGGCTTGTTTGCGCGAGTGTAATTACTGAGTCACGAGGGAAGCCAGGCCTTTTCGTGTCAAATTACATTGTGTGGACATTACTTCAAAGACGGTGGTGTAGGTTCTATTTAGATCCGTACCAAATGAATTATAAATAACTGGCTGTTGCCTTCGTTCGTGAGGCTCGGTTCAGCAAAAAAAAATATCGCTCTAATTTCATTTCAATACTCTTTTTCGAAAATGTTCTGTACTAACTTTTTAGATAGATGAATATGCATTAAGTTTCAGTAGAATCGATACATTCATTTCGAAAAATTACCGTGCGGGATAGAACCTCTTAATGTTAAACATAAGAAAAACCGCACTTAAATCGGACTACTAAAGTATATCTGGACAAAGATTGGTCACAAAAGGCTGTCAAAAAGAAACAGAGTTTTCTTTATACGTATAAACAGCTACGTAAATGTCAAAGTAGAGCTGATAATCTTTCTTCAATATAGTTATTTTTCCCCAGTCTCGTTAGGAGATGAATAAATGTATTATGGTAATACCGACAGACAACTTTTGCATTATGTATGTACGGGGTTGTGGATAAATGAAGTAGACTAGGCTTGTTTATTACGTTTGTGCTTTATACCCTATAGGCTTAGTGGTTAATCTTTATTAAGTGAGTGGTTTCGATGATTCCACGAGCAGGTAAAGAAAACTTTACTATTGAATATATCATTGAATTATTTGTTTTTAGTATTTGAAAACTGTAAAAAACAATGTTGAACATAGGCCTCCCCCATGATTTCCTATTATATAAAAATGAATGAATGAATGATAGAATTAATTATTAAAATGATCAACTGGCTATCATAATACGCGGTTTACTGTGGGAACTAAACTTGGTGGCGCTGGTGTTGCTGGAAATGGCGCCGTGACGACGTTAACGGTAATATAAGGTCTGCACCTCGAAAATGAGAGGGACTTTGTTACCCGCCTTCAAAGGAGTCGGAGCTCCACTGAACACATCACCGACTGTGAGTGATTCTGATTACCTACTATCACCGACGCGTGGAAGAATCTGGTGAGTCGTTAGTTAATAAGAATTTGATCATGGGATTTGAGCAAGGAGGAATTGTAGACTACTCCGGTTGAATTCCACAGACTGCACGCGAGGGCCAAGTTGTATGGCATGAGGGGCGTGCATATGTTTATTTTTCACCAGTAAGCATCTCGGGTTCCATGATCATAATCGAATGTGAATACGTTGTTGATTTGCCTATGGTAGCTTGCAATAGTATCACCATTGCCCGAGCCACCCTTTACCACGCGACTGGCACCGTCCCGGTCGCTAGTAACGCCCACACCCCGAACCCATCTCCGACATATATAATCCAGAGCAACTGGTTGGAGATGGCCTGCATCCAGCGACTTCCTGCGACCTCCGTTCCACGCTGCGCTTATGGTCTCCACTTTAATATCCATCAGTCCTTCGAGCTACGTGCCCTACTACTGCCTCCTCTAGCAGCCGTTACCTCATAATTCACGCCTTTTTCATTCACATCACTCTTCATACAATCCATCCATCTTTTATCGTGGTCTTCCTTTCCATCCACATCCATTTTCATCACTCTCTTAGTGACTTGCGTTTCATTCATCCTCGCAATAGGTCCATACCAAGACGCTTGTAATTAATAATTATATAGGATTGACATATCTAATAGGACAAAAATTCCATGATAAAATCAGATTAAAGAAACCGTTAGGCGAAAGGAGGTTCCTAACTTCACGGACAGTGTACCAGACACAACAGAATGCTAATGAAACGCATGGTACTAAGAGAGTGATGAAAATGGATGTGGATGGAAACGACGAAGCAGACCACGGTAAAAGATGGATGGTGTGAAGGGCGTGAATGATGAGATAACAGCTGATAGAGGAGGCAGTAGCAGGGCACGTAGCTCGAAGGACTGCTGGCCAACGGATGGACGAAGGTCGCAGGAAGTCGCTGGATGCAGGCCACATCCAACCAGTTGCTCTGGATTATATATATCGTTAATAGATACATATCTAAATACCGCCAATTCAGCCGCCTCCGTGGCTCAATGTAAACAACATTGGGTTTACGATTCGGAGGTCGCGGGTTCGATCCCCAGCGGGGTACATGTTTAAGTACTCGGTTTGGTTGATGGTAGGGCATTTTAAATGTCCGCCTGGCTAGCTACCACCATCTTATCTAAATCTGCCGCCAAGCAGCAATGTTAATAGCATTGTTGTGTTCCGGTTGTCAGAGATAAGATAGCCAGTTCCCCAAATATTTGGGTTTCCGGGTCAGTACGCTTTCACCTTCGGCCTCATCTTCACTTAACATCAGGTGTGATTGAGGTCAAATGCTAATCCGTTGTGCATAAAAAAAAATTATCAGCTCATTTTTATATAATAGGAAATCATGGGGGAGACCTATGTTCAGAATTTTTTTTTTAAGTTTTCAAATACTAAAAACAAATAATTCAATTGTATATTCAATAGTAAAGTTTTCTTTACCTACTCGTAAAGTAGTAGGGCACGTAGCTCGAAGGACTGGTGGATATTAAAGTGGAGACCACCCAAGCGCAGCGTGCAAGGAAATACCACGCTTTCTCTTCTGTTCCAACCTTCGACATCCATATTCATCACTCTCTTAGTAACATTCGTTTCATCCTAACATGTCCATAAACGGTTCCCTTTCAATTTTTCTGTAACGGGTGCCACTTTTAAACTCCCTCTTACATACTCATTCCTTATTTTATCCATACTAATAAGTAATGAGAAGATGAAGAGGTGTTAGTGATGGTAAAGGAGAAGAGATGCATGTTAGCCACAGTTGAGAACCGAAGAGGAAAGATGATAGGTCACTTAATAACACACGACATTTTTTTGAAGAACATAATTGAGGGAAAGATTGAAGGAAAGAGATTAAGGGGAAGACCTAGGCGTAATTACTTTGACCAAGTGTAAGAAAAGGTGAATGTCGTGTCGTACCAAGAGGTTAAAACGAGGGCGGAAAGTAGAGACATGGTCGTTACTCCATCGACAAGAGCATAGCTCTTAAATTGAAGAAGAATAAGTAATGAGAACATAATAATAGTCATTAAGGTCCAATTTTGCTAATCACCAAGATAATTGCTACTTAGTGTATCTATTCTTGCAATTGTTAGATATTTAGCTTAAGGTTCCGTCTTTGAAATGAAATGATTTATTTGCTTTATTTTGGGTACAAGATAGGATGACACATAACGGAAGTCCCATTCAAAATCTACTTAAAATCTAGCGTGCAAATATTTAACAAATTAGGATAGCATTAGAGAGGTAGATAGACGAAGTTGCGGGTAACAGCTAGTAAGGTAATAATCGAAGTTAAAACTCAAATCAACAAATAAAATTGTCCGCGACTCTCCCAATTAACTACACCGTTTGACCCCCATTTTAAAATCTTTTGATCACGTCGATTGGTTCCCCTTTTGACCTCAGATTGAACCGTAACTAGAATATTACGGAGGTCGGCGATCTCTTGAATGCTGTTAACATCAGTTTTCTTATGTTAACTTAAATGAGTACCTACCTAACAATACTTCTGCAAATATATAATAAACTAGGATAGCATTAGTTAGGTTATTACTTTAATATAATATAATAATGTATGTTGTCACAATATAAAACTAATTAATTGTCAATGCTGTTTTGATGTCAGAAAAGCGATATTGTCCGTTATATAAGTATTTTAAAATAGTGGTAGATATTCCTTAATCGGATAATAACATTTGTTGATAAGCCATTCATGTAACTTAATTTTAACTCGTCGTCCAGTCAATAATTTTAATTTGTTCAGTTTATTTTACAATTTGTTGTAACATTATACAATTTCTCACATAAATATACCTGCGTCTTCAGTTTACTACTTAGCGGGATTCGAACCCGCAACTGTCGCTGTCTACATAAGTGTACACGATCAATCAATCCACTAAACATGCTCATGAATCGTCTCGAGGCAATTTAAGTTGCCTCAAGTTGCCTCAACTTGTTTAAAGTTAAAGATGGCTGCTATTTTCATAGCAATTATAATTTCGCCTATGCCTTTCGTAATAATTGCCGTGTTGGTTCCTGGTCGTGTAGAATAGGTTGGCAGAGATAAGATAGCCAGTTCCCCAAATATTTGGATTTCCGGGTCAGTACGTTTCCACCTTCGGTCTCATCTTCACTTAACATCAGGTGTGATTGAGGTCAAGTGCTAACCAGTTGTGCAATAAAAAAAAATATAACCACTACACCAAACAAGTCGTCTACAGATAGTTGATATACTTTGCACTATCCAACTACGTATTAAAAAGCTTCTTTAACTGAGGTTATCTGGAAGAAATCGCTATCAGCAATAAGACCGCCTTTGTACACTTCATCATCTATGTTACATGTTCTTTGTATTTTATTTTTGTGTGTAATAAAGAATTTGGTAATAATAATAATAATTTTATTTTGGAAACATTTATAATTGACAATATCCATAATTCGGGTGCTCGTGTCCGTATGCCTCATACAACATGCCCATCGCGGGATTCAAACCCGCGACCTTTGGTATAGCAGTCAGAGTCTAACCACTAAACCAAACAGTTAGTTAGTTTTATTAACAACGCGTTAAGCATTACCTTTGTATTCATTTCGTAATACACATTCACACATATATCATAATTACAATTTTTGGTCTTCTTTTGTGTAACCTATCCTCATCATCAGCCCGTAAACATCCCACCGCAGGGATATAGGCCTTCCCTTAAATATGATGGAGTATGGGCCATAGCTACGGTAACTCACGCGCATGATATGTAGATTGGACAAGCATCGTGCGTGCCTAGTTTGCCATTGTAATCACAAATCGTTCCTGCCAAAAAGGTCATAATCGAGTGAGTTCTAGAAACATTAGTAATCCTAGAATTTCTGCAACGTTTCACCGACCTGATAGGGTTGAACTTGTTTTTTTTTCATGCACAACGGCTTGGTACTTGACCTCAATCACACCTGATGTTAAGTGAAGATGAGGTCGAAGGTGGACCCTGAAACCCCAACACATTTGGGGGACTGGCTATCTTATCTATGACAACCGGAACACAACAATGCTATTAACATTGTTGCTTGGCGGCAGATTTAGATGAGATGGTGGTAGCTAGCGAGGCGGACCTTTAAAATACCCTACCACCAACCAAACCGAGTTAAACATGTACCCCGTTGGGGATCGAACCCGCGATCTCCGAATCGTAAACCCAACGTTGTTTACATTGAGCCACGTAGGCGGTTAAAAAAAAATACCAACGTAAAGTTCACGCCTGTTTCCAGTTGGGGTAGGTAAAGACTATTGATTTCCACTTATAACGATCCTGACATACTACTTTTGCTCCTTCCACTCTCATCAAATGCTACACGCTCGTCGATTAGTGGTTGATAGCACCTGACCTTTCGTGAGTACGTCAGTCCCTTGATTGACGTACCCCCTTCTTGATCGACCTTTACAGACCTTTCCATTCACGTTTTGGTGAGAGAGATGGTTGCACATTATTAAATCAATCATCAGTATTAATATAGGGTGTAACAACATTAACCCGACAAACTTTGGCAATTGCACGTACGTGACAATAAAATAATATATTCCTTAAAAAAACTAGCCATAAAAAATTTTGATTCCGAGTAAAAAAATTAAATGTAAGCGCAAATGAAAATACACATTAACAGACTTACTTCATTTCGATTGTACCTTGTTTTATCAATGAGAAAAAACAGGCAACGTTCCATTGATATGGAAGGCGCCAAAGGGGGTGGCGGGGTACAGGGCGCAACCAATCACACGTGTTTGTGTGTTGTGGCAAAGTACTTAGAGCGCGCGGCCATTAATGTCCAATTCACTAAATTTAGGCACCCTTAGGCATCGGTTGCAACCACCTACTTTTCGTTCTGTTATCGGTTTTGGTCTATCGCGCTCGCCCCGCCGCCCGGTTAAGCTGAAAAGGTCCTTAGGACTTTCAGCGAGTTCCAGCTTACAAAAAACAAATATCAGAACTACACACTCGCTCTTCACTGCTCGCTAAATCATTTCTAGTTTCTAGCTTTAATCGCTTCACGTTCATCGTCGGCGGTGGGACCAGTGCCTAAGCCACTATGTACGCAGAAGCGAGAAATGTAAACTTACTGGCTAGTACTGTTTTGACTTCAGTTTTGTTTCTGTTCCCTACAAAAGAGTCCGCGAGTATTCACTATTCATTCTCTCGGCTAAGGAGTAATGTACAATGAAGCACTGTAGTTAATTGATTTATTTTGTATCACAAATTAAGTTAAAATTGCATAATTGGACTATTTTGGACATATTGGACATATTGGACCTTCAAGAAACGAGCCTACACCTTCCTCAAAGGCCGGCAACGCATCAGTGACCCTTTTGGTGTTGCGGGTGTCCATGGGCGGCGGTGATTGCTTTCCATCAGGTGACCCGCATGCTCGTTTGCCTCCCTCTCATATAAAAAAAAAAAATTTAACCTGTTTAGTATAGAGGTTAGCAACTCTGACCATTATATCAAAAGGTTGCGGGTTCGAATCCCGCTAGGGGCATATGTTTGTGTGATGAATACGGACATGTGTACCAGAGTTATGGATGTTTTCATTTTTAATAAGAATTTATTTACAAAAAAATATGTATTTATATAGTATTTCAACCATCTGGTATCCACAACACAAGCCTATAGTTGCTTACTGTGGAACTAGATGGCGCTGTGTGTATGTCTAAGGATATTTATTATTTATTATATTATTATTATTTTTATTGTTTCATCCACAACGGGTTAGCACTTGACCTCAATCACACCTGATGTTAAGTGAAGATTAGGCCGAAGGTGGTAGCGCACTGACCCGGAACTCCATCTGTTTTGGAGGACTGGCTATCTTATCTCTGACAACCGGAACACACAATGCTATTAACATTGCTGTTTGGCGGCACATTTAGATAAGATGGTGGTAGCTAGCCAGGCGGACATTTAATATCACCAACCAAATCGAGTTCTAAATATGTACCCCGCTGTGAATCAGACCCGTGACCTCCGAAACGTAAACCTAATGTTGTTTATATTGAGCCACGGAGGTGATTCTTGATTTTTAATTATTTACATTATTAACTATATTTGCTAGTACACCAGAAATACGTATTTGAAGTCTGTCACATATCTCATTCCCAAGTTATATAATAGATTATGTTAATGTGTAGTTCATTATTTTCATTTTGTAATTATTCTTAGGATCGTATAACTCACTTCAAAGGTGTTAGCTGAAAATCAGCGCTATATTTCATGCCACAGCATTATGTTGAGCTGGCACCTATTACAGCTTACATTGTTATTTCTTTCATGTACTGACAAGTGAATAAATGTTTTTCTTTCTTCTTTTTTTTTTTTATGATTGACTGGATTCGCGTTTGACCACAATCTCACCTGATGGAAAGTGGCGATGTGGTCGGAGATGAAGCACGCGATCTCAGTAAATGCCTATTCACTCTACTTACTCTTGAAGATCCCAAGGTTGTAGGATTCAGGAAAGACTGACGCCGGAAGGGAGTTCCATGCCTTGACTGTTCGGATGATGAATGAAGAATCGAACTTCTTAGTGCGAATGTTCGGTATATTAACTATACTATACGGGTGAAATCCCTCCCCACGCCTAGCCAAGTTTCTTTCTTTCAATGCTTTTATAATAAAATATTTACAATATTTGTCACCAAAATTATATTCCTACTTCACAACAAACACACGAAGGAGACTTAAAAATTGATTGCCAGAACGTTGTTTCAATAATAGACTTATAAATGGTAATAGACCAGCCACTAACACTAATATAACATTACTTACATACCTGTATTTCATTCTTTAAGTTTGATTTTTAAGGTCGCTAATAATGCTTATGTTAATTGCTGTTTTTTTGTAATATGTAATATAAATTGTAATAAAATTGTAAATATGAAAACTATTTAAAAGATGTGCTGTTACATGTATTGTTCTATATTTTAAGTATCGCTCATTGTCTGCAATAAAAACTTTCAATTGGTTTTTTCTTCCGAGGGTTGCTGGAAGAAATCTCTTACAGAGATAAGCTCGCCTTTTGTGTATTGTAATTTCTGTCCTATGTTTGTTCAATGTATGTTTGTATACTTATATGCAATAAAGTGTTAAATAAATAAATAAATTTCACCCTGTTTAAGTGACTATATTTTTCTATGGAAATGGGGTACGATATTTAATTCTTTTGTTCGGTCTGCTAATATTTATATGTCTATGGCATCAACCCGTTCACCTTCAGAACTTTCCCAAGATCAACATTTTGGAGAAGCAATCGAAAGTTTGAGATAGGCAGATTAAAGGCTTCGTTTCGTGGAACTTGATTAAGTAACTCTTGAAAGTTTCCGGATCGATTCCTTTTTTTAAGTCTGGCCTAGTGAAACCTTTTGTTAATTTTGTTTGCTTAAGTTTAAGCTTTAAAGTAGGTAAGTATTAAAAGTCTGATAGGGGTTTAAAATTAAGCAAATGTTTTAAGAGAAATTCTGCTGTATTGTGTTAAGAAACGTTTTGAAATAAGTAATGCCAGATTTAAAGTCGACGTGCAAATATTGAATTAGGGTAAGAAAGGGAACGATGGTTAAGACTCAGCTTATGTTTTTTTTTTTTAAATTACCGCAATAAAATTTATGATAAACTATATCGCAAGATGTCATGCTACCACTGCTGACTTTTTTTTATACGCAACCGGTTAGCACTGGATCTCAATCACACCTGATGTTAAGTGAAGATGAGGTGGTAGCGTACTGACCCGGAAACCCCATCTTATTTGGGGGACTGGCTATCTTATCTCTGACAACCGGAACCCAACAATGCTATTAACGTTGCTGTTTGGCGGCAGATTTAGATAAGATGGTGGTAGCTAGCCAGCCGGACATTTAATATGCCCTACCACCAACCAAACCGAGTACTAAATATGTACTTCGCTTGGGATCGAGCCCGCAACCTCCGAATCGTAAACCCAATGTTGTTTACATTGAGCCACGGAGGTGGTGATGGTGGACTTGAATATTTGTTTTGTAGTAGAATAAATAAGAATAAATAAATTAATAATAATTAAAAAATGTACTCAAATCGAACCGTATATCACTGGGATACATCGGAACCAAGAGGACACACATACACAACGCCGTAAAACACATAACACCGCTCGTGTAACATGAGGTCGTCGGGGGTTTAAAATGAGCTATCTAACATTTTATGGAAGTAGTTTAAAAGAGTTGGCTCTAAAACAAAATGATTGTCATAATCCTGTTCACTCCTTAGGCTGCATTTCCACCAAAGTGACAAACACAACGAGAAAAATCGACCAATAAAATTTCCGCATCGCTTGCAGCGTGGGAAATTCAGACGATATTATTGGTTGATTCGTTCCGCTCTTCACGAGCGAGCATGACGTATGCGATGTCTTAAACTTCACGTCACTCAAATGTTGGATAATACAAAACAAAAAGTACGTTACGTTAGGAAATAAAGTTTCCCTTTTATAGAAAAACTCGTGAAAAGTGGCACATTAATCATCCCCGGCTGGCAACACTTTCAGAGAACTGGGGTAATTTGTTGGGGACCACTCGTTGGGGTAACGAGCCTCTTTGGTGTATGTCTCGACGTGACAGCGTGATACTTAGTGGATTCTCCTAGACTCATAAGGCTGGTATCGACTCGGTTTATGAAAGATAATGCACATACATAGTATATAGTCTGTAGAAAAAAATGGACACAAATTTTAACTGCGTTTAGTATCGGGAATAATAAACATGTTTAGATATTCTGTTAAACAGCAGTAATTTTTTCCCATATAAAATAAATAAGCAGGCAATGTACTACAGGCAATGTACTACAGACAATGCAATTAACTCATGGCCCTGCGTTGTTACATGTGAAAAATTTAAGAAGTTCTTGCATGATCGTTCAGCAGCAATTCGTTCGTCATTCGTTTGAAATAAAAGTATTTAGCATTCAATATAGTAAGTTATTTACATCGAACTTAGAAAAAAAAAAGAAAATATAAAAATAACATAATATTTACATAATTACAAAAAATGTATAGCGTCTAGCTCTCCCACCTGGGGCATTGTCCCCAACACACTGGCTGCATTGCCCCGCTGAATTGCTAGGCTTAATCTTTGAGCGAAAAAAGAGCCCGCCCTTATATCACCTGATGCCTACCTTATCAGACACCGCCTTTACGAATTTTTTGGTGTTTGAAGACCAGGGGCCCAGAGTCTCGAAGGCAAGTGCCGCAAACTCATAATTAGAAGATAGAAATGCGTATTTGCGGCACTTTACTATCTGGGCGAGATCGGCTGCAGCACCAGCCTTGCGGGCAGAGCTCTGCACGTAAGACGGGGCCAAGATGTCAACACATGTGGCATCCCATACCAGAGAGCGACCGAGTCGCCAAGGCACCAGAGTGCAACCGTCAGGTCTCTTGCCATCCACACATGACATTCCCGAAGGTTCCAGGGTTACCGACCGACGAATAATTTGTCATATTTGGCGTACGATTTGTAAAGTTATTTTCTGACAAAGAAATATAGATAAAATCCTATCCATTCATTATTGAATAATATATTAGTTCGTCACAACTACAAATAACAAATTTAATGAAATATATTAAGATATTATAATACTTCTAAACGTTTTTTGTAAACAGTACACAAGGACACGCAAGAGTTTCTATTCAGAAGAGGTTATATTCCGGCCAGTGGCGCGCTCATTGGATATTTTTTTTTTTTAGTTTTATTTTCTCCTCTAGGAGAAGGCAAAGGGATCTAGCCCATAACAGCCATGTCTTATTTCTCTTATTTCTTCAGTTTGTAAGTCAGTCTCAGTCAAAACAAGTAATTCGTCGTATACTTGGCGTATACAGAGTCTAGTCACGGTCAAGTCATTCTTCAGTAAAGTGGCAGAATGCTTTAAAAAAGATTTTGGCGGCTTCTTGTGGGAACCCGAAAGCTCCGTTACGCACTTTAATTTACACTTCCCTTCACTTGTACACCATCACTAACGTTTGCTGCACAATATTCTGCCATTATTAAGCTTCAAAAGTCAGAATGCACAAATTATAAGACTTATAAAGAAAATTGCTACTTCACTCGCCGAGTTCCCGCCAAAAAGCCCCGCTCATTGGATAAATTAGGATTTCTAAATACAAAATAAATAAATTAAAATTGCTCTGACCTGTACTCGAGAAGCCTAAAAGTTAATTATAAATAATAAGTCCCATAGCTTTGATGCGGGTTATTTTCCAGAATTCACCAAAAAAAAAATAATTAACCGTTATAATGTGAAATTCTCGAAAATAACCGTAATTTAGGCTATTTATGTATAGCTTTTATGCTTTTCGAGTGCAGATCAGAGCGATATTTTTATTTAATCTGTATTTAAAAATAAATGTTAATTTATTCAATGTGGGCGCCACTGGCCGCAATAAACCGTCTAAAATGTTATGACGTACGAAATATAACGACACGCTGTCAAATCACGTAGTGCTCCAATGAGAAGTATATAAAACTATATCCGGTATATAGTTTGTATTTTTTTATTTTTTTTTTTACATGAGAGGGCGGCAAACGAGCATGCGGGTCATGATGGAAAGCAATCACCGCCGCCCATGGACACCCGCAACACCAAAAGGGTCACAGATGCGTTGCCGGCCTTTGAGGAAGGTGTAGGCTCGTTTTTAGTGAGTTTTTTTACGGTAAGGAAAAAAATAGTCATATTTGGTAAGTGAAATAGAAGGTTTGGCATGATTAGTTTTTTTTTTTTTTATGCATAACGGGTTGGTACTTGACCTCAATCACACCTGATGTTAAGTGAAGATGAGGTCGAAGGTGGAGGCGTACTGACCCGGAAACCCCAACACATTTGGGGGACTGGCTATCTTATCTCTGACAACCGGAACACGACAATGCTATTAACATTGCTGCTTGGCGGCAGATTTAGATAAGATGGTGGTAGCTAGCCAGGCGGACATTTAAAATGCCCTACCACCAACCAAACCGAGTACTTAAACATGTACCCCGCTGGGAATCGAACCCGCGACCTCCGAATCGTAAACCCAATGTTGTTTACATTGAGCCACGGAGGCGGTTTAGTTTTTCTGTTTTCAATAACGCCCGCTTCGACTGGCGTGATTTGCAGGGTTATTATCTTTTCTTTTTTTATGCACGACGGGTTCGCACTTGACCTCAATCACACCTGATGTTAAGTGAAGATGAGGTCGAAGATGGAAGCGTACTGACCCGGAAACCCCAACACATTTGGGGGACTGGCTATCTTATCTCTGACAACCGGAACACAACAATGCTATTAACATTGCTGCTTGGCGGCAGATAGCTAGCCAGGCGGACATTTAAGATGCCCTACCACCAACCAAACCGAGTACTTAAACATATACCCCGCTGGGGATCGTACCCGCGACCTCCGAATCGTAAACCTAATGTTGTTTACATTGAGCCACGGAGGCGGTCTTATCATTCGATACTTATTTGGAATTCATATTTTCCCCCTAGTTTTCTTTATTTAATTTAATGATGTAATTATATGGAATAGGCAACTCAACTCAACTCAAACTCAAAGCATTTTATTTCAACGTAAGATACATGATATCATTTGTTGAATGTCAATTTAAATCTATTGGAAATAAAAATAGGGCTAAGCATTTTTCGGTCAGTCAGTATGTCCAAGCTACCACCGCTTCGGAAAGGGAAATCATCTGTGGGAAAAGAAGCGGCGCAAGAAACCCACAGGATCATTTTCTTTTCTTTTCTTTTCTTTTCTTTTCTTTTCTTTTCTTTTTATATATAAAAAGTATACAACTAATACAATTTTATAATTTTTGGGAGCTGGGCGAAGTATACCAAGCGTTTTTGTCATTTAGGTAGTCACTAATTTTGTAATAACCTTTTTTTGTTAATGTTGTTTTGACATGGTTTTTAAATTGTTTTTCATTTAGATTAATGATATTCTCAGGTATAAGGTTATAAAAGCGTATACAGTGTCCCATAAATGATGTATTAACTTTGCTCAGTCTGAACATAGGGGTGGCTAATTTGTCCTTATGTCTCAAATTTAAGTTAAGCTTATCGATATTTTTTGGGAATGCAGAAATATTTTTTCGTACGTACATAATATTCTCGTAAATAAATTGTGAAGGAACAGTTAAAATATTAATTTCTTTGAACCTGTCCCGAAGAGAGTCATATCGACGCAGATTATATATTGCGCGGACTGCCCTCTTTTGCAAAATAAAAATATTTTCAGTATCAGCTGCTCGTCCCCAAAGCAAAATACCATGCTACAAATGCAACCGTTAAATGACAAAATTAACAGTCGTTTTGATAAAAAAAAAACTACCAATACCAATTATTATTATTGCTTAGTTTGTCTCACTATTAATTTTTTACCTCTAGATTGTATAATGATTATTATATTGTAACGAGGTGTACAACCTCTTCTAAATTCTGTCTTCTTTTCGGTAATCTCTTTGGCGTTTTCTTTTTTGGAACATTATTCAAAATTCTGAATTCTAAATTATTTTCAAAAACTAGGCAGTCTTGACGCAGCTTGCGATCTAGACGATTCTTCCATTCTTTCTTTATTTCTTTAAATTATTATAACAGTACTGAGTTTCACAAGTGCCTATACCTTCTTCCTGTCCTTCACCTTCTTCACCGTTCATCAGTGGCTGCAGTCCTGGTAGGGGCCTGAATCCACGACCCTGAACCCCATCCTCGTCTACAGCGCCCAATACCTTCATCTTCCTACAGCAGCTGAGCGCTCGCAGTACCGCGACAATATAATACTGACTTTCCACCTAATTATTTTTTAAGAGAATTGAATTAACCGCCTCCGTGGCTCAATGTAAACAACACTGAGTTTACGATTCGGAGGTCGCGGGTTCGATCCCCAGCGGGGTACATGTTTAAGTACTCGGTTTGGTTGGTGGTAGGGCATATTAAAATGTCCGCCTGGCTAGCTACCACCATCTTATCTAAATCTGCCGCCAAGCAGCAATGTTAATAGCATTGTTGTGTTCCGGTTCAAAATCAAAATCAAAATCAAAAATGTTTTTATTTCGTAAGTTATAAGAATAACATTTGAAATCGTCATGACATACAGTTATCGCTCATTCACTAGGCAGTCTCCCCAGAGAAGAACGAGCAAGAAACTCCAGGGTTGCTCTTTTTAAATAAGTCAATACAAATACAATTTGAGATACCTAATTGTAAAATTTATGATTCGACAAAGAAAATAAGAATAAAATATACTGGATAATGGCGAGCGGTTCATGTCCACGCATTCTTATCATCCAGATAGTCAGAAATTTTATAATAGCCTTTGGCACATAGTTTTCGTTTAATGGTTGTTTTAAATTTATTTAAAGGCAAATTTTGAATGTCTACCGGAACCTTATTGTAAAAGCGTATACATTGTCCCTTGAATGACTTAGTGACTTTGTGTAAGCGACTGCTATGGACAGCAAGTTTATTTTTATATCTTGTATTAACATTGTGTATTTCACAATTTTTCCTAAACAAATACAGATTCTTTCTTACGTACATTAAGTTTTCGTAAATATATTGCGATGCCAAAGTTAATATATTGATTTCTTGAAATTTATTCCTCAGAGATACTCGGGAGCCTAACTTGTAGATCGCACGAACCGCTCGCTTCTGCAGAACAAAAATACAATTTATGTCCGCGGCATTTCCCCATAACAGAATGCCATAAGCCATTATGCTATGGAAATAGCTGAAGTATACCAGCCTCGCGGTGTCCACGTCGGTTAAATAGCGGATTTTTTTAATAGCGAACACTGCAGAACTGAGACGTTTCGACAACCTTTCGATATGTGGACCCCATTGTAGTCCTTTATCTAACATAATGCCTAGAAATAGAGTAGTGTCCACAAGCTCCAACTCCTCGTTTTTTATTAAAATAGTACTAGCTACCTGTTTGACATTAGGTAGTGAAAATTTTATGCATTTGGTTTTTTTTTCATTAAGAAGTAGGTTATTTGACGTAAACCATTCAACCACCTTAGAGATAGCACTATTCACGTCGTCAAGAGTTTTCTGTCGTCTCCTAACTTTGAAGAGCAAGGAGGTGTCATCAGCAAATATTGTTATCTCATGGTTTCCGTTTATACAATTGGGTAGATCATTAATATATACAAGAAATAAGAATGGCCCGAGAATTGAGCCCTGTGGAACACCTATGCAAACTGGAGACCCTGACGACCTCTTACCATTGACATCAACCCTTTGAACTCGATTACACAAGTACGATTCCAAAAGGTTGAGGGCACGGCCTATAATGCCATAGTAGCGTAATTTCCTGACCAGACTATCATGATGAACGCAGTCAAAGGCCTTGGATAGATCACAGAAAATACCTATCGCATCCTGCGAATCTGCCCATGCTTCAAATATATATTCAATAAGCGCAACACCGGCATCGGTTGTTGAGCGACCCCGTGTGAATCCAAATTGTTTTGAAGTCATTAAATTATTAGTATTGAAGTAAGACAACAATTGATTTAAAATTAGTTTTTCGAAAACTTTACTAAAAGTTGGTAGAATTGAAATGGGTCTAAAATTAGTGGGGTCTGATGTACTACCAGCTTTGAATAATGGAATTACTTTACTTTGTTTCATCAAGTCAGGAAATACACCACTGTCTACACATTTATTAAAGATGCAAGCTAAGTGTGGTGCAATGCAATCAATGATGGAATTAACTATTTTAACAGAAAGACCATAGAGATCAGTGGTTTTTTTCATTTCCAGTGATTTATACGCTTTCATGATGTCATTTGGACTAACATGTCTAAATATTTTCAGTTGCACATTCGGGACATCGCTATTCATTCTGAGTAAAGATTCGGCTACGGTGGGAGATGACTTAAGTGACTTCGTGGTTGTTATTGGAATATCTGTGAAAAACTTTTCAAATGCTTCTGCAACCTCCAAGTCTGTATTAAGGATGCAATCGTTAATTTTTAGTTCCATATTTGAATCGCGGGCCTTAACTTTTCCAGTTTCGCTGTTTATAACTGTCCATGTGGTTTTCACAATGTTTGTACTATTTTTAATTTTGGATTTTATAAAATTTGTCTTTGCTAAGGTGCAAACACGTTTAAATAATTTGGAATATTTTCTTACATAATCAGCAAAAGCTGGACTAGTGTTATATGTCCTTTCATGATAAAGATCATATAACTTCAGGCGACTTTTATGGATTCCCACAGTCGCCCAATCAGTAAATACTAAACCACTATTTATTCTTATAACTTTTTCTTTGAAAATATTTTTGCACTCATTTTCTACCAAAGTGAATAATGAATTATATAATTCATTCGGACTCTCATACATATCATTTGTCAAGTCATACAATTTTGCCATAACATTATGTCTAAATTGCTTGAGCCGACCATCATTTACAGGAACACACATAATATTTCTTTCCAAAGACTTGCTAAGGGGTATGTTAATCGAGACTAATTGACCACAGTGGTCTGATGTTAACTTATTTATAATAGATTTATCACTCAGATCGAAGTTTGCAAAAACATTATCAATACAGGTCGATGAAGTTGGTGTTATTCGAGTTGGCACAGAGAAATTATGAACAAGATTATAACTTAAAAATATAGTTTTAAGTCTATTACTGAGACTGCTCACTTCTAATAAATTTACATTAAAATCGCCACAAACTACAATAAATTTATTATTGTTACTAATTTTACCTAATGCTTCGTCCATAATTTCCTCGAATAAGTCATAAGATGAACTGGGGGGTCTGTATACGCTCATTACAATAAGCCGCTCAAGCTCTACACAGGCCAACTCAGTAGTTCGCTCAACAGAGAGATTCACTATATCCGAGCGTTCCCGGTGTTTTAATTTATTATTGGTAATAATTAAGGAACCGCCCCGTACCGCTTTATCCCTACTGAACGAACTTGAAACCTGATGATTTGTAAAGCTAAACATGAACTGACCCTTTTTTAACCAATGTTCTGTAATACATAATATATCAATATTGTGACAGTTCATGAATAGCTCAATCTCCAGCTCTTTGCCCAAAATGCCCTGAATATTTTGATGTACTAGGTTTAATTTGTTACTCTTACATTTAGATGAGGGCTCAAATTTTTTACATGAAGGTTGATTTTTATTTAATTTTAACAAATTGCCAGAGTTACCCTCTGTTGTCTTATATATTAATTTAAATAACTTGGAATCGATTCCAAGGATTGTTCAATGTCAGTTGACTGCTCAATAGAAACAGTTGTCGTGTTTGCCAAGGATTTGGAAGAATTAATTATATAATATGATAGCAACTCAGCTATTTGTCGCTTAAAATATCTAGACAGATAGTAATTATCTTTAGTCAAAGTATAACAGTTCTTAATAAATTTATTTGTATCTATTATATGAAATTTATTGTCATGACATGACATGTTATGCAATAGCATATTTAAATTATGTCTAGTAATATTTTCATTCTCTGTCAGACTTTGGCTGAAAGGCAGCGCAAATAAAATAATTTTGTCAACATTGGTCAAAATGTTCAATTTTGAAAATAATTGAACAATCTTTTTCCTGCTGGCATTTCCCCTTCTACCGATGAATACAACAAGAGTTGTGTTTTTCTTAAAATTGTAAGATAGTATTTTTTCTAAAATGTCAATATAGGTGGCTCCGGGCAGACAATAATTAATTATTGCCTGACCCAGATTACGGGTAAGTTGTAAACCCATACTCTTACCAATTTCATCACTGAACATCACTATATCATGCACATCATTAGAGACCGACGACTGCGAGAAGGAACCAGAGTGAGCAGCAACACAGGGCGCTTGCAGCATTGGCAAGGATGGGGTGATTTCATGCACAGGTGGCATGGATGAGACACAATGCAATGAGGCTTGGTCACAATTACACTGGTAATTGTTGGTCAATGATTCAAACCTTTCAGTATTGAACTTTGATAATTGTAAAAGCTCATCCATTCCCGCCGTGAGCTCCCCTAACTCCTTGCAGGATGTGTTATATTTTAAAGTAATTTGTTCAAGAGAATTCTGTAAGATAAGGATCTCCTCCTGCAAGTTCCGTGTGTCACGCTCATAAGTTTTTCTATTATTATCCAAGTTCTCATTACATAAACAAATCTGTTTTATGAGGTCACACCTCTCTTTTTGTAATTTAATATATTTCGGAAATACAGTGTTTCTTTTTAAAAGTTTAGTAGTACGCCTAATAAATTTATTTATTTTTACATATTTTTTTATTTTATTCTTACTAAGAACAATGTTCTCTGATGTTTCTTTTATATAATTTCGACAAGTCGGTTTAACAGTCACAATAGATAACGAGTTTGTAGTCGTAGTTGTAGTTGTTGTAGGTTGTCAGAGATAAGATAGCCAGTCCCCCAAATGTGTTGGGGTTTCCGGGTTAGTACGCTTCCACCTTCGACCTCATCTTCACTTAACATCAGGTGTGATTGAGGTCAAGTACGAACCCGTCGTGCATAAAAAAAAAAAAAATGAAAATGAGAATCTGTAATTGGCATGACTTTGGCTTGTAAATTTTGTGTAATATTTTTTATAATGATGCTGTTGATTCTGTATTACCATTAAAAAAAAAACCTTCCAATTCTCTTACCTAATATGCGCAATTTTTTTCCTTACGTTAAAAAAACTCATCCAGTATAGGCCTGTATAAGATTATATGAGCCAAAATAGTGTCCAACTAAAGACTTACCTTCTGTGTGTTGACCTCCCGCGTAGAAATGCCCATTTTCTCGTGATGCCTCAGCTGCACAGGGTATATGATCTGATAATAGTGAGCACCAATGTTCCGGACCAGCTCTTGGTTTTGTCTGTACTCGCGTAGCAGCCGCTCCACCTCGCCTGGGGACAAACGGGACCTTGTTAATATTTTTACAAGTCATGTGGAAGTCTTTGGTCTCTGCCTGTACGGAAACAGTGACATATTGGAATTTAAGAATTCTATTTAAACAATTATGTCAGACTTAGGTGAAATGGTGGTGGCTAGCCAGACGGACTTTTTTTTTTTGAAGATCAAAACATAACCCTTTTCTAAACGCTTTCTAATCCGTCAAAGTCTAAATGCAGTTGCAGAAAATGAAAATATGACCTTATATTTTGTAGCCTTACGAAAATCGTTCGCCCAGCTAATTGGTCGTGGCGTGCGTGTAAGCCAATCATGTGACTTTTTTTTATTTGACGCTTACACCAATCATCTAGTCCCAAACTAAGCCAAGCTTGTGCTATAATAATAAATCACTTATTTTCCAGACAATAAGGTCCATCTTTGTTAGTGCAGTCACCTATAACTATGTTAGTAAACAGTGGTAGACATTGAAAATTTAATATAACAATTATAAATTCAAATGTCAATTGAAAAATTAAAACATAAAGAAATCTAAATTATATTAATTTGAAATTATTTTGAAAATTGAATTATTATTATAGAAACTGTAGAATGTGTATGTCAAAATTATTATGTAAGTAAGATTCAACTATTGCGTGTGATCTGGGGCACTGGTGCATGCAACGACAACCAGTGCTTCATGAACCATGCAGCCTGCCACTACAATCAGGAGGCTGTTGCCGCTGGCCCGTGTCCGCCGCACCATGGATGTCGCTCTCTTACGCATAGTAGCGTCTATAGATCCTAGATAACATATATAATTTTTTATATAAACATCCAAGACTCGAAAATAAATGTTCGTATTAATAACACAAACATTTACCCCTAGCGGGATTTAAATCCGCAACCGTTAGTTTCGTAGGCAGGGTCATTATCCACCTACACGAATCGGTCGTTGGAGCATTGTAAATCTGTCCATTTCTCGATAAAATCCTTACATAATAAAATATGGAAGAAGCGCTCGGTAGGAAAATCAAAGATTAACGCCCCATATTTAATCCTGCCGTGTTTTATTTAAATTAAATAAAACTTAATCAGAGCTCAAACGGAAATCAGATTTGTTTAGAAGCAAATCGCGGGTCTAACAAATTAACATAATATATTCAATTTCTTACTTGCCAAGAGTTTATTCGAGCCAAAAATGAATGATGCCAGAAAGTAGATTCAAATTTTGGTCAAGGGATTTTCTTTGGGTGGCGAAAGTCACAACTCGACTAAATAAGTTTGCGGTTGGATAATTTTGTGAAGGAAAAATGCATTGTTGTATTAGAGAACGTGATACTTGACCCCCGATGATAAAGAACGAGTGTTATGTGTTTGAGACATTGGGTATAGGTATATCTCTGTATTTTAGGGCACTTAGTAGTAATCTGTGCTTTAGTTTAAATTATGTCAAACTTTATAATTGGCTTAATAAGTATGTAATTTAATTTTAATTTACCATTTCACCAACCAGAGACTTGGGGCTAGTTTTTTTTATTTTTTTATAATAAATTGTATAATTATTGTTTATAAATATTGTACAAATGTTATTTTAAGTAATATATAAGGATATGCTGTAAAGTTTGTTGAAAATAAATAAGTAAAATCAATAATGCATGGTCAGATTTGAGAGCAATTTTAACCGACTTCAATAAAGTGTTACCTCTGAACTTTCAACAGCCAAGATGGTGTTGGTTGAAATTTGGTGAGATGAGAATGTGCTGGAGAAGATCAAAGATGGCCACTAACACAATTTGTTACCTCAGAACTCGGTTATTTATAAATCGATTCGATAAATTTGTTTTTATTTACACATAGAAACTTTTTATTCAGTGCCACAATACATTGTACAGAACCATAAATATAATTATTATTATACAGGAAGAAATCTTAGAATAATGCACAATGTAATTGTAGCAGTGACAGGCTTGCTGCAAACGCTGAACGCGCTTACAACATTGATAATTCTGCCAGTGCCTCAAGTGGAAAGTGACGTTTAGCTTAAAACAGAACTTTGGAAGTAAAAAAATAATTAGTGGGATGGTAGCAGTATTGGTTATTTGTTAAATAATATGTACTAATATGTATTTCGTTTGAAAAGCGTACTGGGTTGAGTTAGTTATTAATATTATGTTGGTGATGCATGTATTTATAATATTAGTATAGGTAGTATTTTAGGCTAGTTTATCAGACGGGACATAGGACACGGTCAACTAAGTTTTTTTTTTTTTTTTTATATGAGAGGGCGGAAAACGAGCATGCGGGTCACCTGATGGAAAGCAATCACCGCCGCCCATGGGCACCCGTAAGTACGGAAATCGGTCTTCTGATTTGCAAAGATAAGCTTTTTATATTGGGCTTTGAAAGATGCTCTAGAGTAAGAGCCCGGAGTGGTGGTGGTAGATTATTCCAGCACTTAGTCGCCGCGTATCCAAAGCTTCCCTTGAAAGCTGCTGTCCTATGATAAGGGCAGTCAAGCGGAAATGCAACTTCTCTCACATGTCTCAGTCTACATTTAAGTTTATCATACAAGTAACTGGGATTGTTCGGATTATCCCAAACAGTAAAGTAGCAAGCATCAGTTCCTGTCACATTTTCATTTTAAGGAGATTTGCTTTATTTAATAAGACACTTCCAGGGTTGTCCCATGTTCATCATAATCCTGTTCTGTTTATGGGATCTGTCAGAAATTGAGGGAATAAATCACATATTTTAGGCATACATATATCGATATATTTACACCAACGAGGCAAGAATTTGGAGAAGTATCATTCGGTGAACTGGATGTGATGGAGAAGGTCAGAGATGGCCATCAACACAATTAGTTATCTCGGAACTACGTCATTTAGAAACAGATTTGGAATATTCTTTTTTACTTATGTTATGCTTCCAAGGTGCATGATCTCATGTTTACCAATATTTTCGTTATTTTTATGTTTAAATAACTTCATATACGAGGGACTATATCCCTGCAGTGGGATGTTTACGGGCTGATCATGATGAAGATGGAATGAATGAGCGTAAAGCTGAACGTGACGAGCCGATAAGCCGTCCACCCGCTTCCATTCATTATCACTACGTGGAAGGTGTGCTTATGTGCCATTAATCGGCCAAACCGATTAGGAGTCGAATGGCCGAAATTAGTCCGAAGAAGCAGCAATTTCCAATCTTCGCAGGGCACGTTAAACTGAACGTTCTGGTAATTTCAGGCAGTTTGGACCAGGTCGATGGTACAGAGCGTGAAAACTCTATCAGATGGCACTGGGTCTCCACAGACTATGGCCGATACCTTCTCCTGGTGACAGAAGACTATGCCACAGCAATAGAAACCTGCTACCGTTCGAAGACACTGTCACTACTACACCCTCGGCCGTCAATTAAACCAAGATCCCTCTTCTATTCTAATACAAAAACTCGAAAACTTAACCCTTAAGTCTACAAAAACGATCTTATCTGTAACAAAATTGCAATTGCACAGCTTAGCCGGGAGTTATATAACCGTCGTTCGGGACGTAAAGACCCCAGTTTTATGGCCATCTTAAAGGCAACAATGGGTTAGATTGAAACTCATTTAGGTCATAAGTGCCGTTCCACGTTGACGGTTAAATTAACATTTTAATACGAAAACAGTAGCCAGGGAAAGTGTCTCAAACATTTAAATATTCACTGAAAAATAATCTCTTCGAAGTATTAGGAATTTCCGTGTGAAGATCGGCCGCCTTTCTAGACATCGTCTTAAATGTCCTTTATTAATCTCCGACGAGAAACGTGTTATGTGCTTAAGGCTTTGCATACGTGCCCAGGTTTTGTCCGGACGAATCTCTGGTCCAATTTTTTTTTACAGGGTGAATTTGAATTCGTGTAATTCTCTTGATTATGAACAACTTTCCTCAAGGAACCATTGTCGAACTTGATCAAAAAATTTTCGAGTACGCATACAAAGTAAACCATTCTGATACCACTTTAAGTATGTAAGCCCAACAAAATCTTAACCGCCTCCGTGGCTCAATGTAAACAACATTGGGTGTACGATTTGGAGGTCGCGGGTTCGATCCCCAGCTAGGTACATGTTTGAGTACTCGGTTTGGTTGGTGGTAGGGCTTTTTGAATGTCCGCCTGGCTAGCTACCACCATCTTATCTAAATCTGCCGCCAAGCAGCAATGTTAATAGCATTGTTGTATTCCGGTTGTCAGAAATAAGAACTTACAGAAAAAAAAGAGGAAGGAACAATTAAATAGTGTGCTTGCCTTTTTTGTATAGGAAACTTAGTCGCAAATTTTTTTTTATATATTCATGAATTTGGAAAAGTAGATCCATAGCGATATAGATACATACCCTATTTAAATTTTATTCAAGAACGTAGAGTACCCATAGAGAGATCAGACCATCACGGATAATCACGACTTACATCTATAATCAACTGCCAAACAAGTTTCCAGGTATTTATATACGCAAAAGCAATATTGATTTCCGAATCAATAAACACATCACAACGTCAGTGAAAGAAATATTCGTTATTGGATTTCTGGGCAACTTATTAATTTAGCATCCGCCGAAGGGTTCCTTGGGTAATTAATTATTATTTTGATTGGCAGCTCGGAGATGGGTCCTTTCATCCTGCCTTGTCGATGGCGTCGGTATTGTGGAGCTAGAAAACTGTTGTAGGACTTAATAACTTGTAATAACTTTTGTGTTTACATAAGGAAGGCACTTTGAATGAATAAGAATTATATTATTCATTAATACAATACATAACAAATGGTAGCTATATACAATAAAGGGAATAAAGTAAGAATACAATTATTAGATCGCATATCCTACGCAGTGAACTGGAATGAAATCGATCTGACTGAGCATAATGTTGTGAGTAAGACACAACTCTTAATAATTCTGTCAGCTCCACACCAGGAGTAGTATATCAACCCATCTGGTATCCACAACACAAGCATATAGTTGCTTACTGTGGAACAAGGTGGCGCTGTGTGTATGTCTAAGGATATTTATTTATGAGAGTAGAAGTCTACAGCAAATTTTTAAAAGCATTTGCGCATTTGTTGACTCTAACTATTCTACATAAATAAAACGTGTTGCGATAAATTTATAGATTACATTATGACGTGTTATTTATTTGGTTCGTTGGTACGTTAGTAATATATTAATTCTGTGTTATTGGTCCACTTCGATACCATTAACAATGAAGTTACATAATAGATTCTAAACATCTCCTATGTTCCTTGAGTGTGTAGTTGGTAGCAACGGACAGTTTATAAAAAAAAAAGGTTTGTATATCGCAATTTGTTCAATAGAATCTTATTGATCATAAATATGTTTGTCGTCGGTTTGGTATAAAACGTTAGTCAGTTGCTGGCAATTAGAAATGTAAGAAAAAGCCTGGCAACACTGCCATTCAGATTATATATCCTATTTTCGTACCCAGCAAGACGGCCAGTTTGTATTTCAATATTTTATATTCTATTAAACATTGGATTTAAATTCCCTTAAAAATCAGAGTTGGATTTTTATTGTATATATTTTTTTTTTATATGAGAGGGCGGCAAACGAGCATGCGGGTCACCTGATGGAAAGCAATCACCGCCGCCCATGGACACCCGCAACACCAAAAGGGTCACAGATGCGTTGCCGGCCTATAATATATATATATAACATAATTTATACTCAGTTCGATTGATTTATGAGTAGAGCATTGCGGCAAAGAATGCTTATATATTTGACGACAGTTTTGACACTGAGATGAAATGCGCGGTCCTCTTCAGAAACGTTATTCATCATTACCAAATAGCTATTCAATATAAGTATGCCTGTTTCAGATATTGGCACGGTACTTGTACTTTGTATAATAGAATTTGATATCTATTTAGGACTCCATTAGTCAGTATTGTACAGGCCTTTATGACAAACAGAGATCGTTATGCCACTTTGGGTATGACATGTCTTGTGAACAGTGACAGTTGAAATATAATCGAGTTCAAAAATGCATGATTTGGATTTTATCAATCCTTTTTGTATTTAAAATAAGTAACAATTTCTAATCTTATTTAATACATTTGCAAAAATTGAAGGGTAATCGCTTGAGGACATGTTGGGGGGATGAAAAGAATGTTACTAAGACTTTTAAAGCATACTGTCAGACATTCTACACGAACAGTCTGTCGGCTAACTTTACACAAAAAGTGTACAATGCTCTAGGTATCCAATATAATATCATGTTTAGGGCTCTGTTCCGCCTCCCTCGCTATTGTAGCGCATCTGGAATGTTTGCCGATGCCAGCGTGGATGATTTCCATGCTTCAATGCGCAAAAACAGTGCGTCAACGGTACGGAGAGTGCGCGGGAGCTCTAATAGAGTGTTAGGGATCGTGGGAGACAGATTGGACTCTCTTCTGGTCGGCAGGTTCGTCGAACTTCATGTTCTGAGGTCTCGATGAACTTGCGGGCAGAGGATGAGTCAAGTCTCAGATAATTTATGTCAAATTAATTAACTTTGTAAAATTAGGTACCTACACCTATGGACTGTATTTGTCTGAAATAAAATATTTTTATTTTTTATTTTATTTTATTAAGAGAGTGATGAATATGGATGTCGATGGTTGGATGGATGGTGTGAAGTGTGATATGAACGAAAAAGGTGTGAATGATGAGGTAACGGGTGATAGAGGAAGCTGGATACTGTGTCGACCCCAAATAAATTGGGACCAGGTAAAGAAGATAATGATTGCTTTGAGTACACTATTCGTCCGCGTAGACAGTCATTATTCAACACTATGTATACACATTGAAAAAATACATACTGACAGACGGAATGAGAATTATGTTAAAACGTTATCACTCTCTTAGTAACATGCCGCAACATAACAGGCAAAAGGCCGGCAACGCATCTGTGACCCTTTTGGTGTCCATGGGCGGCGGTGATTGCTTTCCATCAGGTGACCCGCATGCTCGTTTGCCGCCCTCTCATATAAAAAAAAAAAAAAAAAAATGCGTTTCATCCCTCCCCAAACCTATCCATACCAAGCCAAATGGCTTTCATTCAACTTTTCTTTTTTTTTTTGTAGACTGGACTCGCTGATACTCCTTAGGACTTTTTCAGCTTAACCGGGCGGTGGGGCGAGCGCGATAGTACGAGCGCACAGGACGAAAGTAGGTAGTTGCAACCGACGCCTAAGGGTGCCCAGGCAGGGCTCGAACCTCGGCTTAGGGCGTTGCATGGGGGAATTTAGAGACTTGATTACCATCGCTTCGTAATGTGTATAGTCAGAGAGAAGAAACGACGCAAGAAACTCTCTGACACACAATTTTGAATTTGGAAAAAAGCTAATTGTAGTGTGCTATACATAGGTATGTTTAGTGATAAAATAGTGAAAGGCCTAGACGACCTAGTCGTACTAAAAAATCGCGGTGACTCTAGGGTGTGACCAAGACGCGAATCTATACACGCCGGCGAGTATAGAGTGTCGTTTGTTGTATGAACATGTTTACGGTGAGTGAACACCTATAGTGGCGTTCGCGTTAAAATTCGAGATTGAAGCGATCAATCTCGAGTGGTTGATGGCGACAGCTAGCCGTTCTTCAAATTTTCAACTTTTCTGTCACGTGTGCCACTTTTAAACTCCCTTTTACATACTCATTCCTTACTTTATCCATCCTCGTCAGTCCACTCATTCATCTCAACATTCTCATCTCTGCTGCATGCAATTTTCTTTCATCCGTCTTCTTCATGGCCCAACGCTCCGACCCATACATAACGACAGGTCTTATTACGGATTTATAAAATCCGTAATACGACATTGAAACCTTCAAGAAACGAGCCTACACCGTCCTCAAAGGCCGGCAACGTATCTGTGACCCTTTTGGTGTTGCGGGTGTCCATGGGCGGCCGTGATTGCTTTCCATCAGGTGACCCGCAAGCTCGTTTGCCGCCCTCTCATATAAAAAAAAATACGGTTTTTTTTTATGCCCGACAGGTTCATACTTGACCTCAATCACACCTGATGTTAAGTGAAGATGAGGTCGAAGGTGGAAGCGTAAAATATGAACAGAGCTCTTTTCATGTGCTTCCCATAATCATTTCTTAGATTAGCTGAAACTTTTATAAAGCGGTTACTTTTAAATATTAACGCTACCTATACTTAACTTAATGTTATCCGATAATACACACAAAGTTTAGCTAAATTTGGATTTGCCGTTCCCGAAAAAAAATTAAAAATGTTTGTATGGAGAAATCAGTCTTAATGAAATTCTTCATACAAAACGCCAATTTCATAGGTAAGGATAGGTCCTTTTGGCCTGTTTTAAAAGCATAGACTTAGGTATATATTAGGATATATACCTAAGCCTATGCTTTTAAACAGTTTTTTTTGGTGAATTTCGATGAAATCAAAGTCTTTCGCGGGTTTTCTATTTTTTTTAAATATTTTAGATTAAACCCGTCGGTAGGTTTAGCCGTGTTGACACCATTATTGTTTAGTAAATGAAAGCTTTTGGATTATCTGCATGATAAACTTTCTCATGTTTTTTTTATATTTTTAATCAAAAGTTATTGATGAAATTAAATCTTTGAACACTAAATGAAGTATATAACTAAATAACCCCAAGAACGCCTACTGAATTCGATAGAAAAAATTCCCAGGGAAAGGTGAAGGTTCATTTAAAACTTAAACGAAGTTGAATTCTGGCTAAATACTCCGGGGATCGCATCGGAATATTCAAACAAATTATCGTATAACAGTATCGTTAAAGTACTTTAAATTAATTTTAAATTAAATTGGTCAAAGCCTTCTTTGCTGTTTCTTTACAAGTGGTTTGGTACGGTCGGAATGTTTTTTATTATAATATACCAGCTTTCCGCCCGCGGAAATTCGTTTATCTCTTCTTCTTCTCACTTTATCCGAATAAAAGTCATCCTATGTCTTAATCCAGGGTATATTCTACCTGTGTACCAAATTTCATCCAAATCCGTTCACTCGTTTAGCCGTGATTGAGCCACAAACAAACAAATAAAAAAACAAAACAAACATCAACATTTTCGAATATATAATACAGCTTTTCGTACATCCGTAACCGCCTCCGTGGCGTAATGTAAACAATATTGGGTTTACGATTCGGAGGTCGCGAGTTCGATCCCCAGCGGGGTACATGTTTAAGTGTTGGTGGTAGGGCATTTTAAATGTCCGCGTGGCTAGCTACCAACGTTTTATTTAATCTGCCGCCAAGCAACAATGTTAATAGAATTGTTGTGTTCCGGTTGTCAGTGATTAGATAGCCAGTCCTCCAAATGTGTTGGGGTTTCCGGGTCAATACCGACCTCATCTTCACTTAACATCAGGTGTGATTGAGGTAAGTACCAACACGTTGTGAATAAAAAAAAGCCTGATGATAGGCCTCCACGGAATGAGAGTCATACTATCGGGGCTCTTCTCAAGCTTTTCGGCTCTAGAATTGCTGTTGACTGTGGAAGGGCCGTCCGGATGATATCATTCAATGAAGCGTGTCGGGAATGGTGTCTGGTACTGCGGGAATAGGATAGGTCGCGGTGGCCTTAATAACCGACTTCTGCATAATGTATCTGTACATACAACTAACAAAATTGACCCACAATACAAAGTGGTTGGCTGTACTGCACTAAAAGATCATTTCAAATTATGCATAGACATGCAATTGGAGTTTTGAATTTTAAATTTTCAAATAACAACGCAGCAAAACGATTTAACGAGGCGACTTGGCACACGTAGCCACCTTTTAATCGATCTCTCGTTACCGACTGAATCTGCATCGATAACGGGCAGACAAATGAATTTGAAATTTAAAATCGGACCTAGGCTTTTTAAATTGAGGCTGAATATTTATTTAAATGGTTGAAATTTCCAATTTTTTTTTGTGCATGTAACTTCCCTTCCATCTTCGGACCACTAGGCGTGGGGAGGGATTCCACCCGTATATAGTTAATATACCGAACATTCGCACTAAGAAGTTCGATTCTTCATTCATCATCCGAATAGCCAAGGCATGGAACTCCCTTCCGGCGTCAGTCTTTGCTGAATCCTACAACCTTGGGATCTTCAAGAGCAGAGTGATTAGGCATTTACTGGGATCGCATGCTTCATCTTCGACCACATCGTCACTTTCCATCAGGTGAGATTGTGGTGAAACTCGAATCCAGTCAATCATAAAAAAAATAATTTAATAGGTACAGAGTAAACAAAAAAACCGCTCTGACCTTGCTCGACAAGCCTTAAATTATAAATAATAGCTAATATCTAAATTTTCACAAGACATTGCATTTTTTATTTTTTTTTTATATGAGAGGGCGGCAAACGAGCATGCGGGTCACCTGATGGAAAGCAATCACCGCCGCCCATGGACACCCGCAACACCAAAAGGGTCACAGATGCGTTGCCGGCCTTTGAGGAAGGTGATAAAGGCAAGACGCCATTAATAACCTTAAATCTTGGTCCCTGGGCAAAACCAATAGTCCTATGAGAGATCACTAGACTCTCTAACAAAAACTAGCACTATTTCTAAAATAGGGAGCCTTACATCGAAAAACTGTTTAAGTAAGTTAACCTCTAATATTTATGACCGACCTGTTTTTTATGCACAACGGGTTAGCACTTGACCTCAATCACACCTGATGTTCCCCCATCCTATCTGGGGCACTGTTAACATATTGCTGTTTGGCGGCAGATTGAGAAGGTGGTAGCTAGCCAAGCGGACATTTAAAATGCCCTACCACCAACCAAACCGAGTACTAAACATGTACCCCGCTGGGGATCAAACCCGCGACCTCCTAATCGTAAACCCTGTTGTTAAAAATGTTGTTTACATTGAGCCACGCAGGCGGTTATTATTAAATCGATTACATGGCCTTAATAAAACAATGCTCCAAAAAACCGTTTGAATAGTTTGTGGGAGCTCGAGTCTTACAAAAGAGCTATGTTTATCATTATCATATCCACAACGATCGGTCCTGCGATGCCCGTTACCAGCAGCTTCCCGCAATCGTTACCGCATTGTCGTTTCGTCTTACGATGCGTGGTCGCCACTCGAAAACCTACGCTATGTTACCGTACAATTTGGACGTCGTCGTGTGCATGAAATAAGCATTTATAGGTAGGTACAGACGTTACAGGTTACATAACAAGAATTTACAATTTACACGGCAATTTACAAGAATAAAAGTAAAGTATTGTTCGGTAGGTACTCATTTAACTAACATATGAAAATTCCGGTCAGCTGATGTTAAAAGCATTCAAGAGTTCGCCGACCTCCGTAATCTTCTTCTAGTTACGGTTCAATCTGAGGTCAAAAGGGGAGCCAATCGAGGTGTTCACTCTGCAAAAGAAATGCATAAGAATTTTGATGAATATTAAACAAACGGAAACGTGTAGACCGCATTTTCGCAAACTTAAAATTCTGACACTAGCATCCATATATATCCTTGAAATATGTAAGTTTGTAAAAAAACACCGAAATATGTTTCCCGCACCAAGAGATCACTACCTGAGTTCCCTAAACCTACGACAAAGGAATCAAATAGCTCTACCCTCTTCAAATATGAAAATATACAATTCAGGCCCTTATGTAATGTGTTTAAAAATTTATAACAAGATTCCAAAACCAATACGAGACAATGAGAAATTTATCACATTTAAAAATCAACTGACGAAATACCTACTTGACAACTGTTTCCACACGCTGCAAGAGTTCTTCGAAAGCAAGTAAAACTGACTATTAGATTAAGTAATAATAATAATATAAATAGTTTTAATGACATGTTATATTATGTACGCTCAGTGCCCTCATAAATTTGCTGTGCCCTAACAGGGCGACTAAGTTATAAGCACCATTTATAATAAGACCATTGTATACACTTAGTTTTGCAAATAAATAATTGAATTGAATTGAATTGATCAAAAGATTTTAAAATGGGGGTCAAAGGGTGTAGTTAATTGGGATAGTCGCGGAGCCATGGAGGCTGTATTTACTTTGATTTCAAGAAGATCACAGAAAATAATCAAAACAGAGATATAAACAACAATAACAAGTCATCACAGACGAACCTAGTTTGAGGGAAACAATCAGGGCGTGAGCGAGTCCACGTTTCAGAGCGCTGTAGGCATCACCGCAACAGTCATTGTGCCAGCGTTACTGGGGCGTGCGTGCAAAACTGGGGCTTGCATTTGCATTGAGAAAATGGAAGGGTTATTTTGAGAAAAATAACTAGTTACCACACAATTAAACAGCCAAAGACATAGTAAAACGACATGTATGCGGTTCCGTTTTTTCGAGACTTCATTCGCACTCACACAAATGCTCACGTTTTAATTCACTCCTCTCGGAGAAGGCAAAGGGATCTAAGCCCATACAGCAATGTCGTATTTCTCTTATTTCTTCAGTTTAGTGAAATCAGTCTCAGTCAAAATGAGTCAGTCGTCGTATACTTGGCGTATACAGAGTCTAGTCACGAAAGTTTCATTACGCACTTTTTACATTAAATTTACGGTTTTGAAAAAAAAAAACTGTACCAGCACAGTTTCCGTGCCTATTGAAAATGAATAATATGGTTTAAAATTACTCAATCACTAGCCATTGTACAGGTTATTTGCTTGAGCGTTCCTTTGGAATAAAAACTTTATCAACGCAAACTCGAGACAATAACCATAGTTGTGAAATAAAACTTCCTTCTCAACGTGTTTGTTAGTTGTAAAGTTTGTTTGAAATCAAATTTAGAATTCAACTGATTTTGACAGTTTGACGTGAGGAAATTTCATTATAAATTTGGCTTTTTGGCGGGATCTCGGCGAGTGAAGTTGCATGTTTTCTTTATGGTTCTTATTATTTGTGCATTCTGACTTTTGAAGCTTAATAATGGCAGAATATTGTGCAGCAAACGTTAGCGATGGCGTACAAGTGAAGGGAAGTGTAAATTAAAGGGCGTAACGAAGCTTTCGGGTTCCCACAAGAAGCCGCCAAAATCTTTTGTAATGCATTCTGCCACTTTACTGAAGAATGACTTGACCGTGACTAGACTCTGTATACGCCAAGTATACGACGAATTACTTGTTTTGACTGAGACTGACTTACAAACTGAAGAAATAAAAGAAATAAGACATGGCTATTATGGGCTAGATCCCTTTGCCTTCTCCTACATGAGAGAAGAAAACGAAAAAAAAAAAATAGAATTCGACTGATTTTGACAGATTGACGTGAGGAAATTTCATTATAAATTTATTTTTCAGAATACTCGGTCGTGTTCTGTGAATAGTTAAAATACGTCAGAAATAAGCCATAGTCGAGATAGTGGGGGGATGTATTTCTCCAGTCCCGAGTTTATGAGTCCTTAGAGTTTAAAATGGTTGTATTTTTCCAAATTCATGAATATATAAGAAAAATTTTGCGACTAAATTTCCTATACAAAAAAGGTAAGCACACTATTTAATTGTTCCTTCCTCTTTTTACCCGACTGCCCGAGGAAGGAGGGTAATGTTGTTTGAGTGTATATATCTATGTCCGTTCCTTTGGTACATCCTGTACCCTAAACGGCTTGACTGATTTCGAAGTGCATGATGTCGTTATTTTTTTATTTTTTTTTATATGAGAGGGCGGCAAACGAGCATGCGGGTCACCTGATGGAAAGCAATCACCGCCGCCCATGGACACCCGCAACACCAAAAGGGTCACAGATGCGTTGCCGGCCTTTGAGGAAGGTGTAGGCGTTAGATTCGCCTTAGTACCCAAAGTGTCATAGGATACATTTTATGGAAGAAAATTCAACATGGCGTCCGCAAAATACAAAATATGTTGTCGGGTGTTATTCTCCTAGAAAAGACAATTCTAAATCTAATTACCCAGTACACAAACAGTATCTAAGCTATATCGCTTTAGTTTATGCTCGAAACCATACAGTTTAAACATAAAGTTAAGGATTAACCTAATGTTTCGGGTAGTGTTACCTAAAAACTATTTACTTATCGATAGTTGCATAACTACGTAGGGAATTTTATCGATAAAATTGCCTACTATGACTTTTACATATATTCATAACGTTACAACCTTAATCCCAAATGAGGTGGTCAGGGTTAAACCAAAAATAAGCATTTGGGTGTTCCAAGTTTAATGCTTGAACAACATTCACGGTTCACATTTCCAAATATACAGAAATGCACGTGACAGGGGGTGAGCCCATCGCCGTTGAAACGTACAAATCTATTTTTGGAATTGATTGATTGAATGTCTTTGTTGTCTTTGGTTACACTCTAGGGAGGGGACGGGTTGGTTCCTCTTTTATACGTGCTAAAACCAAAGTACTTAGAGCGCGCGGCCCCGAGTAAGTAGAACATCTTCCATGCTAGCTAGAAAGGTTTAGCGCGAGACGTTAAGTTCCGGTTGTCAGAGATAAGTTAGCCAGTCCCCCAAATGTGTTGGGCTTTCAGGGCCAGTACGCTTCCAACTTCGACCTTATCTTCACTTAACATCAGGTGTGATTGAAGTCAAGTACCAAAACGTGACGGATAAAAAAAAAACAATTATTTGTATTTTATTCCTAGCAGTCTTGGTTCATCATCAGCAACCTTACACGTCCCCTGTTGAATCTCGGTTTCGGTCTTGGTCATAATCCACCACGTGAGCCCAGTGCGATTTGTATCAGATTAGTGGCCCTGACAATCAGTGTTTTTAAGAGTCAATTGGAAACAACCGGGACCGAGTATTTAACGCACGAAACACGGTAACACTCGTATTAGAATGCCATATTATTGTCACCGATCCTGACCACACCATTGCTTAACTTCGCTAATCGAAAATGTATAGCGTTGTGATATATGAGTGTTTAGTTAATAGAGCTTAAGTTATATATGTCTAAATATTTCATTTTAATATTTTCATCGATAACCTGTCATTATATTGGTTCCTGCATCACTATTCCAGGAAGCTGTTTACGGCACTTGTTTGTACTACACTCAGCCGGGGGTATAATCCTAACATTTGTGTTGCCTTGCAGATTAGGAACTTTAACGATCTGATGCGGAACTTTCAAATTTGGTACGGTTACCCGTTTGATCTAATATTTGATTTTGATATTTAAACTGGAACGACTTTTGGATAGAGCCGTGTGTTTTGAGGATTTAGGTACTATATACTTTTGCTAGTGATTGCGGAGTCTCCTACCCATGGCGGCATCGGCTCTCGATTTACAGATAATGTTTTCCTGGTGTCCTAGGTTACGCATAAAATTTGGTATTACATAAGAAAAATACAATTACGAAATAATAAGTTATTCTTAAATCTTTGCAACTGGTTAAAATATTTGTTCACATTTCGAGGAAAGCATTGCAAAAATATGACTTAAGTTTTGAATTTTGATACATTGATAGTATAGTCTGATAGCTTCTTCATTTTGTTACACTTGTAGGACAGTTTTCTAGGGTATAGGCAGTGCCTTTCTGCCTGTATGAAGGGTCACAATTGGGTGTATATATGTAGATTTAAATGTTACCTCCTGTAGCCCTAAAAGTATTAACTGATTTTGAAGTGCAGGTGTCGTTAGATTCATCTTGATCCCGAGTGTCATGAAAAATCTAACATGGTTGCCGCGAAATACAAAATATGCAGTCGTTTTTTTGGTTCGGTAAATTTTGGTTTACTAAAACTTTTAACATCTTAATTCATTATTACTACAACAACTGATGTCACATTCCAATAGATAAACATATAAACGGCAAAACTACGAAACGTCCTAATTTCTACGAAACGATTTGATAAGGATCGCGTTGATAAAGTCGGTCTAAACTGTATTACGTGTTAAAACAAGTACCTTCACAGTTCTACTTTCCATCACTGTTTCGTTAATTAAGCAATTCATCAAAACCCACGTCGGCATAACAAAAAACCATTGTTAAGTTCCGAGACGTGAAACATAGCTGGTATAACTTGAGCTTCCCAAATCCCCCCTAAATGAAGATAAACTGGAGGTATAAAGGTGAAATCTATGTTGCGTTACAGGTCATTTTAATTTGGTACATACTCGCCACAACGTACGCGAATTTGCTGGCATGATATATGCGTTATTGGCTAGGGTTTGCCATCTGTAAAGTTAATTACGTTGGGTACTTGTTTTTACTAAACATGGGAGGATTTGTTGGGTAGACCGGTTGGGGTACGCAAATTTTTTGGAAGGTCCTTACCATTGACAAATGATATTAACTATTACTACGTATAGAAGCGACTCTAATCTCCCCAAGCTAGTTCACGTCAACACGTTTAAAGGGTAATGGTAAGAAGTACGCATTCTTCGATTTTCAGCTCGCTCACAGGCACTTTATGAACACGTATGGTACTGCAGGTAATGAAGAAGTGCCCTGGGACTAACCAACCACCCTCTATGGCGCCATCTATGATCTTGGTTATTTTTGAGAAATATTGGTAATACTCAATCGAAATATGAAAATATCTTGACTTACTAGAAATATTTATTCCATATCCTTAGGTAGTAGGTCTCCATTGTGTAGCATGCTTACACACACAAAACGATTTGGCGTTCAGACCCCGACGGAAAAATAGACCCAATGGCAGAGTACAGAAACCACACAATCGACAGAATTCTGAATTTGGCAACCCTAAAATGTATATTATTAAAATTTAAACGGAATAAACTTTACCAAATCGTTATATTCATTTCAATATTTCTACTCAATCAGCTTACGGGAATTGAAAATTAAATATTTGCAACGTAATTTAAAATATAAAAGCCCGCAATAAAAACCAATAAAATTGACAAATTGCTCACCAAATTGAGAGCCCAATCGGAACAGATTATTAAACGTTACGTTATATTTGCCAATAAACAACGTTAATTACTATGCAAATAGGACAAGTATCAGGAATCTCATTTTAAAAGCCATTCTAACCCCTCATTACATATTCTCGTGTACAAATTTCTAACTCGTTATCGGCAAGTGATTTATTGTTATAATACGAAACGTGGGGAGGGTTGCATTAATTACATCGGGTAACCGCAGAGACGATGTCACGGAAGTGACAATGGTGTGATTACATCAAATATCGGATATAATTTTGGTAAGTGACGAAAAAATCAGCGGACAAATTATCCGTAATTTCGAAAAAAGAATTATCATTTTCAATTTCATTTACAGTTTTATGTATATTACACTATACTCACATTATATGCTCAAAACATACACACTACACGCGTGCACAATCCCAACTAATATTAAGACGTCCACAGCTGAACATAGGCCTCCTCCATTGATTTCCAGAGCGACCTATTGAAAGCAGCCTGTATCCAGCGATTTCCCGCGACCTTCACCAGGTCGTGTGTCTACCTTGGGGGTGGTGATAGGTTCTGGGATTCATAGTACCCCTGCCCTATCGTTACCGTGGCCAAAGCCAGAAACTCTTGTTCCTATTAATGCCGCAATTACACGGGGCACACTAAAAGTTTTGCACTTCTAGCTAATCGGAACTATTTGAATTTCGAATGTTATATTTTTTGAAACGACTTGCAACCTTCTTAGTAATAAAAAAATATTGGCGTGAAATCATTTGTCAATTGTTTTTTATCACACATAAAAGTTCTAGGTACGCAACGAAAATGTAATTAAGTCGAAAAGATTTCAGAGCGATGATTTTTTTGTGATTTTAAAAGTTCTATCTCTCCGCAAGACTGTGCCGCTCGTTTTCAAAATTCAGAAGATTTAGAGCAAAGCAAATGGAATATTGGAATACCACTAGTGGCCACCCATCCAAGGAATAACTGCATCAGATATTGCATAACTAAGGCACTTGAAAACGAATAGCGACTACGCCACGATTGTGTATTTATTTGCATAGTGTAAAATTAAAACGCAAAATCCAATTTGTTTGGCAAATTTCCCCTCGACAATGAATCGTCGGAATTTGCGGCGTGTCAGTGCTGAATTTTTGTCTTTAACACCACAAAGGTTGTCGCGTGAATAGGCACTTTATTTTGAGGGATACTCCAAAATAGTTGCGTTAAAATTTTCGAGTGTGTGTGAAACGAGTTTTAAAATTTATCGTTATGTACGCTGCCAAGTTTAGAGGTAATGATTATGTTAATAGAATGTTTTGGGGGTAATTTGTTTTTGGGCACGGCCTGGGTAACGAGCCAAGAGTTTCCAGTGGAAAATTATTACTTGGACACTTGTAATCTACCACAGATAAGATATTATAACACATTACTGCCACTTGAATTCGCTAATCCGGTGGGTTATGTCAGTGACTTTCGTTCGCCTACGGTTTTCTTCATTTTCATAAGAACCTCATCATCATCAGCCCTAAATATCACTGCAGAGATATAGGCCTTCCCTCGTATAATGAGGAAGTATGGGCCATAAGTCCACCACGCTGGCACAATACGTGTTGGGAGACTTCACATGCCTTTGAATTTTCTCAAATTTCTCAGGCTGACCTGAGCAGGAAACCTGCATGTTTCGTCATGATGTTTTTCTTCACCGTTTAAGAGCAGTCGGTTAAAATGCACATAAATAATTAAATTACATTTAAAAACTCATTGGTACACGGCCTACCTGGGAATCGAACGCGGACCTCCCAAATTGGGAGACCGCGTCTTAACCGCTGAACCACCGACGCTCTTAAAAGCCTTATTCACCGAAAATTGAAATCGCAGTTTATCTAGATTTAGTCTCTCGAGGTTTTTTAATTAACAATTTTGTGTACATCCAAATCTATGGTTACCTATCACGAATGCGTTTTTTTTTCGAATTTTAATTGTTCGAAAACGTTTCCCATATTATTGTTTTCTATATGTTTCATTTCACCGAAAATTCATTTTACAGAAGTTCGAATGTACGATATTCAAATGTTATTTTTTTTAATTTACATATGTTTTAAAGTTCAACCGCATGTTTAGCCGAAGCATCTATTGCCAGATGTTTTGATTTTCAGAATATTATTAACCATATTATAGAAACACAACCTAACAACGAAGGTTAACCTTCTGAACCTAACCAACAGCTTCGCTCGCTCGCTACAGATAGGGGTTGTCTAGAAAAAGTAACTTCAACATAAAGTAATTCTAGTAATTTAAATTTTGGGAAGTAAAACATCTGTCAAACATGAAGAAGTAGTTCTGATAATCGATTAACCGTTTTTCTAGTATGTGAAACATATATAAAATGAGTTTGTGAGAAAAACACTTATATAAAATAATCACTCTGGCAATTGAAATTTCTTATTACCGTTTTCGAACAATTGAAATTCGAGCAAAAAAGTTTCGAAAGTATGATATGTTACCCAAATCTATAGATGACTCAATCACAATTTAGCTAAGTGTATAAAATAGGCACAAAATTAATAAAGATTGACATAATAGTTGCACAACGTTGCACGCTCCATTGCTAAGCCACCACGTACCGTATCAACACCGGCTCAAACTCATATAGAAGCATAACACAACAATAGGACGTAATCCGTATTCCCGGCGAAGCGTTCGCATGAGTAACAATACATAGTGCATTTATATGACGGCTCCCACTGCACCCCTATCACTAAATGCAGGGCCATGCATGCATAATTTACGCGTCATCAGCTGAGGGTTCTGTGTTATAAACGTCATGTTAGGGTGTTAGCGGCGACGAGAAAGCGTCAAAATTGTTAAAATAAACGACCTTACTAAGATTCTTTATGCTATTTGTTTTATGCAATACTTGACCTCAATCTCACCTGATGTTAGTGAAGATGAGGCCGCAGGTGTAAGCGTACTGACCCGGTAACCCCATATTATTTGGGGAACTGACTATCTTATCTATATATTATTATGCTATTAACATTGCTGTTTGGCGGCAGATTTCTAAATCTTATCTATAAGATGGTAGCCAGACGGACATTTAAAATGCCCTACCGCAAACCAAATCAAATACTAAACATTTACCCTGCTGGGGATCGAAAACGCGACCTCCGAATTATATACCCAATGTTGTTTACATTGAGCCACTGAGGCGGTTTAAATCGAAATCAAAAAAATATTTATTTCGCAGGATAAAAATTCTCACTTGAAAACGTCACCTTTTTAATCTTATTATTAAAGTTATTGACATTATTGCTCATTCACAAAGCTGATTCCCCAGAGAAGTACGAACAAAAACTCAAGGGTTGCTCTTTCAAATAAGTTTGGGTTACAATTATATTCTATTGTATAATTAGACTGAATATCGCCGAGCGGTCTATGTCCATGCTTGCTCATCATCCAGATAGTCAGAAATTTTATAATAGCCTTTAGTAAATAATGTCAGTTTTATGAAGGTTTTGAATTTATTTAAAGGTAAATTTTGAATGTCCACTGGAACATTATTATAAAAGCATGCACTGGAACAGTGCCCCTTAAATGACTTAGTGAATTTGTGTAAACGGCTGACATGAACAGCAAGTTTATTTTTATATCTGGTATTAACAATATGTATATCACTATTTTTCTTAAACGATTCTAGATTTTTTCTTACATACATTTAGTTTTCGTAAGCATATTGCGATGCTAATGCTTATATATTAATTTCTTTAAATTTATTCCTAAGAGACTCTGGGGCCCAGTTTGTAAATCGCACGAACCGCTCGTTTCTGCAGAACAAAAATACAATTTATGTCCGCGGCATTTCCCCACAACAGAATGCCGTAGGTCATTATGCTATGGAAATAACTTAAATAAATGACGTATTTTTAACAGCAGAAATAAAAAGGTAAAGGTACACAAAATAAGTCAACAAAGCCATTATAAGGTATTCGCAGATACATTCTGATTAGACTTATCAGTCAAAAAGAAATAAACTCTCCGGGATGGGGTCCCTAGGATTGTGCCGTGTTCAAGGCGTGGCCAAAGAAGTATTTTTTTTCTTAGATGGATGTATAGAATAGAAGAAGATAGTATATGCAAAGATATTTATTATTTATTTATTCTAAGAGATGGCGCTGCTTTATCTACTGAGGACAGCGCGTCGCGCGTCATGCGACCATATCCATAGCACATAATTGAATAATTTCATTTCATAAATTTTAAAGTGCTCTATCGTACACTGGCTGGATAGTCTTCTATCCAAATTGACTAAGCTCAAGAGTAAACAGTATCGTATCAAACCATGGTGTATCCATGCGTGTTATTGGAATGGTGATACCTGTGTTGCGGTCAAGAGCTAATGGATTGAGTCAGAGATAATACGTCACGTGACACTGTCTTGTATATAGCAATTTACGTGTACCTAGACATTGGTTAAGTAACTTTGTTCAAACATCCTTGGAAATTTGAGTATTGTTTTGACAACCTTGCTCGAGATAAATCGAAAACTTTTCATCTACATGCGCTGCTCGCAAAGTGTACAGAAATTATATTAATACTCTCAAAATTGATATCTGCCGTGTTAATTTAAAAATGGAACAATTCTTTTTACACTTGGCTACCACGAAGGTAAGTTAACGAGGGTGTTATTTAAATTTCGAACAAGCTTGCGAATAGAAAGCTGTTTGATAAAAAAACCAAGCTTTTTGGCGGGATCTCGGCGAGTGAAGTTGCATTTTTCATTATAATTTGTGCATTCTGACTTTTGAAGCTTAATAATGGCAGAATATTGTGCAGCAAAAGTTAGTGATGGTGTACAAGTGAAAGGGTAAATTAAAGTGCGCAACGAAGCTTTCGGGTACCCACAAGAAGCCGCCAAAATCTTTTGTTAAAACTTTTATTGTACAATTAACGTCTCTCGTTTATTGATACTTGCCGTATAAATAACAATTAAACGCCAGTCTTATACAGGCTGTTCACAAACTAGGAACAACAGCTATAAAACAGTCGGGTACCTGTCCCGCCAATAAATCTTGTTTCGGATGTTACACAGGGTGTTCCGAATTGGAAACTTAAGCGGTGATAGTATGTGTACATACTAGTATACGTAAAATAAGATATAAAGTACGGGTATTTGTTTATAAAAGTTTGTAGAAAAGCTTTGCAAAGGAAGTATTGTTCGTACACTATCTCTCAGACACACATTAATCATGGCGATAAAGTGATAAAATTACTTTAAGTAATATAAATAAATATTTTGCACATACACACATCGCCATCTTGTTCCACACTAAGCAACTAGGCTTGTGTTTCGGATACCAGATGGTTGATACTACACAAATACATTTTTTTTTGTAAATAAATACATATATAAATGAAAAACATCCATAACTCGGGTACACATGTCCGTATTCATCATACAAACATATACCTAGCGGGATTCGAACCCGCGACCTTTTGGTATAGCAGCAGAGTTTCTAACCACTACATCAAATAGGTCGTCTAAATATACAAAACATCTGTTAATAGCTAGGTACCTTCAAAACGGCTTAACCCATTTTCATCAAATATATCTAATAAACCTGTCGCCTCGTTTAGTCTTAAACATAAAAAAAACCGTAACTCAAATCGTACACGCTTTACTGAGATACATCTAGACGGACAGTCTAACGGACACCCGTTGTTGCTCGTCGAGTTTAAAAAAAAAAAAATTATTAACTTTTAAATTCTCTTCATTCTTTTTTGTTTTCAAATTGATATCCTTAGATTAATGATTGGTCTCCGCGCCGCTACGACTAGATACCGTCGGCGTATTCGAAAAATGCGGCAACAAATACTACGCCGTATTCGGCGTACCCGCGCCAGTCACCAAACAAACAAATTTCAAATTTTGGTTTAAGACTGAAGCAAAATGCCGGTTTGCGCAGTCAAACTATGTAATAACAATACTACAAAAAACAAGAAAGATACTGGCATCACATACCATCAGTAAGTACTGTATAAATCTACACACTACAATATTGAGTTGCCGCATTCAGGAACCTGTTTTTTCTTCATAGTGCGGTATCTAGTCGTAGCGGCGCGGAGACCAATCATTAATCTAAGTTGATATCTAAAATAACTTCGTTGTTTTTGAGGAACTACACATACGGGACTAGTATATTTCGGTGACTTATTCATGCATAAGTTTTTGGGATATAAATTACCATCATAGGTAAAAGCAGTCTTTGCGTATAAAGGCTAGTTTACACAGTCCGAGCTGCTGCCTTGCCAGTAGACAGCTACTCGGTTTGTCTACTCGTACGCCAGTAGCTCGGCTCGCCTTTGCTGTTTACACGACACCTAGCTACTGCCCAGTCCGAGTTGAGTCGCGATGTTCCACAAAACACGGGTTCCACTCACAACTGTTCGGCTGGCCAGTGCCACTGGCGAGCTGCTGCCGAACGCGTCCAAACGATGCGAGCGACGGCCGAGCCGCTGTCATGTGCGAGTTGCTGCCGGGTGAGAGGCGAGTGAAAACAAAAAATGTTGAAGTAACTCGGATGCGAGCTACTGACCAACTCGCACGTACGAGTTACTCGTAAGTTACGTCCAAACAACACTGCTGTCTGAGCAAACACATGCTCAACATAGGGCTCCGAGAAACAGGAATGTGCAGACTTTGCCTCCTCGCAGAGGAAACACCTGCACATCTGCTGTGTGAATGTGGCCCGCTAATGCGTAAACGTAATACCCACCTGGGCAGCCACTTATTACACCCGGATGAGATAAAAACCATCGGTGCCAGGAAAATTATCCAATTCCTCAAAGAGGCAAACCTAAGCAACGAACTGTAGGTTAGTGGCGATCACAATAGATCGGCAACGGTCGCAGTGATACAGGTCTCCGATGACCTGCAACAGCCACACACACATACAATACAATACGTCCAAACAGTGCGAGTTACTGCAGTGCAGCTACTCGGAAGGCTGACTCGTACGCTAGCTCGCACTGTGTAAACCAGCCATTAGAATGAGGATACCAGTAACACGCGACGTCAGAACGCTCACTTAAAATATAACTAGATTTTCGAAGGCGTCTTATAGTGAAGATTGTTCAAATAATGTTCTATGGAAAAAAAAAATCAAAAAAAAAAACTAATATAATAAATGCGAAAGTTTGGATGTTTGTTTGTTACTCAATCACGGCGAAGCGAGTGAACGGATGTGATTGAAATTTGGTATATATGTAGAACATACACTGGATTAAAACATAGGATACTTTTTATCCCGATAAAATGAATAATTCCCGCGGGATAAGCAAATTTCCGCGATATAGTTATTCAATGCAGGCGAACCTGTGAGCGGAAAGCTAGTACCGAAGTAATATACCGAATATTCGTATTAAGAAGTTCAATTTTTAATTCATAATGCGAACAGCCAAGGCACGGAACTCCCTTCCGGCGTCAGGCTTTCCCGAATCTTGCAACTTAGAGATCTTAAAGAGCAGGGATCTACTGAGATCGCGTGCTTCATCTTCGGCCACATCGTCACTTCCCATCAGGTGAGATTGTGGTCAAACGCGTATCCAGTTAAGTATAAAAAAATATATGGGGAAAACATTGTCTGTGGCACACTTTTCAACTACCACAGAAAACAAAGCTTCAGCAAGTTGTGTAATTTATTACGATAAAGAAAAATTGTTTATATTATTTATTGTATATAAATATAATATAGCACACCTTGTACTATAACAACACCTTTATGATAAGATGGTCTTATAAAACCAGCCTAAGTTAAACTTAAGTTAGCGCTTGTCACAGGCAAGGCACCTCAATTTTAAGTTTAAATAGAGAGAGTTAAGAACTGCTTGCCGGTAACTAGAGCTAGAAGGAAATTTTCACTTGCTTCTTGAACTTGTTGAAACAAGTCTAAAGGATTTGTTGGACGAGTGAGTGACCAAAGTGTATACGAGTTTTAAGCGCGACATTTAAGGTTTTAATACGAAAAATTACTGCGACAATTGACATTATAACAAGAATTATTATTGTATTATCTATTTTTTTAGGTTTATTTTTTTAGGCGCAACGGGTTAGCACTTGACCTCAATTACACCTGATGTTAAGTGAAGATGAAGCCGAAGGAAGCATACTACCCCGGAAACCCAAATATTTGGAGACCTGTCTATCTTATCTCTGACAAGCGGAGCACAACCATGCTATTAACATTGCTCCTTGGCGTTAAAGTAATCGGTTCGCGTGGAACATTTCATCAAAATCCGTTCAGTAAAAAATGTACCCCATATGTTAATACAGGTTCAAATCTATCTACCAACCAAATTTCATTCAAATCAGTCAAGTTGTTTATGAAGAGGTAACAAGAGAGAACAAGACATCCGAACAGCCAAGGCATGGAACTCCCTTCCGGCGTCTGTCTTTCATGAATCCAATAACCTTGGGATCTTCAAAAGCATAGGGAATAAGCATTTACTGGGATCGCGTGCTTCATCTTCGACCACATCGTCACTTTCCATCAGGTGAGATTGTGGTCAAATGGGAATCCAGTCTATCATAAAAAAAACTAACAATATAATCAAATCTTAAAAGTTAATTGAAACTTACTTATAAATTGTCAGTGTTGGGAGAAGATAAACTGCCGTGCGTGGGGATCGAGGTTTTTTTATTGGAGTGTTGTCCGAATGCAAGATGGCGAGAAACTGGCCGCGCGCCACTATATAATATATTTAGATTCGCGCCATCTATCGGATTTTCCTGGAACCCGTGAGAAATGTACACTTGAAGTGAATTGATTGATTAAAGGTGGTTTCACGGGCTCGCCGATAGATGGCGCCAGACTTCACAATTGTGCCGATAAGTCAAGCGAGGTTCTGTACTGAACAGCAGTGAAGCTTTGTATGTATATGTAATTCTGTTTACAATACTATAATTTATTACTATAATAATTCGGTATCTTGGAGTTGATCTGATAATGGAGCCGGGAGGTGGATGGTGAAACTCTTCAGTGGCTACTAGTAAACCCCACGAGTTTGGGCTCATATGAATCGTTTTAACTAGTCCAACATATTACTTGGTGTGGACGATCTGATGATGGAGCCAGGAGATGGATTTTTTTTAAGCACAACAGGTTGGTACTTGACCTCAATCACACCTGATGTTAAGTGAACATGATGTCGAAGGTGGAATCGTACTGACCCGGAAACCCCAACACATTTGGCGGACTGGCTATCTTATCTCTGACAACCGGAACATAACAATGCTATTAACATTGCTGCTTGGCGGCTGGTTTAGATAAGATGGTGGTAGCTTGCCAGGCGGACATTTAACATGCCCTATCACCAACCAAACCGAGTACTTAAATATGTACCCCGCTGGGGATCGAACCCGCGACCTCCGGATCGTAAACCCAATGTTGTTTACATTGAGCTACGGAGGTGGTTTAATGGATGGTGGATTTAATGAAGCGTATTTTGTAAGATTTTTAAACTATATATTATTATTACTTTACATAACAAATGTATTGTTATGTTCGTTATTCAACTAAACACACATACATAGTATAATCATTGACACAAATACCTCACAACTGCTCACAAAAGCAGCCCTTGTTTCGTTCTGAAAAGTGCTTGAGTCCACCCTCCAGTACATTGTACGTTTAGCTATTGTATATATACTTGCGGATGTATTAAAATAGCGAGCATATTACTTGGGGGAAATTATTATTGATAATATTTACTCTAGAAATATAAAAGAATTATATGTAGAGACTAGCTTCGACTGCGTGGAGTAACTTTATAGCGAGTTTATCCCATGGCAACTACTCACTTTATAGGGATAAAACATATCCTATGTCTTAATCCAGGGTATTTTCTACCTGTGTACCAAATTTTATCCAAATCCGTTCATCCGTTCCGCCGTGATTGAGCAACAAATAAACAAACAAACAAACAAACATACAAGCTTTCGCATTTATAATAATATTCATATTCACATTCACATTCATATTCATTTATTTCTTTGTGATACACAGGTACAATAATGATGGTAAGGACATAAAAATAGCTGGATCACTATGATCTACCAAATGGCATACAAAAAGAAAAGTAAACAATACAAGTCATAACATGCATGGATTGTTAGTTTTGTTATGTTGGTATCAAACAATTTACAACAATTACAATATGCCTGGAGATGCACTACACTCAACTTTTTACCTATGATGGATGTATTCATCACATAAACGAAATAAATTAATGAATAATTTGCTTGGCATAATACAATTAAATACAATTAAACTATAAGTGCATCTTGGGAATTTTGAAAAATCAATTCACTTACGTTCCAATTTCAAATGTTTACATTTTTTCTTTTACTGTGGCGTTTAACCGATTTTGATGAAATATTCTATGCGAACGAAGTACGTGCAATAGCTAGTTACTTTATAATATAATAGTTCCAGGTTCGGCACCTCACTTTCCACAGATATACGACTTCAAATATGTTAAAAATTGCCATTAAACATAATTATTTGAAGTCGTATTTGCTTTTCAGCCTACAAATCCCTTCAATTACCTCAGAATTGGTAACAGCGTAACTCCAAGTCGATTAGCAAGTGAATGCGTAGCAGCAATCAATAGTGGGTGATTTAGATGCTACGCCGTAGACCCGCTACGTGTCGTTGCCTGTAACTCACAACTCCATTTTGGAGAATATATATGGGAATCTGCGCAGAGTAATGCATTATGAGCGTAAATCGGTTTTATTTAAGGAGAGTAACTTCTGTAGTATAATGCCTATGTTCATTTGGTACCAGAACATTGTTTTTGAGAGAGTTTATACCACACAGCGTTCCATAGGAACTTTCAGGTCCAAATTATTCGAAATGACTATGGACCGATTTTTTTTATGCACGACGGGCTCGTACTTGACCTTAATCACACCTGATGTTAAGTGAAGGTAAGGTCGAAGGTGGAAGCGTACTGACCCGGAAACCCCAACACATTTGGGGGACTGGCTATCTTATCTCTGACAACCGGAACACAACAATGCTATTAACATTGCTGCTTGGCGGAAGATTTAGATAATATGGTGGCAGCTAGTGGGTTGTGTTGTCGATGCTTTATTAGAACTCTACAGGGTGGATCTTAGTTAGATATTTTCGTTAACTGGTGACGCTACTCTTGATTACGAACAACTTTCCCCAAGGAACCGAATTCGAATTCGATCCAGAAAATTTCGATTATACATAAGTAAACCATTCCGAAATCACTTTTAGTGTGGAAGTCCAACAATTTTCGGCAGAATTCGACTATGGTGCCCAGTGGAAAGTTGTTCGTACTAAGGAGAGGAGTCACCAGTAAGAAGCAAATACATTAATTAATTTCACCATTTAAACGACTGTATTTTCGTAGACTTTTCATTCGATCTTCAAAAGCACAGATTACCAAAACTTCTCATTTTGCCAACAAAATCTTTACGAATATTCGTATTTCCATTACCAAAATACTTCCCAACCCGTAATGCCTGTGCGATTACAAGAGGGCCGCAATGTAAAAAAAATACACTTCCTTTCATCTACCCACAATATAACTCGAACAATGTCATACAAAATAATTCGTGAGACTCCGAGCTCAGCGATGTGAAAGACCCAAGAGCCGTGAGAAGCAAGCATGCGTGGCGCTACTCGCCGACCTAGCTATGCTTTTTTATAACAAAGCTGTATACTATATTTATATATGCACATATACAAATTTTAGATCATGAAACGGCGGGGTACAGGGTCTATACTCGATTTTGGTCAGGAAATTTTAGGCTTCATAGCCAACAATGAACCTTTATAGTTTCGCCTCTGCTTATCGGAGACTTAGCTCAGACGCTCTTAGTACTAAAAAGCTGCAATTTGGCATGGGTATACACATTAATCAAGGCGATAAAGTGATAAAATGCAATCATGAAAAATATTTTTTTTTAGCGTGCGTCCCCTACACGAAAATTACTTTACGTAATATAAATAATTATAAATAAATATTTTGCACATACACGCAGCGCCATCTAGTTCCACACTAAGCTACTTGTCTATTATTATGAATACCAGATGGTTGATGAACTACACGAATACCTAAATTTTTTCTACATACGTATTACTTAGTTTGAATTGCCGCGTATTATTTGAGAAATGTTCTATACAATCCTTAGCCGCAACCATAGGTATTAATAAACATACGTATGTCTATTTTATACAATAAATAAATATCCTTAGACATATACACAGCGCCATCTAGTTCTTCATTAAGCAGCTACATATTAACTCAATTTAACCGATACACTTCTCGCCGCAAATTAAATTTCCATCCACATCACCTGGATGAGTGGAAGTATACCACCGTACGTTTCTCAAGAAACTTCTTACCACGTACGACCACCCTGTGGAACGGACTTCCGGCAGCGGTGTTCCCGAACGAGTACGACATTGGAACCTTCAAGAAACGAGCCTACACCTTCCTCAAAGGCCGGCAACGCATCTGTGACACTTTTGGTGTTGCGGGTGTCCATGGGCGGCGGGGATTACTTTCCATCAGGTGACCCGCATGCTCGTTTGCCGCTCTCTCATATAAAAAAAAAAAAAAATATTTTTCATCTGCATATGTATTTATTTACAAAAAGAAAATTATTTATGTAGTATATCAACCATATGGTATCCACAACACAAGCCTATAGTTCCTTAAAGTGGAACTAGATGGCGCTGTGTGTATGTTCAAGGATATTTATTTATTTATTATTATTATTAGACACATGTACGAGTATATTCGTCACTTTCACACATTGCACTCCTTCGATTCATAGGTACATTAAAAATTAATTACTTTACAATGACACACTACTTCCTTGCTAAATAACAAGCCCACAATATACACACCTACCTTGCTCATTATATCAATCCTCTCCCAGGTTGGGGCAAAAGAACAGCGTTCAGTTCGCTGAGCGTTATACTGAGTCATACTCGTTTTTGCTACTGTGGCACACAAAACTTATACGGTGTGTAGTTTCTTTTTAACCCCCGACGAAAAGCAACGGTGTTATGAGTTTGACAGCGTTGTCTGTGTGTATGTACAGTCTTTGTGCGGATGTATCTTAGCTCTTTCGCGGACACTGAATGCCTATAGACGTAATAACAATAAAATCTCTATTATGTCTGGTTCACTGTCCGTGAAAGTGTTAATAAGGCGTGGTCCGATTTGAGGGCACTTTTATATATATTTAAGACACAAGAGGACAGGTTCTTTGCTGCGTTTGATGGAAAACGGATTACCTGTTTCGGAGATATTATTAGTAGCTTTTAACATAGTTTGTTAAGTCTTCTATGTTAAGGCTGTTTTGTAAAGTTTAGTTTACTTTCTCTCTATCAAGATGTCATCACAAATATAAATACTATCGAGACGAATGAACGCTCGTGACAACAATATCTTGTCTTGCACCGCACGTCACCAAGCATGCGGCTATGCGGTTCAACAGACGTGTCTCTTGTAAGACGTGTCTTTGTTGAGACGTGTCTCGTCTGGTAATCGATTTCAAATCGAGAGCCAAAATAGAATCGAGATGTTGAATTACTCTTACATTTCTAGTGATGCCTTTATTAATAGCGTAAGCTTGTTAAGTTTACATAAAATGCCCCTGTAGTTTAGTATTTAATAGGTTTTTAATTTAATAGCATAATGGTTTTCCTTCGTTCCTTTAAGTCGAGGCAAGTATAATTTAGTATTTTTTTATTTTTGTAATTTAAAAGTATGATGGCAATTCCTTCCTTTCGAGTCGAGACAAGGGTAGTTTAGTATTTTAGTAGGTTTGTTATTTAAAAGTATGATGACAATTCCTTTCAAGTCGAATTATTTCAAATTTTATTTGGCCAAAACTTTACCACAATAACTGACTCTCTCTTGTGTTAAAGAGGTCGTCAAACTTGTAGGTAAGCTGTCAGGACACTCGGAGCAAGATAATAAATTAACCCGACAAACTTTGGCAATTGCACGTACATGACAATAAAATAATATATTCATTAAAAAACTATATTTAATTTATAACTAAATAGAATAGACAATTAAAAATGCAACATAAGTGATGTTTAGTGACAACAGGGGTTAAAGTTTTTATGTCGTATTCCAAAATATTTACATAAATATAAATAATTGTGGGACAATTAACATTACTACTACTTAAGAATTTATTATGTGGAATAAGCTGAACGCGACCGTGAAATGACATAAGATTTTATTCGATGATGGTTTTGAAAAAAAAAAGAAGCTACCCATGCCATTACCCATTATATACCCAATTTTTTTCCTCGCGGTAAAGAAACATAAAATTAACCCGACAAACTTTGGCAATTGCACGTACATGACAATAAAATAATATATTCATTAAAAAAACTTGTCTTAAAAATTTTGTTCCGAGTAAAAAAAAAATTAATGTAAGTGCAAATGAAAATACACATTAACAGACTTACTTCATTTCGATTATAAGCAAAAAAACTAGAAAGCGGCTAATAAAATGCTGCGTATGGAGTTCAGCTTTATACGGCTGTAAGATATAGACATTAACACAAAGGGATAGGGAAAGGTTAAATGCATTCGAGTTGTGGTACTGGTGACGAATGAATGGAATAAGCGATTCGCGAAGAGAAGAATACAAATGAAGAGGTGACCGAAGAGCAAAGATGGTCAAGAACATAATTGAGGAAGAGATTGAAGGAAAGCGAGGAAGAGGAAGGCCTAGGTAATTACTTTGACCAAGTGAAAGAAAAGGTGAATCTCGTGTCATACCAAGAGGTTAAATCGAGGGCGGAAAGCAGAGACATCGTAATTACTCGACCGACCAGAGCATATAGTTCTTCAAAGATTGAGGAAGAAAGATGGTGTATAAGGCCAATAGGTCAGTATTATTGCCATATGACTATTCCCGCTAACGTTATAAGAAGTGATAAAGACGGCTGTACGCCCCAACAATCACAACACGATCTTTTGAACGGAATCGATTGGAAAGTCATTAGCAGACAAGTCACGTCAGTAGAACGCGTGGCGGTGTCAAGTAACAATTTACATGCCACGCGCATACACGTGCAAATTGTACAAGACAATTGATTCTTACCCCATCTGTATTGAGATCGAGTTTCGTCATTATTGAGAAGTAAATTTTACAATATTTTTCAATATTTGTATCGTGGCGCGTTCGCTATTCAGTTTCGATTGACCACTAGTAGTGTGATGAGATGTTCAACCTCGACTTTTTGTCTTCTTTTCGATACTCTTTGGCTTTTTACTTTTTTCGAATTTGATTCTAAATTCGGAATTGAATATGTTTTCTAAAACAGAGGAGAGTCGTTTTTTGAAACTGCTATGGCGAGGTCAAAACCCCATGATAATTATGTCTTGTGTGGGTCTTATATTTCTTGATAATTTATTACATATTCTTGGAGTCATACCTATAATACTTTTACATAAACGATCAGTTTTACAGGGTGCTAAACGTAGGGAATCCCATCTGCGCAGACTACAATGGATCACCTCTATAAAATCTAACAAAATTAACCCGACAAACTTTGGCAATTGCACGTACATGACAATAAAATAATATATTCATTAAAAAAACTTGTCTTAAAAATTTTGTTCCGAGTAAAAAAAAAATTAATGTAAGTGCAAATGAAAATACACATTAACAGACTTACTTCATTTCGATTGTACCTTGTTTTATCAATGAGAACAAAACAGGCAACGTTCCATTGATATGGAAGACGCCAAAGAGGATGGCGGGTGGCGGGGTACAGGGCGCAACCAATCACAGCAAGTCGCAGCGGCGCCGCGCCCGGGTCAAGCGCCGGCGGCGAGCGGCTTGTGGTCGCCTTTCGGGCGTCTTCAAAGATAACCGCTGCACATGTTTGTGTGTTGTGGCAAAGTATTTAGAGCACGCGGCCAATAATGTCCAACTCACAAAATTTACATTTATAAATTTTATTTATTGAATAAAATCTGTTAACTTTAATGTTTTATTTTTTTCGTAATAGATAACATCGTATACATACACTCTGCAGCTTTTGTCGGGTTAATTTTGTTAGATTTTATAGAGGTGATCCATTGTAGTCTGCGCAGATGGGATTCCCTACGTTTAGCACCCTGTAAAACTGATCGTTTATGTAAAAGTATTATAGGTATGACTCCAAGAATATGTAATAAATTATCAAGAAATATAAGACCCACACAAGACATAATTATCATGGGGTTTTGACCTCGCCATAGCAGTTTCAAAAAACGACTCTCCTCTGTTTTAGAAAACATATTCAATTCCGAATTTAGAATCAAATTCGAAAAAAGTAAAAAGCCAAAGAGTATCGAAAAGAAGACAAAAAGTCGAGGTTGAACATCTCATCACACTACTAGTGGTCAATCGAAACTGAATAGCGAACGCGCCACGATACAAATATTGAAAAATATTGTAAAATTTACTTCTCAATAATGACGAAACTCGATCTCAATACAGATGGGGTAAGAATCAATTGTCTTGTACAATTTGCACGTGTATGCGCGTGGCATGTAAATTGTTACTTGACACCGCCACGCGTTCTACTGACGTGACTTGTCTGCTAATGACTTTCCAATCGATTCCGTTCAAAAGATCGTGTTGTGATTGTTGGGGCGTACAGCCGTCTTTATCACTTCTTATAACGTTAGCGGGAATAGTCATATGGCAATAATACTGACCTATTGGCCTTATACACCATCTTTCTTCCTCAATCTTTGAAGAACTATATGCTCTGGTCGGTCGAGTAATTACGATGTCTCTGCTTTCCGCCCTCGATTTAACCTCTTGGTATGACACGAGATTCACCTTTTCTTTCACTTGGTCAAAGTAATTACCTAGGCCTTCCTCTTCCTCGCTTTCCTTCAATCTCTTCCTCAATTATGTTCTTGACCATCTTTGCTCTTCGGTCACCTCTTCATTTGTATTCTTCTCTTCGCGAATCGCTTATTCCATTCATTCGTCACCAGTACCACAACTCGAATGCATTTAACCTTTCCCTATCCCTTTGTGTTAATGTCTATATCTTACAGCCGTATAAAGCTGAACTCCATACGCAGCATTTTATTAGCCGCTTTCTAGTTTTTTTGCTTATTTTAAATTAGCCCCATATCAAACCAAAATGTGATATTTTTAAACAGAATAAGTAGCGCTGAAGATGAGTCTACAAGAAGATTGCTAACACAAGAAAATAAAAGGAAATATCTTTTATTTAACACATAAGCATGTAACAGAGCAGTAGCAGTCCTGACTTAACTAGGGATAGGGATTTCAGAAGTCAGATTCATAATATCTTTTAAAAGCCCTAACATAACAATGCTACCAATAGTGCTGCTTGGTGGCCGATTTGGTCATGATGTTAGTAGCAGGGACATTTCAATTTATATCTTATAAAAAAGTTTATTTTACACTATTAAAATTTGACTAAGGTTTTGTAACAAACATACAAACAAAATACAGTCGAGTTTTGAACTTTCTCGTTTTTATAAGTGGATTTAAAAGAGGGCTTCTCAGTTTCCAAAACTATAGGCTACATTGTGTAAGAATAACACCAAGCAGAATTATTGTTGCGTCGAATATTTTTGTATGTGTTTCTGTAATATGCAAATAAACGCTTTATCTATCTATCTATCTATCTAATAGTATTTTCCAAGATTTCCTATTCTGAATCCACGTTCTTCCTCTAAAGCACATCACCGCTATGAACTGGTCTTTTAGGTAAGTCTTCGGCTTCTTTAAGGGTTCCACTCAAAGATTACCGTTGCATGATTGACCTCTCCTCGAGTGAATCAGGAAACCGACACAATTGAATTCCCGGAATCCTAATTCCTGTTCCCATTTTAAACAATGATGCCTCGTGTTTATTGTTCTGTTACAAAACGTAGTTTGTGTCGAAATTAAACGATAAATCCTGTTTGAAGACAATACTCGAATGTAATAATGAGACACGTTTGACAGGAAAATTGTACTGTATTAGTGTTGTTCCTGTTACATGTGTGCAACTCATGAGGTGAAGCGGGCAGCTCTCGTAGCATGACATCGTTTGTCGCGTGCGACGTAGGAGTGAGAGTGGGATAGTTGTATTTATCTTCAATAAGCAGGAGCAGGACAAGGACGTTCAACGTCGCGCAGTCCGAATTGTCGGCCAAGAGAGTCTCACTGACCGACAGGATCCTCTGGCGTTGCGAAGAGACGTCGCGTCCCTCTGCATTCTCTATCGCATATTTCATGGGGAGTGTTCTGAAGAACTGTTCGAGCTAATACCCGCTGCTCAATTTAACCGATACACTTCTCGCCGAAAGTTAAATTTCCATCCACATCACCTGGATGAGTGGAAGTCTACCACGGTACGTTTCTCAAGAAACTTCTTACCACGTACGACCACCCTGTGGAACGGACTTCTGGCAGCGGTATTCCCGAACGAGTACGACATTGGAACCTTGAAGAAACGAGCCTACACCTTCCTCAAAGGCCGGCAACGCATCTGTGACCCCTTTGGTGTTGCGGGTGTCCATGGGCGGCAGTGATTGCTTTCCATCAAGTTACCCGCATGCTCGTTTGCCGCCCTCTTATATATAAAAAAAATATTATATATATAATAAACGTTTATCGCGCCTGTCATGCTAGCACTCGCGACTCATGAGCAAGACGTGCAAAGACCCAATTTCCATGAACTTTCTTACCCTCTTCACAGCATAACGGCAGAGTCGCTTCTTGCCAAACCATACAATTCAAATGGAACAGAAAAGACAGATAAGAAAGAATGGTTGGTGGTAGGGCATTTTAAATGTCCGCATGGCTAGCTACCACCATCTTATCTAAATCTGCCGCCAAGCAGCAATGCTAATAGCATTGTTGTGTTCCGGTTGTCGAGATAAGATAGCCAGTTCCCCAAATGTGTTGGGGTTTCCGGGTCAGTACGCTTCCACCTTCGACCTCATGTTGTGTGTCATCAAGTGTGATTGAGGTCAAGTACAAACCCGTTGTGCATAAAAAAAAAATTAAGAATGCTTCGGTTGCCACCTGAACCCTTAACCAAGTTTTAAGTAAACTACGGAAGATCCCTTTAGGGTGAGTTTCCATAATAATCTGGCTATTTTTAATGTAAGCTGTTTCTGCTTTTGTGCCTGTCAACTGCGTGGTATTCGTTATGGTTGCTGAGCCGTGAACACCAGCAGTGGACGAGGATACTTGTGGGCACTAACTAATGCCTGCCAGTGCTCTACAGGCTCAAGGTCCTAAGTGGCTATTTGTCGGCGTCGACATCCAGGTATGCGCCTGGGAGACCTTCGAGGTAGATCTACCCTCCCCCGAAAACCACTCGTCCACCCTTGACCTCGTCGTCGTCTACGAGAGGACTCGAGGGCTACGTCCACTGCAGCTAATTTGGTGACCTTATCACTAAAAGTGACCTTTGGATATAAGGTAGGTTCTGCGGTATTAAATAGGGATGCAGATACAAACTACGTGAATAAATTTCATATATTTACATATACATACATAGATCAATAGACAAATATACCTACTTAAACATAACATCTATAAAATAGCAACAAAATACAAACGTAAATATACAGATGTACTAAATAAATATTTATTGATATATAAAATAATAATAATAAGCGACAACAGGATTGTGCTAAGGTATAGAGAGAAGGTAAGAAAAGATCACAGATTAAAGCACCTCTAATATAAGATAGATCACAGATTAAAGCACCAGGATGCTCTTTGATGGCGACTTTGAAAGCATTCAAAGTTTGAGCTCGTCTGATGGACTCGGGTAGGGAGTACCAGAGACGAATGGCTTGAAGGGTAAATGATTGGCTATAGAATTTTGAGGGGTTCGGTGGAACGTAAAGATATAAGTTGGATAGCACGAGGGGAATGCAAATGTTAAAAACGCTGGTCACCTATGAATGGAACCTTATATCATCTCTATTTGTTTGCCGCCGTGTATTGGAATGTCTCATCGTGGAAGCTGCGCGCATGTAAACGACCTCATTCGACCCGTGCTCGATTCGCTACGCACTCGATTTGCAAAACCGTGTGCTTTGATATCATAGAAAATAGGGATAGAAAATTGACTTAAAGAAAGGGTACAAAATTGTTGTTGGTTATGAATAAATATGAGATTTTTATTTTTCGGCATTACGGTATTGTGTAGCTGTTTTGCTAAAAGAAACAATAATAATAAGTAATAAAAGGTATTTATTCATCACAAATAAGAAAACACAAGCATACATAGAATAATAGAATATAATCTAATAAAAGAAATAAAGGAGTCCGGTGCTGGTCACTGTGGAGAATAGACGTGTACGCGCAATTATATTCATATAAACCAGTAAATTAGACCTCAGCCTTATGGCCGTTTGTGCGTGATCCCGGTGTCTACGTCGCTGGTCGCCTCACACCCGAGCGCCCAGCATAGCAAGACCCCAACCTTATGGACTATACCCCGAACGGCCAGTGTCTCGCACGATTGGTGACATGCAATGCCTACTATTTGTAATAATTGTATAACGGTACCTTTCTTGTCGCGCAAGTAACTTTGGACTGTACGGTGGAGTGGCTGGCGGGTTTAAAGTGAACCGTAAGGCGAGTGGGTGAGCCGGCGGCGAGCAAAAACAGCACTACCTTCGCGTGCCACAACTTCTGCGCCGCTGCGGTTTGTGGTCCCGCTGTTATCGAGATCGACGGAAATTTGTGAGAGTAGCCCGGTGATATCTGCATATTATACTCTTTGGACTCTCACGGCTCTGTTCTACATTCCCGTTTGAAAATGCCAAGAGTTGGCCATTCGCCGCCTTCCACGACTCCCTCCAGGTCCTCGACCCAATTAGGACCTATCTCGAAAGGCGACGGTAAAAACGCCCCTCCACATGGCTCTCTCATAAGCCCAAACAGCTCGCTTGGTAAAGGAAGTAAAAATGTGAATCTGACGAGAGGTGCTACGCAGAATGTCAACGATTCTTTAGATAGAACAGAACTATATGATTTAGTGTTGGAGATTCGTGAAATGAGAATACAACTACAGTCTCTCACAGAGAAATCGATGGAGATCGAGTTGCTCCGCTTGGATGTGCTAAACTTGCAAACAAAGCTAGTTTCAGCAACAGATTCCATTTTAAAAACAGTTGAAGGCTTTGAATGTCGAATTAAAACACTTGAAAGTCATGAAAGAGAAAATATAGCACTACGCGCCACCGTGTCGCAGTTGCAAGAACAGGTCAACAGACAGAATCAATTTGGGTTGAGAAATGAGGTGGAAGTCATCGGTATGGCAGAACTTCCAAACGAAAACCCTATACATCTAGCTATGACGCTTGCGAATAAAATAGGTGTTGAACTAAAGGAAGAGGATTTGGACTATGTATCGCGAGTAGGTCCTGCGAGGAATCCCAGAGGGGAAAAAGTGGATCAGCTACCTCGACCGATTGTGTTACGATTCACTAGGAAACTCAAGCGAGATCAGTTTTTAAAAGAGGCCAAATTAAGACGTACTTTAAACAGCAAAGAAGTTACTGGTTCGGGTCCCGAAGGAAGATTATTCGTCAATGAACGGCTTTCTACTGATATCCGACGTTTATTTCGCATCTCAAGGTCAAAGGCTAAAGAATGCGGTTTCAAGTTCTGCTGGGCCCGAAATGGAGCCGTTTATATCAGAAAAGGAGAAGGGCGTGATGGAAACCCTGCAATACTTATTAAATCTGAAGATCACCTCAACACTATTTTGTATACATCGGTGTAGATTAATTTACATGTTACTCATTATTTCTATATTAGTGTTTTCAAGTTCTTCGGATGCCTCATTACCATTTCCGATAAGTTGTTGTATTTTTGTTATAGGTTACTTTATCTCACCTTGCACACCTCCACATTTTACACTCAACACCATACCTCTGTTAAAACAACATCATATGTTATGTATTTGTTCATCAATCATTGTAAATCTTTACCACCCAAACATATATCATCCTGAGCCCAGTGCACCCGAACTGCGATTGGCTGATTACGGATATGACTTTAAAACTATTATTCTTGTCTCTAAGAATCTCTCATCGGTACGGCAAAAAATTATGTTGTATTTATTCTTTACACATAGTTCAAGTAATAAGATAAATGACTCATCTACGTTTAGTGAATGATATTGATAAATCCTTGAATGTTACTTGCCGTACGGTTTCTGTTCCGGAGAATTGTGCAGAGGTTATGTCTAAGTTTAATTTAAAAGTTTTAAATCTCAATATTAGAAGTATGCAGAGGAATTTCGATTCATTCGTAGTTTTGCTAGCTAGGCTGCATATAATATTTGATATTATAGTTATCACCGAGTGCTGGTTAGATAGCACCTCAACAATTAGGCAGCTCGATGGATACGTTGCTTTTTGGTCTTCAAACAATATTAACAAATCTGGTGGCGTGGTAGTGTATGTCAATAGTAAATGGACTGCAGTAAGTATGGATTTAAATGTCGACCATTGTGATAATGTAGTTGTGGAAGTCTCAAATTGCTTTACTTTTGTAGGTATCTATCGATCTCCATCTTTTCGTGATCCGACTACATTCACCCAGTCACTTGATGCAGCTCTGTGTAAGCTTGAAAAAAGTCCTTGTAAAATTTTGGCTGGGGATATTAACATCGACATACTGAATACCGCTGCAGATGGTGCGTTTGCGGCAGAATACCTCTGTATGCTCGCTACCCACGGTCTTTCTCCTGGCATTAGCCAGGCCACCCATCATAAAACGTGTTTAGATCACATTTTCATTCAAGCTAATCTTAGTTCGGAAACATTAGTTTGTCAAACCGATTTGACGGATCATGATATAACTATGGCTGGTATAATGACTGCCACTAAGCTGCCACTACCGCGAAGCCGAAATAGGCAAAGAGTAGACTTTGAACAAGTTAGGAAATTTCTGGCTGAAGTCGATTGGAAATCTATTCGAGATAGCCATTCGTTGGTGAATGCTGTGACGGAATTCACAAGTATAATCTCGGAAGCTGTCTCGAAGCACTCTGTAGAGGTGAGAGTTAGTCGTACTAAGCATACGTTGCAACCGTGGATGACACCCGGATTATTGAAGTGTTCTCGTCACAAAGATAAACTCCATCTGGTCTCACGTGCTCATCCCAATGATCCGGTAAAAAAACTAATATATACCAGATACAGAAACTACTATAGAGATCTTATAAGAAAGCTTAAAGCGGAGTTTGACAACAATCAACTCACGCAACACTTGGCGGACCCTAAGAAACTTTGGAAAACCATCAAGAGGATAACACATAGTGTACCCCAGAATGTGTCTGCGGAGGAACTTACGACGCTCAAGAGTACTGTCAGTGAGTCACTTGACCACTGCAATGACTATTTCTCGTCTCTGGGTAACACCCTTGCAAATAAAACTCTGGAAGAATTAAACGAAACCCAGGAGTCACTTGCTTCCAAGACAAGATTGACAGCAACAGCTGCTAATTCGTTTTTCTTTACACCCACGGATCCCAACGAAGTTCTTAGGTTTATTCAACAACTGGATCCTGATAGTGCTTCCGGCAGCGACTGTATAGACAATCGTCTTATCAAATATGTGGCTACGGAAATTGCGGTACCACTAGCAGCCATTTTCAATCTGAGTATTCAGCTGGGCACCTTCCCAGATACGTGGAAGATTGCAACAGTATCTCCAATACACAAAGCGGGCCCAAAGATTGACCCAAGCAATTATCGACCTATTTCTCTTCTTGGAACCTTCTCCAAGCTTTTAGAGCGTGTAGTGAGTGTAAGGCTAGTGAGATATCTAGAGTCTAATAACATGATCTCCAATCGCCAGTTTGGATTCCGTCACGGAAGATCCACGGAAGATGCAGCCTCACTGTTAACGGAAACCGTGCCTTCTCATCTTGATGCGGGTAGGAGATGTGTTGGTGTTTTCCTAGATTTAGCGAAAGCATTCGATACTGTTTCGATCCCCATCCTTTTGAGGAAACTTGATGCTCTCGGTATTCGAGGAACTGCCCAGAACTGGTTTGCAAGTTATCTAACGGGTAGACAGCAATGTGTTAGGGTCCGTGGCCACCTCAGTGGACTGAGAGAAGTGTCATTTGGGGTGCCGCAGGGTAGCATTCTTGGGCCAACGCTTTTTCTCGTTTATATTAACGACTTACTGTCGCTTCAGCTTCGGGATGCAGAGATGGTTTGCTATGCGGACGATACTGCAATTATTTTCCACGGGGTTTCTTGGGACGGTGTTTGCACTGCTTCACAAACTGGACTGTCTTTGGTGAAGAAATGGCTAGATGTCAATCTACTTACTCTTAACGCATCCAAAAGTCAGTTCTTGTGTTTTCATAAGACAGCTGCTTCCGCACCAGTCTGGCCTCCAGTGATTGCTGTCCACAAATATCATTGCAACGACAACTACTGTAGCTGTGCTGTTATACAAAGAGCGAGGTCCCTTAAATATCTAGGAATCATAATTGACGATAAACTCTCCTTCAAGGACCATATGACACTCATGGCTGCTAGAGTACGTAAGTTGATACATACCATGAAGTTGCTTCGCGCGGCCACTGACGGATGGCTTCTCAAATCGGTTTATTTGGCCCTGGTTCAATCTCTTATTGCTTACTGCATCTGTGTATGGGGAGGCGCAAATACCTCCACCCTTATCGTCCTTGAGAGAGCTCAAAGAGCTGTGCTGAAGGTATCCTTGCGGAAGCCTATTCTTTTCCCGACTTCTCTACTTTATGCAGAGGCACAAGTGCTTAGTGTTCGCAGGCTATATCTGTTGAAGGTGGTGGTGGAAATGCACAAACGAGTTCTTTCCAGCCGCGACTATATCGACCTTTTAAAAAGACGAATTTTTAGGGTACCTGTGCCAACAGTGCGCAGCTCTTTTGCCCACAGGTTTCAAAAATTTCTTTATCCCTACATCTATAATAAATTTATGAGGGAACTCGACTTCAGAGAGTTAAACGTACTTGAAGTGAAGTTTAAAATTCTAAATGTCTTGCTTGGTTGGTCGTATAAAGATGCCGAAGACTCTTTGAGAATTCTTGCTTAGCTATACCCTTATATCATTACGTACATATATATATGTCTATTATAGATAATATCAAGAATTGTTCTAGTATGGTGCCCATCTATATATTTGCCTCACACACGCGTATACACACAAGCACACCCCCCTCACACAAACCATACATGCACCCTCACACATCCTCTGCTACACACATTTACTCGCTTACTCCTGATACAACATACTTATTATGGAAACATATTTATGTTAGTTAGTTTGCCTTTCCTTTTGTTAATAGGCAGAAGCATGCAAATTTTAATTAAATGATCTCACACACGCATACATGCGCACGCGCAACTTGTATAATTCTAACGTGATAGTTACATCTAAAGCTAGTTCTGCATGCATGTCTATCTCCCTAATTCTAATTTAACAGATGATGTTACTTATAAATGTAATGACCAGTGAAATTGTTTCTCTAATATGGAAATTTTGGCATCCACGATACAGGCCTAGCCTAGTGTGGACGCTACAGCAAATGTATAATTATGTATGGTTCTTTTTGGTAAATAAACATCTTATCTTATCTTATCTTATCTTATCTAATATCGGGTTTTCATAACATTTTTATTATTAATAAATTTGAAGGATATATTTATAAATATCAGGTGTGCTCAAGTAAACTACAAGGCTACGTCGCTGTCAATAAAAAAAAAACGCAAAGCAAATTCCTTTGCCCTTCAAAAACTTATCAAAGCATTCAACAAAACAATTTTCTAAGCAAAATTCATACGTAAACACACACACAGCAATCGAATGAACCCAACCGGAGTCCCAACCGCTTCAAACGAATTCATACTAGTTTCCAAATCAGAACGAGGGGCTTTGATGTGGCGAGGGCTTAGTAACAAACGAAACAGTGAGTACATTTAGACCTATTACACATTATTACCGAACTGTAATATGAAATTAATTTGAAACCAAATATCTGGGAGTCAGTCTCCACACTCCTATAAGCTAGGATTAACAGTGGTACTTGGCACGCCCACTGAAGGTAGACCCGTGCCCTACGTGACTATTGCTACCTTGTAATACAGACTAATTAAAGAAAGAAATAAGGTTTGTATTAGGTTCTTATTATGAAATTGTTTTGTCGTACTGGCCACTTTGATCTCAAATATCCTCTTTGGTTAGGAATTCCAATTTCAAATTTATACAGCTATTTACTCATGCATTTGTTTTTCGAAAACCATATGTTTTTCCATCTTTGGTTTTTGTTTGCGTCACTCAGTTTACAAAATGGAAAAGTTAAAATATCGCGTTATTTACGAGTACGAGTTCCGCCGTGGCACCAGTGCTGCAGAAACGCTTTCTTAAATCTGGCCAGACGATTACGGCAGATGTGTATTGTCAGCCATTATGGAAAAGCTAGCTGCTAAATAAACGAGGCTGGTCAATCGCCGTAGGCCACTGCTGCTTCAGGACAACGCTAGACCACACACTGCACAACAGACAGTTACCAAATTAGAAGAGCTTCAATTGGAATGTCTATGACATCCACTGTACCCCCCGGACTTTTCTTCAACAGATTACCATTTTTTTCGAAATTTGGATAACTTCTTGCAAGGGAAAAAATTCAACTCCGATGGGGTAGTCCAAAGCGCCTTCAAAGATTTTATTGATTCCCGTCCGAATGGTTTTTTTTAGTAAAGGAATCAATGAACTACCTATGAGATGGCAAAAGTGCATAAATAGTAATGGTACATACTTTGATTAAATAAATATATTATATTTTGAAAAAATCGACTTTAGGTTACTCCCTTACAAAACGCCAATTTCATATGTTAGGACCTAATAATGTACTTTTTTTTCTTCTGTGTTATTTGTTGCTATCTGTAGTCATCGCTACAATAATCAACACTGGTGTCCGCTTACGCTGGTTTTGTGTTCGATTATGGAAAGAGATCCAGTGACCCCGTTCATCTTCCTACGTGTGATTTATGGTCTGTTCATTCTGGTATGTAGACTGGTTACATTGTACAGATGTTATGTTTAAGTAGGAATATTTGTCTATTGATCTATGTATGTATGTGTATGTAAATATATGAAATTTATTCACGTAGTTTGTATCTGCATCCCCATTTAATACCGCACAACCTACCTATTTCAAATGTACTGTCCTTATACCCAAAGGTTGCATGGAAGAGATCGCTTTTAGTTATAAGGTCGCAAATATGTACATTCTATTCTTACCACTTTTCTGAAACGGTATTTTCTTTTCTGTTATTCAATAAAGTGTATTTGTATTGTATTCCACTACGCCTTCTCAGTCTCGTAAATCTTATGTCCTCACTTGACGTTAGAGCATTGGCCATTATGCTGAGAGGATTCGAAAGCCGGTAGATGTATCGCTTTAAATAATTAATTATTTCTTCTACTGTATACTTTACTGTATTTGCAGGTCTTGGTATATGCATTGATTGTTTTTGTAGCATGGTATTTTGAAAATCAATCTCAGCATTTATGTTTGAAAATGTTCTATTAAATTAATGTTTCAATATGTGTGTAAGTAAGAAAAGAAGTTTCCCACTTCCACGGCAACTGACTACACTTGCCGAGGAAGTGCGACTTTTTTTTTATGATTAACTGGATTCGCGTTTGACCACAATCTCACCTGATGGAAAGTGACGATGTGGTCGGAGATGAAGCACGCGATCTCAGTAACTCTGCTCTTGAAGATCCCAAGGTTGTAGGATTCAGGAAAGACTACATTGAAATGCAAAACGGTACAAGAGCAGCCTCATGAGGTAGAGGTCGAGTGAAGCTTGGCCGCCTCCTTTCTTGTACACCACGGAGTGCACCTACATGCAATGAGTGTGGCGGTAGCAGAAGGACCGCGAATAAAAGTGCCAGTAACAAGACCGACAATTCATCAATCATGACTAGCAAGAACCCTCGTTTGTCTTCGAACCACGCTTATTGTCTCGCTGGACAAAGACGACATACACACAATGCTGTCAAACACCTAACACCTATCGTTATCGCAGAGGGTTAAATACAGTAAACATTTTCATATTTCAACTTAAATAGTCCCGACAAAAAAATGTCCCCAAATTCATAACACTAAGGCAGCAGCGTTGTCAGACCCCGGGGAATGGTTATTGCCAGCTTCCTCCACCGTAATATATGGGACGCCGGATATCCTGCATGTCACCGTTTTTACATCTCGATGCAGGCAGGTTGGTGAAATTCTCCTTTGCTCTGAAAAAAAAGCTTTGAAAAAACGCGATTCCAACCGATTTCGTACCGCATGGTATAAGATATTTCCAATAAACGTGATCATGTCTTATTTTAATTCGTTTCTTGATAATTATATTTCTTGGAAGGGTAATTGAAAATGTACGTACAATTTATGTAGGATTAATACGTATACGTACTTACCCTCATATACGGTGGCTTGGTTATTAATTGGTTCTTGAAACCCAAACCTACTTGTGATTACATACAATTTTCCTAAAGAAACAAATTTCTTAAAATTCATTTTTTAGAGCACGCTTCGTTGTAGGTCAAGAGCTAAATGCAGATCATAAGAAAATGTGATTTTGAAAATGTTGTTTGGGGAATATTGTGTGTAAACAGTGTATGCATGTCCTGACAGCTGCACCTTTGACGATCTCCTTAACGCCACAGACAGTGCTGTTAGAGTGGCTAAGTTTTGGTCCAATAAAATTTCAGACTTGCCTCGACACGAAAAGAAAAAGTGCACGCATATCTTTTGGTATCAAGAACTAATTAAAAGTCATTCGTTATTATATTCTGCAGTGTAAAACAAAACCAACCAGACTCTTCTCGTGGATATGGTATAAGGTATTTGAGCATAACTAACTATATTGACGTGAAACTCTCAAATAAATCTGCGATCGCCAATCTGACCAGCATGGAGATTAGGGATTACCCTAAGATATTATCTCCCATGGCAAGAGATGCAGTTGGCAGAGATTTATTTAACAGATTCTTTATTGCAAATAAACACAAAAGATACATTTGTCAGATAAAAAGATACAAAGGTGAGCTTATCTGTAAGAAAGATTTTTTTCCCACAGATGATTTCCCTTTCCGAAGCGGTGGTAGCATGGACATACTGACTAACCGAAAAATGCTTAAGTCCTATTTTTATTTCCAATGGACGTAAATTGACATTGAAATTAATCACTTATTTCAACGTAAGATACATGATATCATTTGTTGTAATTGTAGTAAATGCATATAAGTAAATTAAACTTAAAAACTCATTGGTACATGGCCTACCTGAGAGTTGAACCCGGACATCCCAAATTGGGAGACCGCGCCTTAATCGCTGAGCCACCGAGACGCTCTAAGCCGAAGCTATGAGTAACAGATGTCAAACGTCATCTGTTAAATTTACCTTTAAGCATGTGGTATTCATTACAGCCCACAACAGCTGAACTAATTGAGAAGGGTTTTTTGTTATCGATAGCTAATGGTACTTAGGTGGTTCTTAGCCATGTTTGATGGAAATCGGTCAAGCTGTTTCGAAGATTTAAACACAGTTGGTTTGTGTTATGTTAATGATATTATTACAATCACTAGCAGACTCTCGGTGTTTCCAATATTTTCAATTTATAGTCTATGACTAAAGCTTTTTGGTGGGAACTAGGCGAGTGTTGTTGCATTTTTGTTTTAATTTTTATAATTCGTGCATTCTGAGTTTTGAAGCTTGAATATTGTGCAACAAAAATCAGTGATGGTACACAAGTGAAGGAAAGTGTAAATTAAAGTGCGTAACAATCTTTCGGGTTCCGACAAGAATCCGCCAAAATCTTTCTTAAAGCATTCTGTCATTTTATTGAAGAAAGACTTGACCGTGATTATACGTCAAGTATATATGACGATTGACTTGTTTTGACGGAGACTAACTTCACTAAACTGAAGAAATAAGAGAAATAAGATATGGGCTTATATCCCATTGCCTTCTCCGAGAGGAATAAATTACAACGAAAAAAAAAGAAAGTCTTGTGATTAATTAAAATATTTGTATATTTATTTTGTGAATAGATATACTACGAGTTAGCGATGCTTGCAGTAAGGCATTGGGCGCTTGGTTATTTGACACAAAAATATTAAGTAATTTAAAAAAAGATTAGCACAGAATTAATATAGTACTAACGTATGTTAGAAATACTATTATTTTATATAATATTTTACTTCGTAATTAAATGTATTATTATTTTATTTGCTAAATATTGTCTTATTAATAGTAGGTACACTGATCTTGTAAAGATGGCGCCGTTGATATAAAGAGTAGTTGTGTGGCCGAAAAGGTTTGATTGCTCCCACCAGGAGCCTTTGGTGGTGAGAGTTGTCAACTTGGCGCGCCTCTTTCTTGTCGACGATTAGTCTACCTTTGATTTTTGAAGTCGAAACATCACCAAGTGTAAAAAGTGATAGTGTATTTTTTTTTATGGTCAACTGGATACGCATTTGACCACAATCTCACTTGATGGGAAGTGATGTTGTGGCCGAAGATAAAGCACGCGATCTCAGTAGATGCCTATTCACCCTGCTCTTGAAGATGCCAAGGTTGTAGGATTCAGAATTGTAAGGTTGTAGACTGACGCCGGAAGGGAGTTAAATGTCTTGGCTTTTCGCATTATGAATGAAGAATCGAACCGCTTAGTGCGAATAATAGTAGTATTATAAATCAATATATTATAATCAAGTCAAAAACCACTACTTAGGTCTCTGACTTTTTTCTTTTCGTTAACTCCCGCCTCGTGAACATTAGTTGACTATCTATAAGTGTTTCTAGTGATTGTGTTTTATAGCATATACAATTAATATGATATTATTATTATATTTAAGCATGCACCCTACCTGTTTTTCTACCTACAAATGTCCCATAGCTATGGGTTGTCTGGAAGAGATCGCTTTTAGTGATAAGACCGCCTAATTGTGTTCTATTGTTATCATCAACAATAATTGTAAATTATTTTGCGCAATAAAGAATATTTGTATTGTATTGTATTGTATTGTATTATAGTGTAAGTGAAGTGTGCATTAAATTATTACGAGTAATTAAGCTATCTTTTATTCTTTCACCGAACCACCGTTCCTTCTATAACACATTAACAGTAAATGAGTAGTTAGTACTCAAGTTCGGTCTAGTCCTAACACGTACTATTAGACTGGGTCACGTCTACGGAGTGGGGCATTAGCGCCAGCATACTGGGTACTATGCCTCGTGGAAGCGAGTTGGATAGTCTATTTTTAATGAAAGATATATTTTTTACCTCTATAAAAAAATTATTTGTGTCAAATTAATTAATGAATTATAAAAGATTTTTTTTCTTATAGTTGTTATTTTACATAAATACTAAAGAATACTCACCAACAGGGCTTTCTTCATTCCAAAATGAGTCGTCCAGCGTGTAATCAGCTTCTGAAACAAAGAGAGGAACTCCATAAATATTCAAAAGCACAAAAAGTATCACCCCAAAAAAGTTCGTAACGATTCAATAATTAGAAACTGCGAACACCCGTCATAAATTATACATCAAAAAAAAAAAAACTGCGTGGAACGTAGCGGAAAAAAAAAATAATTACCGCCAACGACTGCGGCTCAAATAAATTACACAATGGACCTGTTTCGAGTCGAAATGACGTTTTTTTTTTCATTCATCGCCGGTGGATACAGCCATTGTTATTGTAATTACCTCGTTAGCCGGTAGCATCGAGACAAAGGGTGCCATTTTTTCATGTCCGAAAGTGTATAAATTTAAATTTGCCGAATTTCGAAGGCGCGAATCGATTAGCATATTAAATTTAAGTTTATCGATTGAAAACATCAACTTTATTTCTTAAGGGTAAAATAACGACCCGAAAAAATTTTTGCGAAAATTTTATGTATTTTAGAAATAAAATTTAAAGTTAGTAGGGTCTGTTTCCGCGAATGAAAAAGGTTTAAATTTGCAATCTACTGGTGGAATATTTCGTCACTTTCGTGTTTTCAAAATCTTTTATTTGACACATAAACATGTATTTATTTGTTAATCCAACAGTGTTACAGGTGTGTATAAACGTTACAGGTTTCATCATATAAACCATTAGTGTACATTTTACATATTTCTTGAAGTTGAAGTTACGTAGTTTACGGACATTGAGTGGACAACACTGTAAATAGAGCCGAGTATTCGCATAATACGTACAGTTGCAGATACGCACAATGCCATATGTACAGATTGATAGTAAATAAAATAAACAGAACAGACAAATATACCTAATTGATAATAAGCATCTCATAACATGTCGACCATAACGACCGATTGGTGCAATGAGCTACCGCGGCCTTCAAAGTCGAAATGTAACAGATAAACTGAATTGAACAGTAGCAGCCCTGATTTAGGGCAACCTGTATTTCAGGGGTCAGTACCTATCAGCCTTCTTACATTATCTAGATCTACCATACTAGTTCGTTCTGTTGTCATAGGTTCTCGCAGAATAAAAATACCGAGTCAGTACCTTTTCATTGCTGTACGACCTGAGTTTATTATATTCTGGTTATTATTTTTATATTTTAAATTGTATACCAAATGATTTAAAACTCTCCGGTACCTATATTTATGTATTTTTGTATTTATTAGTATGTAGTTATATTTATATTCAGTTAGGTTTTTTTATCTATCATATTTAGCTTTCCATTGTGCACGTCTTATCTGCCTCTCCCAGTCATATCTCTCTTTCGTAGGTCTGCTGGAAGAAATTTCATTGTAGAAATAAGCAGAACCTGTTGTGTCGTCTCTATTATGTTGATCAATAAATAAATAAATACCTACTGTTGTTAAACTGTATTAATACGGCTCCAACTTAAATGTCATATTAATTACCGTGGGTACTAGGCTAGCATAACAAAGCGGGAGTAAGCCAGGATCATATTTACTTAGTTTACATTCGCTCCATCTTCCCATATTACATTCCCTATTCAACACATTAAAAATAGCCATAAGAATGGAACCTCGTCATATTTTCACTGTCCCATACTACCAGCAATACTAGAGTGTAACAGCTCGGCCCTTAAAACAATATGATACTGAAAACGCTGCCATTAGCTTTTATGACACAATAAGAGAGCTCGACGAGGTTACTCGATAAATATTGTGGCCTAAGGGTACGGAGCGAGCGAAAGGTTACGTATAATTTTTTGTTTAATTTTAAATATGAAATTAATGTAAATACACTAATTTAACACGCCAGTCGTGCATATAGAATTACACTAAAGTAGAATGTTGAATAAATAAATGGTGTTATAAATCTTTAAAATAAATAATAAGGCTTTTAAAAAATTTACTAAGCACATTTTAGTTTAGTTGGCGCACTTCCGAGTCTACACCAATGTACATTATACACAATTTTCTAAAATATTCGAGTTCCTAAAATCCGCCCAATAATGGAGGAAAAGAAGTAATAAAGCTTCTAAATGTTTTTTTTTTTAATTAATTTTGGCACAAGCAACCATTACATTGACAAGAATCACTAGATGCTATTAACATTGAGCAACGTAATGTGGACAATGAGTTACATCGCAAGGTTATTATGAAATCCTGGTTTTTGTTAGAAGATAATGAAAAATAAATAAGCGATTTTATAATATTCACGAAAGAACACTCTTTCAGATTGAGCTGGCGTCTGTTGAATATAGATTCAATCCATATAATTGTGTGTCCAATTCAAATATTCTAGGAATTCAGGAATAGCATAATTCTCTTATCTGAGATATTCCAATATCTATTGATAAAACTCAAAGGTAGGCTTTAACAGGGAGGTGCTTCATATTAAATTTACCTCCATGCGGTGTACTCTACTCTCGCTCCAGTTGTAATCGGTTATGTGACACTTATGACTAATCTAGACCTTAACCTGCTAACCTTAGTTAACTACATCGTCGACCTTGATTCCCTGATGAATAATATCGTTTCGTAATAGTCTCTATAAGATTCGAGCGTGTTTATATATGTGTGTACTACTTTTACTTTTATTAACTACTTTTATTTCTGTGGACAGACATTTTACATGTTATATATTTATGTCCTATTAAATTTTCTCCAGAAATGGCAAGCGTGTTATTCGTTTTCATCATCATCATATCAGCCATATGAGCCGTCCCCTGCTGAACATAGGCCTCTTCCATAGACATCCCACACTGGGCTTACAGGATCGTTGTCTCGATTCGAGAACCTTAATGATCCAGCCAACAGTTCTTTGACATCTTTCCTGACTCTAACTTGTATTTAAAACTCCATAGGTCGTTGCGTGACCTTGAGTTATCTTATGAGTCTTCACTCGTAACACACATTGGTTGAAGACTTTCGTCTTCGATTTCGATTGATCAGAATGTAAAGCTGGCTGACATTACTTGGCCTTTACAAGCACAGAGGATTTGGTCGTGGTAACCTCACACATTGATCGCTCTCGCTCATGACATGACCATAAGAGCACGCTCCGATAAATTAGGGAGACATTTGCTTCTTCGGAAGTTAACGTAAACACGAAGAGACTTATTCTACACAAATTTATTATACAGTCGTGACATGAGAGATTTAATATTATGCACTGGCTTAAACATAATTTTGTGAAAAACAGAACAACGCTGTTAAATGACAAGAAGGTTTAAATGACGTCACTGATTAGAGAAATGTTAAAGTGAGTCATGCAGCAATATCGAATATCTTGTAACATGTAAAGACAAGCTTGCAAACGATTTAGATTTCGACGATTCCAAATAAGCTATGGAGTAAATATTTACTCAGATCGCATAACATCAGGAACTTCTTCAAAAGTGATCTTATGTCTATTGTAGAGCGGAGTTTTAAGACGCGATTTATGTAGCATTCTCAGGAAGATCTCCTAAAAGCTCTGCACAAATATCGACGAATGACGAATTCTGTGCTGTGCCTTATGGAGTCATTTAAAAACAAATATCATCATGGTTAAACCCAATGTCACTTATAGATCGAAGATGATATAGATTGAAGTTTGATCAAAAAGAATCATGTGTCATCTCCATGTGTCAGATTGTCATTGTGTGTCATTCATTCTGAGCCTCATTGCTTTCTAAACTTTAATGCTATCAACTGTAGTGACGAACCTTTTCTTGACAAAAACCTTAGCTACCACATGAAAAATAAGTCCTTGAATAAAAATGATTCTAATAATCCGTAAAGATCTCTACCAGATCTACCCTCAGGTCACAGCTGGACTATCAAAAGACGTCTAATGTTCTAAGTTTGCATTCACCTGTTCTCCGGGTACAAATTTATCAAGATTATCGCACCGAGATAGTTGCAAGACCGGCTGAAGAGATATTGCAGCGACTATTTTCACCAAACCCAGTAGCTACATCTAAAGCTGGGTCACTAACAATTATTATATTATCACCACAAAATAGTTATCACAAACAATTTATAATACCATCGTCGTAATGACCTTCCATTGATTTAAGAGCACCATGTTTATTTAGATTGAAATGGAACAGATAAAGTTGATTGCAGTGTTTTGTTACATGCGAGTTGCTTTCGTTGGTACATTACTTATAAATAGGTAAAAGTTAGATGACAGTTTCAAATCCTTTCAAATCAAATTCAAATCAAAGTTGAAAGCCTGTCAATGATACGCTTTCAACTATTTCTATGCTTAAAAATTGTAAAGCACGTAGACATTTTATTTTGCAACGAACTATATCTTTTAAATGTATTTTTCTTTTTCTTTGGTTCTTTGCCTATGAGTCATGCTTTTGTTACTTAAATTTGCTTCATTGAATTGATATAAGTATCTACGATATTGTTTTATTCGTGTATTATCTTTCATCTAAAGATTTGTCTGAATGACAATCCACTTTCTGCAATAACGAAAACAATAGTAGAGGCAAGCAAAATATATAACATATTTTGAGTTAAGTAATTTATTTGGATTGATTTGTTTTTTTTTTTAAGAATAGCGAGTTAGCACTTGACCACAATCATACCTTATGTTAAGTAAGCGAGGGGCCAAAGGTGTCAAAAATGGAAGTGTCTCGTAAACTCATCTTATTTGGAGTCTGGCTATCCCATCTCTAACAACTAGAACACAACAGTGCTATAAATATTGCTGCTTAGCCACAAACTTAGACATGACGATGGTAGTTGGCTAAGTGGACAACGATTCGTAAGCTCTATGTTGTGTGCATTGACCAACCGAAGCTGTTCGATGTAATCGTACACCCATTTGTACCACCGTATATCAAACATCTTCAATCATTTACACAACCGTTTCGCACCGAACAGAAGTTTTTAGAAGCGAGTTTCGATACAAATCTTCAAATTAATCAATAAATTCATGCAACTACTATCCACTTCTCTCCACATTCTCTTATTTCGTGGACTAGGCAGAGTAATCTGTTGTATTTTTTTCATTTCATCAGTCAAGTTGTTTTACTTATTTAAGCCATACATTAGTCACATTTCAATTAATGATTTCATCAAAATACAAACGTAAAATTTCGCAAATAATTGCCTATTGTATGCGCTTTAACAATTTTTATATAAGCTATCTTAACAACAATACCAAAAGAGACTCTCTTAACCTACCCAATTATCCGATTAAATTGACTAACTTCGAAGTTCTGCACAATGGAGATCATATCTTGTAAGTGCCGGTTGGACTCAATTAATCGAGGGGGTGTATTCCCAGGTCAGTTAGGTCAGAGCGGAAGTGCGGCCACCATTACTGTTGGACACCGGAAGTGATTTAGTAGGAGGGTAGGCGGAGTTGGCGCCCAACATGGGCTCTAGTTACCATTAAAGTTGGGTAACATTATTGAATGATGGGTTGCAATAATTAATTAAGTAGGTGTTTTTTTTATGGAAACTGGGATAACCTTCCATGTTGCGCTTTATATTCTAGAAATAGAATATAAAGCGCAAACAAACTTGAAGCTTATAGTTTTGATGAATAATGTAAGCTGATTATTGTGATCAGTATTAGTATTAGTCTTTGTAACTAAATACGCATGTTAAAGCTACAAAATCTACTGTAGACAATGCCATTTTTCTAAACAAAATACAAGAGGTAAGTAGACTGGATATAATTTCATTTAGATCTGATTATGTGAGTTCCATAAGACTGTTTTCTCCATACGAACATTTTTGATTTTTTTATTTGGGAACGGCAAATCCAAATTTAGCTAAACTTTGTGTGTATTATCGGATAACAATAAATTAAGTATAGGCAGCGTTAATTTTTAAAAGTAACCGCTTTATAAAAGTTTCAGCGAATCTAAGAAATGATCATGGGAAGCACATGAAAAGAGCTCTGTTCAATTTTTTTTTATGTCATTTAGCCCAGAAATTAAAAAATATTTCATGTGAAACCTTGAAATAATATTCCATTTTCCAAATAAAAACAAATTTGGATATAGCTTTGAAAATCGCAGGAATTGGTAAATATGATTAACGAAGAAAAAAAACTCCCATTTCATAGGTAAAGACCCAATATTTACTCACTGGGCTTATTATTCATGTAGATACAAGTCAGATAAATCTAGCTTAACCACTTTATGGTTATTGAATGAATTTTGGAAACAGTTCGTTGAAAATTTGAAAACGAGATTAAGTTTTAATATCAGTTTCTTATAACGATACTTAAGACGATAATGGTGTCGATTCTGCAGTAGCATCTAAAATTTAAATTTAAATTTGGAGTGCTCTAAACCAATTTCCTATTATACGCCGCATCTCTAAAATTTTGACGTTTCTAAAATTGAAAGTTTACTCTAAATCAATTCAATTTAGGTTTTAGAGATCAAAACCTAATCCAGAAAGCCATCTAAGCCATATTATTATCGAAATTTAGTCGCCATCTAAAAACATCACATTTAAAAGGTTTATTGGGCTATCTACAGCCCAAAAAATGTGAGATTTATACAAAAGTCTTTGTAGGGGTACAAAAGATTTTCCTAATATGTTATATTTGGAATTTAAGGCCACGGTGAAAAATAATGCATAACCTAATTTTTTTAAATTTAATTTATTCAAGGCGAGACTTAATTCTAGTAACTCTTAGTATCAATGGTATCAAAAAACTATTCTTTTATTGTAATATAAAACAGTTGTCGAACGCGAAGAATTATTTTGATTCAAGAGATTTTTTAAAAGAAGTTTAGTATCGATAAAGAAACGTAATTAACCAATGCTTATTAGGCGAATTTGGTTCAAAAAACGTAAGCCAACTTAAATTGTAAAATACGGTAAAGGAATTCCATATATTAAATCATTGATTAATATACATTTAAAAACCTGTTCTGAAGAAAAATATCTGATTTTGACTATGGCAATACAGTGCATCAATTCAATTTAAGCGTCCGTAAACTATCTCTAAATTTAGTGATAGATGTACTCCAGAATAGCACATTTTGGGAAATGCATTTAAAATTAGAGATTTTTAGATTTAGGTTAGTTTAGCGACTGCACGCCAGAATCGACACCAATTATTCCTTTATCTATTTAATATACATTTTATTGTAATTTCATATTATTATGATGATGAATTTAGACCAAAGTGATTCTATTTCCATTTTATTAGTTGATCTCGGTGATCATACTTTCCATTTTCATATCCTCTCTTTTTGTACAACAATTATAAATAGGTCTTTTTGTATTGACTTTGTGATTTAGTTAGTTAATAGTTTATGTTATTCTTAAGTATTGAAACTGTGCATGCTGTGTTCACATCCAGTAGGATATATTCAGTTAATTATGTCGTAATGTTGGGTAAGACTGAAGATATTGTGAAATGTATCCAGTTTTGTGAACCGTTTTAAAAATAAAATATCCAGAGATTTTGAAACTCCCAAGTTATTACCCCGTATAAATTACTTTTGCCGACATATACTAAAAACTGCCACGAAACAAGATGCTGTTGGTGTTTTGAGGGATCTGTCCTCATTTTCTCGAGCCACTTTTGCTGAATTGTTTTTTTTTTTCTCCCCCAAGTGTTTCTAATTAAAATTAATTGCGTTCGCGTTTAGGAGTTAATTTTAGCAAGGAAATGAGCCCCTAACATAAATTGCAAGTTAAATGAAGATGCACTGGTTTTTTGTGGGTAGTTTTTAAATGCTTTTTCTTTACAAACCAACAGTGGGAAACTAATCGTTGGTCTTTGGAATGTCTGTAGAATCGGTAAGCTATTGCTACTGTAAGCACCTGAAAAGATTTCTAAGATACAATTTGTAAAATTGATTTTCTAATAAATAGGCGTGACAGTGAATTAATTTTTGAATGTTCTGTATATAAGATATATTTTTTTTTATGCACAACGAGTTAGCACTTGACCTCATGACAAGATATTTTTATCATCATTACTGAAATCTAATGAAAGTTTATGAGATAGTTTGAATCGTCAATTTTTTTTTTTTTTTATTCGGGGTAATTATTAAATAAATAAGGGGCTTTTTGGCGGGATGTAGCATTGTTGTTTATAATTCTTATAATTTGTGAATTCTGACTTTTGAAGCTTAATAATGGCAGAATATTGTCCAGCATAAGTTAGTAATGGTGTACAAGTGAAGGGAAGTGTAAATTAAAGTGCCTAACGAAGCCTTCGGGTTCCCACAAGAAATCTCCAAAATCTTTTGTAAAGCATTCTGCCACTTTACTGAAGAATGATTTGACCATGACTAGACTCTGTATACGCCAAGTATACGACGAATTACTTGTTTTGACTGAGACTGACTTATAAACTGAAGAAATAAGAGAAATAAGACATGGCTGTTATGGGCTTAGATCCCTTTGCCTTCTCCTAAAGGAGAGAATGAAACAAAAAAAAAAAAAAAAAAAAAAAAAATAAGTAAAATGACATAATTTTAAAATGGATCAATGGATTTTAAGATGGACACAAGTCAAATAACAATGTTAGATTACTTGGCATATCTACGACCTGCCATTATGCATTCTAAGTTACAATAACTCCCCTGTCTGCTTCAAGGCAACCTCTCATCCTTTCTCCATCGAATTACTCTAGCAAAATGGTAAAAGCAATATAAATCTGAATTAACGTCAAGACCTAAGCTAAGTAGATTGATGCTCAGAAAGGTACATTTTCATTGTCATTTCGTTTGAACACAGCTGGGTCGAGTGAGATAGCTCCTTTTATTAGATCGATGCTCTGTAAAGGTCATACAGTCAGCAAAAGTAAATTGGTGACTGAAGAGCGTTTATTCCACACGACTACCGTGTCATACAAACAAGTCCAAATTTTTCAAAATGAATCGACCGATTCTTATGAAACTTTATATATACAAGCAGGATAGTTAAATCTAAAAAGATATAGATAGATTTCAAAATATCGAATTTAAAACAATATATTGCATTTTTTCTGTTACAATGGAAAACTTAAAATCGCTCTAATTTTGTTTCAACACCATTTTTCGAAAATTTTCTCTACTAAGTTTATAGATACGTGCTTTATGCGTATAAAGTTTCATTAGGATCGGTTTATTAATTTCGGTAATTTGGCCTTGGAAAGTTTGTAAGAACTACCGCGAGGGGTATATCCCTCGAAAAAACGACGCTTTGAAAAAAATGCTAAAATATCGGCACCAAATATATTTATGAATTCTTTGACAAATGGGAGCCAAATGGAACGAAATTATGTCTTAACATCTTTGTGGTACAACTGTTATAGAAATATGACTCACATTCAGATTTATTTGTAATATTGTCATTGCATTGTATGGCTCGTATAGAAAATGTAAAAAGACGAGCTTAACTCCGATAGACTTTTCTACCAGCAAACCTTAGTAAACCAACCAACTTTTCCTGCCAACTGTACGTACGTCCCATTTGTGCTGAAATACCAGAGAATATTTGAAATGTCTCTTTATTATCCTATCCTTCAATTCTAAGAATAGTGATCATCTATATATGCAATGATATAGAATCACAAAGGATTTCTTTATATGGAATATTTTTTTCTAACGAATGCTATGAAATATTGCAAATACATCCGCCATTAGAAGACAGTGAAACATCCTGAATGGACTAATTTAACTTGTAAAGAAATTAGAGCGATTTTGAATTTGGAATCAATAAAATTCCTTGTATGAAATGCCATTGCACACCATATTATTTGAATTCAATTCAATTCAATTCAATTCAATTTATTGCATTTATGTTGTACATAGTATGATCTTAAAATATTTTTAGGTATCAAACATAAACCCTGCTAGGGCACAACAATTAAATTTATAATGCATGCACATAAACATACGGATTACTTAATTTATTAAAAGTACAAAACAATATAACACTTAAATGTCTTCAATAATTATATCTATCTTTACATTCATATTTATAAATTTATATATATAGTATATTATATATTATTTATTTATTATTTATTCATTTATATCTCTTTATCGTCTAGGAACTCTTGCAGCGAGTAGTAGCATTTATTTATTAGGTATTTTTTTGGAACTATACGTGACCGTGACAATTTTTAAAAGACTAAAGCGTGGACCACTAAAAGATTTTATGCGAATTTAAAAAAAAAAGTGAAATCGGTAAAGCACTAGCTATGGAAACTATATTTTTTTAATAAATATTTCAGACACTTCCACCAATCATCTAGTCCTACACTAACCAGATAAACATACATAAATATTTATATAAACATCCGTGACTCGGAAATAAATGTTTGTATTCATCACACAAACATTTACCCGTCGCGAGATTCGAATCCGCTACCGTTTGTTTCGCTGACTTTGCTACTATCGACTACACTAATCGGTCGACTATTAGGACTAGAATACGGTTGATATTACGTATATGACTGTTAATTATCTCTATGATTTTTTTTATTCATGAGTAAACCTCTGTGAGTCACCTCAACAAGATGCCCCAGTAAAAAAAATGTGCAAGAATGTACAGATTGGTAAATGATTATAAAAGTGCATGTTGAACAAGCAGTAGCTTAAAAAATGTAAAATTGACTATTTTAAGGGTACTCTGTGTACCTACAAAATAAAGCATTTTTGACTTTGACTTTGACGTTACCACAGTACGTAGGCGCGGTAAAGATCGCCCAAAAGCGATGCCGTGATAAGCTAAAGTAGGGAAGACCTTTACCCAGTAGTTGGACAACTCAGGCTAATTTAAAAATGATGCGATAACAGTAATTTACCTAATAAAAATAATCTTTTCTCTCTGGCTACCTACCAACATTTTACATGAAACTTTTTAACATTTTCATATTCCATAACACAAAACTAATTTATCCTTGTTACACGAAACACACACCAATCATAATTAACCTTTTTAGTCCCTTTTTTTTTATTAAAAACTGGTTTCGCGTTTGACTACAATCTCACCTGATGGAAAGTGACGATGTAGCCGAAGATGTATCACGCGCACCCAGTAAATGCCTATTCACTCTAGACTTGAAGATCCCAAGGTTGTAAGTGTCGGGAAAAACCGACGCGGGCAGTGAGTTCCATACCTTAGCAGTCCGCATTATAAATGATGAAGCAAAGCGATTAGTGCGGATGTTCGGTTTGTTGACAACATATTGATGGAATCCCTCCCAGCGCCTGGTTGTCCGAAGATGGAAAGGGGACGGTGGAATAAGATCGTGCAATTCCATCGCACACTCACCGAAATGTATCCTGTAAAACACTGGAAGGCATGCGACCCTACGGCGGTTAAATTAAATCTCTTAAAAATATAGCGCAACTCAAAACCTCGTGTCACACCAACGGCCAGCTGAATACAGATGAGGTTTTGCAATTGCGCTGCAATTACAATATCTAATGCGAGTGTAATTTGGTGTCAACCGGCGACGTTGGGTTACGTGATGCGAATCCAAAATGCAGGTTATGAAATTCTAATTCTAGTTTGCGTTTTATAATTAAGCGAGGACTGTTACAATGATGTGGGATTTGATGACCAGATAAACTGTATATTATTTCTTAATATAGGCTAGATAAGGCTCGTTTATTTCAGCTACTTTCGCAGCATTATATCTTTTTTTCTTTTGTTTATCCTTAAAACATTATTTAAACAATCATCACTATAAGACGCCTACGTATGTGTGTAGTGCGAATGAGGTCACTGACGTTATTAATGGCGTTATTAATTATTACAAAAGGTATGTAACGTAACTTAAATATCTAGATACATAAAATAATGTGCGAAAGCAAGTAGACGTGTCTCTTTATCGAAATAAAATTTGTTGGAAAGGCACTTCCTACATAGTTCCATCTATAAAGTACTTCTTCAATGCATTTTTACATTGTTTTATGTTACGTGAATATAGTTCACCAGGAATACTATTTAATATATGTTATGGTATACTACTGTGGGGTAGGGCTGCAGATATTCAGACAATATTTGTTCAACAAAAAAAGAGCAATCAGAGCAATATACAATTTATGCTGCCGTGACACTCTAAGAGATCTGTTTAAAGAAATAAGTATTTTAATTGTTGCATTCCAATATATATTAAATGTGCGTACGCAAAAATCTAGTCTATTTCGTAAACATTCTGATAATCATAATTTGAATACTAGAAACAAAAATGAAATTGAAATTCCACAATTTCGACTTAGCAAGGTTAACACATCCTTTGTGGGACACAGCATATGCTTTTACAATAAAATACCAGAACATGTATTGAGTTTAACTGAGCAGAAATTTAAAAACCACATTAAAGAAACTCTGTGTTAAAAGGGTTATTACAGGATAGATGATTATTTAGGCGATAAGGAGGTCTGGTGTTAGCGTTCGTTATGTAAATTACTTTTGTTTTGTAATATGTAATATTATTATAAAGATGTGTTGTTACGGAGTTTCTTGTCGCTTCTTCTCCCTAACCATAACGCCTTGTGAAGCGATGTAGTTTTTAAAAAATAACATGTTGACTTTCAATAAGTGATATTTTTGTATCCTATATTGAATAAAATATTTTTGATTTGATTCGACGACGTAGATTCTGACCGCAACATCCAGACTCCAGAGAGGTCACAGTATCGAATCAGCATAAAAATTCGATATGGGTTTATAGCTTTTGTAATGACAGATTTAAAGATAAGCGTTTTTGCAGTTCTCCCATTTCATTTTCTGTGAACTTTTTTAGTAGTCGGGTTTTAGTTTTTTAAACTTTTTATTCGTACACGTACCTGTACATATCACAAGACATAAAAGCGGTTTTAATTCTTATCTCGAGAAGCGAGTCTGCGTTCCGGAACGTGATTATGACTGAATTTTTGATAAAAATATATGGGGTTGTGAAATGATAATCCTAAAATGTAAGTAGATGTAACTCCCCCTCCGTACAAAGTAAACAAAGAAAGCAGTAACTTACAATTTGTTCAGTCAAAGTCAGTCTTTCGTGAGATCTGACTTGAAATTATAATATAGACTTCCAATCAGCTGCAAGAGACTCTCACTCGAATCGCTCTAAGTTGCAGTAGTCTTGCTAGTTACATTTATAACATTCGTGTTGTAAGATTAGCCTTTTTTTCTTTCAGGTGCTGGAGATCCCAATTTACAAACGCTTTATAAGCCTGTTTTAGTTAAAGTATCTTTTGTCACTTTCTTTTATTACAACATTTCCTTATGAACGACAGAGACAAAACACACTATAACTAAAACAGGCTTATAAAGTTTTTGTAAATTTTTATGAATAAGACGGTAAGTCTATATTTTAATTTCAAGTCAGATCTCACGCAGGTACATTCGTCCCACAATGGAGTTCTTTGAAATACACGCAAACCAATTGAAATAGAAACTAGACGGCAGTTACCAATTCGGGTAGCCGTAGTTCTAATTCATAGTAATTACTTCGACGAGAATTTAGTTCGCCAGTTGTTACTTCGACAAGATTTTAGTTCGGCATTAATTACGTCGACAAAATTTTTAGTTCAACAGTACTTACATCGGCAAGACTTTAGTTCTACAGTACTTACTTCGACAAGACTTTACATCCACAGTACTTACTTCAACAGGACTTTAGTTCAGCAGTACTTACTTTCAACACCACTTCAATTCAAACAGTACCTACTTAGTTCGATAAGATTTAGTTCTACAGTACTTACTTCAACAGGACTTTAGTTCAGCAGTACCTACTTACTTTCAATACGGATCGACTATATTTTCTTCGACAAGTCTTTAGTTTTGCTGTATTTACTACAACAAGACCCTAATTTAGTTCGACTGAATTTACCTTATTGATTAATTTTAATTAGTGCCCATCGAAATATTGTCCTGTCAAAGTAATTATTATCTAACTGGATAATGAAAGTTCGGTTCATCGAATTAGTTGTGAACTTGTGAACGCAACTTGGTCTTAAGACTCTGTAATGGATTGCGTTGTACATGCGGTGCATTGTACGCGCATCGACCGGCCACGCGTAAGGTTTGCTGACGATAGTTTAAGATATTATATATTTGTTTTAATTAGGTTATTTGGTGGATTCTCATTAAAGGCTCTCGACTGACAACAAGCCTGTCATTTAACATCTCAACGAACCTCATCTAGCCCCATGGCGACCCTGCCAGGTATTTGTGGGTACGAGTATAAGGTAAACATAACGACATCGTACAACATATCTCTTACAGTATTTTCACAACAATATCATGTTTTTGGGAACGAGAACAAAAATATAGCGCCATCTATTATCACTCGGTATCAACTACAAACAAAGAACCTTCCTGTTTTTGAATAAAAACACAAAAGTAGTTCTAAATACAATGCAAAGAGCATTACAAATATCAATTCCGTTAATGGTTGGAACATTATTCTTCCAGCCTCGCGCCCGCGTCGTCTCGGAGAAATGTTTCATATATTTTGACGCGTCTCCTCTCAAATGGAAATCATGGGAGAATTGTTCTGTTTTATATTGCTCTTGCCCGCGGTTTCGTTCACCATTTGATTTATGACGCCACTTGAACTAAGACCAGTTCAAGCCTCGGTTACTTCACGTTACACACATTTCAAGGTTTAGTGAAATTATTATTTTTGTTCGGCCAATAGTTTCATAGTTTTCGTAGCAAAATTTTATATAGCCTATCTCATGCGAGTCCCGAACATGTTTTTGAAAACCATTTTACGAACTAATAGATCCCATTGATTTTTCTCACTTTTATAATTCTCACAGAATGAACTGAAGACCAATGCACATTTGTCCAACGCATCGTTTGAGTTTTCTGCAGTTCACCGAAGGAATATTAGAACGTAAAACTACACCAGAGTAAGGTTCCGTTGTAAATGTGTCAGGTCCAGACCTGACAGTACGCCTTAATCCCTGGCTAATAAAGCCACTCATCACGTTTTTCAGTGGTGCGAAGGGACAGGGTCTGATGTAGCTATCTCTCTGTTAAAAGTCAATTACCTCATTTTGACGACGAAATAGTCGAATGGATTCTCGAGTTGTTATTCCTCCAAATTTAAACTAACATTCTACATTATTTTAGAGAATTCTACTGTGTTCTTAAAATACTCATAGGTGCGTATAAAATATCTTAAAAATTATAAGACCTGGAAACCGCCTCCGTGGCTCAATGTAAACAACATTGGGTTTACGATTCTGAGGTCTCGGGTTCGATCCCCAGCGGGGTACATGTTTAAGTACTCGGTTTGGTTGGTTGTAGGGCATTTTAAATGTCCGCCTGGCTAGATACCACCATCTTATCTAAATCTGCCGCCAAGCAGCAATGTTAATAGCATTGTTGTGTTCCGGTTGTCAGAGATAAGATAGCCAGTCCCCCAAATATGTTGGGGTTTCCGGGTCAGTACGCTTCCACCTTCCACCTCATCTTCACATAACATCAGGTGTGATTGAGGTCAAGTACGAATTCGTTATGCATAAAAAAAAGTGTAGATTGAACTAAAACTTGAAGAAATTGAAATAGAGGAATCCAGTGATGTACGCTGTGTCAAAGTAAGTTAACTAACTCATACAGATATATATATATATATATCAACAGCGAAGTATACATACACATAATTCGGTTTGCCATGAGTAAATGCTGCTAATTCCGGACATGTCACGAAGATAATACAATGTATTATCTTCCTGACGTCATCTTCCTCATCTTCCTGTATGTCACATAGTTTGTAACAGATGCTGTAACCGAAACGCGGTTTCACGCATGATGTCACGTACTGCAAGCCATCGTATATATCGTGCTTGCAGAAATCTTAAAGTGAACACTTAATCTCAACATAGTACGTACATGTCCCAGTAAGTATAATAAAAGATTCTCCATTAAACGGTGAAGAGGTTGAACAGCGAACCATAAAAATCCAAAATCCTTTTTGGGAGACAACGGTCCTTTCGACCGGAGTAGTCCAAAGCAGTATCCACTGAGAATCGAATTACCCTTCCCTGTAGTTATATTGAGTTCGTTTTGTTGGCACAATTGTATCAATATTGGACATCGTAACTCGATTTCCGGACGGAGTGCGCGTTGTTAAGTCATGCTTGACATTCGGCAAATGGCGTATCGGGCTTGTGTCGCGTCGATGACGGTATATCACTGACTGAACGCGTTTTTGGTTCTTTAAAAAAGAATATTTATTGGTATACTTTATTGTCTGTCTGTCCCTGTGTCGAATCAATTCAAATTCAGAAATCCGTGCGGTGTTCTACGGCGATCTGGTTTTAAACACACACAACTTCCGAGCATTCAAGCGTGTTTGCCACTCGTATTTCTGGCACTAATTCTCCCGGTAGCCTACTACTGCTGTCACTCTTACTGCATCTAGCCTACTGCGCCTAGGCGCAGTCCGTGGTGTATACGAAAGCAGGAGGCTGAGCTTCATTCGACCTTCTTCCCTATGGCACTAGGCCATGTTACAATTCATTGGCTACACTCCTATTTGCTAAGAGGAGAAAGTGGGAAACCTCTTTTCTTACTTACACACCCTATTTCTTTCTTTAATTATTCTGGGGTTCAAGGTAGCAATAGAGTCACGTAGGACACCGTCCACCTTCAGTAGGCGCTGTGTCGAGTATCACTCTCGATCATAGCTTATAGAAGTTACAGTGGGAGGAGTGTGGAGGCGAGATTGTCCGACTATCACGTTAAAATTAATATCGATAAAGATGATAACTGAGGTCTGCGGTCTCAGACTCCTGTAAACATTTTAAGTTTTCAATGTAATCACAGATCAGACAGTTCATCAAAATGTAATACAAATAGATGCCTTCAGTCGTTTCTGGAACCCTGAAAGCACGAGTACTACTCGCACTTTACCATATTTTATTACTGACTTGATTGATTTCCGACCTTCTTAACTGCTATTTTAGCATCCGACGCTATGGAGCACCCAAAATTTTGAATAATCAGATATTGGTACGGATACATCTCTAAAGTTGGAGTCAGGTTAAATGGACTCCGTTTGCTGGATAAAAAATATCTGCTTTAGTGGCATTTAATTTGCCAAGGTTGGTTTGTATGGAGATGCGTCGCCACATTGTGATCTTTTAACACTCTGTTTGGTAGATGGCATTTTTAGGATACCGTCATATTGTAAGTAAATGTCATGAACGGGATCCTTTATTATCTGTAAAAAGCATTGGTCTCCATCTCATGCTGTTGTTACTGAGCAACTATGTGCAATGCCACTTTCAAGTCTAATATCAAACTTTCACTTAGTTTGAAGTTAGGCATTACATGTATATTGTATGCAGATGAACAAATTTTTACAATAAAAAATATGCTATTTTTAATAAGCACTGGAGTAAGTATCCGAGATTAATTTCCCCCTACTAAGTTTAGCGATTCACAGTTTTTAAATTTCAGCAATATCGAAGATGACTTGCCGAATCGTTGGACGCGGTACCACGCAAACTCACGGTCTTGTCGTTCCAATTTGGTAATTCACAAAATTTTACGTTTAAGGTAATAATAATGCTATTTTTTATATTAAAAGCTAAAAACTAAAAGATCCATCACCTGATCTGGTAGGCAGTGATCATTACGATATATGAACCTATAAACTCCCTAAGAAAACATTGACACCCTCGATCTTAAATACAGGAGCTCTAAGACCTCAAGTCTAATGCCGTTGATTTAGCTGGTTCTCTTTCTCATCGCAATAGAACAATGCTGGTATTAGTCGCAGAAATAGATTTTCACTCTGCCGGCAATTTTCACAGCAGAGGCCTGGAAATACGTGCGATTGGACGATACCAAAAAAATATATGTATGCATAAATTAAACATTACCAACCAATAGGATGACCGTTACCGATCGCGATTTAAATCTGCGCGTCGCGTCGTAGCGTTCCAAAATCAAATTACGATTTTCCGCTCACTCGTGTCGCTCGTTCGGGAACCACGTCAAAATTATTAATTAAATATGGGGACGTGACTTTAACGCGTGAGTTTGAACCGCATAATCGTTCGCTTGGGATTACTATGGGTAACAAAGTCACTATATTCTCGATAACTTTGTAATTGTCCTCTAAATAGTTTATTAATAGGACATTGACGTTTTGTATTAACTAAAACTATAAATTGAAATGTAAGAAAACCTCCTAGAAAACAAATGATTATAGCATCTACGTTTTAGGACATTTCTCACACCTTTCGTAATTAACATATATCGCAAGGAAAACCAAAGCGAAGCCCACAGGAAACTTAATTTAACAAAGGTGAAAGACTGGTTGCATACTAAAGACTATGACCATACAGAAATACTAATGCAAGTTATTAAATAGCATCTCCAATTAATTGTCCACTTCACAGGCATCTTCATATATATCATAAAGCATATCACTCAGGTATAATATTATATATATATCATAGCCCGCCATCACATATACAAAAAGGAACACTCGCAATCACATACACACACATATACATTAACACTCATATGTATTCCCACAAAACTACACTTGCAGAGATGTTACATTTTCTTCTTTTCTTTATTTTTCTTTAAATTTAATATACAAAAAAATCTTTATTTGCATCACAGATTGTATAAAAATGTAACTTGGCTACTTATTTGTTTTCTACGGTAGCTGTCTTCCTGCGATACGGTTCTAGGACTAGTGTAGGAGACAGAGTTTAAGTAATATACTTCTTAGATAATGATGCCAGGATAACATTTGTTTAAATATTATACTACCTATAGTAAAAAAATGTGAGTTCTATAGTGTTTTATGGCATAATAATAAAGATTTTCATTTTCATTTTCATTTTCATTTTCATTTTCATTTTCATCTAGATAGTCGAAACCAATTATGTTAAAAATTAAATATCTTCGGAATAGTTTAACCCTTTTCTATCAAATATGGCTAAGAACCAACACCCGGGTTTAAACATAAACATAAAAAAAACGATAACCGTCTCCATGGTGCAATATAAAAAGCACAGGGTTACTAACCTTAATTGGTGGTAAGGTATTTTAAATGTCCGCCTGGCTAGCTACCACCACCTTATTTAAGTCTACACCAAACAGCAATAGGTATTAGTAGCATTGTTGTATTTGATTGTCAGATAAGATAGCCGATCCCCCCAAATAAGATGGAGTTTCCGGGTCAGTACGCTTCCACCCTAAGTCTCATCTTCACTTAACACCACGTGTGAGTGAGATCAAATGTCAATATTTGATAAATACTGTGAATACTAATATTTATTCCCGAAATAGCTTTCCGCCGGCGGCTTCGCCTGCGTGAAATAACTTTATCGCGGAAATTTGTTTATCCCACGGGAACGACTCATTTTAACGGTATAAAAAATCCTATGTCATAATCCAGGGTATGTTCTACCTATATGCGAAAATTCATCAAAATCCGTCCATCCGCTTCGCGGTATTGAGCAACAAACGAAATAATAATGCAAAACAGAAAAAAAAACCACGTTAGAACATACATACATAACGTCACGCCTGTTTCCCGTAGGGGTAGGCAGAGACCACAGACTTCCACTTGCTACGATCCTGACACCTCTACTGCTTCCTTCACTCGCATAAGGTTGTTCATACATGCTCGTCGGTTTAGGGTACTCTTGACTTGGCCTTTCTTTAAGACGTCCCCGATTTATAAATAAATAAATAAATAAAAGGTATTTATTCACCACAAAGTTAATTTAACAAGTAATTAATTGATAATAAATTAAGTCAATCTGTGATGAAAAGGTAGGGACTTTCAGTCCCCCCAAGTAGAGTAGCTGCTGCCACCAAGGAATTAATTATTATTAATCTATGAATAAATTTAAACATGAACTAAAAGTAAACAAAAAGAAAAGACTATATCTAAAATCAACTCAAAAACAATTGCAAGTGATAAACCATAAAAAGCTAGACACAAGAAGGTATCATATAGGTAGGTATTTGGTAAATTTTCAATACTTATGTGTGATTGTGCGAGTGAGTTTAATTGTATTGAAATTATTATTACTAATTTAACAAATCGATCGATTTGATCATGGTACGTTCGCCGTGGTCTTCCCCTACCAACACTACCATCCACTCGTTATCCACACGTTAAAATGTGATCACAAATTGTCATGCTGCTGACCTAAGTATTGTTTTGCATTGTTATCTTCATCAACATCAACATCAACATCAGCTGTGATTGAGCTCAACCAGTAACCCGTTGTGAATAAAAGTATCATACAGTCATGTATCGCACTCGATTTTTTTTTATATAAATAAATAAATATCCTTAGACACACATCGCCATCTAGTTCCACAGTAAGCAAATATAGATTGTGGATACCAATTATAATAATAATAATAAATATTTCGGACACTTACACCAATCATCTAGTCCCAAACTAAGCAAAGCTTGTGCTATGGATACAAGATAAACGGATAAAGATACATAAATATTTATATAAATAAAAAAAAATTATGGTTGATATATTACATAAATACATTTTATTTGTAAATAAATACTTATTATAAATGAAAGCATCCATAACTCGGGTACACATGTCCGTGTACACATTCATCACACAAACATATGCCCCTAGCGGGTTTCGAACCCGCAACCTTTATAGTGGTCAGAGTTGCTAACCACTACACTAAACAGGTCGTCAAAAAAATTTGAATTTCGATTTCTTTTTCCTCATTTCAATGCCAAAAATAGACACACTGCCGCGACCGCCATTTTGTTTGTTTATACCCTGTGTTGTCTTCATTGAGCCGTTGAAAATTTTCCTCCTATTTTAACAGATTTCCATAAAAGAATGAGGTTCTTTATCCAATTTTGTTTGTATGTTGAATACTCGATATCTTCAATCAATTCAAAAAGTCCCGCTAGGGGCATATGTTTGTATGATGAATACAGACACGTGTTCCCGAGTTATGGATGTTTTTCGTTTATATATGTAATTATTTACAAAAAAAAATGTATTTGTGTAGTTTATCCACCTTCCGGTATCTATAACACAAGCCTAGTTGCTTAGTGTGGAACTAGATGGCGCTGTGTGTATGTGCAAAAATATTTATTTATTTAATCTTTATTGCACAATTAATAAAAACGACATAAAGATTACAAAGTATATTATAAGTCGTATAAAAAGGCGGCCTGATCGCTAACAGCGATCTCTTCCACGCAAACCTTATGGTAAAGATACAAGCTACCAGTAGAAGAGGTTTTGCACTAATAGTAGCAATACGGGTGTATTTCTATAGTTGGTAATTATTATATTACGTAAAAATTAAAATACATAAACTAAGCCTTTTTTTTTCGCATGACAGTTTCCTACTTGACCTCAATCACACCTGACGTTAAGTGAAGATGAGGTCGAAGGTGGAAGTGTACTGACCCGGAAACCCCAACACATTTGGGGAACTGGCTATCTTATCTCTGACTACAAACTTTTTTTTTTTTTTTTATTGCTTTCCATCAGGTGACCCGCATGCTCGTTTGCCGCCCTCTCATATAAAAAAAAAAAAAAAAAGCCTACTAACTATAACTGGATAATTTACGTGCACATAATAACATATTATTGACTAGGTATATAACATACATAAAACGAGGGCGGAAAGTAGAGAGACATGGTCATTACTCCACCGACAAGAGCATACCTCTTAAATTGAAGAAGAAGAACATTTATACAAAATTTATATATATACAATATCAAACAAATAATATAAATAAATACATGCCAATTGTTTGCTCAGACATAACTTCGAAATCATATTGAAAACGCACGGAGAAGATTCGTCTATTCGTTAATAATTATTAACGGATTTTAGTGATTATTATTACATAGATAGATAGATAGATAGATAGATAGATAAAGCATTTATTTACGCCGCTGCGTTGACACAACTACACAATTTTTAAATTACAAAGAAATATACATACAAATAAAAGTAAAGAATAGAAAATACAAAGAGCGAGTGTGTGCCGCAGTAGCACAAATATTACTGCTATATAAATTTGGTTGAGATCTGATGATGCACTCCGGAGATAGATAGCCTTGCTGATGTTTCACCAATTAATGCCAGCAGTGGAAATATTCCTTACCGACTCATAGTCACACCAAGTTATCACACCAGTGTTACAAACAGGATTCTTTTTCTTTTTAGTCACACTACTAATTTTTCCACACCATTTATACTATAATTTCTAGTGCTGTACCTGTTACAGGTACAGCACATGAATCACTGGACGTCTTCTGGACATCCACAAGGCCATAGATTGCTCTAAATACTACAATACTACAGTAGTACACACTAGCATCTATTTCGTAGTATTTAGAGCAATCTATGGCCTTGTGGATGTCCAGAAGACGTCCAGTGATTCATGTATTAATGCAACCTTATCTAGTGCTGGCCGGTTGGAAACGCAATTTTCACCGAAAATGCATTTTACAGAAGTTCGAATGTACCCTTACCGACTCATAGTCACACCAAGTTATCACACCAGTGTTACAAACAGGATTCTTTTTCTTGTTAGTCACACTACTAATTTCTCCACACCATTTATTGTATTTATTCCCTAACTAGTGCTGTCCTAGCTGTACTAGAGTATCTACCAGTACCAGTCAAATAAAAAAAAATAAAAGGGAAAATATTATGTATAGCTTTTATTTACAACGAATTCGAATTTAAAATTAAGACTATTAAATGGTGAAAAATCATTAAAACATTTTCGTGTGCAGGGTCACAGGAATACCCAACCGCAAATACATAAAGTAAACCGTGGTTTCCGAATATCTGACTCTTACAAAACATTTCCAGTAGAGACCCACCCCCTCATTTGGCAGAACCGTGTCACGTTCAGGGGTGTGTAATTACAAAAACGGGGGACGTTGTTTTCGGACACCCGCGCCGCGATATTCGGCAAGCAGTAAAACAACTTCAAAACAATTTTAAAAACCGCCTCCGTGGCTCAATGTAAACGACATAGGGTTTACGATTCGGAGGTCGAGGGTACATGTTTAAGTACTCGGTTTGGTTGGTGGTAGGACATTTTAAATGTCCGCCTGGTTAGCTACAATCATCTTATGTAAATCTGCCGCCAAGCAGCAATGTTAATAGCATTGTTGTGTTCCGGTTGTCAGAGTTAAGATAGCCAGTCCCCCAAATGTGTTGGGGTTTCCGGGTCAGTACACTTCCACCTTCGACCTCATCTTCACTTAACATCAGGTGTGATTGAGGTCAAGTACGAACCCGTCGTGCATAAAAAAAATCTTTATACCAAATATTTGGACCAGTTTTTGAAGGCATTCTATTTTTTTTTTTTTATATATGAGAGGGCGGCAAACGATCATGCGGGTCACCTGATGGAAAGCAATCACCGCCGCCCATGGACACCCGCAACACCAAAAGGGACAGATGCGTTGCCGGCCTTTGAGGAAGGTGTCCACCCCAGAATAAGTAGGGCAGCCTGAGCGATGAGGGATTCTCCAGCACTAATAGTGCTGGTACCCTCCTGGGGTAGGTACTAACTCTTTAAATACTGCTACCATTCTGGAGAGAGACTGGAAGGCGGGCCTCCGGTGCCCTCGCTCACCGGACGAAGCGCAGTGGCAAAATGCCACTACTCAGACGTCGGTCTTCTGCGAGAGGGTGGTACTTCCCCGGTCGAGCCGGCCCATTCATGCTGCAAGCTAATAGCTTACAGCGTGGCTCTACCACTACAATTAATGCCACTATTGATGGCATTTTAGAGTTAAATATAAAAATTAATTGTTAATTTAATCTATTTCTTACAAAGTCAATTGAATTTAGGTCTTTGGCTCAGCGTTTAAGATATGGTCTCCCGGAACTCATGCCTATTGCAGTGGCTTTAACACCATCATAAAGTCGCTTGCCTTTGAGTATTTTTAATCCCCAGAGTTTAATGGTTCATCGGTGGCTCAGCGGTTAAGACGCGGTCTCCCAATTTGGGAGGTCCGGGTTCCATTCCCAGGCAGGCCATGTACCAATTAGTTTTTAAATTTAATTTAATTACTTATGTGTATTTATCCGACTGCTCTTAAAACGGTGAAGGAAAACATCGTGAGGAAACCTGCATGCCTGAGAACTAAAAATTCAAAGGCATGTGAAGTCCCCAACCCGCATTGGGCCAGCGTGGTGGACTATGGCCCATACTGCCTCATTACACTAAGGAAGGCCTATATCCCTGCAGTGGAGTGTTTACGGGCTGATGATGATGAAATCAATTTCAATTCTTCGTGAACCCTTACACGTTCTCACTGCTAGGGCATGGCCTCCTCGCAACATATATGAGGGTATCGGTCCTAATCTACCACGAGGGCCAAATACGGATTGGTTGATTGGTGTCAAACTGTCAGTCTCTTAAGCTGACCTCAGGCTTAACGTGGCTTTTTTTTAATGCACAACTGGTTAGCACTTGACCTCATTCACACCTGATGTTAAGTGAAGATGATGCCGAGGTGGGAAACGTACTGACCCTGAAACCCCATCCTATTTGGGGGAATGGCTATCTTATGTCTGATAACCGGAATTTAGATAAGATGGTGGTAGCTAGCTAGGCTGACATTTAAAATGCCCTACCATCAACCAAACCGAGTACTAAACATGTACCCCGCTGGGGATCGAACCCGCGACTTCCGAATCACAAACAACGAGCCACGCGACTTAACGACTGCCTTCTTAAAATGCCACTAGTGGTCATCCATTCAAGGACTGATGGCGCCAGACATTGCTTAACTTCGCTAATCGGAAACGAATAACCAGGGTGCAGGCTTCATCAATGGTAAGGGTAGTTGTGTTACCACACACTTATATGTTACCCTGTGCCCACGTGCCCGGTTGAATTATGGACGCTATGAGGCGAGAGATTGGAAAATAAGCCAGGGAATGCCCAAGGGAAGCTGGAGAGTGGACGTATATTATGCTGAGAGCTTGTTTTTGTTAAAGGATTCCATGGGCATAAATTGGGCCACGAAGTTGAATGTTACTATTCGGTTGGTATAAGTAATTTAGTTATTGAAACATGTGCTGCTAAATAGCTACATATACCTCAATTTTTATTACCCCCACGGGAAGAGAAGGGTTAATTCTGTTCTTTTTGCGTGCCGAAACCGTACAGCACTAGATCCTATATGTCGCAGGTAGCGATAAATTAGCGACGGAATTTATAATTTGGACGGTCGTATGGCTATCATAGTACGCGGTTTGATATCACCGAAAATGGCGCGGTAACCTTTTACTCGGTTGTTTGGTACTAACACTTTTGTATATTTATATTTATGTGTATATATTTTATTTTATAATGTATGGACCTCAAAGTCCGAAATAAATGATTTCTTTGTTTCTTTCTTTCTTTCTTTACAGTAGTGCTAGGTCTGGACATCGAAAATGATTGTTGATGCCGCCTAGTACACATATTTTCTAAATTTTTATTTATGCGCAACAGGTTGGTACTTGACCTCAATCACATCTGATGTTTAGTGAAGATGAGGTCGAAGGTGGAAGAATACTGACCCGGAAACCCCAACACATTTGGGGGACTGGCTATCTTACCTCTGACAACCGGAACATAACAATGCTATTAACATTGTTGCTTGGCGGCAGATTTAGGTAAGATGGTGGTAGCTAGCCAGGCGAACATTTAAAATGCCCTACCACCAACCAAACCGAGTACTTAAACATGTACCCCGCTGGGAACCCGCGACCTCCGAATCGTAAACCCAACGTTGTTTACATTGAGCCACGGAGGCAGGCAAATCGGACTTCGTATTACTGAGATATATCCGGACAAACAAACACTAGACACACACAAAGCCGTCAAATACACGCACCGTTTTTCGCCCGAGGTTAAAAATATAATCCCAAAGATGAAGCATAAGCGTAGTAAACTTTATAATTAAGTATTAACAAACCCACCCTCGGCACACAAGTGTATTTACGAGCGAGAAGGAATCCAGATCGTCCGAAGAATTTGAAAATCCAGCACAATTTTCCTTGCCGAGCCCAAATCATAATTACGTCACAGCCCGACCGAGGGGAGGCAGGAAGCGGGATGTGAAATGACAAAAGACGTATCGGGTAACGCTCCACGAAGGAATCTCCACGTTTTTTCGGCGTACGAACGAATACATGTCAATATTTGGGACATTTTTGTTCCTTAATAATAAGGTTTTCTTTGTGAATATTGTTTGCCGCTTTAGCTGCTTTTGGGCGATTGCTTTTCTGTGTGAAACAATTTTGTTTGCATTAATGTTAACCTATTTTGTAAATGTTGGAGGTTCTCGATACGACTGTTTTAACCACCGATGCTGTAAGGTTATAACATATATGTCGGGGAAACGCGAGCATTGCTAGCAATGCTCGCGTTTTGACGACCGATTGGTGTAGTGGATAGTGACCCTATCAGCGAAACCAACGGTTGCGGGTTCGAATCCCGCGACGGGTAAATGTTTGTATGATGAATACGAACATTTATTCCAGAGTCTTGGATGTTTATATAAATATTTATGTATGTTTATCCGTTATCTAGTATCCATAGCACAAGCTTTGCTTAGTTTGGGACTAGATGATTGGTGTAAGTGTCCGAAATATTTATTATTATTTATTTATTATTATAACCAAGCCGTCGCCAGCAGACTCGTGGTATCGGGTGACTCGAGCACGGAAACACTTGTAATTAATTCCCACTAGTGGTCACCCATCCATGAACTGACTGACAGACATTGCTTAACTTCTCTAATCGCTGCGCCACGAGTGATGAATGATCAAATCAAAAATATTTTATTCAATGTAGGATACAAAAATATCACTTATTGAAAATCTACATGTTATTTTTTTTACACTACATCGCTTCACAAGGTGTTATGGTTATGGAGAAGAAGCGACAAGAAACTCCTAAAACTATAATAAATAAATATCTTGGCACATACACAGAGCGGCATCTAGTTCCACACTGGCTTGTATTATGAATACATGGGTGATAAACTACATAAATATTTATTTTTTGTAATTTAGTACATATATAATACCGTCCTTATGTAAACATTAAAGCGTAATTGATTCATTGATTGATATATAAGTGAAAAACATCCATAACGACGATTGACGATTGACGACCGGTTGGTGTAGTAGATAGTGACCCTGTCAGCGAAACCAACGGTTGCGGGTTCGAATCCCGCGAGGGGTAATTGTATCATGAATACGAACGTTTGTTCTCGAGTCATGGATGTTTATATAAATATTTATGTATGTTTATCCGTTATGTGCTATGGATTAGCATTTGCTTAGTTTGGGACTAGATGATTGGTGTAAGTGTCCGAAATATTTATTTATTATTATTATAACTCGGGAGCACATGTCTGTATTCATTATACAAACATATGCCCCTAACCGGACTCGAACACGCAACCTTTTGGTATAGCAGTCAGAGTTTCTAACCACTACACCAAAGAGGTCGTCATGAATAATATTTTAATGTAACGTTCCTCACAGAAAGATACTGTAATATCTTCCTTCCGATTTCGCAACGCCTCGTCGGATTTCCCTTCTCGTTACGGTATTCGTCCGCCGTCCATAACTGGAATCTATTTTTAATCCACTTACAGATTGTTGTAAAAGGATTTTTAATTCCCTCTCTCAGCAGGTCCCACTCAAGCTCTGGTCGAAATTATTTAACGTCGTTTTGCTATAATTTATTATCAGATTCGTCGTATTATCCGCTGTTGAACGTTGACCCCCAGCCGTATTGTGAGATTAATATATTCGTGTAAGTCTTTCGTAAACTAAGAAAAATTATATGTACTGTCCTCATACCTAAAGGTTGCCTGAAAGATATCGCTTTTTTTTTTTTTTTTTTAACTGGTTACGCATTTGACCACAATCTCACCTGATGGGAAGTGACCCGAAGACGCGAAGGTTGTAGGATTCAGGAGAGACTGACGCCGGAAACGCCGGAAGGGAGTTCCATGCCTTGGCTGTTCGGATTCTGAATAAAGATGATTCCAGTACTTACATGATTACTCAAGATTACATACTTATCATAACATAAAATATTTTGTCATAATACATATATATTTTTTAATATACTTATACATAATAACAAGCATATCAAGCCATAGCTAACTTAAAAAACTTTCTTCAATGAGTCCAATGAATAGCAGAAAATATCAACGTTAAGAAGTTTTTCGTTGTTGTTATATTAGGTCTTTACCTATTGAAATTGGAGATTTTTTTCTTTGTTAATCATAATGTACGTTATCCTACGATTCTATAGCTATTTCCAAATTTGTCTTTTATTTGGAAAATAGAATATATTTTCAAGGTTTCACACGAAATATTTTTTAATGTCTGAGCTAAATCACATATAAAAAAAACTTGAACACAGCTCTCTTCATAAGCTTCCCATATTATTTCTTAGATTCGCAGAATATTTTATAAAGCAGTTACTTTTAAAAATTAACACTGCCTTTATTTAACTTAATGTCCTCTGATAATACACACAAGGTTTAGCTAAAATTGGACTTGCCGTTCCCAAAAAAAATTCAAAAATGTTTGTATGGAGAAAACAGTCTTAATGAAATTCTTCATACAAAACGCCAATTTCATAGGTAAGGACCTAATATAACCTATAAGCACGTTTTATAAACAATATAGGTATCCAAAATTAAAAATTCCTAGAAATTCGAGTTCCACTGTCTCCGGACAACTTCTTTATTCCAAAGCCTTGTTAAAACCATCCAATATTATTACGTGATACACTACTGCGACCCAAAAAAAAACGATACCGCATAAATCCAATAGATAATACCCATAATTCCGATCTCCATAATACGGAGTCAGATACTTTGTGACGAACTTGCTGACCCTGCGCTCCTATTCGGTAATCGAATTGGTTTCGGAAATTATTCGAGCGAGAGCGCAATAGTTCGTTTGATATTATCTTATTTCAGAAGGATGTCATTTGGGGTTTTTTTAGCTTTGTGCTGGTTTTATGCTTGTCATCGAAACATTCATTTTGTGATTCGATTTTTGAAAAACTTATATAGACATCATACCCGACTCCCAAAAAGGAGGATATATGTGTGTCCTATGTGTTTTTATTATAATAATAAATAAATAATAAATATTTCGGACACTTACCTACACCAATCATCTAGTCCCAAACTAAGCAAAGCTTGTGCTATGGATACTAGATAACGGATAAACATACATAAATATTTTATATAAACATCCGTGACTCGGCAATAAATGTTTTCATCACACAAACATTTACCCCTCGCGGGATTCGAACCCGCAACCGTTGGTTTCGCTGACAGGGTCACTATCCACTACACCAACCGGTCGTCAAATATATAATTATATATACACTGAGAAAAAAGTACGTAACCCTGGTGCGTAATTCTGCGTTGCGCTTACTTAATTACAGTAAAAATCGTGCCAATCGGACTCACGTACCCGGTTACATTGCGTGCAATGAGGTAGTTGTACGTATGCGGCCTACGTATGTACGGTTGGCTTAATTTTATACTTAAATACGTAGCCGAGCTACGTCCATTTTATATAGTAGTAATGATGTAACTCACATATGTACTGGTGTGACATACATACTGTATAGATACCAGTGCATTGGAGCATATAGTGTCGTACGTTCGTACTGGTGTAACATACCTACTGCATAGATACCAGTGCAGTGCAGCGTGATGTACCATACATACTTACGAGTGTAACATACGTACAGCAAAGATATCAATGCAGTAAAGCACGATGTACCTTACGTCCGTACTGGTGGGACGTACGTACTGCATAGATATCAATGCAGTAAAGCATGATGTACCTTACTTCCTTACTGGTGTGACGTATGTACTGTATAGATACCAGTGCCATGGAGCATGATGTACCTTACGTACGTACTGGTGTGACGTATGTATTGTATAGATACCAGTGCCATGGAGCATGATGTACCTTACGTACGTACTGATGCAACATACGTACTACGTAGATACCAGGGCAGTGGATCATGATGTACCATATGTACGTACTGGTGTAACATACGTACTGAATAGATATCAATGCAGTAAAGCATGATGTACCTTACTTGCGTACTGGTGTGACACATGTACTGTATAGAAAACAGTGCAATGGAGCATGATGTACCTTACGTCCATACTGGTGTGGCATACGTACTGCGTAGATACCAGTGCAGTGGAGCATGATGTGTCTTACGTACGTACTGGGGTGACATACGTACTGCGTAGATACCAGTGCAGTGGAGCAGGATGTGTCTTACGTACGTACTGGTGTGACTTACGTACTGTGTAGATACCAGTGCAGTGGAGCATGATATGTCTTACGTACGTAGTGGTGTGGCATACGTAATACGTAGGTACCAGTACAGTGGAGCATGATGTGTCTTACGTACGCACTGGTGTGTCATACGTACTGGATTGATACCAGTGCATTGGAGCATGATATGTCTTACGAACGTAGTGGTGTGGCATACGTAATGCGTAGATACCAGTACAGTGGAGCATGATGTGTCTTACGTACGCACTGGTGTGTCATACGTACTGGATTGATACCAGTGCATTGGAGCATGATAAGACTTACGTACGTAGTGGTGTGGCATACGTAATGCGTAGATACCAGTACAGTGGAGCATGATGTGTCTTACGTACGCACTGGTGTGTCATACGTACTGCATTGATACCAGTGCATTGGAGCATGATGTGTCTTACGTACGCACTGGTGTGACATACATACTGCGTAGATACCAGTGCAGTGGAGCATGTTATATCTTACCTACGTACTGGTGTGACATACGTACTGCATAGATACCAGTGCAGTGGATCATGATGTGTCTTACGTACGTACTGGTTTGTCATACGTACTGGATGGATACCAGTGCATTGGAGCATGATGTATCTTACGTACGCACTGGTGTGACATACGTACTGCATATATACCGGTGCAGTGGTGCATGATGTGTCTTACGTACGTACTGGTGTGACATAATGTTTAATAGAACTAGCAGGTAAGGTTATAAAAATAAAATTTTAATATGATGTAACGAATACAGTATATTTTCATCAAAATGAAAGGTAATAAGTAAAAATTAGTGAGTAATGAAATAGAAAGTACTGTCAGGAGCAAATATAGAAGTAGTAGCCAAATATTTTTATGAATCACATTCAGGCTCACTACCAGACATTAATAAAATTTATAAATAATCTTGCAAATGGTGAGAATTGATGACTTCCCTAGGTTATACAAAGATTCAAGTAGTTCACGTTTAGAATCTAATAACAAAAACTGTCCAGATTTAAGCATTTTATAATCCAAATATTAACAGCTGTACGCTCGATGCTCATAAAAATTTGACCAGTTTGGTTGAATAGATGTTGATGGAAACAGAATGCGTACAACTTAATTGCTCTTAAGTATTTGATACTGACTGTACTTTCCGTATGGCGAAGAATATAGGTACTTATATTTTATCATTTACCGTGATATTGAGCAGAAACACTTATATACCGAACGCCATGGAATTATAACGTCAATTCTTCTATTAACATAGATAGATCGATCGAACAATTGGATTGACAATAATCATACAAATATGACAGTGATATTGTAATTTTATCATTTACCGTGATATTGAGCAGAAACACTTATATACCGAACGCCATGGAATTATAACGTCAATTCTTCTATTAACATAGATAGATCGATCGAACAATTGGATTGACAATAATCATACAAATATGAGAGTGATATTGTAATTTTATCATTTACCGTGATATTGAGCAGAACGGCAATATTACCGAACGCCATGGAATTATAACGTCAATTCTCCTATTAACATAGATAGATCGATCGAACAATTGGATTGACAATAATCATACAAATATGACAGTGATATTGTAATTTTATCATTTACCGTGATATTGAGCAGAACGGCAATATTACCGAACGCCATGGAATTATAACGTCAATTCTCCTATTAACATAGATAGATCGATCGAACAATTGGATTGACAATAATCATACAAATATGACAGTGATATTGTAATTTTATCATTTACCGTGATATTGAGCAGAACGGCAATATTACCGAACGCCATGGAATTATAACGTCAATTCTCCTATTAACATAGATCGATCGAACAATTGGATTGACAATAATCATATAAATATGACAGTGATATTGTAATTTTATCATTTACCGTGATATTGAGCAGAACGGCAATATTACCGAACGCCATTGAATTATAACGTCAATTCTCCTATTAACATAGATAGATCGATCGAACAATTGGATTGACAATAATCATACAAATATGACAGTGATATTGTAATTTTTATGACTGTGCATACAATCAGTGTGTGCGAGCACTCACATGAAATCGAAGATTTCAGTATAAAATTAAATTTCTTGAAAATGATTATTTATAAATTTAATTATTATACTAAATATTTCTTATTTAGACGCGGGTTGCCCACACAACACATCCTATAAAATAAACGTCCAAAAATTGCTCATAATTTCAAAGCTTCTTAAAAATGTTCAATAATTTTTAGAAGCTTTGAATTTGTATTTTTCATCAATTACTTTGGCATATACAGATTAGGCCACCGTCCTAACAGAAAATCAACCTAGAATTGTCTAATTTTTCGGTATGATGAAAATTTAATCTAAGGTCCATCTTAATGTGACATATAATTTTAAATTAGGCATTACAGTCATCGTATTGGGCACCGGAGAAATTAATTGATCAGAGTTCGAAAGCAAATACTTATTTGTTTTTTTAACTTCATATGCAAAATAATGCTGATCGAAATCGACACATTCCAGTAATAAACAAGAAAATATAACATCATCATTCTCAGTTAAAAGTATTCTCACTACTTGTGCAAAAATTGGCAAATAACTCGACTCTGACAAATCTAATGTAATAATACATGTTTTATCAAATTTGACCCCTCTTAACTTAACCCAAGGTACGGAGTAACAGATTTGACTAATATCTTGTGAATTATGCTTTTCCTTGATTTGTTCTATTTCGACAGGTGTAATTTTGGACTTTTTACCAGTAGATAAAGTAACTAAAGGCTCATTTCTTAAAAATAAATCGTTTAACATTAATTGATTTTTTATAGCAATAGTTTTGCAAATGTTAACTGTGCTCATTGATGCTCTCGCTACAAATTTGGATATACGATGTTTTGCTTCAAACCGCATAGTCCAAATTTGACTTAATGGACCAAATTTTTTCAACATCTCTGGGTAATGTGTAAGAAAATGAAATTTTGGCTTAAGGTCGGTTTCGGTTAATTGACAATAAAGCTCATTTAATTCTGCTATTGCAAATTTTATTTGCTCAATATTGTCATTATGAATTCTATGACTCAAAAGCTTATCAAGAAGCTGACGAAGTTTAGTATATAATAGCCAAACCTCATTCTCATCTGGGACGTTATACCCAGCAATAAGCCCAAAATAACGAACTAAGGTAATCATTTCCGAAGCAGAACATTTAAGCTTTATAGATGATCCTTCCATTGTAACAGAATTTGAAGGTTTCGAATGAGAATCAGGCCCATAATCAAAAAAATGCAGTTTTGACTTTAAATTAACTAAAGTAATTAGTTTTGCCTTTTGTACCAAATATGTTATTACAAATGGCATAATATAACGACAGCAACCTTCGAGATAGTCATGTAAAATATCTACAGCAACATTTTCAAATAAATTGAATCCTTCTAGAACAAGCCACACACATTCTTCCTTAATACCGGTCTTTGAAGTATCTTGCAATGATACATCATTAATGTAGTTACAGTTATTTCTTAATAATGCGCTGTTCTCATAAAGCAAAGTTTTAATTTGTTGTCGGTCAGCATTGCATACTCGACAAGGTCGATTAGCCGTAAAACTTTCAACAAAACCAAACATGCCATTTAAACCAAGATTATCGCCTGTTATAGCAACCACATGAAATTTAATACTTATTTCGCATGAATCAGTTTTAACAGTGATACCATTTGATTTCAAATCATTAAGTAGATGAATTATTTTCTGGAAAATCATATTATTGCCAAAATGTACCCTATCAGAAGAATGAAAAAGAGCTAAAATGAAAATGTTCTGTAAAAGTGATGTATAGTAAGGTGGAAGGCACGGAATGGATACATAAACGGCTCCAAGCTTATGAACTCCAGCATGACTTCCTAATGGATTTCCAATCTCTAAGTCATCATAGTAAATAATCAACGGTAAAATTAAATCGGTTTTATCAGCAATATTTACTATTTTACGCCATACTGAACCTTGAACAATATTTTCTAAACCAAACGAGGAACTTTGTAAATAATTTAAATACTCTAAAGTTACTTTCAAAATATTATTTAAGGATAAAAAACGTGTAAGCGTTTCTTTCATAGGCATTATTTGCATAGTACAAGAAGTGGGAACCATCATCACACCCAATGAACTCTTTTTATTTTCCATGCGCTGACCAATCACTATTTCTAGTGGCTCCAGATATGTTCCTAATTGTTTAAAATGTTGTAAGCGTATATGTTCTGTTCTAAATTTTTCCAATATTTTGCTATTTAGAGAGAGCACTTTCTTAAGAGCAACACCAGTATCGGTATTAACTTGATTAGAAGGTATTATTTCGAAGAAATGTCGCAATAAAACATCCGCCGAATTATATAAGAACGTTTTTAACCCTTCAACAAGTAATTGTACTGTTTTACGGGGTATGGCAGGATTAGCATATACCGAAGATATTAATGCTGACATATGGTGTACAAGGACATCTTCACTTTTCCCAAGTAAACCCGGGGACTCGTTTATTTTGGATTCCGACTTCTTATTAGCCGCACTTGTTGAAGGCAATTCATTTATTTCGACACCAATATCACGACTCAAATTCTGTTCTAATGAATGTAAATCGTTTGATAACAATGCATGATCTCTAGACAAGTGTTTTTTAAAAGATGAGGAGGAGCAAAAATTTCGAAAACATCCCTGTTCACCACACCGAAACTCAGAATTACTACGTGTCGATTTACAGAACATTTTTATATGTGTAATGAGTAGAGACGGAGAAGCCATCGCTTTTTTACAAAAGAAACATGAAAACATTATAACTATACCGTCCAAATACTTTAACGTAGAATGACAACTTATTACATATGTATGATTGATTTGAACAGCTTATTGAAGTTACTCCGCCCTTTAAAAAACGTAAATGTGAACAGTTATTATTAATCTAACATACCTAGATCTGTCAAAAGAGTATTTACACTTTGGGTGATTCTATCGAACTTCGTTCTAATTTGGTAAAATCCTACTTGAATGACGAGCCAGATATCAGCTGATTCGTCTGGGTAGTATGCACCCGTCGCCTGGAATATTTTAAAGGCGGCGTCGACTGCCGTTATTAGTTTTTGGAACTTATACAAAGTATTATTAATAACGACATAAGCAGCTTTAATTTCAATTACAGAATCACCTACAAATATGACGAATGGTTGAAGAGTCTTCCCTGTCTTCAACGACTTGTTACGTCTGGATTCCAGTATGCTACTCACATCGCTTTGGGAAGCAACCTGAGTAATATAACCATCCCGGATTTCTGAACGGGACGGCCTCCAATTTTCTTTTCCTTTTTGCTTACGCCAAGGAGAGATATTAATTATGTAGGCTAAAAGTATTAGAGCCACATTCGTGGTTGTTTCTTGATTATCATCTGAAATAAACCAAGTACATTTTATGTGGTCCATTAATAGCCACCTTATCCTAATATTTCACCTGTGAAGCTGAAATTTGGCAGATAGGTAGTTTATAGGTAGGAGAGTCAGCTAAGAACGGATTTTGCGATAGGGTAAAAAAAAAGTAAGTCAAGTAAGAAAGGACTTTGAATTTTAATTCGAAAGGTAAGTTTCTAGTACGATAAGCAACTCGAAGTATATACTTACCATTAATCAAAGTAATATAATCCCCTATTGCCTCTTTAATATTTTTATCTCTAGTTGTGCTTAATTTGGATTTTGCATATTTAATAATTACTGCCTTTTGCCAAACGATTTTGCAAATCAAACTGTTTTCTCTATCGGGATACAGGTGACAGAAATCTTTTATAAGCTGTAAAAAATAATACACGTAGCTTAAAATAAACTTCACTCTCATCACATACACAACCTCACCTGAGGCAAATAATAAAAAATATATAAAAGCAAACAAATGCTTCGGGGACAGCTACTAGTCCAAGTACTTACAAAATATAGTACACTCACGTAAACACAGTGATTGTGACAGAGACAGGGGAAAGAGAGACAGGGGAAAGAGAGATGGGGAGAGATAGAGGGAGAGGTAGAGGAAGAGATAGATAGACAGACAGTCAGAAAAAAAGTGGTGGATGGAGGGGGAGATAAATATAATCTATACAAAGTAATTATGCAACATACAAGTGTGTATCCCTGTTGCTGCCGAAGTGCAGGGTAGTCATTAAAATAGTCTGCAATGTTCCCTTGTCCACTCTTCACTAGCTCGAGACGAATATCTGTGGTTTCTTCCCATTTCTCTTCGACTGATTTCCATGGGTCCACATTGCTCTTGAGCCATATCAGGGTTTCTTGCATTGAACGATCATCTAAAAGATTAGCATAAGACGCTACAAAAGAATGTTACAGCTGCATCTCATCATATGTGCATGTCGTAAAAGGAGACTTAGTGAAAGGGTTCATCTCCGACCACATCGTCACTTTCCATCAGGTGAGATTGTGGTCAAACGCGAATCCAGTCAATCATAATATATATAAAAAAAAAAAAAGAGTTATAATAAGTGTACTCTGCCAATGCATTATTTCATCCTAGAACATTAATTATACAATGCCATAAGTGAACTGTCGTGGACGCTTGATTTTAATTAGGTGGGCGTGGTAGTGTTCCTGACCACCTCGTAAGGGACAACGGTCGTGAGTGTATGTATGTATATATCATAAGACGAATGAGACGCTCACTCAGATACCTAAATTCTGTGCGCTATCCGGCTCTGGAACTCCCTTCCAGAATTCATCCGCCGCAATAAAACTTGAAGTGCCTTGTTGGTGCAGTTCGGTGATCTGCATACTTGCAACAATTTCTTTTTCCCGAAAGGTTGTCAGGAAGAGATCGTTCATTAGCGATAAGACCGTCAATATTGTATATTGTGTTTCTGTACAATGTATTTATAATGTTGATTTTGTGCAATAGTTTGAATTGAATTGATACGCTACTTGTAACTATGTAGTTTCCTTAGTATAGCGACGTGGGAGATGGTACTTAGTTAAAATGAAAACTACCCACCATTCTCATCATGACTAATTGGAGAGGCAGTCCGCGTGGTGCAAGTAGATGTATGAGATGAAGAGCGCCTAGATGCAGGTAGATCTCCTCGTGCTCTAAATTTCCTTCTTCTAGAAATATACGTTTCGTATAGCTTCCCACTGGAGTTCTTTTTTGCACTTTGAGATGTGCCACACTCATACGGTGAATAATAAACTACTGGGCTCTCTTTAATGAATATTTCACAAATTTCGCAAGCTAAACGATGAAACTCTTCCTTGGTAATATTTATTGCTGGGTTCTTATCAAGCAAATTAATTATTATAAGTTGGCTGAGTTTTCTACGACTGCTCTCTCTTAACAAACCTTCATTTTTCTGCCCTTCTTTTAGAATTGCTCTCCCATCTACGCTTTCCTAGAAAATACAACATGAATGTTTGGTTTTAAATGTTAAATAAATTAAGTACTTTAATTTGAATAGCTACTTCTACCACTACAGTACTATATATAAATCAAATAGTTTGGACGCACAAGCGTTTTTTGACAATACAATAAATAAGAATAAAAATATACACATAATACTTACATAGGACAAATATAAGCAACTAGCCATTGATATAAATATAGTCAATGCAACTAGCTTTCTGCCCGCGACAACATCCACGTCGATCTCGAAATAAATACAAATTAAACGGGTAGAGACATACTTAATGACGTGCGCCCCCGCGCCCCCGTCCCGTAAGATTGTGTGTCAAAATTAAAATGTAAAATCATTTCTTGACTTATTTTTTTTCTTCATTGGTGAAGTAATTTTCGAAGTGAGTGAGTGAGTCAGTCAGTCAGTGACCTTTCGCTTTTATATATAATTATATAGAAGATAGTCACTATTCTTTACGGAACCCTAGAGTACAGGGAAACAAATAGAGGCAGGAAATAACTGGAGTACTAATATTTTCTACTACTCTACTCACTACTACTCTACTCACTACTACTACTATTTCTTGTTGTCAGAAGTATCTAGGTGTACAATAAATAGATATTTTGCATAGTTACATTGATGATATCTAATACCTGAAACAAACATTGAATTATTAATCATTATACCACCTACATCATGATATTACTACACAAGACATTCACTGCTGGACTAAAGACCAGGGACCTTTATATACACAAAAAGAAATTAAAAATAGCTACCATGATTCATCATTTCTTCATTGATTTAGCCTGGCCTTTTAGGATGGCTTTTACAGGTCAAGATTTATCTTATACTAGCAGCTGCCCGCGACTTCGTCCGCGTAGACTACATGAATCAACACTTTATTACTTTCCCACGGGAATACATTCAGCAGAAAAATTACCATGTAGAGTTTATCTCAAACAGGAAAAGACCCTGGGCAGATAACAGGTATGTGGAACCATGTTGGTGTTTTGCCAGGTAAATGAATTAAGACAGGGATCCATTAAAAGACCTTTCTGAAAAATTCTGGTTTATATTTATTAAAGTACTTCCTTATAAACAACATTCTTTGCCATGTTTGAAGGTGGTAGCAATAGAACCAAACTTTGAGGTGAACTTACACGGGAGCATGCCACATAGAACTGACCGTGAGAGAAACAGTCCTGTCGTAGGTCTACTCCGGCGAATTTGAGAGTTTGCCCCTGCGACTTATTTATTGTCATGGCAAAACAGACCTTTAGTGGAAACTGAAGCCTTTTGAATTCAAAGGGAAGATCATTTGGTATTAATGGAATACGCGGTACAAACACTGTTTCCCCTGAGCAGGTCCTGTTAAAATAGTGGCCTCTACTACGTTCCGGTGCAAAGCCTTGACTTGCAACCTAGTACCGTTACAAAGTTTGGGTGGCTTTAAATTTCTCAATAACATAACAGGTGCACCCACACGTAGTAAAAGTCTGTGATATGGCATACCCGGTGGGTTCAAAGTGTTCAAAAATTCTACGGGATAATTAACGGCATCGTCGGTGTTTACCACGGTATCTATTGAGCTATGAATAATCTGTTGTCCTTCAAAAGAGTTCAATAATATGTCATTGATGACCGCTGCTTGGTCGTTCTTTCGAAATGGCGAAATGAATTTCGAATTCTAAATAACGACACCAATATAGACTTTTTTGGTATCATCCCCCACCCCTATCTCACCCCTAGAGGGTTGGCTTAAAATAAATGTCATTTTCTTAATCAACATCCCAAAAAACCTAAATAACGACACCAATATCGATTTTATGGTTTTAACCCCCATTTCACACCCCAGAGGGCTGTTTTTCGAAAAATCTCAACTCACCCTTATCTCATTCTCTAACCCCAAGGGGTTAGCTTCAAAACAAATGGCACTTTCGTAATCAACGTCCCAAAAAACCTAAATAATGACACCAATATTGACTTTTTTGGTATCAACCCCCACCCCTATCTCAAGCCTAGAGGGTTAACTTAAAATAAATGTCATATTCATAATCAACATCCCATAAAATCTAAATAACGACACCATTATCGATTATATGGTTTTAACCCCCATTTCACACCCCAGGGGGTTGTCCAATATAGACTTTTTTGGTAGCAACCCCCACCCCTATCTCAACCCTAGAGGGTTAACTTAAAATAAATGTCAGTTTCATAATTAACATCCCATAAAACCTAAATAACGACACCAATATCGATTTTATGGTTTTAACCCCCATTTCACAACACAGGGGGTTGTTTTTCGAAAAATCTCAAAACACTTATTAGCTTATTTGTTCCTAGGAGAACTCTTGGGAAATTTCGAGTCGAAAATAGTCGAAATGTCCAAGTTATACTGTTTCTTCATACAAGCTTCCCACCCCTGTTTCACCCCCTTAAAGGGTGAATTTTGAAAAATCCTTTCTTAGTGCTCCCCTAGACCTCGTAAGGAACCTACGTGCCAAATTTGGAAACTCTAAATCCAGCGGTTTGGCCTGTGCGATTTGAATTTGTGATTTCAACCCCTACCACTATCGCAACCCGTAAGGGGTTAGCTTCAAAATAAATGTCATTTTCGCAATCAACATCCCAAAAAACCTAAATAACGACACCAATATAGACTTTTTTGGTATCATCCCCCACCCCTATCTCACCCCTAGAGGGTTGGCTTAAAATAAATATCATTTTCATAATCAACATCCCAAAAAACCTAAATAACGACACCAATATCGATTTTATGGTTTCAACCCCCATTTCACACCCCAGGGGGCTGTTTTTCGAAAAATCTCAACTCACCCTTATCGCATTCTCTAACCCCAAGGGGTTAGCTTCAAAACAAATGGCATTTTCGTAATCAACGTCCCAAAAAACCTAAATAATGACACCAATATTGACTTTTTTGGTATCAACCCCCACCCCTATCTCAACCCTAGAGGGTTAACTTAAAATAAATGTCATTTTCAAAATCAACATCCCATAAAACCTAAATAACGACACCAATATCGATTTTACGGTTTTAACCCCCATTTCACAACCCAGGGGGTTGTTTTTCGAAAAATCTCAAAACACGTATTAGCTTATTTGTTTCTAGGAGTACTCTTGCGAAGTTTCGAGTCGAAAATAGTCGAAATGTCCAAGTTATACTGTTTCTTCATACAAACTTCCCACCCCTGTTTCACCCCCTTAAAGGGTGAATTTTGAAAAATCCTTTCTTAGTGCTCCCCTAGACCTCGTAAGGAACCTACGTGCCAAATTTGGAAACTCTAGACCCAGCGGTTTGGCCTGTGCGTTGATATGTCAGTCAGTCAGTCAGTCAGTCAGTCAGTCAGTCAGCTTCTTCCTTTATATATTTAGAAAACACATTCTCTCACGGAAATTGCCTCATAAGGAAGCCTTATGTTCAGCCGTGGACTACATAGATTGCTATGATAATATAAAGTTAGTATTGCCGTAGATGAAAAGAATGATAAATTTTACTTACACTATTTTTCTGCTTCAGTTTTAAGGGTTCGGGCTCGGGTTCTGTTGGAGTGCTAGTTAATTCATTATTATTAATGTTAATGAAATAACTGTCGACAAGCTGCAAATAATCATAGTATTTAATGAAAGAAAGAAAACTAAAACTTGGATGGCCCTCTGGTTTAAGCATGGTAAAGATTGAAAATTTAGAAGTTAAGTTAGTTGTGCATTATGTTTTTTTGTCATTTTATATCAAACTTTAAAATAATATAAATAAATAAACATTTTCACATTCACACAGGGTCATCTACTTCCAATGTGAGAGCTACGAGGCTTGTGCTATGGATATCAGATATTTTATAAAATACTTATCTTTTGCAAATGATGATATTAATTTTACCAAATTTCGTTAAATAAACTATAGCGATAAGACTCTTAATAATAACCCTAAGATTAAAAAAAGTAAAATTTACAGCAAGATTCAGGTCCTCAGCATCTTGTTGCTTTTTCCTTAAATTCTCTATAGCCTTTTTAATTTTCACCCTGTGTCCCACTGATGAAATTAAGTCTCTTAGACTTGGATCATCTAAAAGAAGCAGAGCTTCTATATCAATGTGGTTTTCTGAAATTATTAGAAGACAAACTAGTAAATTAAAGAAATATGTATGTACAAACATCTGGTATACATGTGAATGCCAGATCTAATTGTATGCTAGGAAGGAAGAGGAGATGACATCGCTCATGCTAATAATATTACTTCATGATATAATTATAATCTTCTCTTCAATAAATATCCACTTTACAAAGATATACAAAACAAATAGGAAAAATGTAAAAATTAATGAAGCACAAGTAATTCTGTTTTCCAATTCTTTCATCATCATCATCATTACCAGCCTCCGGCAGTCCACTGCTGGACATAGGCCTCTCCCAAGGCGTGCCACTCAGCCCGATCCTCGGCTTTACGCATCCAGTTGCTGCCAGCCACCCTGCGCAGATCGTCGCTCCATCTAGCCGGGGGGCGTCCCACATTACGTTTGCCTAAACGCGGTCTCCACTGTAGAACTCGCTTGCTCCAGCGATCGTCAGTCCTACGACAGATGTGACCAGCCCACTGCCACTTCAACTTGCTGACTCGAGCGGCTATGTCGGTAACTCTGGTTCTCTGACGGATGACTTCGTTTCGAATTCTATCCTTCCGAGAGACTCAGAGCATAGCCCTCTCCATGGCCCCATTCCTTGGGTATTTAAAAACATATTATGAGCAGTTTTCTGTAGTGCATGTGGGCAGATCGCCATTGGTTCAATTATGCTGTAATGTTTTTAGGCATATAATATAAACTTATGTTTAGTAATTAATATACCTACCTATATATTTATGATTCACAATATGTTATATAATTAGAACATGATAATAATGCTATATAGGATTATTAGTATAGCAAAGATAGGTCGGCAATTGTGTGAAACTATTGATATTCGCATTAATTCTATTGTGGTTATAAATAATGACATTTAATTGTTAATGAAGAATAGTGTCACATAGTTTTTTATATTGTTGATAATCTTATAAAAAGGTATTTAGTTAACATAGACTTGACCTATTAATGGGTTTCTTACCATGTATACAATATTTATGAGTTCCCGATATAAACGGAAACTAATAAATATTGTATACATGGTAAGAAACCCGTTAATATGTCCAATCTATGTTTAAATAGTAACCACATAAGTCTCAAAAAGTATTTAGTTAACTATTTGTTCTAAACGTGAATCTATACAAATTAGCCAGTTTCAATGGACAAGGTAGTCCTACTTTAACTTGGAATGGTGCAAAGTATTATAAAACTAATTTTGTGGTTCACGGTCACCATCGCCACACGCACCTACATACAAACATATCACTGTCTGAACTAATAATTTTATGAATAAAACAACAATTTAAGAAATACACTTAAGAACTTAAAACCCAATGTACATACTTGATTCCAACCCTCCACTTCATCCTTTGCAATCAGAGTGATAAGGTTCCTGAACAGAGAGTCTATTAAGTTGTTTTAAAAATCAATCTAACTTTATAACATTGATTTTGATCAGATTCAACCATGGAGATTAGTACAATACCTAAGTTAGGTAGGTATTATAGGTACTTAATCCACAATGATTCAACCACAATGGGATCTATTAAAAATCTTGGAGAATTTACACTTTCTCATAGTAGGTACCTAACTGATAATAATACACTGAATATGAAAAAGATTGTGACAAATATACTGAACTAAAAAATCTACATACTTAAGTACTTACATACATTATACTACCGACCGTTATCCCTTAGGGGATGGTCAGATGCACTGCCATATAATCAAGCGTTCATGACAGAGTTCACTTTTGGCATTGTATGGGTTTTAGGATAGATTCATGTGTTATGTGGTGATAGGTCAGCCGTATTGCCCACAATTACACTTGATTTTCACTTAGTCGCCTTTTACGAAATGCAAATGTGAAGAGATGCAATTGTAACATTACTCTAACAGCAAGTTTTGGCACCTCTATGCCTTTGATTCGTTACCATTTAGGAAACATAACCTCTTTTATTAACCTACCATTGAAATACTTGCTCATACTCTAAATTAATTGCGAAGACATATCAGCCCCCGCATGAAATAGAAACTAAGCAGGGACTGAGTAATATACAAGAAATACGTATACAATCAATCAAAGGTCGGTAGGTATCGTAGTGATTATATTCTCAGTAAGTAGTACTTACTATTAAAGACGTCCAGGTATTCCAGAAATTCACACTCTTTAAGAAACGTTTCAATGGTTTCTGCCTCTGCCATCATTCAAAGCGTTTTTTTGTTATTTTATAGGGCACGGGAAACGAATCTTGAGCAGAGTAATAATGTTCTGTGGTTATACTAACTAGGTACTCAAACACTGGAACTGGCGGGATGAAAATCGGTATGCAGTGTTGCCAACCACTTAAATAGAAAAAGAGTAAGAGTAACATTAATAAACATTAAACTTATATTATTTCTATTTGACATCCCAAATATGTTTTGTTCAATTACACTTGTTGTTCTATACTAGAATGGGATGCAACAGGCTACTCTCATCGTTACAAAAAGCCTGTCACAATCAAAATAATCACGGGCCGAACGCCGGTTTAAAGACGTAGGAAGTTGCGTGTTACAAGTAACTTCTAGTACCTACCAAACATTCGTAATCAATGGTGTCGATTCGGATGTACAACTAACTAACTAAATTTAAATTATATGTATCCTTTTCTAACCACTAATACATGAAAAGGACGACATATAATTAAGTCCTGTCAAATTAAGTAAAAGGATCAAAACAAGCACTTCTTTATCAATATTAGGTGTACACCTAGCGACGTCACGATTAAAATACTATGGAGCGACTTGTTTTAACAGCTCTTAACTTAATTTGACAGGCCTTAATTTATAGTCGTCCCTATCATGTTAATAGTGTTAGAAAAGGATGTATCTGCTTTAAATTTAGTTAGTTCGTTGTACATCCGAATCGACACCAATATTTACATACCTACTAACATTAAAATTTAATAGTTAACCGTTTATTTGTCACTCTAATTAAACACATACTTACATAAATTGCAGAGATTAAATAGGGTTCAATATGCAACAAAAATGAACATTCACAGCTCAAAGATTCAGCAGCCGTACCACGTAGGAAATTTTTAGCGTTCGACCGCTGTGCAGCAGCACAGTGAAATCTAGCAAGATTTGGATTTGGATATCCTGGTGGAGATCTGCAGCCGTACCAGGAAAGAAATTTTTTGGCGTTCAACCGCAAGTTTGACGTTTAAAGACGGTCACGTGACATAAATCGCTAATGTTTAGTAGTCACGTGACCGTCTTTAAACGTCAAATTTTGCGGTCGAACGCTAAAAATTTCTTACGTGGTACGGCTGCTGATCTCGCCTCCTCACTCCTCACACTGTAACTCCTATGAACTAGGATCAACAGTGGTACTCGATACGGCAGCACAGTCAACACTTGTAACCACTCGGCCACGACTTCGAGCGGCGGGCGGCGCTTCTTGCGTTTTTACCTTTCAATGCGTGCTCATCATGGTGAGCCAAGCCACGACATTGTGATCAGAGTTCATTGAATGGTAAAATCACAAGTCGCGCCGCCCGCCGCTCGACGTCGTGGCCGAGCGGTAAGACTGCTACCCGATACGAGAAAATACTACATAAGTCAGCGTTCAAAGGTCTGGAAGAAACCGAAATCGCTTGAGTAGGAAATAATTATTATATTTACATTGTACAGTACAATTTTTTCCCAGGCATCTAGAATCCAAATAAAGTCTAAACAAAATTAAGGCACCTTTATGTGCATTGCAGCGGTACAAAATAACCATTTGTATAATGTATCTTTGTGAATGTCACGATCCAATAAAATTACGGTCACGTAAAAGACATCCTGTAAAGTTCAGCCCTACATCGCGCTACCATTTTGAAATTAGCAATAACGTTTTGAAATTATTGCTAAAACAGTAGTGCTGGCCACACTGACTCTTGCATGGAAGAGAGTAAATATTGTCTTTGGTAAGGCTTTTTGGCGGGAACCCGGCGAGTGAAGTAGCATTTTTCTTTATAATTCTTATAATTTGTACATTCTGACTTTTGAAGCTTAATAATGGCAGAATATTGTGCAGCAAACGTTAGTGATGGTGTACAAGTGAAGGGAAGTGTAAATTAAAGTGCGTAACGGAGCTTTCGGGTTCCCACAAGAAGCCGCCAAAATCTTTTGTAAAGCATTCTGCCACTTTACTGAAGAATGACTTGACCGTGACTAGACTCTGTATACGCCAAGTATACGACGAAATACTTGTTTTGACTGAGACTGACTTACAAACTGAAGAAATAAGATAAATAAGACATGGCTGTTATGGGCTAGATCCCTTTGCCTTCTCCTAAAGGAGAAAATAAAACTAAAAAAAAAAAAAATGTCTTTGGTAATGCATAGAACTCATTTAGAGATAGATCAAAGCGCATTACATACATTCTTCGTGTACTTTTTAATGCATTTTAGTCTTTGACAATGCAGCGGACACAGTAGGTACGCATTTTTTGTATATGGATGGTACAGAATTTGATCGGATGCATAGAAGTCATTAGTAATGTAGCGGATACATTAGAGATAGATCAAAGTACATTACATACATACTGCGGGTACTTTTTAACGAATTTTAGTCTTTGGTAATGCAGCGGACACTACTTACGTATTTTTTGTCTAAGGATATAAGTACAGAACTTTTTTTTTTATGATTAACTGGATACGGGTTTGACCACAATCTTACCTGATGGAAAGTGACGATATGGCCGATGATGAAGCACGCGATCTCAGTAGATGCCTATTCACCCTGCACTTGGAGATCCCAAGGTTTTAGAATTCAGCAAAGATCGACGCGGGAAGGGAGTTCCATGCCCTGGCTGTTCGAATTATGAAAGAAGAGTCGAACCGCTTAGTGCGAATGTTTGTTTGTAAACGCTTTATTGTTCTTTATAAAATTACAAAGTTACTGTAACTAGCTTGAATTTAAGTACAAAGGCGGACTTGTCCCATATAGGGATCTCTTCCAGTCAACTTAGGTATATGTCAAAGAACAAATTGACAAGCAAATAAATTTTTCTAATTTAGGAAAATGTTCGGTATGTCAACTACATACGGGTGGAATCCGTCTCCACGCCTAGTAGTTCGAAGATAAAATGGCGATGGTGGAATAAGATTGTGCAATTCCAATACGCACTCACCGAAATGCACCGAGAGACAGGCGACCTTGTGACGGTGTTCGAGGCCCTGTAAGTGTCAGTCATCGAGTGGTCACCAATGAGTCTTTTGGCGCGTCGTTCCACATAATCGAGTGCAGCCAGCTGGTACTTGGCTGAACCATCCCAGAGGTGACAGCAGTATTTCATGCACGAGCGGACCTGAGCATGGTAAAGTACCAAAAGTTGTTTCGGCATGAAATACCGTCTGACCTTAAGGAGAATACCAAGCTTCTTAGCTGCTGTTTTAGCGTTCGATTCTATGGAGCATCCAAAATTTAGGTTGGAGGTTAACTCCAGACTCAAAAGATGGAGATGGTCAGATATTGGTATGGATACATCTCGGAAAGTCAGAGTCAGGTGGAATGGAGTGCGTTTGCTGGTGAACAGACACGCCTGTGTTTTGGTGGCATTGAATTTGACGAGGATGGCGAGTATGGAGGTAATTGCTATGGGTCTGTAGTTAGCCGGGTCCGCCCGACTACCCTTTTTGGGCACTGGTTATCGCGCTATACTATATATACGCGCTATGCTATAGGTTAACCCAAGCTCCATAGAGGTGTGAGACGGTAATGGCTATCGCGCAGCTCGACGGATTGTCCGAAGAAAATCATGCCTGCCGCCAAGGATAAGATGCAAAGAAGTCAGGCATCTCGTCCCATTCGGCTGACTTGTATCTCCATACTCGTCTGGTACCTTTGGTACTTAGTTCAGGAGAGTAGTTATAGATACAGATTTCACCAGACAGTGGTCAGATGTCCTCAGTGGCGATGAAATCGAGACTAGGTATCTGTCCGGCTCCCTCCTGGGGAGCGGGATGGGATTCGTGGCCGTGGAATGGGGTTCCACGGCCATGGTGGGCTGTTACATCTTCCCTAACTGCGGCCTCGCCTCGCAAGCTCAGACCGTGGGTCCCTCCGTTGACGGAGACCCTGGACCCCGACTTCGTGGGAAGAGTGGTGGATGCGCTCTTCCCAAGGGTCCAGGATAGTTCCTCGAACCCTCCGTCGCGGTCGGACCGGGATCCCTGGTCCGACGACCGCGAGGTAACGGAGGATGAGCTGGACCGGGCCGTGCGGCGGCTCGCCTCCCGAAACACCGCGCCTGGACCCGATGAAATCCCGGGTAAGGCGCTGGTGTTGGCACTGGCTATCCTGGGGAACAGATTGAGGCAGCTACTAGCTTGTGGAACCTCGCATACGATGCGGTCCTTTGCATCAGTCTCCCCTCCGGCCTGTCTGTCGACAGACGACACCCTGGTGGTGGCCGGGGGGCCGACTTCGAGGAGGTGCTTCGGCTCGCTGAACTTGGCGTGGCATGTGTCGTCGGGAAGATCCGCGAGCTGGGCCTGGAGGTAGCGCCTCACAAGACCGAGGCGCTATGGTTCCACGGCCTCCGTCGAGGCCGGCAACCACCTAGCTCGCGACTCCGGGTAGGTGACGCTGAAGTCACCTCGGCCACACAGTATATTTTCAAACTTTATGTAAAAATAATATGTGTGTCGCTAAATGGGTCAAATAAACGATTCTTATTCTTATTCTTTATTCTTATAAGTCCAGGTGGGCCGGTGCATCAAGTACCTGGGCTTTACCCTGGACAGCCGATGGGGCTTCGAAGAGCATTTCCAGCGTCTGGTCCCCCGAGTACGGAAGGTAGTGGGCGCGTTGCACCGCCTGCTACCTAATCTCGGGGGACCGCGGGAGGAAGTTCGCCGCCTCTACGGTGGCGTCGTGCGATCCATGGCCCCACGGTCTACGGGGTACGGGGCCCCAGTCTGGTCCAACGCCCTGGCGAGGTCCTCCCGCTGCAGAGCTCTCCTTGCGAGCCTGCAGCGGCTGATGGCCATTCGGATCGTACGAGGCTACCATACGATGTCGCACGAGGCGGCGACGGTCCTGGCGCGGACTCGACCCTTCGACATCCTGGCCGACATGGATGCGGCGGTCTACGATCGCATCCGCTCTGTCGGCCGGAACGCCGAGGGGGTCGCGCCGGACCGAGAGCTCGAAATGCTGCGGCAGAACGCACACCGACGAGCGCTGACGCTCTGGCAGGAGCGCCTTGTTATACCAGGCTGCGCCCGCCAACGCGCCGTCAGAGCCGTTCTGCCGAACTTCGAAGCATGGATGGGGAGGAAAGGCTGCGTCACCTACAGGTTGACTCACATACTCGGAGACGGCACGATGCCACCACTGCACGTGCGACCTGGACTCCGTCCAGCACACCTGACAGAGACCTGGTCGTCGGGATCGGACGAGATCTGTCCCCGCCAGCATTGGTCGCGGCCATGCTGGCGAGTGAGGAGGGTTGGAGGGCCGCGGCGCCACTGATCCGCGGTGCGAGACTTGACGGGGCCCTCCGGGGAGGGCGCACTTCGCCCTTACCGCGAGTAATTCCTACTTAAAACAAAACAGTCGACTCGCAAGTCGGAGGGAGGAATTGGACGTCTATTTTGTCTCTATGCAGATCGTGCCTTCAGATTGTAGTGTGTGACGCACCTCCGCCTTATGTAACTTTAGTATATAAGTAATTGCACCGCTTCATTCGCTCTCATTATACGCATAGCACGAGTCATTATGTTTCCTTTAATTGCGATCCTGGTTGCCACATTTCGATAATCGGACTGGCAATAAAATCGTAAACACCTAGCGCTGTTTTTCAACTCGGACGTCCCATGCGACCATCGGATCATGTGTATTGAGTATTCAAACAAATGTGTGGCACGAGTACCTTCCGATGGTCTGATCAGACTATCGAATCCGACTAATCGGAATAATCCGAATAATTGGAAATCTATTCCCAGCCTAATACTGAGTTCCTGAGCACTTGGGGAGGCCCAAAAACAAAATTTCGTATCGTTTTTTAATATGTAGTATTTAAACAAAAACATGAATGTACATACTTATACTCAAGACCTTATTTGATGCGTTCAACTCTCTGGTAATGCATACTAGTATTTTGTAATACAGACGATACAGGTCGACAACCTTGTTAATGCATTCAACTCTCTGGTAATGCAGTCTAGTCTTTAGTAATGCAGACGATACAATTGGTCAAATTTGTTAATGCCTCTTTGGTAATGCATTCAACTCTCTGGTAATGCGTACTAGTCTTCTGTAATGCATACGATACAGTTTTTCAAACTTGTTAATGCATGCATCTCTTTAAAAATGTATTCAACTCAGGTAATGTGTACTAGTCTTTTGTAAAGCAGACGATACAGTTGGCCAAACTTGTTAATGCATGCACCTCTTTGGTAATGCATTTAACTCTCTGGTAATGCGTCCTAGTCTTTTGTAATGCCGACGATACAGTTGGTCAAACTTGTTAATGCATGCACCTCTTTGGTAATGCATTCAACTCTCTGGTAATGCGTACTAGTCTTCTGTAATGCATACGATACAGTTTTTCAAACTTGTTAATGCATGCATCTCTTTAAAAATGTATTCAACTCAGGTAATGTGTACTAGTCTTTTGTAAAGCAGACGATACAGTTGGCTAAACTTGTTAATGCATGCACCTCTTTGGTAATGCATTTAACTCTCTGGTAATGCGTCCTAGTCTTTTGTAATGCCGACGATACAGTTGGTCAAACTTGTTAATGCATGCACCTCTTTGGTAATGCATTCAACTCTCTGGTAATGCGTACTAGTCTTCTGTAATGCATACGATACAGTTTTTCAAACTTGTTAATGCATGCATCTCTTTGAAAATGTATTCAACTCAGGTAATGTGTACTAGTCTTTTGTAAAGCAGACGATACAGTTGGCCAAACTTGTTAATGCATGCACCTCTTTGGTAATGCATTTAACTCTCTGGTAATGCGTCCTAGTCTTTTGTAATGCAGACGATACAGTTGGTCAAACTTGTTAATGCATGCATCTCTTTGGTAATGCATTCAACTCTCTGGTAATGCGTACTAGTCTTCTGTAATGCATACGATACAGTTTTTCAAACTTGTTAATGCATGCATCTCTTTGAAAATGTATTCAACTCAGGTAAGGTGTACTAGTCTTTTGTAATGCAGACGATACAGTTGGTCAAACTTGTTAATGCATGCACCTCTTTGGTAATGCATTCAATTCTCTGGTAATGCATAGTAGTCGTTTGTAATGCAGGCGATACAGTTGGTCAAACTTGTTAGTGCATGCACATCTTCGGTAGTGCATTCAACTCTCTGGTAATGCATTTTTTTTTTTTTTTTTATATGAGAGAGCTGCAAACGAGCATGCGGGTCACCTGATGGAAAGTAATCACCGCCGCGTACTTCTTTGGTAATGCATTCAACTCTCTGGTAATGCATTCAAGTCTTTAGTAAGGCAGCGGCTATGCAAACGCCTAACGGGAAATCTTAGCAATTCTGCAGAGCGAGTTGCCTATTGTTTTAAACTCATAAAAGTATATTTCTGTATATGTCTGTATTTCGTTAGCCGCGCCATCAAATTTAGCTCGTCCCGAAATTGATGTTCATTAATTTCAATCGTGGACGGACATCAATCAAAGGAGTTTTGCACTATAATCAATAACAAACCTTATTCCTACAACCATATCGAAACATACATAACTTCACAAGTCTCTATATACGTACCTAGAAGGTAGCGAAATATGTACGTTCTTGGTGCGTAGTCTTTAAATAAATGAAGCGTGCACAGTCTTCTTCACGGATGCAGGTTATATAGATTCGGACTAATTAACACTTATAGATTTTAGAGGAAACCACATTAATAAAGACTCAGAAACTTTGTACTGTCTTTATTATAATATCATTACAAAGAATGGTGTTTACTATAAGCGTATTTGTATTATTAAACGTTAATACGTAAGTAGTAACAAAATTACTGTTTCCGAGTCTAGATTACGCACTAAGATGCAAAGACAGTAGTAATGCGTTTGTAGTCATGATAGTATTTTTCTCAGTGTAGGTAATTATCATCATTTTCTTGTCCTGATCCCAATTTGTCGGCTTTTTCTTCCAATCAGCCGTTAGCTCTTCATCACGCCCTTTTCGTTCATATCACCCTTCACACAATAATAATAATAAAAAATATCCTTAGACATACACACAGCGCCATCTAGTTCCACAGTAAGCTACTATATGCTTGTGTTGTGGATAGCAGATGGTTGATATACTACATAAATACATTTTTTTTTGTAAATACGTACTTACTATAAATGAAAACATTCATAACTCGGGTACAAATGTCCGTATTCATCACACAAACATATGCCCCTAGCGGGATACGAACCCGCAACCTTTTGGTATAGTGGCCAGAGTTGCAAACCATCACACCAAATAATTCATTTGTATAAAGTTTTCTTTGTTACACCCTACTTTATTACTTACCTCATCTTCACTTAACATCAGGTGTGATTGTCTACCCCAAATTGTTTCCACCCATGAGGCTGGCATAAGTGCAATGCACTTCTAAGCCTCGTTAAAATAAAAGAAATAAAAAGCAACTATAGGCTTGTGTTGTGGATACCAGATGGTTTTTTGTAAATAAATACTTACTTATTATAAATGAAAACATCCATACCTCGGGTACACATGTCCGTATTCATCACACAAACGTATGCCCCTAGCGGGATTCGAACCCGCAACCTCATGGTATATCTAGTGGTCACAGTTGCTAACCACTACGCCAAACAGGTCGTCAACAATCAAAAACAATCCATCCATCATATTGGTAGGTATGTTAGGTATATATGTTCACTCATATTTTCGTCAATGAGAAAACGTTATTAACCGCCTCAGTGGCTCAATATAACTGCCTCCGTGGCTCAATGTAAACAACATTGGGTTTACGATTCGGAGGTCGCGGGTTCGATCCCCAGCGGGGTACATGTTTAAGTACTCGGTTTGGTTGGTGGTAGGGCTTTTAAATGTCCGCCTGGCTAGCTACCACCATTTTATCTAAATCTGCCGCCAAGCAGCAATGTTAATAGCATTGTCGTGTTCCGGTTGTCAGAGATAAGATAGCCAGTTCCCCAAATGTGTTGGGGTTTCCGGGTCAGTACGCTTCCATCTTCGACCTTATCTACACTTAACATCAGGTGGGATTGAGGTCAAGTACCAACCCGTTATCTATAAAAAAAAAACAAAAATTGAATGACAAGCAGACAGACGGACAACAAAGTAATCATATAAGGGCACCTTTTTTCCTATTGAGGCAAGGTACCTTGAAAATATTAAATTTCATCTTTTCGTAAGCAATTTTTAAATTAAATTACCAAGGGCTTAATGTTAGGATGCAAGGCCTTGTATGTCACGTGGACTGTAATATTCCCGTAGGAACCATATATTATGGCGGGGCGAAAAATTGCTTCGGCGTTTTGGGAATTTCCGAGCAGACGGGGAAATTTCACAGGAATTTGGTCGGCAGGATATAGAGGCTGTTGTGCTCTTCGCGAGATAGGATAATTAGTTTTTTAGATAGGCTGCTATGTAGCTTTTACGGCTATTGCCTTGCCAAGCTATGCTACCAAAATCAAAATCAAAATCAAAATCAAAAAATGCTTTATTTTGTAGGTACACAGGGTACACTTAAAATAGTCAGATTTTACATTTTTAAAGCTACTGCTTGTTCAAAAGGCAATTTTCCCCTGAGAAGAACAAGCAAGAAACTCGAGAGGTCGCTCTTTTAAAAAAAGGTTTTTATATTACAAAATTATTATTTTATATTATAATATTTCATTATTAATTGTGAAATAGCCTGGTTATGCGAACGGGCTGGTTATGTCCATGATTGTTTATCATCTAAATAATCTGATATTTTATAATATGCTTTCTTAATAAGTTTCTGTTTTATAGTATCTTTAAATTTATTGAACCGTTAAGGTTCGGTCTGTCCGGTTTCTTAAGTAGAGAGATATAATGAAACGTCCAAATACTTGATTCACTGAGTTTATTGTCCCGTCACAAGCAGTACAAGAGAACGGCTGAGCTCCGTGTGAGAGAGGGAACGACTGTCCCGGGACGCCGGTCGCTACCCAAAAGCGCTGATCACGTAAAACGTGACTGCATATTTACATGTGACTCACTGTGTTCCTACATAGCAGTAGGTAATAATGGAAAGTAAAAAAATTTCGGACACTTACACCAATCGGAGGTCGCGGGTTCGATCCCCAGAGGGGTACATATTTAAGTACTCAGTTTGGTTGGTGGTAGGGCATTTTAAATGCCCGCCTGGCTAGCTACCACCGTCTTATCTAAATCTGCCGCCAAGCAGCAATGTTAATGGCATTGTTCTGTTCCGGTTGTCAAAACACAAATTGTAACCCATAATCTGTTTAAAAGAGCAACCCTAGAGTTTCTTGCTCGTTCTTCTCTGGGGAGACTGCCTAGTGAATGAGCGATGACTGTATGTCATAACGTTTTCAAATGTTATTCTTATAACTTAGGAAATAAAACATTTTTGATTTGATTGGTGACGACCGATTGGTGTAGTGGATAGTGACCCTGTAAGCGAAACCAACGGTTGCGGGTTCGAATCCCGCGACGGGTAAATTGTTTGTGTGATGAATATGAACATTTATTCCCGAGTCATGGATGTTTATATAAATATTTATGTATGTTTATCCGTTATCTAGTATCCATAGTACAAGCTTTGCTTAGTTTGGGACTAGATGATTGGTGTAAGTGTCCGAAATATTTATGTATTTATGTATTATGTATTATTATGATTTGATTTGAATCTCCGCGGCAAATTGGTAAAATAAAATCTTGAACAATACGTGGAAATATAAACATGTTTTATCCTATTCTTTTACGTGCCGAAACAACACAATACTGATCAAGCAAAAACGCGATATCTTAAATTTTTACATTATTCTAAAAAAAACACTCAATTCTGAAATAATCTAAATTCGGTTTCCACAGCGATCTTTGCCCTTCGCCTAATGGACTGAACAGTTTTTCCCTTTGTTTTAATTGGATTTCAACTTGTAATTAGTGTGTCCAATTAGTAAAATGAGAAACGGGGGATTCGCTTTTTGTCTGTTTATATTTGGATTGTACGCGACACTGACTAGACTGTGTTTTCGTCATCATTGGGTTACTGGTTTTTATCAGGGGTCAAGTCTGTTAATTTAAATAGGTAATAAAGCTTAATCACTTTGTCGCGCGTTTCCACGCAAAAATTCTAAGGGTCAAGTATCTCGGCGCGCCTGTCAAATTTTTGAAAATACCTGCGGTGTTAAAAACGTTTATAGATACTCTTCTACTGGGTGTATTTGTAATCTGTGAAAAGCAGGAGCTACGGGAATATATTATCTATGGATATAATGAATGAACACTACTACAGCTATAATACTAAAAATCAGAAAAATGTTACGAGTTGTAATATGTAGGTATCCCTATATCCACGATATAATTGGTATTTTTACGGAAAGTACAGATTTATTTCATGTTTATGAAACGGGCAATTCAATAAATTGTTATGAGAATTGGAAACTCTATGGCAGGTTCCTAAGCCCGTTGTAATAAAAAACAGTACTTGGAATTCTATGCCTATACTCCCACCCAAAGAGATAAAAATTATTTTCGCAAATACAGACTAAAATATCATAGCTAACATAACATGGCGCACATTATTGGATGCGGAATTTAATAGAGAACAAGTTCAAACACAGTCCAAAGGAATTGGAACTCTATAATCATTACATTTGAGAGTTGAAAGTCGGGTGTTCGTAGGCACCGATCGGTGTCCGCGAGTGTTGTCGCGATAAAAAATTTTTGCCACCGATCGGTGCCCACGTCTGTCTAAAGGTTAAGGATGTATTATATACTTTTTATTGTAGTTTCGATAAAATATATTATACTTATATTGTGTAGTGAAACTGTTAAGAATTAATAAAATAAATGAGTCAAATACCTACTATTTCTTCAAAATCGGAGGTCACAGGTTCGATCTCACCAGTCGCATATCAATTTCAGAGAGGCATGTGCATTTTTGAAAAACGAAATAAACTACCTATGCCAATAACTTCTGTGTCACTTACCTAATAAGCCCTATTTTTTGTTTTTACTCATCCGGTATATTGTGTAATACAATACAATACAAATACACTTCATTGCACAACAGAAAAGAAAATACAGTTTCAGAAAAGTGGTAAGAATAGAATGTACAATGTATAGTAAGCCTACATACACATAATAATATTACTATATCATAAATCACCCATGCTAACATCCAGTTTTGAAGATTTAGGAAAAAATCGTGATATACAAACCTACATTAGTATTCTGTGGCAATCCTGGTGGATCACAGTTACCTGGCAAACCTAAAATTCAGTTTAAATCCTAACGTTCTTAGGCAGAGAGAGATTTCTTTTGCAGAGAGAGATCTCTTTTGCAGAGGGTACATGTTTAGTAGGTACTCTGTTTGGCTGGTGGTAGGGCTTTTTTAATGTCCGCCTGGCTAGCTTATTGAAATCTGCCGCCAAGCAGCAATGCTAATAGTATTGTTGTGTTCCGATTGCCAGAGATAAGATAGCCGGTCCCCCAAATACGATGGGGTTTCCGGGTCAGTACGCTTCCACCTTCAGCTTCATCTTCACTTAACATCAGGTCTGATTGAGGTAACGGGCCTGATTGAGGTAACCTGTTGTTCATAAAATAAAAAAAAATGTGTGTAGAGAAGGCTCTGCCCTAACAATGGTGACGTGTAAGGCTGTTGATGATGAAACTGCTTTTTAATTACAAAATAACTACAATGACGTGTTAGTGTCCACGCTGATGTATGGAAGGGAATATTGGCTATAGCAGAAGATGCATGAGAGCAGAATCAACGCAGTAGAAATGCGTTCAGTGGGACGCATGAGAGCATAATCAACGCAAATGCGTTTAGTGCGACGCATGATAGCAGAATCAACGCAGTAGAAATGCGTTCAGTGCGACGCATGAGAGCAGAATCAACGCAGTAGAAATGCGTTCAGTGCGACGCATGAGAGCAGAATCATCGCAATAGAAATGCTTTCAGTGCGACACATGACAGCAGAATCAACGTAGTATAAATGCGTTCCGTGCGTAGTATGTGTGGCGTGACTTTGAATGATAGACTAAAGAATTGTATGATTGGAAAAAGCACATAGAAACAGGCACAAAGAACTCACTTTGAACCAGGCATTACTGAGATACCGTTTTTTTATAATAATATTTCGGACACTTACGCCAATCATCTAGCTCCAAACTAAGCTAAAGCTTGTGCTATGGATACTATATAACGGATAAACATACGTAAATATTTATATAAACATCCATGACTCGAGAATTAATGTTCGTATTCGTCACACAAACATTTACCCCTCGCGGGATTCCAACTACATCAATCGGTCGACAGTCATACTGGACAAAACTGTGCACACACACCATAACACCTGTTGTTATTAGTCCGCCATTATTAAATTGTTACTAAACAGATTCGCGTACAACACAAACAGCTGTGAATATATCGAGTCGTAAAACCATTCGGAGCCGATGTTCCCGAAACACACGCTAATCAAATACTGGATCACGCGAAATAGCGTGTGGTTTTGCCATGCGATAGCGTAAGTACGCGTAATACGGCGAGACACGCGAACTCGACACTTAATGAAAGGGGCAATGAAAAATGCGGGAGCAAAAGTTTACTGGCTGGTAATTGGTTTTAGTGAATTCTTTCTTTTTATGAGATATCTATAGTAAGTTTTTAACCGGCTCTATGGCTCAATGTAAACAACATTGAGCTTATAGCATATATTAGCTTAGTACCATCGTAGCTTAGTATCTCCAATTGCAAAATTAGAAAAACCTTTTTTTTAAACACATTATTCAACAAAATATTCGCGTTCCCAGAACTTCGTCATTAAGCTCTCCGTAGTTCCGGTCATTTTACCAGAGCTTTTCGGGCACCAGGAAAACCGGTTGTAACCGGTTCGCCCGGAACTTTTTACGGTCTTTAAAATGGCGACCGTGTCATCTCGAACGGCTAATTTGGTTAAACGGTCGCGTAATTTATCATGTAAATACGTTCGGGACTGTTTGGGGGTTAGTTTTAAATTACCGAGGGGAATAGTAAGTTGGAAGAGTTGTAACTAGGCTTTTAAAGTGCGAGGGTGTCTCCCATGAACGTGGAGGGTGTTTCCCATGAACCGGGGCACCCTGCAAGAGCCGGAAGGCACGCATAAGCGCCCCGCCCTTCATAGACGTAGAGGGTTCATCGCTGGGTTTTGGTGGGTATACCGGGCAATCGCCCGGGAGTCCCACATAGCTGCGCGGCTCCCCCCCCCGAGGAGCTGCGTAGTATGCGGAACGCATTCCCCAGCGTCAAAAAAAAAAAAAAAAGCTTTTAAGTGCACATTTTTCCACAGTTTTTCTTTTTATTTATAAATAAAAAATTATTATTTAGGATTAGACCCTTATTTTGGTTAGTAGTAAGATACGAAAAACGATAAACGTGTTAGCAAAAAAGAAAAAATTAAAAATTAAATTAAAGATTAAATTAAAATTATATTATTCTACTTATAAACTTAAACTATACTATTCTTTAAAACTGTATACAGAAGGGACCATACGACTGCTGCGGCACAATCACACTATTTGGATGTGTACAAGCGTACCTATCCTGAGCCATATCATGGAATTGTATGATAAACTGGCTACGATTTTGACCACAATCTCACCTGATGGAAAGTGACGGTGTGATCGATGATGAAGCACGCATTTCCAGTAAATGCCTGTTCACTCTGCTTTTGAAGATTTAAGATTTTTTTTCTTAATGGATCAAAATAATTAAATCGTCCAGGTAAACTAGACCAAAAGATGGCGTAATACAAGCCTAGTTGCTTAGTATGGAACTAGATGGCGCTGTGTTGTGCAAATATATTTATTTATTAAACACAACAGCCCCCGTTTTTCGTCGGGGTTAAAATGATGACTGGGGTTTGAGAATATTATACTCTGTGGTTCCATCGACCAGCCAACCGGCAATTTTATGTTCCAGTAGAATGCTTTGAAAATAAAAGCTTTGACTTTTCCCTTTGACCATGGAGACCGTATCAGAAGAGATTCCATTCGTTATCGATTTAACGCGATTGCACAAAAGAATTGCACGCTTTTAAAAATCACGTGTCAAATTTAGATCGCCTGAAATCGGTTTCATTTACTATAGGGCTGCCATGACATACTATTAATAACTGGAAATATAGTTGATTAATTGGGGATTTTAGATGAACGCATTTCCATTTTCGGTCCTATTTTAAAATCTATTTTTGTTGATATCAGGTACCTACTTAGTATATACTTATACGCTCATGGCTGCTTCCCTTTATGGTATGCAGACACTATTGATTTCCACTTGCAAGGATCCTGACCACATACCACTTTTGCTTCTTCCGCTCTCATCAAACGCTTCATACACGCTTTTCGGTTAGTGGTTGACCGCACCTGACATTTTGTGAGTACGTCAGTTATTTGATTGACGTACGGCCCTCTTGGTCGACCTATATTGTCCCTCCGAAATACGGAAACACTCGTATTAATGTAATCACGCATCCAGGGACCGACGGCGAAAGACATTGCTTAACTTCACTAAACGAATAGCGAATGCTATTGCGCTACGAGTCATTACATGATTATAAACGTCTATGAAAACAGACCGGCTTGTTTTCCTTTACCCACAAGGCGACCTTCCGTAGATTTGAAAATGATTTTATCTGAAATCTATGTCAACCCTAGCCACATACACCCCAACAAAAAGGTTTATCGGTGAAGTGCACTCGGGCAGGCGGGCGGACCCTTCGCTTGACATCCGATATTTGAATGTAGCCTGCCAAAAATCGCTGCCACAGTACGCCTCCGTTTGACAGTTAGCAACGCGTGCACGTTGCTTTTAAAACTTATCACGATGCCGTTTTAGAGCGTTTGTACGAGTCACATAAAATTTATTAAGGAATAGTGTAATTAGGGAATTAGGTGGCGTGAAAAATATTGAAAACGGTAGTCTTAAATGGTAAGAGCATGTGGAGAGGATGAATGAAGAGAAAACTAACGAAATCTATATGGTCGCATGTCGGATGTCGCAGGTAGCGATAAATTAGCGATAGAATTCATTATTCGAACGGTCAACCGCGCCGGAAATGGCGCAGTGACGACGTTAATATAAGGTCGGCACATCGAAAATTACAGGGACTTTGCTACGAACCTTCAAAGTCGGAGCTCCACTGAACACATCACCGACTGTTAGTGATTCTGATTACCTACTATCATCGACGCGTGGAAGAATCCGGTGAGTCGTTACTTAATAAGAAGTTGATCATGGGATTTGAGCAAGGAGGAATTGAAGACTAGGTCCGGATGAACTCCACAGACTGCACGCGAGGGCCAAGTTGTATGGCATCTCTGGTTCCATGATCATAATCGAATGTGAATACGTTGTTAATTCGCCTATAGTAGCATGCAATAATGTCGCCATTGCCCGAGCAACCCTTTACCACGCGACTGGCACCGTCCCGGTCGCTAGCAACGCCCACCCGAACCCATTTCCGACATATATATGAAGCGAATGTGTATAGTAGTGTTGAAAAAGGAAAATCACGGCGAGCGTACTAAGATCAAATAGTAAAATGTCAAATGGGCTCTAAACCGTCAAGTGTGTATCAACCACTTAGTAAAGAGTAATGAAGCGATAGATCAGGATAGTAGCAAGTGGAAATCTATAATTTCCACAACCAGGTATGGCTTTATGTACTCATTTGAATGTAATATTTAGAGTTAGCTCCGGGTAATGAGCTGTAGAGAAGGCGATACTCGACAGAAATCGAATTAGCAATGTAGAAATTCGTAGATAAACGATGCAGTGGAGCAGAGTAGCGACTGGTGAGGACACATAGCTCTAAGAACTGATGGCCATTGGGACATCGAGGTTCTAAAGTGGAGAATACGTATCGGCAAAAACAGGGAAGAAGGTCCACACACAAGCTCGACGGACGACATAATGAAGGTAGCGTGATGCAGGTCGCTTCCAACCGGTTGTTCTGAAATCTGTGGGTGAGGCCTATGGTCAGCAGTGGACGTAAGGAAGATTATACAAAATAAAGGCAGATACATCTAATTAGGATGTTTGTTGATAGCTACAAATGTGCAACACGTACTGTGCGTGCCAAGTACAGTGGGGAGAGATATATTTGTGGTTGAAGTCCTCCTTAAAATAATATTACCAACCGACGTGATATTTACTTCTAAGTTCATATATACATTTATATTACTTTAAACTATGTCCACAAGCTCACGACCACTTGTATCTCGGGCGACAACAATAAGAATAAAAGTATTTTCACGCTTTCTCCGTATATTCCTATTCTTAAAAGTATTTGTTCGTCGACAATTCATTGAGACGTGGGGATTTCTATATTCAACTTAAACGGTTTTTACGCTTTTGTTGGAGAAAAACTCTAAATAATAGTAAATCTCGTCCAGTTTGTTGGTCTTGAGCTTCATTTAAAATATGTTTAAAACATTTCAGAGGAATTTTACACTAGACAATTAATTATCTCTAGAATATGAAATATCTGAGTGTGAAATGTTTACACGAAAGATTTAAGCAGATTTTGAAGGAATACTGCTTCTATTGGCATCCAAACTTGAACCCTCAATCATGTAAATTTCTATTCTACTTCATGTCTTTTCTATTTCATACATAAGTCACTATTTCATAGATTTTGTGTATCACTGGCAACTTTATAGAAAATTCGTTTGAATGAAATAATGAGAGTTTATCTTTATTTTGATTGTCATGAGCACGGCCGGTTAAACCATAAAGACATAAGTTCTTAATTAAATTGTCATGACGAACGCAATCAAGTGCCTTCGCCAAAAATGTTCTTGGTTTAAACAAAAAGTTTGTGACCTTCTTAAGTCTCAGAAAATGCAACATATTCTATACCGCAGTGGCCACTTGGTTGGTTTATAGGCTAAAACTTTTACATAGAAAAAACCTGGATATCTGAGTACAAATATGACCCTGTACAAAATATACCCTGTACCTTTCTGTACCTCTAGAATGTTATATCTTCATCTTTCTGTTATTCAATTAAATGTATAATTTTGAAATGAAAGTTTAGTCACAGAATAAATATAGTACTAACAGTTTAGTTTAAATTTTTACAAATGACGTAAACCGTCACTGCTTCACGGCTTTGCATCGACCTCCCAAAAATCCTGTAACATGCGACCTATAAAATTTTAAACTCCACTGCCATTGAAAAAGTTGCCCAGTTTCGTGATTCTGTTAAACTTTCCTTTTTTCAGTCGATGTGCCTTTTAAATGTGAGCCTCGGGGACAATATACAATGATAAAAGTTTTGTATATTTTTATACCGAAAATTGTTTTAATATCATGTCGACAATTTCTGTTATTTACTTCTATGCAAAATTCTTTTTCGTTAAGTTAATTTAAAATAATATAAAAAGTTTGAGCAGGTTTAAATTGCACTATTTTTAACGCTCGACATAAAACGACGGGTTTATGTGTTTGACGGCGTTATGTTTCTGTGTATTCAATCAGTCTTATCTCAGTAATGCGTGGTTTGACTTGAGTGCGTTTTTTTTTTAATAAAGACTAGCATTTAACACAGTTTTTGGTGTATTTGTATGATATCATAGTCTATCGGCAGTTTTCTATATTTTTTTTTTCATATTCAAGATTAACCGAATTTAAAAGAATATGTATTACATTTTTTCTGTTACTAAAAAATGCTTAAAATCAATGTTTTTTTTCGAAGCTGTTCTCTACTATTTTTTTAGATATGTGTACGTGTTTTATGTGTAAAAACTTTCATTGGAATCGGTTTAATCATTTCCAAACATTTTAACTTAAGTTATGGAATACCGTGTTGAACATAAACCTCGTCTATAGATTTTCGGAGCTACGGTTTGGAATCGATCAGCATTCAGAAACTTTTCGCGACTTGTATCAGCTCGTGCATCCACATTGTGCGCCCGCATAAATATCCCTCTCCACTATTCTTAATACAGTACATTGGTATCTATTAAATATCTTCTATGCCTTCCACAAATATCAGTGCCTGCCTTGATTATAAGAAATGCAACTTCCTATATAGTGTCCTGATCTAACTCTAAATATTGTATATAAAGTCAAGCCTGTTTCCCGTAACGGTAGGCAGAGACCACATTATTACCATTTGCAATGATCCTGACACACCTCTATCTCTTCATTCACTCTAACGCTCATCGGATTAAGGTACTCTTGACTTTATCTTTCTTTTACACGTTCCATATTGGTTCGTGGTACGTTCACCGTGTTCTTACCTTTCGTTAGCCTTTGGTCATTAATCCCCTATAACAACAATATTGAAAATTTTAAGAGTAAAAAACGCATCAGTATATTTTATATTTTGCGGGTGCCGTATTGGAATTTATACCATAATCCTATATCACTCTAGAGATCAAGACCAATCGCACGATACCTTGGACGTCAAAATCGGCATGCCTCTCGATTTCTTTAGCATGCCACGTCTTTGTCACAATAAAAAAATCATGTGAAAATTCAATCCTCACAAACCGTCTTTTGCTTTAAAATGCAATAAACGGCTAAATTCCTCAAATAAAAGACGTTGAATCTCACATAAAATAGAAAACGATGGACTCACAACATTTCTCCTTTAGTATCTCTCATTCGATGGCTTCCGAAAGTATTTCACTGAATCTAGGATTGCAAGCAGCGGCAGGGCCGTATTTAGATGAATTTGGAGTTATGTGAGGGCGATATATTTTTTAGGCAGACTGACGTAATTATTCCTTGAGTGCGACACCACGTGGTAACATTTTTATAAGTGTTTCCGTGCTTTGGAAGACAGAATTGTTTTCAGTTAAGTCAATAGCCAGTGTGCCATATGTGCAGTCTGTACTGCGCCGGCTTAGTGAATTATGTTCTTACCCTCTCCTAAAGATAGGACTAATGTTTTATGACGTGCGAATGAATTTCAAATATAGTGTGGTGAAACATTGTTTTGCTGACTGACCTGCATAGTTTAGTCTTTTATATTTACGACCTACGTCTTTTACATATACGACGATACTTCACGACCTGTTTAGTGTAGTGGTTAGAAACTCTGCTACTACACCGAAAGGTCGCGGGTTAGAATCCCACTATAGGGGCATATGTTTGTATGATGAATACAGATATGTGTTCTCGAGTTATGGATGAGTTATTTATTTACAAAAAAAAAATTAGGTATATGTGTAGTTTATCAACCATCTGGTATCCATTAACACATGCCTAGATGCTTACTGTGGACCTAGATGGCGCTGTGTGTATGTGCAAAGATATTTATTTATTTATTTTATATTAAACTAAAAATCAGTACTACAAAATTGATAAGCAGTTATAACAATGAAAGTACCTATATATTTCTTTGATGGCCTTGCACTATATCGATCACTATGGTATCGGGCGATATCGAGAAGGGGAAGAGCGGATGTAGAACGAGGACATCTTTAAAATCACTACCGTTTCATGTCTTTCTCGATGGTGCTTATTGTGTATGTGCTGCAACAATACTTCTATTGATGCTGTATAAACTGCCTCGCATTAATAACGTTTCGATCGAACGTATCCTAATTGCCAAAAAAAAATTGCGTTTACTTCCCTTCTTTTTTATATAATAGGAGCACACAAGACATGTAAATCGTCCCGAAGAAAGAAGAAAGACGCGGATAGCGACGTTACTTAGAGATTACAAAACCTAACACCACTGTCCCAACTGTAGCAACAGCACTGCGTAAATAATCGTCCAAGGGGCGCAAAATAGCGTTCAACCTAAATCCGGCCTTAAACCTGCAGTGAAGTCTGTAGCAAAAATAAATAGAAGGAAAGTGGACAGGGAAAGAACTAAATGAAATCGTTTGTCTGCTCTATTGTTTGAATCGGTAGACTTGGTGCTTACCTCTGTTTATCTTTATACCCGAGTAGAAATGAAAATAAGTTTACTTTAGAAACAATAGATTATACCGTCGTCTATTTGGATAATACGTTATTTCACAAACGACTCAGTTAGTTTACATACGCTCGCTGTTTTCTTTATCCGACTGCGGCAAAGCAAAATGAGTTTGTATGTATTACCACCTACAGCCTAAACGCGTTAGCCGCTTTGGAGAAATGAGATGTCGTCAGATAATACGAGTATAATATATCGTATAATTGTATAAGACTCGGAATTGCTTATCATCATCATATATATAACCGTGTAAAATCTAATATGTCGGACGCTAGCTTTGTCGCACTCGAAAATAAATAATTCCATAACCACAGCGAGATGCATATCAAATGTTATGCCTTGTCGAAAGAAATTCAAAAAAGGGTATCAATACGTTTAAAATATAAAATCTTAAAAAAATAAACTAAAAACCCGTCTACGGTAAAATATTTATGTCAACTCAAGATATACTTTTACTACATAGTTAACATACCGAACATTCGCAGTCTTCATTCATAATGCGAACAGCCAAGACATGGAACTCCCTTTCGGCATCAGCCTTACCTGAATCCTAAAATTTGGGATCTACACTTGTAGATGAAGATGATGCACGCGATCTCATTAGATGTCTATCCACTTGGATAGACATCTAATGAGATCGCGTGCATCATCTTCGGCCACATCGCCACTTTCCATCAGCAGCGCGTATCCAGTTAATCAAATATATATTCATTCATCATGATAATTTTATCGGGGTTCCAAATTTAAATCCAATAAGTACACGGGTTCTAATACAAAACAGGTCCTACATTCTGTTGTACTCCACTCCATTATAATGTGGTATTGTTATGCTTACAATACATATTTCCTTTCAAGCAATAGGAGTTGGGAAACTTGAGGGTGCCCATTGATTAGTTACCCCTAATTCTATCCTATAGGTAACTATGCGTAATTTCTCATTGACAATTCACAATGGGATATTAAAGTCCGTCCATACAATTAGCCGAGCTAAGAGCGATAATGGGATTGTCTCAAGACACATCTGTCAGGCATTATTTTACGTTGCTAATGTAAACGGGCAGCGGGAAGGAAAGCGAAACTAGGTGCACCGTACACTTCTATTGATCCTCTTGATAAAACATCAGCAAACCGTATATATACCTTATGATACTGTATGATAACCTTACTAAGTATAGGTTCATGCAATTATACATGTTATTAATAATAAAAGGAAAATGAGGAAATAGTTAGGTATATGCATTGCACTGCAGCAAACAATTTAAATTTTCCCTTATACGTTTCATCGTGATTGCCGGTACAAAATAAGCAGGCGTTCAAATATACAATTTTTGTTTTCAAAATAACTTTTAAACCTTTCGCCACATCTCATTCTACTTTTGGTAAGTTCGAGCACATTGCTGGAACATTGCTACGCTAAGGTTTTCATATTTAGAAAGTAAGTAATTTTCTCAGATTTAAAATACACCCGTCATTCTGATATCAGGTTGGCGGCTCACTAACTTTTTGAAATAACTCTAGTTTTATAAAAGCACATTGCTTTAAATTTTACGCACATTCCTCGAATTGCTAGAACATTGCTTTCATGCCTATAGAATTACTGTTTTTTGACGTACACCCGTCATTCTGATGCACACAATAAATCAAATCAAAAATGCTTTATTTTGTAAGTACACAGGGTACACTTAAAACAGTCAGATTTTGCATTTTTAAAGCTACTGCTTGTTCAAAAGGCAATTTTCCCCAGAGAAGAACAAGCAAAAAACTCGAGGGTTATGCCAACGAGCTGGTTATGTCCATGGATGTTTATCATCTAAATAATCTGATATTTTATAATATTTTGTGCGATCGTAATCCTTCTAAATAAGTTTTTGTTTTATAGTACCTTTAAATTTATTGAAAGGAAGATTTTGTATATCAGCAGGAAAGCGTAAGCATAACCCTCTGAATGAATTACTGAATTTGCGGAGACCTGTTATGCATAAAAAAAAATAGTGGAACAAGTCCCAGTAGTAATAATACTCGTTCTGATAAATGCTTTGCAGGTCGATTATAACTTAGTTTTTTTTTATGCACGACGGTTTCATACTTGACCTCAATCACACCTGATGTTAAGTGAAGATGAGGTCGAAGGTGGAAGCGTACTGACCCGGAAACCCCAACACTTTTCGGGGACTGAATATCTTATCCCTGACAACCGGAACACAATAATGCTATTAACATTGGCTTGGCGGCAGATTTATATTGTAGATAAGATGGTGGTAGCTAGCCAGGCGGACATTTAAAATGCCCTACCACCAACCAAACCGAGTACTTAAACATGTACCCCGCTGGGGATCAAACCCGGTCCGGACCCGACCCGGAGGCGGTCAAAGTACTTTATAAGTATAAAAATTCAAGTCGCATGACCTTACAAAGAAATACATTCAAAGAGAAAGAAACTTTTCCTCATTATAGCAAAACAATAATAAACAACAACGAAGCAAAACAATAACTTTCCTCCCATTAATTACAAGTAAAAAATAAGAGGAGACAGAGGAAAAGCTTGTGAACAAAAATAATTTATCACACATAGGTAGTCAAAAAATTACAGGAAATTTATTGAAACTCTAGGTCATTTTGTCACAGACTTATCACAGGTTTTAATGTTTGGAAATAATAAATAAATATCTTTAGACATACACACAGCGCTATCTAGTCCCACAGTAAGCAACTATAGGCTTGTTTTGTGGATACCAGATGGTTGATATACTACATAAATACATTTTTTTTTTGTAAATAAATACTTATCATAAATGAAAACATCCATCTACCTGTTGGTATAGTGGTCAGAGGTTCTAACCACTACACCAAACAGGAAAACACAAATATGATGATTGGGATATCTCTGACCACTCTATTTGGGATAAAGGTCAATTGTCACGTATTGATTTGAGCTAGATACCACCATCTAAATCTGTGGTCACTTGAATCAGTTTTTAAGATTAACTGCATACGCGTTGGTCCACAATCTCACCTGATGGAAAGTGACGATGTGGCCTCAGGAGATACCTATTCACCCTGCTCTGGAACATCCCAAGGTTGTAAGATTCAGGAAAAATTGACGCCGGAAGGGAGTTCCATGCCTTGGCTGTTCGCGTTATGATTGAAGAGTCGAACCGCTTAGTGCGATTGTTCGGTATGTTAGCTACGTACGGGTGGAATTCCTCCCCACGCCCAGTAGTCTAAAGATGAAATGGCGATGGTGGAATAACATTATATAATTCCAACGCACACTCACCGAAGTTTACAGGATGTAAAGGACTGAGAGACTGGCGACCTTACGACGGTGTTTGACATAAATAGAAGGTATTTATTCATCACAAAAAAGAAAACACAAACATACATAGAATCGAGAACCACAGTATTGTGATGAATGGGTAGGGACTCAGCAGTGTTGCTGATTTTCAGTCCCCTCCTGCAGAGTAGTTGTTGCCACGAAAGAAAGTATTGGCGACTTTAACAGTAATCGCATGGTCAGCAATTAGTCTCTTGGCACATTGTTCCACAGAATCGAGTGCGGCCAGTATAGTGTCAGTAAGTTCAGTATCCAAATAAGACAATAAAAGCGGAATGTTATCATACTTTTCCCCCTGCTTCACCTGTGTTTTTCATATGTTATTTAACTATTAGGTACGGCTGTCTTAAGGATGAAACTATTTGTTCAATTGCCCAAAGTTACGTAACAATAATTCGTTAGCCTTAATAAAGGACTTTAACCGCCTCCGTGGCTCAATGAAAACAACATTGGGATTACGATTCGGAGGTCGCGGGTTCGATCCCCAGTGGGGTACATGTTTAAGTACTCGGTTTGGTTGATGGTAGGGCATTTTAAAATATCCGCCTGGCTAGCTACCACCATCTTATCTAAATCTGCCGCCAAACAGCAATGTTAATAGCATTGTTATGTTCCGGTTGTCAGAGATAAGATTGCCAGTCCTCCAAATGTGTTGGGGTTTCCGGGTCAGTACGCTTCCACCTTCGACTTCATCTTCACTTAACATCAGGTGTGATTGAGGTCAAGTACGAACCCGTCGTTCATAAAAAAAAAAGGAATAACGATGTAATCTTAGTTTCAAAAACCTTCGAGTACAAAAGAAGCTGGGACAAACCAGCTATTTCATATAATAAACATTGGGAACACACTACAACATCAGTACTAGTAGCATGACAAGCAGGATAAATGTTTATACCCCGCGAGATATTGGGTATTTACCTATGAAATTAAAGTTTTTTTTCTTCGTTAATCATATGTACTAATTCCTGCGATTTTCAAGGCTATATCCAAATTTGTTTTTTATTTGGAAAATGGAATATTATTTCAAGGTTTCACTTACTTTAGTAACTTATTGGTAATCTGTGGTTTCACATGAAATATTTTTTAATTTCAGGGCTAAATCACATAATAACCAAATTTGAAAAGAGCTCTTTTCATATGTGCTTCCCATAATGATTTCTTAGATTCGCTGAAACTTTTATAAAGCGGTTACTTTTATAAAATTAACGCTGTATAGGCATTAATGTTATCCGATAATATACACAAAGTTTAGCTAAATTTGGATTTGCCGTTCCCAAAAAAAAAATCAAAAATGTTTGTACGGAGAAAACAGTCTTAATGAAATTCTTCATACAAAACGCCAATTTCATAGGTAAGGACCTAATATTTATCCTGCTCATTCTCTTGGACGAAATATACAATTACCTCACTCTCACTCCTCCGTCGTGCGCGACAAACGATGTCATGGTACGAGGGCTGGTGTGATTGAGGTTGTGCTTCCCTTTATGTGTAAAATAGTACCACCATCACGTCTACGTCACATGTTCCAAGGCAAAAGCCCTAATCATACATCATAACTTCATTCATAGAAGTTATCACAATGCATTTTATTATCCTGATAAATGAGATGCCGGGACGAGAGGAGACGGGAGAAAATGCTTGTGAACACTAATTTATCATGTGACTCGGTAAATATAGCCTTAAATGTATATCTGGAAGGGTGCCAGTTCACGCCCAGCCCCGTACGTGATTCTTGGAAGGATGGTATTGTTGGGGCGCTCGATAAAATCCGAGTGAAATGAATTTCGGACGAATAGTTCGATCGTAATATAAGATTTCAGAATCGGTTATGCTATGGAGAGTTGGAAATAATGTCACGATTGGTTGAAATTCAATTTTTCATTGCATCTGAAACGACGATTTTGGTGAAGCCAGTTTAGCTGAGTTTATAGATTTGTATAAGTTTCTTTCTACTACCTTTATAATGTCATCGTTATGGTTTGAAATCGATTGCGTCAAGAAAACGGCAATGTATTGTATGTCCATTTCTGCTTAGCGCATTGAAATAAATGAGGTGTTAGATTCGTTTTAATTAACCGACTTCAAAAAGGAGGGCTTTCTCAATTCGGCCTTTTGTATGTTTTTGAAAATGAAAGGGGATATGGTCAAGTTAGCCCCATTGCGGTTTCAGCGTAATTCAGTAGTTTTTGATAATTATGGTAAAGAGTAGAACAGCATTACATATTTAGACGATTGTATAGTTTATGCACATGGAAACTAGATGCAGTTTGAGTTTGTATGGAAAAAGTGTACATCATTCAATCAAATATTTTATTTCGGAAAATTCCATGTTAGGTTAGTAGGAGTAGGGTGGAGAAGTTCGGTGTGATTATATGACAAATTGAAGATTATTAGGTCGTAAAATATCATAAAATGTACTATTTCCCAAACATATACTTTGCTGTGTTTCTGTGTATGACTATCTGTGGAGGCTATTTCTGTCTATGAAATGACTATTTTGTTCTACTTTACATTATAATGTAACGACTGTCAGTTTCCCGAAAATAAATAAATAAAGTATTTCTCACTATCGCGTGATTACTAAATAATACCCCAAGATATACAAGTCCTAGGGTCCGTCGGGTGTTCTTAAATAAGTGGTGTAAAATGTGTACGTGATCGTAGCTCTTTGCCTCCGGCGCTCTTTATTGGCAGGAGAGGAAGGAAGCATGGAATTTATGGTCTTCACCAAATAAACATGTTTTGGGGCGCTTTTATTGATCAGTTCAACGTTTTATTTCACAGGATTAAATATATAAAGTCGCCTTGGTACACCCGTATCGTTAGGGTTAAAAATAGTCTGAAATTTAACAGGTTAAATGCCACGATGTTGACTCAATCCCGTTATTGGAACAAATTGAGCAAGTATATAATAATAAATAAATATCCTTAGACATACACACAGCGCCATCTAGTTCAAACAACAACGAAGCAAAATAATAACTTACCTGACATTAATTTATTACAAGTAAAAAATAAGTGGAGACAGAGGAAAAGCTTGTGAACAAATATAATTTATCACACATAGGTATAAATATATCACAAATAATAAGCAACTATAGGCTTGTGTTGTGGATACCAGATGGTTGATATACTACATAAATACATTTTTTTCTTGTAAATAAATGCTTATTATAAATGAAAACATCCATAACCGGGGTACACATGCCCGTATTCATCGCACAAACGTGCCCATAGCGGGTTTCGAACCCGCAACCTCTTGGTTGCTAACCACTACACCAAACAGGTCGTCAGTATAGATTTTCTTTAGTCCAGACTGTTTTTTTTCTTTTTTTTTTTTATATGAGAGGGAGGCAAACGAGCATGCGGGTCACCTGATGGAAAGCAATCACCGCCGCCCATGGACACCCAAAGGGTCACAAACGCGTTGCCGGCCTTTGAGGAAGGTGTAGGCTCGTTTCTTCAAGGTTCCAATGTCGTACTCGTTCGGGAATACCGCTGCCGGAAGTCCGTTCCACAGGGTGGTCGTACGTGGTAAGAAGTTTCTTGAGAAACGTACAGTGGTAGACTTCCACTCATCCAGGTGATGTGGATGGAAATTTAATTTTCGGTGAGAAGTGTATCGTTAAATTGAGCAGCGGGTATTAGCTTCAGAACACACTTATAATAATAAATATAATAATAATTTTTGATAAAAGCAATAATATATAAAATCAATTAATTACTATTAGTTAATTATGATAATTTAACATGAGAGTATTAAAAGGTTTTTTTTAAGTATTTTTAATGGAGAACTTGTTGCTAGTATACAGGCAGTTCGATGAATTTTGGTTTAAAGTTAGAGCTTAAAATATCCTACATTCAGATAGAGAGTTGCTGTAAACCGATACATCTTAGCCCAAAGAGAAGGTTTTGTTTCATAAATGTATTATTTCTTGTATGTCAGATAAGTAGTTTTGTTTTAGGATTCTGCAATCAAGTAACAAAAACGAAAGCATAATTTCGTCATGTTCTGTAGTAGCAGCTACATTTGCTTGTTTTATTTCAAAACAAACTTATATCGAGTAAATATTTGACTTCCAGTAACTCAACTGATCCACGACGATGACATAGTCATCATTTATACTCCATCACAGGCCACTGCGTCGTATGTGGTCTCCTTGGAATAAAAAAAATATATTTTAGATTACATTGGGTTGGAGTTTGTGCATCGCCAGAAAGAGTTCGAGCTTTATGCAAATTTTTCAATATTGATAAAATAATATACAGACAGTTCAACCTCTAAGTAGCTCCTGCTATCCTGGTACATTACAAGATTTTTAAGTATGTATAAATGTAATACAAAATCACTCTAAAAGTTTGTAATGAGTGAAAATAACAGTACATTAAGGTACAATAGTGACACTTCAAAGCCATATATTATTATAAATAGAAAATATATATAAAAATACCATCGCATAGAAAAACACATGAAAACCTATCAAAAAGATTTATGTATACATTTTCCTTGAGTAATTATTTAAATCACCATCAAAATAATACACTTAAGAAAATGTTTCCAAAGTAACATTGTATCATCCAGCAGCCGACAGAGACAGCAACAAGTGTATCATACTACTTAAAGTTGAATTCTATCAAGTTTCACTATAAAACTACCCTCCGACATACGAAAACAAAAGACACCAGTTGTCATATATCCAAAGTCTGACCGCGCCGACCGTTGCTGAAAGAACAGACCATTTATACGAAGTTGTGCTACTGACGTCTATTACGGCTGCGTCTACTCTACGGGGTGTTCCAAATTGACACAGCGAAAGCGTTGCTGGCGTCAAGCCAGCGCCCGTTTCACTGAGTGCTTTTGTCAGCCTACCCGCAGTGCTTGAAAAGCTAAAAGCTGGAGTAAGCAGGTTTCGATGCTGCTTTGGATGACCGGCGAACTTGTTAATATAATATCGTATTGGGATTTGCGTCTTTTTGTTATCGTTCACATTGTAATGTTGTTGAAACGTGTTTACTTGTACACAACTAAAAAACCAAAGTTTGTGTCGAAAACTCGTTAAAGTGTAGATGTCGAAGAGACGCTCCCAGCCCTTTATAAAATAACATCTCCATGACCTGGGTGACGTTCGTTTTCAACCAGTACTGAGACACATATTTTAAATTTAAAATAATACTAGAGCTCTCGTTCGTTCGCTGTCAACTTATAAAATTATTCATTATTTTTCATATTCTTGGCTCGGGCAGATGCATTTGATAAAGTCTCTGTCCTCTGGGTCTCAGAGCTCTCTTTCTTTTTCTAGGTAGAGTGGCTTTTTACTAGTTTTGTTTAATGAAAGAGTGTAAGTGCATTTGGATAATGGCGCTGTCTTCACAAGCTTCTTAAGCACCACAACGCTATGTATTTTTATACCAAATTTGGATGACTATCTTCATAATATTCCGCTTTGTAATAACATCGTTTTACGTTATAATATAACGTAAAACGATGTTAAGATATTATCTTCGTTTTGTATCATTCAATGTGTTTTATTTTGTTGTCACAGTATTTAATATTCGTGGATTCTATCGCTAAGTTCCTATATCTTTTATAGGTTCAACCGCCTCCGTGGCTCAATGTAAACAACATAGGGTTTAGGAATCGGAGGTCGAGGGTTCGATCCACAGCGGGGTACATGTTTAGTACTCGGTTTGGTTGGTGGTAGGGCATTTTAAATGTCGGCCTGGCTAGCTACCACCAACTTATCTAAATCTGCCGCCAAGCAGCAATGTTGATATCATTGTTGTGTTCCGGTTGTCAGAGATAAGATAGCCAGTCCCCCAACTGTGTTGGGGTTTCCGGGTCAGTACGCTTCCACTTTCGACCTCATCTTCACTTAACATCAGGTGTGATTGAGGTCAAGTACGAACTCGTCGTGCATTAAAAAAAAAGTTTATTAACCATCTGGCATCCATAATACAAGCCTAGTTGCTTAGTGTGGAACTAGATGGCGCTGTGTGTATGTGCAAATATATTTATTTATTTATTATTTATTCTATTGCTAAGTTCCTAAGCGAAACCAATATATCTTTTATAGGTTATCGACATGTGACCCAGGTATCGCGATTCAACAGTTGTTCATACCTATACTCAATGTCTGCATTTTAGACATACGAGGCACGAAATCTTCTTAGTGAGTCGAAGGCAAAAATTTCTAATTCTTGAGGACCTAACGCGGTGACGCGTACGGTATTATCTCTGGCATCGTAAAGGTCCTGCAGCATAGATAAATGATAAATAAATAAATAAATATTTCGGACACCTACATCAATCATCTAGTTCCAAACTAAGCAAAGCTTGTACTATGGATACTTGATAACAGATAAACATACATAGATATGTATATAAACATCCATGACTCGGGAATAAATGTTCGTATTCACCATACAAACATTTACCCATCGCAGGAGATGCACTCGCAACCGTTGGTTTCGCCGACAGGATCACTATCCACTACACCAACCGGTCGTCTTAGTATAGCAGATGCCATATAGTTTATGGCTTGGAAATGTTTTCTCGACACCTACCGAGCCGGTACGCAGTCTAGTGACTTCCATACAAGTCACTGCAGCTCGTGACCCGATGGAAGAGGAATAAAGGTCGACAGTAAGAAAATTATCGTCGAAAATCGTAAATCGGCTGCGTCATTTCGAATTGCTTTAGATCGTCTAACATTTCATTAGCAATAGTGGGTACCATTTGCTTCACACAACTTTCCGTCAACGAAATTGTGTGAGTTACAAGTGAGATTAATGACTGTGGTACTCATATGCCCAGATTAGTGTAATGCAAACGAGACTCATTAGCGCAGACGACGACACTGGTGTGCCCCGCGGCATTGTAATGCGCCCTACCAGCGCCCCACCCGTGCTCTGGGGTTAGTTGGTTAGTTGTCGCGGAGTGAATTACTGTATTGACAAAGTTTCAGAATTGTTGTGGAATGTTTCTGAATATTTGGTGTCGTGTTTGCTTGCTAATTAGTAAAGTGATTATCATAGTAAACAAAATACATTTTCGACAAAAAATGCGGTTACTCAATTTTATGGTATTGACATCTTTTGAGACGGCGGCGCAGTGGTTGCATTTGATAAATTGAGACTTCTTCTCAAATACAGAATAAATAATGTACTTCTTGGGTGCATTTATAGAGCCTAACGGTATATTGATGATGACGGCAAATTTGATATAAAAATGTGTTCAGTTGTCAGAGTTAAGATTGCAAGTCCCCCAAATAGTTGGGATTTCCGGGTCAGTAAGCTTCCACCTTCGACCTCATCTTCACCTAACACATCAGGTGTAATTGAGGTCAAGTACCAACACATTGTGCATACAAAAAAAAATGTTAAAAATTGTAATTCAGTCTACTTACGTTCTTTTAAAATTTATTATTCTCTTCCGTAGGACCACCGCGGAATGGGTCTCCTGTAGGGTCGAATTGAAGTTTATTGGATTTGTTTTATACATCACCTTATTATGTAGTCACTTCATTCAATAACAAGAATGTTGACCCTTTGAAGAGTTGTCATACATTTGATAGTAGATTTCAAGGGTACTACATATAGCCGGCTTCCTAGCAAACATTGAAGAACTAGGTAATCTTTACTCGCGTAATGCTCGGTAATTATCTAAAGTGTTCAATTTTGTAACAGATAACCTAGCCTAACTTGTAGTGCATAAAAAAACATTACTTTTTGGGGCAGACAGGTTAAAAAACCTGGCACAAAAACAGCTCCACTCCACGTAGTATAGCATAGCGGTATCCTATCGTTAGTCCGACTGATTCAAACTCGCATTACCCCTCAATGCGGCCAAATGGGTATAATATTTTGTCAGGGTTTGTTTGTTACATAAATAAGGCCCGAGTTCTTTTTGTGTTTCCTTTTTCGCCCCGAATAGTAGGTATATCAGCGAATTTTTCCGTTGTATCGGAAATTTGTAAGCCTTTAAGTGTTGGTTCAAAGGTTTTTCCTTGTGCATTTGGAAAATAACAATGACCAGACGAATGGGTATTGGGTGGAATTCCAACTTCGTATTTCGCCTCGTTTATTTCGATAGTTTTCTGTAGACTATCTGTGTCACTGGCCACTTTCACGACATGATATTGGTGACGATCAGATAATTACCAATTTCAAGTAAAAATAATTATTACATTCGATTCCAAAAGCAAACTTAGAACTTTAAGCATTTATGTCAACTTAAGAAACCTGGATCCTGATTCTCGCGGACTTGGCATTTCATTGTTGACACCCGCATAAAAGTGTGAAAGAGATAGACATGCCAAATTCCGAGTGCGGGAGAAGAAGGATTGACGAGTCTAATTCTGCATGCCTGAGAAATAAAAATTCAAAGGCATATGAACTGTCCAACCCGCATTGGGCCAGCGTAGTGGACTATGGCCCGTTCTCCCTCATACACGAGGAAAGGCCTATATCCCTGCAGTGGGATGTTAGCGGGCTGATTTTTTTTATGCACGACGGGTTTGTACTTTGTTAAGTGAAGTTAAGTGAAGATGAGGTCGAAGATGGACCCGGAAACCCCAACACATTTGCAGGGCTGGCTATCTTATCTCTGACAACCGGAACACAACAATGCTATTAACATTGCTGTTTGGCGGCAGATTTAGATAAGATGGTGGTAGCTAGCCAGGCGGACATTTAAAATGCCCTACCACCAACCAAACCGAGTACTTACATGTACCCCGCTGGGGATCGAACCCTCGACCTCCGAATCGTAAACCCAATGTTGTTTACATTGAGCCACGGAGGCGGTTAAAACATCAGGATGACACAATACTATACATGTCACTTTCAATAGGCAAGTGCAAAGGTGTTAAACCCACCCATGTTTATCGCATTGAAATCTGACACGTTCGAGATTTTATTGTATATAGACATCAATATGTCTGTCACTTACACACTTATGACCAAATGCAAAAGTGACGATGATGTCAGTTGAAATTTAGAATGAGCGAAAATCAATGGCTAAATACAGGATGAATTTTTTTACCGCAAGGAAAAATATAGGGCTTAAGTAAGTGAAATAGGAGGTATTGGACTTTGACTGCCCAGAACTTGTTCGACAGATAGGGCTCCGCGCTAACACCACGCGCACGAGACATACAAGGTCGCTCCACGCTGGCACCGTGCATACCAACTACGCCCAAAACGCAATGGTACAGAGGCTGGTGCACACATATGATACAAAATTCGGAGGGGCGGATATCTTCTTTCTTGGTCGTATTGGATTCATCCGGTGTATCCTTCAACATCTGTCTGAAACCGCCTCTCAGACTTAACTGGTCGACTTGGCACTGCACTACTTTCACTCAACTAAACTCATTCATCATCCATCAGATATATACACACAAACACACACACACCAACACACACCTAACACTCGTATTCACTATTCATTATATTAGCTGTCATTTCTTTATCTATCATATTTCGATCTGTTACTTTTCTTATTCTCCCACATTTTTCGTTTTTTTAATTTGTCAAGCTTCATTTTTGGCTATATAGATTGTAGTTAGTTTCTTTATTGTAATGAACATGTAACGCTGTGAAGTTTGCTAAATAAAATAAATAAATAAAATAAATAAATAAATAGTCAGTTTAATTTTATTTTTTCAAAACCATCATCAAATAAAGCGTTAATTATGTCATTTGACGGTCACCTTTGTAGTTAATTCCACATAATTACATCATTAAATTAAATAAATAAAGAAAATTTTGATAAAATATGAGTTCTAAATAAATTTGGCATGATAGAAACCCAACGAGTCCCGCCAGTCGCATATCAATCAATGGGAGGCGCGTGCGTTTTTGAAAAAAAAAATTTTAACTACCTATGCCAATAACTTCTATTTCACTTATGCCCTATTTCTTTCCTTATGGTAAAAATACTTATCCAGTATACATATCGAAATGATTTATGATCACGTGGGATCCTTATTACCCCCCACACTTGGGCAACACCCAGAGACAGACAGGTTAAAGATGTTTTTTGGCGGAAGTTCCATACTCACCTTTAACTAAGCCGGATTGGTTCTATCCCTAATGCCAAAATCTCGATGCACGATTTATTAAAAACATGGCGTCTTTCCTGTATGTGGGCTTGAAGGTTGACGGAAGATATACTACAGTATAGCAGCCCCATTTAATGTATTTATACGAAAATAGCAACGTCTAAAAACAACAGACTAAATAATATATATCCTCCCCTTTTCCTTCATCCATAATTTGATATAGCTCTGATGTATCAAATTTCTGGGCAACAATAAAAATCTTTTCATCGTAAACAGAAATCCGCTTTCGATCTGAGTTCACCCGTAAAAATCGACATTTAACCATAAAAACAACGTAAATTATTGCAGATTTGATGCCTCGGGGGATTGTATCATTATTTCAAATTAATATTTTTTTGTATCAAATTTGGTCTTTACGAAATATATGCGTACATTCAGAGTGAATTTGAATTCGTGCAATTCTCATTAAACTGGTGACGCCTCTCTTGATTAAGAACAACTTTATCCAACTTACCATAGTCGAAATCGATCAAAATAATTTTCGATACTGATCAAGATCAAGCGTACTGACCCGGAAACCCCAACACATTTGGGTGACTGGCTATCTTATCTCTGACAACCAGAACACAACAATGCTATTAACATTGTGCTTGGCGGCAGATTTAGATAAGATGGTGGTAGCTAGCCAGGCGGACATTTAAAATGCCCTACCAAAACAAACCGATATTTAAACTTGTATCCCGCTGGGGATCGAATGCATATGTTTGTATATGTATATGAATACAGACCCGAGAGATCCCGAGTTATGGATGTTTTCATTTATATATGTATTTATTTACAAAAAAAAAACTATTTGTGTAGTATATCAACCATCTGGTATCCACAACACAAGCCTATAGTTGCTTACTGTGGAACTAGATGGCGTTGTGTGTATGTCCAAGGATATTTATTTATTTATTTATTATTACTTGGTCTATTTATTATTTATTAACTGTAGGTACATGCGTTTTTTCTGACTTCTACCAAGGCTAAAATTACAATAAATTATTTTATTATTAATATTGTTAAGTTATTTAGAAAATCGAATCAGGTGATCGTTAGAAATAAGCGGGTAAATAGATATGGACGGTCACTAATCTCTCGGGTGTTTTGACATCAGCTGATTGGAATTTTCATACTTAGTTAAAAGAGTACTGAGCAATAATTCAAGATAAATTATTAAATATCTACTCATTTTTAATCAAGAAATATTCCATGGAGGATCAATCTACATCAGCACTAGCTAAAGTGGTTTTAGGGTAGGTTTTATATGAATTCGATTTCGAAGCAACGCCAAAGGAGTATACCACCCAAAGTATGACCCATCGTACCAAACTGACGCCGTTATTATAATGGCGTCTAATCTAAAGTTAGTGTAAATTTTAGTATATAGGCTATATCTTAAATAAACTATGAAATATACTAAATTAACTTAAAAAATAAAACCAATTTCAAGACGTACTTTTCATTATTTGCGGGTTGCGGGTTCGAATCCCGCGAGGGGTAAATGTTTGTGTGATGAATACGAACATTTGTTCCCGAGTCATGGATGTTTATATAAATATTTATGTATGTTTATCCGTTATCTAGTATACATAGCACAAGCTTTGCTTAGTTTGGGACTAGATTATTTATTCATGGACATAACCAGCTCGTTCGCATAAGGCTATTTCACAATTAATAATGAAATATTATGACGCAATACAACGACTCCGCGGCTTTATTCTTTAAAAACGAAAATCAGCTATTGCAACAAATAGCGACTCTATGGTTTTCTAAAACCTTGTGCACACAAATGTCCCAACCCTAGTAACCTATTATTACTTAAGAAATATAAGCATCACCGCGGGCAAAAAACAGGCTTCCCCATTCTCGAAATTAACCTTTCGAAATGTCTTGGAATTACAAATTATTCACGTAATTGCTGTCATTTAAGTAAAATGGCAGCCGCTGAAATGAATTACTGTTTTAAATGATATTCCTTTAGCTTTTTCAGTAATGAATTATGAAATTATAATTCTTTTTATTTTTTCTTTCTAATACAGTCTTCTTGGGACCAGAGCAAGATGGTGACTATCTAGAAAAGGTTGGCTGGTCACGTTGTCAGTCACCAATACACATTGATTACGATCTTTTTATAAACCAACAACTTAAAAAAAATATACATACATACATAATGTCACGCCTGTTTCTCGTAGGGGTAGGCAGAGAGAGACTTCCACTTGCTACTATCCGGACTCACCTCTTCTGCTTCCTTCACTCTCATATAAGGTTGTTCATACATGCTCGTCGATTTAGGGTACTCTTGACTTGGCCTTTCTTTAAGACGTCCCCGATTTGATCATGGTACGTTCGTCGTGGTCTTGCCCTACCAACAATACCACCTACATTCCCTTCGTATATCTCTTTCGTAATTCTTTTTTCATTCATCCTCTCCACATGTCCAAACCATCTCAGCATACCTTTTTCAATCTTTGTCAAAAAAAAAATATGTTTCTAAATTATTTATTATTAGGAGCCATAGTATCCCACTGCTGGGCAAAGGCCTTCCTCATCAGTTTATGATGATGAGGGGTTTGGACTATTAACCGACCACGCTAGTCCAGGGCGGGTTGGTCGGTGAACAGTAAGCCATCTAACTAGACCTGTGGGTGCCGCCATTGATGAGCGAGCCATTCCTCCGCCACCACCCTGAGTTACAATACAATACAATAGAAATACTCTTTATTTTTGATGATAACAATAGAACACAATTATGCGGTCTTATCACTAAAAGCTATGGGACATTTGTAGGTAGAAAAACAGGTAGGGTGCACAATACTACCAACTAAAGAAATAATTATAGATAAGTATGCATAAATATAATAATAATATCATATTAATAGACTTACTTAATAATATAAATATATATAAATAAATAAATATATAAATACTTAATATATAGTATAAAACACAATCGCTAGAAGCACTTATAGATAGTCAACTAATGTTCACGAGTTACCCTCCTGTTCTGAAGTTAACTATCTCAGTAAAACCTGCACCTGACTCCATGTCACGCGCTTTTACTGAGGACTAAAGGTCATTGGCTCATTAGACCCACCCGGCACCCACTCCGCCCCGCCTCGTCGCACGGCGTCCTCTCATTGTATACAGGTGATCCAACGGTGGACGCTGCGTTATCACCAATAAACGTCGCGCGGTCAACCAGCGGACCTAGTGTCGTCCACCAGTGGACCCCGCGTGGTCAAGGAGTGGACGTCGCTTGATTTACGAATTTTCGAGTAGTCTGTTAACAATTGGCATTAGGTCTACACGTGTGTTTCGTGAATCATTCGCGGGCAGCGCGCGGTCCACTCGGGACCCACGCGTTGGCAATGCGCAGTCAACGCAAGGTAAGCATGCGAGCAACGAGTTGTCACCGAGTGGTCCACTCTCCGTCCGCGCGTGGAGGGCTTACGACTAAGGCGATCCGGTGACGCTACGGAGTTGATGTAGTGAGCGCATACCCATATAAGTCCATATAAAGAATACTAACCGCACAAGGCGAGTGCGGAGTGAATGCCGGTGGTTCTAATGAGCTATGACCTTTACAGTTTACGTCTAATTTACGTCATACCAATCACAGGACGAAATACATACAAATCTAAATTAGCTCACCTAATTAATAAAAAGCCCTATATTGTGTGAATAGACCCCACCTTTTTTACCTTTTACTCGACACACATTTTAACCGGAGTCCCAGTAGCCTGATTGGTGGGCGCGAACAAAAGAGTGGCACCGACTTGGCTCCCATCCAGATGCTATTGTCGACGAAGATTGAAAATTTCCCCCGCCACGTAAGGCTTGGATAATATTGAAATATTTGTTTGTTTGCCTTCTCGTTTAAAAAGTCTGCGACATTCCCACTTTATGGTGCCGATAAATTCATGTGAAATCACGTGAAAACGTTTGTAAATTGGTTCGTTAACAAATCTGTATTTTGCTTTTGTAACCTCTAAATAAATTGTAATAAACTGTTTGGTGTAGTGGTTAGTAACTCTGGCCACTATACCAAAAGGTTGCGGGTTTGAATCCCGCTAGGGGCATATGTTTGTGTGATGAATATAGACATGTGTTCCCGAGTTATGGATGTTTTTCATTTATATATGTATTTATTTACAAAAAAAAATGTATTTGTGTAGTATATCAACCATCTGGTATCCACAACACAAGGCTATAGTTGCTTAATGCGGAACTAGATGGCGTTGTGTGTATGTCCAAGGATATTTATTTATTATTTATTTATTATTAATTAGACTGAATATCGGTCAATATTTTATTTTTAATAAAAGTGGTAAGAATGTAATAGTACCACATCTTTCAAACGTATATTGGGTCTTTACCTATGAAATTGGAGTTTTTTTTCTTCGTTAATCATATGTACCAATTCCTGCGATTTTCAAAGCTATATCGAAATTTGTTTTCTATTTGGAAAATGGAATATTATTTCAAGGCTTCACCTGAAATATTTTTTAATTTCTGGACTAAAACACATAATAAAAAAAATTTGAACAGAGCTCTTTTCATGCGATTCCCATAATCATTTATTGGATTCGCTGAAACTTTTATAAAGCGGTTACATTTAAAAATTAACGCTGCCTATACTTAACTTAATGTTAGCCGATAATACACACAAAGTTTAGCTAAATTTGGATTTGCCGTTTCCAAAAAAAAAAACAAAAATGTTTGTATGGAGAAAACAGTCTTAATGAAATTCTTCATACAAAACGCCAATTTCATAGGTAAGGACCTAATAGTTAGATCACACTCTCAAGAATAGTAAGAATCTAATTACACCTCATCTAATACATACATTGGTAAATTTTACATTTTTTAAGCCACTGCTTGTTCAAAAGGCAATTTTCCTCTGAGAAGAACAACTAAGACACTGGAAGGGTCGCTCTTTTTTAAAAAATAGTATTAATGTTAGAAAAAGGCAAAAGGCAAAAAAAAAATAGTTGTGAAATAGCATACAAACGAGCTGGTAACGTCCATGGTTGATTATCATCCAAATAGTCTGACATTTTATAATATGTTTTCTTTATGTCCCTGTTTTATAGAATCTTTAAATTTATCGGAAGGAAGGTACATCAATGTGAACCTTATTGAATAAACGTATGCCTAGCCTTCTGAATAAATTACTTATTTTGCGGAATCTGCTTACATTTGGACGGTGGTAGGGCATATTAAATGTCTGCCTGGCTAGCTACCACCATCTTACCTAAATCTGCCGCCAAACAGCAACGTTAATAGCATTGTTGTGTTCCGGTTGTCAGAGATAAGATAGCCAGTCCCCCAAATAAGATGGGGTTTCCGGTTTCCGGGTCAGTACGCTACCACCTTCGGCCTTATCTTCACTTAACATCAGGTGTGACTGAGGTCAAGTGCTAACATGACCCGCGAGTTTATCTTTATTTCTTGTATTGCCATCATGTTTGCATTGCAAAAAGTGTGAACTGGATTCGAACTCGAAGCCTCCGTTTAGTAACCCCCACATTGTTTACCAAGGAAGCGGTTGAACAACTGGATCAATATCTCATAAGCATCACCATTATCTCGGAGTGATTGAAGAGTCGTTGGCAGTGCGCCAGGGCGTTCTTGTATGTAGATAAGCTGCATGAGGAATGAACAGTATTATTATCTGTGTTATTGTTGGATATCATGTTAGGAATATCTCTTGGGTATATATATATATGTGTAGAGGAGAGTAACGATTATTTGCGGATAAGCAAATTCATTGAGCTAATGTTGTGGAATGAATGAAGAGTAATTATAACCTCCAAAGCATTCATTTGGAGCTATCAGCGTATTATATATATCGACGACCTGTTTGGTGTAGTGGTTAGCAACTCTGACTGCTATACCAAAAGGTTGCGGGTTCAAATCCCGCTAGGGGCATATGTTTGTATGATGATTATAGACATCTGTTCACGAGTTATGGATGTATTTCATTTATATATGTATTTATGTACAAAAAAAATGTATTTATGTAGTATATTAACCATCTGGTATCCACAACACAAGCCTATAGTTGCTTAATGAGGAACTAGATGGCGTTGTGTGTATGTCCAAGGATATTTATTATTATTTATTTATTATATATAAAGTCACGCCTGTTTCACGTAGCGGTAGGCAGAGACCACTTTACAAAACAGCCTTAACATAGAAGAAGAAGAAAAGAATCTTTACTGTGCACAACTTAAATATATACAGGGCGTCCCAAAGTTATGGGACATGAAGGGGAAGTACCTTAAATATCGTAGATAGTGAATTTTGCTCAAAGAAGACTTTATGTTATTTTTAAAAGTTAGTAATTCTGCATTCATAGATTTTCTAAAAATTACTTGCTTCGGCTGGGAATCGAACCGACTTAAATGTGAAAAAAAAAACACCCTACTTTTATGATGCCAATCGAAAGAATAGCTAAAAAATAATAACTCTGCCTAAGTAACATAGTATTTTAAAAGAAAGGAACAACATAAAATGATTGAGTCAAATTTCAAGAAAGTTATTTATTGCCGACGACGTTCGAAAAGTAGCGATATTATCATTCCAAAGATAGCATTGATTATTCGTAAATAAGTACCCACTTCATAAAATAGGTACTAACATAGTTTTCCTTATTATAAGTGCACGTGTAGATGAAATGATAAAACTTGTATTTCAATACGTCCTCTGTAAGCTAGACAGAAGGCAAATTAAAAACAAAAATAAATAATTTATAATTTGAAAATGGAACAGTTTATGACAGCGTTTGTTTGAATGCATACTTTTTAAGATATTTTAAAAAGAAGTGATATTTTTAAATGTTGTTCTTAAATTTGAAAATGGAACAGTATGTGCGAGCGTTTGTTTTTCGGATATTGATCTGTTTAGTCTCAATTCACTTACACAAGTGTTATTGTGTTAATTTATTGCGAACATGGCATATCAAGTAAGTTTTGATCTAATGGAAGCATATTTTTTGAACGATAAAGATATCTCTAGAAGTTTGCGGTGGTATGGCGTAAAATATCCTGATAGACAAATACCGTCTCGTAAAGTTTTGAAAAGGCTTGTGAACAATTTGAAAACTCTGGGACGTTTCGATAAACGCCCAAGAGAACCACAGCAAGAAAACCATACGATCAACGACGAAGAACTTGGTATTTTAATTTACTTTTCGGCTTTTCCGAAAGCATCGGTGAGAGAAGGAGAACATGAAATTGGAGTTTCAAAAAGTAAAATACACCGTGTATTAAAAAAACACGGTTTTAAGAGTTATGTTGAAGGACGATTGGTTCAAAAATTACTTCCGGGCGATACAGAAAGGAGAAAAAATTTCTGTCTTGATATCCAGGCACGATTGCTCGAAGATCCAAATTTTTTGGATAATATTATTTGGACAGACGAATCTAACTTTAGCAATAACGGTATGTATAACCGCAACAATAATCGTATTTGGTCTAAAGAAAATCCCCTACGAGTGACTGAAACTAATAACCAAGTGCGTTTTTCACTCAACTGTTGGTGCGGACTTTTAAAAAACCGGGTTTTCTTAATCCATTTTTACCAAGGAACCTTGAACACAGAAAAGTATTTAGGAATACTTCAAATTTTAAGGGATAAGATAAGAAACCATTCCGCGGCGGAGCAAGAAAACTTAATTTTCCAACAAGATGGAGCTCCGGCTCATAATAGTCGGAGAGCAGCAGATTTTCTAAATGAATGTTTTCCTACATGGATTGGTACAAATGGACCGATTAGATGGCCGGCCAGATCCCCGGACCTCACACCATTAGATTTCTTCTTTTGGGGATACGTGAAAGATATGCTATACAAAAAGCGATACGAGAACGTAGGCGAGTTGCAAACAGAATTGTGCCATATCACATCGAGTGTTCACCATAAAATGATTAGAAAATCAACAGGCAGCGGGCTCATTAAAAGATTGGCGATTTGCGTAAGACAAGAGGGATCACATTTTGAGCATTTAATTAATTAATTTACAAAAAAATACCTACTTAATTGACTACGGCAGTTTCATGTATGTTTTTTATTTGATTAAAATGATTAATTTCACGTTGTTCCTTTCTTTTAAAATACTATGTTACTTAGGCAGAGTTATTATTTTTTAGCTATTCTTTCGATTGGCATCATAAAAGTAGGGTGTTTTTTTTTTCACATTTGAGTCGGTTCGATTCCCAGCCGAAGCAAATAATTTTTAGAAAATCTATGAATGCAGAATTACTAACTTTTAAAAATAACATAAAGTCTTCTTTGAGCAAAATTCACTATCTACGATATTTAAGGTACTTCCCCTTCATGTCCCATAACTTTGGGACGCCCTGTATATAGATAATTAGGGGTTCAAATGCGGTCTTATCGCTTGTAGCGATCTCTTCCACACAACCGTAAAAAATACAAGTTGATAATTTCGTAAAACCCCTGATAAAAGAAATGGTTATATCATTTAAAATTATTTTTATTCTGTTATTAGTATTACATTGAAGTAATTAAAAATATATTATAAAAACTATGTCAATAAAACCTACAGCATAATGGAGAAAACAACATACAACGTCACACCTGTTTCCCGTAGGGCTAGGCTGAGACCACAGACTTCCACTTGCTACGATCCGGACACACCTCATTGCTTCATTCACTCTCATAAGATTGTTCATACATGCTCTTCGGTTTAGGGTACTCTTGACTTGGCCTTTCTTTAACACGTCCTGATTTGATCATGGTAAGTTTGCAGTGGGCTTCCCGTAAAAACACTACCAGTTAGTTATAGTCTTCGTTCATTCATCCTCTCCGCATGTCCAAACCATCTCAGCATACCTTTTTCAATCTTTGTCACTACGTCGTCTTGGGATTATGGCACTACGTGGAATTATAGCACTAAAACATTTCAATATTGAACCACATCATTGGTTAACCAATTTGCTAAGCAGTTACAGATTTTCAGAGCGACCGGCTGGAAGCGATCTGCTTCCAGCGACTTACCTGTCAACTTATTTGTAAGGGGACACCATGCATTCGACGGTGATGCTACTGAAGTAAATAATTATATGTATATCTCATAAACAAAGCCTTTTTAATTACCCGACTGCCCAAGGAAGGAGGGTAATGTTTTTCGAGTGTATATTAATGTAGCTTCGCGGTAGTTGCTCACAGACCTCATGATTCGTTCGCGTTGTGGGTATTTTATGTTAAGCCCACTTTTGACAATTATTATTTTAAACGAGTATCATAAGATCCATACAATTGCTATACACCATCGTACGACATAATCTTTATAGAATACACACTTATGGTTGTTATCGAAATTTTTTGCACTAGTACCCTACCCTCGCATTCTCTCGCAGGGCACTAGATGAAAATCAGTGTCTTACCGCTATAGGTGAGGATCCACACTGAGCGATGGCCCATTTGTGTTACAGATACACATACAAGTCTATTATAAGTTGTAACAGTTGTACTTAATTTTAGTTTTTATTTTTATTACTGTGAAATAAGGCTACATTTTGTAAGAATAACACCAAGCAGAATGATTGTTGCGTTGAATATTTTTATATGTGTTTCTGTAATATGAAAATAAACGCTTTATCTATTTATCTATCATCTATCTATGTTTGTAGATTTCTATGTTACCTCATGTAGCCTAAACGGCTTGAACGATTTCGAAGTGCATGAAATCCATAGATTCGTCTTGGGATCAAGTATCATAGTTGTGTCATAGTATCCATTTTATTGGAAAAAATCCAATATAGCGTCGCGTTATCCAAATATGATCTCGTGTTTTTTGGTATTTAAAATCATATTGTTATTTCGCGGGGAAATGCTTCACGCATACCACTTCGCCTGGGGGTCGGCGAGACAGTGATATGGGACTTCACCCCCTATCCGGAGGTATACCCACTAAAGCAATATCCCTCTGACCACCCGATTTGGGATACAAGTAGTAACTTTATGTTATGTATGTTCCCAAATCACTACAATACATAAATCACATAAACAATACACTCTAAACTTTCATACAAACGATACTAAGTAACCAACACAAAACTTTGGCGATATATCCAATGTAAAATGCCAAAAATGTTCACACAGACGACAGACAATCGGTAAGATTTCACACGAACGCATCGTTACATTGAAATGGGAATAACAGAGTCGTAAACACAGGCACTGAGGGAGCCAAATGGCCGTTGAGACGGCAACAAAAAATCTGACTCCCGGTGGCGCTCATTTTCTTTTTCGAAACAGTTAGTGTTCAAGTATCTGTTTTGTTGTATTAGAGAAATGGTAATTGAATAAAAATATTATACTTTACATCTTTTTCGAGTCGGTAAGAATAAGAATCGTTTATTTCACCCATTTAGCGACACACATTATTATTATTACATGAAATTTGAAAATATACACAGTGAAATTGGGACCGAGCGCATGAGATAAAAGTAGTACACAAAACAGTTTCATGTAATAGTATAGGTACTCCTATCTCATAATGCAGTTTACAAAATACAATAAAAATACCTAAGCAATGTTTCACTTATAGACTAAAGTCTTTAATAATTAATTTTCGGTGTCGCAAAGTGCTAGGTAATATGGACGCACAAGAAAACCCCAAGGTCTTTGTCCATTTTCTAGCTAAAGCAGTAACGTTTTATATAGTAAAAAAAAACTATTTCTGTTCTCTCAGTGTAAACAGAAAATAATAGCAACTATCATCAAAGCGGCTATAAAGGCTTACAATACAGGTTAAAGCCCGTTAGGGCCTCTTTGTAGCTATGGAGTTTTTATTGACACATTAACTATTATTGTGTCTCGAGATTACGGGTTCCTCGTTGCGAGGGTTTCAGATTTCAAGTTGGATGTATGTAATTGTATTTTTTATGCTCAACGGGTTTGGTTTGGGGATTGACCTTTGTCGTTTCTGTTCGATGTCGTAAAAGGACAGCTAAATCTATTGTAAGTCACAATACAGCCGACCTTTATAGGGAATTGCGTTATTGATGTTGCTCATTAGGAAGTGTTCACTACTTCAAAGCGCAAGTTTAGTTCTTGACAGGAAAATGTAAACAAAATTAATTGATAAAAAGTCGCCAAGTGCTAAAGTTTAAATTGATAATTTAACTTCAACATACATGATTTTATTTTGGAAATAATGCTTTTTTAAAACAGACAGCGTGGCAATTTGCAATTATTTTTTTTTACTTTATTTGCACGAGCTATTAAACTCTGTCGGTCTTAAACGGTTTATTACTACAAATATTTAAAAATATCTGATTTCCTTTCCCTTCTCTATGTACACAATTCATACTTAATATGTAATCAATTTTTACAGTATCCAAGGATTAATATTTATTATTTAATCAACAGAAATAAACCCATTTGGGAATAAATTTACCCCTAAATCCCACGTATATGCTTAAAATAGGTTTTTCAATGTCAACCTATAGTTCAAACTAAGAGTTGGTACTTGACCTCAATCACACCTGTTAAGTGAAGATGAGGTCGACGGTGGAAGCGTACTGACCCGGAAACCCCAACATATTTCGGGGACTGGCTATCATATCTCTGACAACCGGAACACAACAATGCTATTAACATTGCTGCTTGGCGGCAGATTTAGATAAGATGGTGGTAGCTAGCCAGGCGGACATTTAAAATGCCCTACCACCAACCAAACCGAGTACTTAAACATGTACCCCGCTGGGGATCTGATTATTTACAAGACCACCTTCCATAACAAGTACATAAATCTAGCATGTTGGATACTCCATAACACATTTATAAACGTTCGATCGGATATCACATAAAACATAGTTTTCTATTCCGTGAATAAGTCATATCCGTAAAGCAAAACAAACCCCCATTCATATATCAATCATGCATAGAGTTTACATTGCGAACTAGATTGGGTGTTTCGTATAAATCAGGCGTGCCATACAATTATGTCGGCTTTGTTAGACTCAGCATCACAGCGTTGTTGATTTTTTTAGTAATTGGACGGGCAAATTGAAATATGTAGGCGCAAATGTTATGATATTTTTTGCAATATTACCCGACTGCCCAAGAAAGGAGGAGCGTAAAATATGTATATACTATTATGAAGCCCTTTATTGCACACAAAATAAATTACAAATAATATTTAACATAGATAAATAAATAAATAAATAAATAATAAATAAACATTTCGGACACTTACACCAATCATCTAGTTCCAAACTAAGCAAAGCTTGTACTATGGATACTAGATAACGGATAAATATACATAAATATTTATATAAACATCCATCTCAGGAATAAATGTTCATATTCATCACACAAACATTTACCCGTCGCGAGATTCGAACCCGCAACCGTTGGTTTCGCTGACAGGGTCACTATCCACTACACCAATCGGTCGTCAATCGTCATAGATGATAAAAGTCTACAAATGGGGTCTTATCGATGACAGCTATTTCTTTCAGACAACCTCAGTTGAAGAAGCTTTTTTTATAGGTAGTAGATAGTGCAAAGTAAAAGGTGAATAACTTTAAATATCAGCAGGTACATAGACGCAACATATAAAATACATAGGAAAAGTAACAAAGGTAAACACTTACTTTTTTTTTTTTACTGTATTCTTTCCATCATGCAATTAGTCAGTTGACCATGAGCAGATATTTTGTCCGATTCATGTATGATGTTAGGCACGCCTTCCCAGTGTCAGATTGCCTTTTATGGAAGACTTATATTAAAATATTGAGTCCCAGGTATGCTGCCTTCTTAAGCGCCTTATTGTGAGTGGTTCACTAAGTAACTTAACTTACTAAAATAAAAACAATGTATGTACGTGCGTTCCTTTGGTGCAGAACCTTCAAGTTGTAACAGGAATGTGATGAAATTAATTAAAAAAAAAAATATTATGTTACTCCTCTGCACTATACTTTCATTGTTACTTGATAATAATTACCTAGATATTGTCATGTCAAAAAGCTATGAGTTGTCGCCCATCCAAAAACTGACCGTACCAGACATGGCTTAACTTCGGTCATCGAAAACGAAATAGCGAAAGCGACGCGCTCGAGTGTTTCGAGATTACACTCAATTGAAACTATGGATAAATTAAAAAAGTGTTGTTTGGGCATGTAAAAAGAATAGAACCAACCCGTCCCTTCCTGTGGGTGTTGTTACAGGCGACTAAGGGACTTTCCATCAAAAACTATCAATAGATTTGCACGTTTCAAAGGCGATGAGCTCACACCATGTCACATGTGCATTTCTTTATATTTCGTAAGGTGGACTATGTTTTTTAAAGGGTTAAATTAAATATTTGGAACACCCAAACACTAATGTTTGGAATATCTCTGACCACTCTGTTTGGGATAAAGGTCGTACGTTACATAAAATTGTAGGACTTTTAAACATTGAAGAACAAAACATAGGAGATCCTCCAAATGTAGGTCAATATAGACCAGTAAATAACTGAAGACAAAACAGTTCCAAGTTAATAGTATCCAATAATTACCCAACAACTATAAATGGCTAAACTTAATGAGAAGAATACGAAAAGTAAAGCATAAAAACAGTGAGTAAATCCGACAAGTCATTATCCCCCTTTCCATTAAACAAGACGTCTAGTCTAGTTGCTTCGAAGTTCAATGATTTGTACAAATCACTTACATAGTGTATTAATAGAAAACCAGTAGATGAAATCTAAAATATAGTGGCTTTGTGTGCTTTGTAAGGTTTAGCTGAGGTAGACATAACACCGAAAGTCAATGAAGAACACGTGAAGGAAACGTAATTTTTTTATGATTAAGTGGTATACGCGTTTGACCACAATCTCACCCGATGGATTGGATGGACGGAGAGGATTATAATCGTTTGCAAGGTTTAGCTGAGGTAGAAATAACACCGAAAGTCACTGAAGAACACGCGAAGGAAACGCATTTTTTTATGATTAAGTGGAATACGCGTTTGACCACAATCTCACCCGATGGAAAGTGACGATGTGGTCGAAGATGAAGCGATCTCAATAGATGTCTATTCACCCAGTTTGTGAAGATCCCCAGGTAGTAGGATTCAGGAAAGACTGACACCGGAAGGAAGTTCCATGCCTCGGCTGTTCGCATTATGAATGAAGAGTCGAATCGTTAGTGCGAATGTTCGGTATGTTAACTAAATTTCAATGTCTCAAGACGAAAGTCTTTGATCAGTGTGTGTTGCCAGTGATGACATATGGAACTAAAACGTGGTCGCTCCCTATGGGCCTTATAAGAAGGCTGAAGGTCACCCAAAGGGCAATGGAGAGAGCAATGCTCGGAGTCTCCCTGCGGGATCGAATAAGAAATGAGGAGATCCGCAGGAGAACGAAGGTGACTGATATAGCCACATTACTCGTAGGACCGATGGCCGTTGGGGCGGAAAGATTCTCGAGTGGCGACCACGCACCGGAAGACGCAGCGTGGGAGGCCCCCCACGAGGTGGACCGACGATTGGGTAAAGATCGCGGAAAGCCGCTGGATGCGGGCAGTGCAGGACCGATCGTTGTGGAGATCATTGGGGGAGGCTATTGTTTTTCTTTTGGTACTTGGCCTCAATCACACCTGGTGTTAAGTGAAGATGAGGTCGAAGGTGGAAGCGTACTGACCCGTAAACCCCAACACATTTGAGGGACTGGATATCCTATCTCTGTCAACGGAACACAATAATGCTATTAACATTGCAGTTTGGCGGCAGATTTAGATAAGATGGTGGTAGCTAGCCAGGCGGACATTTATAATGCCCTACCACCAACCAAACCGAGTACTTAAACATGTACCCCGCTGGGGATCGAATCGTAAACCCAATGTTGTTTACATTGAGCCACAGAGGCGTTTGAAAGTTGTCCTGCAGTGGATGTCTTTCGGCTGATATGATGATGATAATACGATTTGAGTTACTACACTTTAGTATTCTGTAAACACTATTCGTACGTATCAGTCAAGCCGCAAAGAGACGTAGGGATATGCGGTTTTATTATTTATTTCTTAGTATGAGTGTGTAGATCTATAATTTATTGATACTGTGTACGTGAGAGTAGGTCACTGAACAAATACATGAAAGGTTGCTTTTTCTGTTTCATCAATTTTGTAATATAGGCTTTTATTTACGACCTGTTTGGTTGCGGGTTCAAATCCCGCTAGGGGCATATGTTTGTATGATGATATAGACATGTGTTCCCGAGTTATGGATGTTTTTCATTTATATATGGATTTATTTACAAAAAAAAATGTATTTGGGTAGTATATCAACCATCTGGTATCAACAACACAAGCATATAGTTGCTTAATGGGGAACTAGATGGCTTTGTGTGTATGTCTACGGATATTTATTTATTTATGACTCGGGAATAAATGTTTGAATTCATCACACAAACATTTAGCCCTCGCGGGATTCGAACTCGCAACCGTTGGTTTCGCTGACAGGGTCACTATCCACTACACGAATCGGTCGTAAAAATAGATAAACATGATTTTCGAAAGAACATTCGAAAACTCGCACTCGTATATACTATACTAGCAGCTGCCCGCGACTTCGTCCGCGTAGACTACATGAATCAACACTTTATTACTTTCCCACGGGAATACATTCAGCAGAAAAATTATCATGTAGAGTTCATCTCAAACAGGAAAACACCCTGGGCAGATAACAGGTATGAGGAACCATGTTGGTGTTTTGCCAGGTAAATGAATTAAGACATTAAAAATGTTGACCTTTCTCAAAAATTCTGGTTTATATTTATTAAAGTGCTTCCTTATAAACAACATTCTTTGCCATGTTTGAAGGTGGTAGCAATAGAACCAAACTTTGAGGTGAACTTACACCGGAGCATGCCACATAGAACTGACCGTGAGAGAAACAGTCCTGTCGTAGGTCTACTCCGGCGAATTTGAGAGTTTGCCCCTGCGACTTATTTTTAGTGGAAACTGAAGCCTTTTGAATTCAAAGGGAAGATCATTTGGTATTAATGGAATACGCGGTACAAACACTGTTTCTCCCTAAGCAGGTCCTGTTAAAATAGTGGCCTCTACTACGTTCCGGTGCAAAGCCTTGACTTGTAACCTAGTACCGTTACAAAGTTTTCGACTTTGAGCCTTCGACTTTGAGCCTTCGACTTTGAGCCTTCGAATTTGAGCCTTCGACTTTGAATTTCGAATTTGAATCTTCGACATTGACTCTTCAACTTCGACACCAATTTGAATTTGTGATTTCAACCCCTACCACTATCGCAACCCGTAAGGGGTTAGCTTCAAAATAAATGTCATTTTCGCAATCAACGTCCCAAAAAACCTAAATAACGACATCAATATAGACTTTTTTGGTATTATCCCCCACCCCTATCTCACCCCTAGAGGGTTGGCTTAAAATAAATGTCATTTTCATAATCAACATCCCAAAAAACTTAAATAACGATACCAATATCGATTTTATGGTTTCAACTCCCATTTCACACCCCAGGGGGCTGTTTTTCGAAAAATCTCAACTCACCCTTATCTCATTCTCTAACCCCAAGGGCTTAGCTTCAAAACAAATGGCATTTTCGTAATCAACGTCCCAGAAAACCTAAATAATGACACCCATATTGACTTTTTTGGTATCAACCCCCACCCCTATCTCAACCCTAGAGGGTTAACTTAAAATAAATGTCATATTTTAATCAACATCCCATAAAATCTAAATAACGACACCATTATCGATTATATGGTTTTAACCCCCATTTCACACCCCAGGGGGTTGTCCAATATAGACTTTTTTGGTAGCAACCCCCACCCCTATCTCAACCCTAGAGGGTTAACTGAAAATAAATGTCATTTTCATAATCAACATCCCATAAAACCTAAATAACGACACCAATATCGATTTTACGGTTTTAACCCCCATTTCACAACCCAGGGGGTTGTTTTTCGAAAAATCTCAAAACACGTATTAGCTTATTTGTTCCTAGGAGTACTCTTGCGAAGTTTCGAGTCGCAAATAGTCGAAATGTCCAAGTTATACTGTTTCTTCATACAAACTTCCCACCCCTGTTTCACCCCCTTAAAGGGTGAATTTTGAAAAATCCTTTCTTAGTGCTCCCCTAGACCTCGTAAGGAACCTACGTGCCAAATTTGGAAACTCTAGACCCAGCGGTTTGGCCTGTGCGTTGATATGTCAGTCAGTCAGTCAGTCAGTCAGTCAGTTTCTTCCTTTATATATTTAGAAGATAGTACATCATCTCTGTACCACAGTTCTACAATAAATTTTTTCTGATTCTGATTCATGTCCAGCGACATTTGTCCCCTAGTGAACACAAGGCTTAACCTGCACACAGATAGCCAATTCCTTTTCCGAACGAAAACAAAAGTCCTACATTGTCTCCCACCATTCAAAGCGAATGATTTAAGTTCCAACTCCTCGAGCAACTTCTAACAACTTTCAGTACAAGCAAACTTCACTCTGAAGAAACGCCTTGTTAGTAATAAAATCAGAGGTTGATGCTTCTATCTAGCTCTGACTCCATAAAATCCAAAAGAGATATCAAAAGGACAATAAACTTTATTTGTCGTTTTATTTTGTGTAAAGGAGACTGTTTTTCTCGATGGCTCCGTGAATGGGGTTAGAATTCTTTATTAGGTTTAAAGGAGGCTGTATAGAGTCCGTGATAATTTTGTCACCTATTTCGCGAAGCCAAAAGTAGGGTGAATAGCCTAAATGCCTTAGCCAATTTGGACAAAACTGTCGTCAGATTCGTTTAAATTACCGGGAGTATCATGGAATATATGACGTAATGATAAATCCAATATGGCCGACTCTAGCGGCCATTTTGTCACCTTTACAACAAAATTCCAGGACTCCGTCGAGATGGGTATCAAATTTGACGACCGGTTGGTGTAGTGGATATTGACACTGTCAGCGAAACCAACGGTTGCGGGTTCGCATCCCGCGAGGGGTAAATGTTTGTGTGATGAATACGAACATTTATTGCCGAGTCATGGATATATAAATATGTATGTATGTTTATCCGTTATCTACTATCCATAACACTAGCTTTGCTTAGTTTGGGACTAGGATGATTGGTGTTAGTGTCCTAAATATTAATTAATTTATTATGACGTCATGATTAATCCAATATGGCCGACTCTAGCGGCCATTTTGTCACCTTTACAACAAAAATAATTCCAGAACTCCGTCGAGATGACAGTTATCAATGTATTTTAAAAAAATATGTAGAAAAATAAAAAGTTTTCATTTTATTTCAAAAACAGCTGGATCTGCGGCCTCATACAGTTGTTAAAACTCAACTTTCTCTTTAACACAATAAAATAAAATTAAAGAAAAAAAAACCTTTTTAAAAACAAGCTTTTATTATTTGTTTATAAAATGAACTAAAAAGTTAAAAATAAATTAACTCTAAAAAGAAATATAACACTTTGTAACTTGATTGTAACCTTTAACGACAAATAAGCGTCTTCGTCTAGGACAAAATAATTCCATATTGTACAAATTTATTTAATTTTAACACTAAAACTTTTCACCATACATAATTATTCAATCTCGTCCCCCCTCTTTATCATAGTCCCCATTTATAAATGAAAGCGTGTTACATTTAATACAACACAACATTTTCCTCAAGCTATCACAATGTAACACGCTTTCATTTATAAATGGGGACTATGATAAAGAGGGGGGCCGAGATTGAATAATTATATATGGTGAAAAGTTTTAGTGTTAAAATTAAATAAATTTGTACAATATGGAATTATTTTGTCCTAGACGAAGACGCTTATTTGTCGTTAAAGGTTACAATCAAGTTACAAAGTGTTATATTTCTTTTTAGAGTTAATTTATTTTTAACTTTTTAGTTCATTTTATAAACAAATAATAAAAGCTTGTTTTTAAAAAGGTTTTTTTTTCTTTAATTTTATTTTTAACTTTTTAGTACCTCTATTTTTAATTCGAGATTTACTACGACGTAGTTCGCAGCGCGTAGCAGCGTTATTCCGTTATGAAGTCCGTAGTTCGTTCACATGATATGTAATATGTACTGATTTAAATATCAATAATGTTGAAATTATGTAATCACTTGTTAGTTATTTGTAACGTTTCTCATTCTATCCATTTCTTTTAAACGTTAGCGGCAAGACATGTTTATACACCCTCATACCATTCAGCCCTCGGCACGTGCTCACCTTGGCATTGGGTCATCCATCCAATCAATCATATATAATTAATATGGGACGAAAGCAAGAGACTCGTCAAGACGAATCAAACGAGACCAAACTCGATGGGGTTGCGTCGTTTAATTACGGAGTTCCTATGGCCACCTTCCGGCTCCAACATCAGACCCTGGTTACCATATAGTATCAAAGTACGCGTCAAGACTAATCCAATGAGCCCAAACTCGATGGGGTTGCGTCGTTTAATTACGGATTTCCTATGGCCACCTCCCAACTCCAACATCACACCCTGGTTACCATATAGTATCAAAGTACTCGTCAAGACTAATCCAATGAGCCCAAACTCGATGGGGTTGCGTCGTTTAATTACGGAGTTCCTATGGCCACCTTCCAACTCCAACATCAGACCCTGGTTACCATATAGTATCAAAGTACTCGTCAAGACTAATCCAATGAGCTCAAACTCGATAGGGTTGCATCGTTTAATTACGGAGTTCCTATGGCCACCTTCCGGTTCCATCATCAGACCCTGGTTACCATATAGTATCAAAGTATTTGTCAAGACGAATCTAATGAGCTCAAACTCGATAGGGTTGCATCATTTAATTACGGAGTTCCTATGGCCACCTTCCAGCTCCATCATCAGATCAGCTCTATGTCACAATAACATTGCATTGTCATCCGATTTATACATGCATTCTAAATTTCAGCTCAATCGGAAACCGGGAAGTGGATCAAATTTAAGTTGCAAGATTTGATTAGACAACGGGACAGGTGAAAGTAAATAAAAGCTTGTAAATACGGCCTTTCTTAACATTTTCATACTAAAAGTCTCACTCCCTGACAGACTATCGAAATCTATAGGGTAACCCGGTACCCTAATTAAGAAATTTGGCCCGTCTTGTGGCACACTGATGGAATAAATGCAACAATCATTAATTTTAAAACATTTGATTGACTGATTGATACACTTGACTCTCTCCCCCGTACGGTTAGCCGGTTTGGCTTTTTGCGTCACATTAGCTACCCTCACATTTGCTGGGGGGGAGGTGGGACTTTCTTTCTTTCCTACTTTTCACCCTTAACTTCTTTCTTTAATTAGTCTGGGGTCCAAGGTAACAATAGAGTCACGTAGGGCACCGTCTACCTTCAGTAGGCGCTGTGCAGAGTACCACTGTTGATCCTGGCTTACAGGAGTTACAGTGGGAGGAGAGCGGAGGTGGGATCTGATTGATACACACATAACGTTACAGCCTTTACCCCAAATAAGGTGGTCAGTGATATCCCAATCATTACTGGGTATTCCAAACTTTTCAAATGCTTGTAACAATATCCACGATTCGCCTTGCGAAATATACAGAAGTGCAAGGGGGGTGAGCCCATCGCCATTAAAACGATCAAATGTATAGTTTTTTAGTCCCTTAGTCGCCTTTTACGACACCCACGGGAAGAGATGGATTGGTTTTAATCTTTTAAAAGAAAATACGGGTACAGGTGTTATTACTAATGAGGACACAATCCATAATACCCAATCCTATGGTGACTCATTTACTGCGCATGCAGTGAGGCTGCGGAACTCCCTAACGCACGACATACGTGATAGTACGTCAACCGCCATCTTCAAAAAAACGTCTGATAAAGCACTATTTGACTTTGGCTTTTAACTAAAAGTCCTGGATTGTATGCATTTAGAAATAGAAAATTTTTTCGTATGCCTAATAATACGAGTATTATGTAGGTTTATATGACATACTTGTATGTTTAGTGAATGTATATATTATATATAAATATTTATCTATTTGTTAAAAAGATACATGTATTCCTTATTTATTTTATAAATAAAACTTACGTATTTTATTTAATATTAAATAGGTATTTATTTTATTATATTTGAAGTATTATTATTATAGTCTTTTGATTTTAAGTTGATTATTAACAATTATTTCTCAGTGCACGTATGTATGTATATCCTATCGAACCTGTTTTTCTGGAAGAAATCTCTTTATAGAGATAAGTTAGTGCCTTTTGTACATCCTGTATCTAGTATGTATTTGACTTTTATGTGTATTCGTGTGCAATAAAATTATAAATAAAAATAAAATAAAATAAATATTCACGATAATGAAACTCCAGTATCCTAAAGCTCCCCGTATTTTAGAATAGTGTACCTCTAAATCGTATCAAGATTAGGGAATACAATTTGTTTATAACTCAATTGGAATCAGACAAGAACTGGAGTTGTTGAGTTAGTTTGAGGGCTATCAGGCTGAAGTGTTAAGGGCCTTACCCTTACCAATACTGTTATGTACGATATAACTCGTTTGCCGCTGCGCCGGCAGTGCATTATAGACTGTTAAACCTACCGCCCGCCTTTTATTTACAACACGTGGCGACGAACAAAATTATATATTACACGCGTAAAAACACAAAAATAAAACCGTTTACAATGAGTAGTGTCATCGGAAACCTGCCAAACTTTGATCTCGGTGATGATTGGTGTATATTTATAGAAAGATTAAAACTATGGTTAGGCGCAAACTCCATAAAACAGGAAAAGAGTGAAGCCGAGGGCATGCGGCAGCGGGCGGTGTTACTAAGTGCACTCAGTGATTCTGCATATAAGTTGGTTCGCGAGTTAATTGCACCGAAAAAAGTAGACGAATTATCGTTTGATCATCTTATATCAGAAATAAATCGACACTTTTTGCCCAAAAAGTCGTTATTGGCAGAACGTCATCGTTTTCATAGCGCGACACAAAGTTTGGGAGAAGATTACACACAATGGGCGGCGCGAGTAAGACAGTTATCATCGGATTGCAAGTTTGGGCCAGCACTGGACGAAATGTTACGTGATCGTTTCGTGCTGGGAATGCAACCGGGAGCGGAAAGGGATAAACTCTTCATGGAAGACTCAACCAATCTAACTCTGGGCAAAGCGCTGGATACTGCAGTGTCGGTACACAGCGCTAGGCAGGCGGCACGACAGTCCGTGGCGCCTGTGCCGCCGGCTCAGGCCGGTCGCCAGGTCTACAGAGTTACATCGGCGGGGCCGTCAAAAAGTGGAAAGTGTGAAGTGTGTGGGTTTAGCAATCATATCACGGAGAAGTGTCGTTTTAAAAATTTCAAATGCAATAAGTGCGGCATAAAAGGTCATTTGAAACGGATGTGCAAGGCAAATCAAAGTTTTGTAAATTTTGTACAGCAGTCCGACGAAAGTCACGAAGATGACGGTAAGAAAATGTTAATTTGTAATATTCGTAGTTACCGTGGAGAGGCGATGAAGCTGTCTGTCGATGTAGGGGGAGTTTTTTTAGACTTTGAGTTAGATAGCGGCTCTTGCGCTACAGCGATTCCACTATATATTTACAATTTTCATTTCAAAAACTGCCCGTTAACCACTCCCAAGGTCATACTAAAATCATATTCGGGGGAAATTCTACATACCGTAGGAGTTATGAAAACGCCAGTAGTATACGAAGGGGAGTGTAAAATGGTAGACATCTACGTGGTAAAGGGCCAGGGCCCTGCTTTACTAGGAAGAGATTTTATGTCTCTTTTTAAATTGCAGTTATCCAAAGTGAACAAAGTAGATCAATTAGATGTAAATTATTACATAAATAAATTTCCCAATTTGTTTTCAGACAAGTTAGGGTGTTTAAATAATTTTAAAGTACAATTGTCGCTAAAGCCGGGTAGTCAGCCGAAATTTTGCAGGGCGCGAACTGTACCTTTTGCTTTGAAAGATAAAATTGAACAAGAAATAGACAGACTAATATCAACTGGCATTTTAAAGCCTGTAGATCACTCTGAATTTGCTAGCCCAATTGTCCCAGTATTAAAACATAATGGGGATATTCGTCTATGCGCGGACTATTCAGTTACCTTGAATAAAGTGTTGCAGATTGAGAAATACCCATTACCACGAACTGAAGAACTGTTTTCAAAATTGCACGGCGGACAACAATTCTCGCAATTAGATTTAAGTAAGGCTTATTTACAACTCTGTTTACATGAAAATTCACAAATATTAACAACAATTAACACACACAAAGGATTATATAAATTTACAAGGTTGGTTTTCGGGTTAGCAAATGCGCCGGCAATATTCCAGAAAACGATGGAAAATTTGTTACAAGGTATCGAAGGAGTCCTATGTCTCATCGATGATGTTTTAGTCACAGGAAATTCAAAACAACAGCATTCAGAAAGGCTGGAGCAAGTTTTTTCACGGCTACAGGAAGCGGGTTTGGTGCTGAATAGGGAAAAATGTAATTTGTTTAAAGATTCTGTGACTTATCTGGGATTTGTAATCGATAAAAATGGAATTCACAAGTCACCAGAAAAAGTTAAATGTATGTTAAATGCTAAAGCACCGAGTAACGTACAGGAATTAAAATCATTTTTAGGGTTAGTGAATTATTATAGAATATTCGTTCCAAATGCATCTTCTATATTAAATCCATTGAATGTGCTCTTACAAAAAAACACAAAATGGATGTTGACCACTAAACAAGAATTAGCTTTCAAATGTATTAAGGCCGAGTTGGCTTCTGAAAAACAATTGGCACACTTTAACCCTGCATGCAAATTGATTTTAACTGTGGACGCATCGCCATCAGGTCTAGGGGCAATACTAGCACAGGTGGAAGAGGGGGTCGAACGACCTATAGCATACGCATCGAGGGCGCTAAGTAGTGCGGAGCGTAATTACAGCCAGATACAAAGGGAGGCCACAGCAATAATATTTGGTATTCGCCGGTTCCATCAATATTTATATGGCTTAGAAACACCGTTTATACTCCGCACAGACCACAAACCCTTAATGTTCATATTTCACCCCGACAAAGGTGTTCCGGAAGTGTCAGCAAACCGCTTACAGCGTTACGCACTATTTCTTAATAGCTATAACTACGAAATACAGTACGTGCAAAGTGCAAATAACTGCGCTGACTACCTGAGCCGCGCGTCAGCTGATCCCGGGAGCGCAGTGACCGTGACCGCCGAGAACAATGATAGGGCGCTGACGTCACCGCAAAGAACTAGCCAATCGGTCTCTTGTACACTGACTACTGATAGGGCGAGTTACATTAATTTCGTATCGGAAGGTGATTTACCGTTAACTCTGGACGAGATACGGAATGAAACGAGTAAGGACGGAGTGTTACAAATAGTAAAAACATTTGTGAACAGTAGGTGGCCTAAAAAAAATAATAATAGTACGTTACAAAGCTTTTATAATTGTCGTAATGAAATATCGATAGAACAAGGTTGCCTCTTAAGAGGCCATAAGTTGATTATACCTGAACGTTTCCATAGTAAAATATTAGATGAATTGCATAGGTCACATTTAGGTATTAATAAAACTAAATCTGAAGCACGTGCTCGATTTTGGTGGCCAAACATAGACCGCGATATTGAATCTCGCATATCAACGTGTCCGATATGTATACAGTTGAAACCGGCACCCCCGAGAGCACCTCTCACGCCGTGGCCGTTTCCGCCGAAGCCATGGTGTAGGGTGCATTTGGATTTTTTCGGTCCGTTACAGGGTAAGATGTTCCTAATAGTGGTAGATGCTTATTCTAAGTGGGTAGAATGTTTCCCTCTAACCAATTACACGACTACCACGGTAATAGACAAACTACAAGAGGTCATGTCTCGGTTTGGTATTATGCGCACTCTAGTTACGGATAATGGCACATCTTTCACTTCGACACAGTTTCAGGAATTTTGTAAACTGAACGGAATTATTCATTTAACTTCCCCACCTTACTCCCCGGCAAGCAACGGGCAGGCAGAAATATATGTTAAAATTGTAAAGAAACATTTGAAAGGGTTAGTTTTGGAAGGAGTTACAATAAACAAATTAAATAAACGCCTATTGGAATTTTTGTTTAATTATAGGAACTCCAAGCACGCTACGACGGACAGCTCGCCCGCGGAACTCATGTTAGGTCGTCAATTACGGAATAGATTTGATTTATTATCTATTAAGCCTAAATCAGTTAATCTGCCGATTAATTCTTCGTCACTTTCGTCATCTGACACACAAGATATAGTTAAAGAAAAACAGTTTTTGCAGACTAAATACTATAGAGGAAACAGAAAAATACATCTAGAAATAAATGACTGGGTATTGGTAAAATTATATACTAGTAATAAGTGGGTTAAGGGTACAGTTAAAGAGAAAATAGGACAGAGTATATACCTTATATACATACCAGAACTTGATCAAGTGGTAAAGAAACACAAGAATCAGTTATTCAAGTACAATCAGACGGCCATCAGTGGTGACGATGCCTATCCGTGGGCAATAACGCACCTACCAGTTAGCTCATGTGACGAGGAGATACCAAGGGAGTCTGGTGCTGCTACTGAGGAGGAGTGGTTGGAGACTAATCCAATACTAATAAATGAGGAGCAATTAAGAGAGGAAGAAGAGCCAAGCTCACCCGAGGTTTACTCGGCCGCGGAGAGCGAACCCTCCTCCCTTGAGTCTCCCGCCGAGCAGGAACAACGACCACTATATGGATCAAGGGCCGCTACTCAAAAGAATTATAAACTATAGAATTAAGTAATTAAGGTGGAGGGATGTTATGTACGATATAACTCGTTTGCCGCTGCGCCGGCAGTGCATTATAGACTGTTAAACCTACCGCCCGCCTTTTATTTACAACATCATATAAAGATCTCTTCAAGAATACCAATTTTTGACTTGGAACGACTTGCATGTTGAATGGAAACTGCGCTTGACAGAAAAGTTGCAAAGAGCGGTCCTGACCGCTCGTGTTTACTTTTTTTTTATGAACAACATGTCCGTACTTGACCTCAATCACACCTGATGAGGGCGAAGGTGGAAGCGTACTGACCCGGAAACCCCAACACATTTGGGTGACTGGCTATCTTATGTCTGACAACCGGAACACAACAATGCTATTATTGCTTGGCGGCAGATTTAGATAAGATGGTGGTAGCTAGCCAGGCGGACATTTAAAATGCCCTACCACCAACCAAACCGAGTACTTAAACATGTACCCCGCTGGGGATCGAACCCGCGACCTACGAATTTACTATTTGAAAAAATTAGATTTGACAGATGTCAGATTCGCACCGCCAATAATACCCATGTTAGTTAAAACATTCAGTTCAAAGATTCTTTATTTCTCATAAAGACAGCAGTCACTTGCATGAGAAAAAGGATAATTAAATAACAGTAAGGCATCATTTTCCTGCCCTTATCCCACTCTAGGTGGGGTCGGCACAACATGTCATCCTCTTCCACTCTCCTCTATCAGCCGTCATCTCCATACTCACCCCTTTCACACACATATCATTCCTCACGCAGTCTACCCACACCTTCTTTGATCTTCCTCTACCTCTGTATCCCTCCACATTCATACTTAACACTCGTCTTGTTACGTGCCTTTCATCCCTCCTCATAATATGCCCAAACCATGTTAACCTGTTACTCCTCAGCTTTTCTGTTATTGGCGCCACTTTTAGACTTCCTCTGAAATACTCATTCCTGATCTTATCCATTCTAGTCACACCACACATCCATCTTAGCATTCTCATCTCTGCCACATGCATTCTACTTTCATCAGTTTCTTTCATTGCCCAACATTCAGATCCACACATGGTGACAGGTCTTATGATGGTTTTGTAAATTTTCCCCTTGAGTTTCATGGGCGTCCGTGGGTCACATGTAGTCCCAGAAACCTGTCGCCATTTCATCCATCCTGCATTTATTCTGTTCCTCACGTCCTGGTCAATTAAATAATATTAGGCAACTAAATTAAATCGTTCGCACTCGCACTACACAAAATCACTAAGTATCTGTTGCGCACTGTCTACACAAACCGGAATATCAATTTTGGTTTTAAAACAAACTTTGCAATGTACTCCGCATCGGCGAAGAGTGCTTCAACGAACTGTTTTTCGAAGAAGTGTTATTCGGAACACCATACGCCCCGAACGCTGCGTCACTCAAAATCCCATTTACATAATAACACTGTGTTTCGATGAGTTTTATTTAAATCATCGTTGGGAGTTAAGAGTACCATAGTTATACCAACGCCCTGGAGTGCCACGGATACGTAATCCCCACTGATTGAGGGATCACGGGGTTTTAGCGTGGATAAAAATGGGATATCAGATAGAATTATATTACATATTATTTTTCGTATAAATACCAAGTTACATTTTCTGTAACGGCCCGTTTCTGTTTCAAATTTGGAATGGGATTATCCATTGGACGTAACACGGAACTAATTGTGAATTCCCTTCGAGCACTTTTAAATCTGTCTAGAGTTGTGAAGCAAATCACGTAAAGAAACACGTGTTTGTGACGCACTCAAGTCCCTTGTTAAGTGACGAGTGCGGTCGGCTTTTGGATGGGTACATATTTGCTTGAAACGTGTTCTGTCAGTATGGGCTTCATTAAAAAGCTGAAGGTCGTGCAATGAGCTATGGAGAAGGTGATACTCGGCATTTTTTGTGGCATTGCTTGACTTAAAACCGTTGTGAACTCTTTAATAAATAAATATTTCGGGCACTTACACCAATCTTCATTTCCCAAACTAAGCAAAGTTTGTACTATGGATACTAGATAAAGGATAATTATACATAAATATTTATATAAACATCCATGACTATAAATAAGAAATGTTCGTATTCATTATTTCATCATTTAACCCTCGCGGGATTCGAACCTGCAACCGTTGGTCGGTCGGAATTTTTTTGTGGGGGGGGCGTTGTAAAGCGTTTTCTTCAGTGAAAAAATCTCTTCCTATATCATCGGTCGGTCGGAAATATTTATTTATTTAAATAAAAAAAATCATATCATCGAAATACACTAAAAAAACTTCGTTAATTGCTATCTTTGATTATCTTATCCGATTTTAAGCAAACGTGGCTAAGAACCTGTCGCCTCGGTTAGTCTCTGACATAACACTAATATTCAACCGGACAAAGGCTGAACACATACATATACACACAAACACACACGTACACACACACACACACACACATACACACACGCGCGGCGCGCGCACACACACACACACAAACACACACACACACACACACACACACACACACACACACACACACACACACACATACACACACGCGCGGGCGCGCACACGGACACACACACATACACACACGCGCGGCGCGCACACGGACACACACACACACACACACACACATACACACACGCGCGGCGCGCACACGGACACACACACACACACACACACATACACACATACACACATACACACACGCGCGGGCGCGCACACGGACACACACACACACACACACACATACACACACGCGCGGGCGCGGACACGGACACAAACACAACGCCGTCAAACATATAACACCCGTCGTTTTTCATGGGTTTAAAAATGTTTTCAACAGACGATAAGAGAATTGAAAACTGAATCCAGCCGACTTCATAATCATAAATGCAATTTAATAAATCTCTCTAACAAAGACGGGCGCAATCGCACAAAATAAAAACAAGAGCGCTATCTCTAAAAGTATATTTAGCTCATAACGAGAAATGGAGAGAAAAATGAACAATATAGGTAGGTAATTGCCTCTTTGTTCAAAGAGCTATAAGTAAGGTCGGATTAATGTCTGCGAACATGTTTGGAATATTCTTTAATTGCCTTGTTCAAGAGGATAATGCTGAGGGTCTTGTTGAAGTTGCCGGGGGTTGTCGAGAGATGAGGGAATTGGGAAATTTTATAAGAACTATCTATATAAGAAATTTCGAAAATATTACTAAAATCAGACAAATAAAGACGTTGATAAGAAATTACGCATATTAAAAGTCCTCTACTAGACATAAGGCTGTCCCTTGGGAGGATTTACCCTAATATTTTTGTCTAGTGTAAATGTAACAATGAAAATGTGATTGTGGATTTATGTAGTACCATGGGCTAAAAATTTTCTGAAGAAGGTTTGCCATTAATCAACTCATTATTTACATACATACATACCCATAATATACTTTTAATCTTAAGTTAATTGGTTATATTTTAATTTATTTGTATTTTATTTTTTCATTTATTTTGTTATTGAAGAGCGGGGTTTTCTAACACAAGTATATATGTACTTAAAAGAAAACCCCAACACTAAAAATGTTGGGTATCTAAGTAAATGAAAATAAACACTTTTGATTTTTTTGATAGTATTATAATATGGTGAATTATTAAAGGGATTGATATATTAGTGAATGAAATGAATGAACGAATGCTAACGAATAAGACATACGATGCGAATGTCGATGGTAGTGTTGGTAGGGGAAGACCACGGCGAACTTACCACGATCAAATCGGGGACGTCTTATAGAAAGGCCAAGTCAAGAGTACCCTAAACCGACGAGCATGTATGAACAACCTTACGAGAGTGAATGAAGCAAAAGAGGTGTGTCAGGATCGTAGCAAGTGGAAGTCTATGGTATCTGCCTACCCCTACGGGAAACAGGCGTGACTTTGTACTCACAAAGTCTTCATGTGTGGAGTGAAGAAATGAATCCCACAAATAACGTTCCACGAAAATATTTTTATCCCATTTTTACTTAATTCCAGTTCCTTTATAAATCTTAATTTTAATCGTTGCGTTTTCAACCACATTTAGCGATAACTCAGTTAACGTCCGGGGGTGCACCTACATAATTTGGTAAAGAGCCAAGGCGGTTGGGTACGGACAGGTGACAGTTTTCACTGCTAATTGTGAATTAATGCATATCATTATAAGACGTTGCAAGCGACTGGGTTAGTGTAATCAGTGACCATGATACTTGAGAAGGGTAGACGTAGTGTATGTCCTTCACGCCATCCAATTTTACCCTCGCAGACATTCAGTGGGATTTCATGATTAATAACGTAATAAGCAACTATTCACGAGAACCACTCGTGGCGCAGTCGCACTTGTGTGTCATTCATTTTCGATTAACGAAGTTAAGCAATGTCTGGCGCAGTCAGTCCTTAAGCCGTTCGTTAAGCCAAGTCGATGGCCTATAGGAGCGGCTTTAAAACAATTGCTGTCGGGTGGCCAACAGTCTGACATAAATCCTCCAATCCGCACAGTGAGAGGAGGCTGTGCCCCAAAAGTGGGTATATGTAGTTGTTTTTCTTTTTCTAATCTTGTTTAAAGAGCTTAGTCATTTTAATGACTAAGTCGCTCTGTAATGACTCAGTGGCTATTTACACCCTATTGTTTACACCGACTCTTACTCAAACTTCAAACTTCAAACTTCAAGCATTTATTTCAACGTAAGATACATGATATCATTTGTTGAATGTCAATTTAAATCTACTGGAAATAAAAAAGTTTATTGCATTTATCTGTCAGTCAGTATGTCCAAGCTACTACCGCTTCGGAAAGGGAATTCATCTGTGGGAAAAGAAGCGGCGCAAGAAACCCACAGGATCACTGTTGTTCTTTTTTTTTTAAATAGGATCATTGTTGTTCTTTTTTTTTTTAATTTTTAATTTATATATTGCTTTGGTCATTTCGGATATAGGGAATGCCGATACAATATTACAGCCCCCAACAGCTTCAAGTGGGTGGCCATAGGTAATATTAATTTGCCTTCTACATACTTACGGACACACTCCATCAAGATATGGGAAACGTCTTCTATAACGTCATATTCTGTACAATTTGGCGAAGGTACTTTCCGCATCATGAATACAAAATAAAGTTGTTGATAATAGGTAACACAAATCATTTACATTGCTGTATGCAGGTATTGTCCATTTTTTTTATGCAGGACGGGTTCGTACTTGACCTCAATCACACCTGATGTTAAGTGAAGATGAGGTCGAAGGTGGAAGCGTACTGACCCGGAAATACCAACACATTTAGGGAACTGGCTATCTTATATCTGACAACCATGCGTGTTTGACAGCAATCTGAACCTCTAATCCTTTAGTCTGGTATCTAAATCTGTTTAAGGGTTCTAACTTCACCGGGCTAACTACCGGACTATTGTTAACACAGGTGATTTTGATTACTTAAATCAAGAAAATCTTTTAAAAAGATTCTAACACAAATATAATTAGTAGTTCCATTTTCAAAGTGAAACAAAACAGGCCTATCTGATTCCGATCGGTATTTATCTAGTTCACTTGAAAACTTTTGTGCAAACATCCGATCAGTTTCAGCTTTGAAAACCGATCTACCTCTTCTAACAAGCCTTCTACATCTTCGTGTTGGGGTTTCCGGGTCAGTACGCTTCCACCTTCGACCCCATCTTCACTTAATATCAGGTGTGATTGAGGTCAAGTACCAACCCGTTGAGCATAAATAAAAAATTTAAAAAATTTTGTGTTCCGGTTGTCAGAGATAAGATAGCCAGTCCATTTTACATAGTTGTAGTTGTAATTCAATAATATACACAACCAATTACAAATAGATCCGTGATCACAAATGGTCTGTATCTGAGAAAGACTCTTCCAAGGTCCTTCCAAGGTCATTCCCGTCGCTAGTTGCGTTATAGTCCAGGTAAGCAAATTAATCTAGACATTTAGAACAATGAACATTAAAAGCATTGCAATAAAGTTTAATTTGCCTTTGTATGGTAAGCGTGCAGAAGATTGCTAATAACAGTTAGGTCTTTGATCGAATATAGCACCAATTGCGTCTTAATACAATATAGCTTATTAATATTTAATAGGAATATGAGGTTTTTAATAGAGTTTTTGTAAAATACGAATAATAATAGATGGAAAGTATTATTACATTAATATAAGCGCAGTAGATTAAGATGAAAGTGACAGTAGTTTGTGAGAAAAACCGCCTCAGTGGCTCAATGTAAACAACATTGGGTTTACGTTTCGGAGATTGCGGGTTCGATCCCCAGCGGGGTAGATATTTAGTACTCGGTTTGGTTGGTGGTAGGGCATTTTAAATGTCCGCCTGGCTAGCTACCACCATCTTATCTAAATCTGTCGCCAAACAGCAATGTTAATAGCATTATTGTGTTCCGGTTGTCAGAGATAAGATGGCCAGTCCCCCAAATAAGGTGGGGTTTCCGGGTCAGTACGCTACCATCTTCGACCTCATCTTTAGTTAACATCAGGTGTGATTGAGTGTTGTGCATAAAAAAAATCTCTGTATAGATACTTCAATGGTATATAATCATAACATATTTATTGGGTATTTATTTATACATACACTGAGCACTATGAATAAATAATTTTTTCTCTCCTCTCAGTCGCTTTGCAGTAATTTATAGGTATTGACCAATATTAATATTTGAAATACTGCAGAGCTGACGTAGAAATTAGCCCAGAAAAATATGCACTGAAGAAAATCACAGCATTATAAATAAAATACATATTTCGGACATTTACATTATAATTCCAAAGAAAACAAAGCTTGTACTATGGATACTAAATAACGGATAAACATACATAAAGATGTATAGCGTTCGATCCTGCCGAGCGCTTTATTAGACCACTATTATATTGTCTACAATATTTGACGACCTGTTTGGTGTAGTGGTTAGCAACTCTGACCACTATACCAAAAGGTTGCGGGTTCGAATCCCGCTAGGGGCATATGTTTGTGTGATGAATACGGACATGTGTATATACCCGAGTTATGGATATTTTCATTCATAATAAGTATTTATTTACAAAAAAAAAATGTATTTGTGTAATATATCAACCATCTGGTATACACAACACAAGCTTATAGTTGCTTACTGTGGAACTAGATGGCGCTGTGTGTAAGTCTAAGGATATTTATTTATTTATATTTATATTTCTATATGTGAGAACCTGTAATTAGCCGTCAGGCATAATTTTCCATTGTTATTTGTGATTTAACATGTCTCTTGGCTTGCCTTAACATTAATAAATTTGTATAAACTATATGACTCGGAATTAAATGTTCATATTCATCACACATACATTTAACCTTCGCGGTATTCGAACCCGCAACCGTTGGTTTCGCTGACACACGGTCACTATCCACTACACAAATCGGTAGTCGAATTCAATATTATTTTGTGGGAAAAGTTATAAATAATTATGCTGCTTTAAAAATTGATGAAGTAACATGGTTGCAACTGGAGAAAAATGTGGTTAACTTTAGTTTTTTTTCCCTCAACTTTGTAGAATTAAATAAAGATGGGATAACGGAATATATCCTCTTTAATTTCGTTAGTAATAACGTTGCTCTGCTCCTTACCCTTTATAAAATCAGGGGTTTGCTCAATGAGCAATCTAATAGTAGCTGTAGCTGAATATCTGAGCATATCTTACGTTATATATACAACTTCTTAATTTGCGCTAATAACACACTTTCTTCATACGCCCACACACACACACGCACATATACAATCACACACATTCACGCTCACACGCATACATCCTATCTCGCAACATAAGGCCGTTCCATTCAAGAGGGTGAGAGGCTGGTGATCTGTCACACAGGTTTCCTAGTACGGACACCAGTCTCTCACAAAATTTTGTACTTACATGTAGCATATCTCGTAGATTAAGGACCTATTGTTTATACCTGTATACTTTTGTGAGAGAGAATAAATGAAATGAAATGAAATGAAATGAAATGAAATGAAATGAAATGAAATGAAATGAAATGAAATGAAATGAAATGAAATGAAATGAAATGAAATGAAATGAAATGAAATGAAATGAAATTACATTTATTTGCTTGGATTCTGGGTACATTATAAGTTGGTATTATCTCTCCGTCCCTACAAAATCTGCCTACTAAGGCGTGCAAATTTTCAAATAATTAATATTTACTTTTAATTAAAAAATAATATTAATTTATGTCACATTTAAATTCATATTAAATTAATTATACCTACATCAATATATTATTATAAAAAAACAACTTATCCATATAACTTCCCTGTCAATACTTAAATGATGTCGTATTCTAATTCACATTGAAATTCTTATTAAATTAATTAGATATATATATATATATATATTATATATATATATATATATATATATATATATGTATTTTACAGCTTATCCACTTTTTGAATTTGAATTGAATTTAATAATACACTGAGCTATAACCCATTTTGTACTGCTGCAGCACACATGCGTTAGTGTTACAAAATTATATTATTGTTTTGATACCTTATCTGTGTGTCAATATTATGTATTAGGTTCTTACCTATGAAATTGGCGATTTGTATGAAGAATTTCATTAAGACTTTTTATTTTTTATTTTTCATTAAGACAATTTATGTATCAATGCAATACATTAAGTATTGCCTTTTTGTACCATAAAGCGTTTACAAACAAACAAACAAAAGACTGTTTTCTCCATACAAACATTTTAGATTTTTTTTTTGCGAACGACAAATCCAAATTTAGCTAAACTTTGTGTGGTATTATCGGATAACATTAAGTTAAGTATTGGCAGCGTAAATTTTTAAAAGTAACCGCTTTATAAAAGTTTCAGCGAATCTAAGAAATGGTTATGGGAAACACATGAAAAGAGCTCTGTTCAATTTTTTTATTATGTGATTTTGGCCCAGAAATTAAAAAATATTTCATGTGAAACCTTGAAATAATATTCCATTTTCCAAATAAAAAACAAATTTGGATATAGCTTTGAAAATCGCAGGAATTGGTACATATGATTAACGAAGAAAAAAAAACTCCAATAGTCAAAGGTAAAGACCCATTATAAGCTAAATGGATGTGTGTGTGATTGTGAAAACAGATAAAGGTTTAATCTATCTTAGTATTATTATATGAAGCAATCTCTTATCATTGTGACTTGTCTAAATAGCTCAATAATCCTACCCACAATGGAATCACCCATAAAACCGTGCCAATGGCCCCGAGAATAATCGAGTAGGTAGAACTTAATGCATTTAAATGTCTTCAAAAGCCCTCCGGCTGCGATTTTCAATATAAACTGCCATGGTTTTGCCGGTAAGCACTCTTATTTATGGAGGGAAAGTAAATTTGAACTTTTCTGTGTTTGAAGTGAGAGCGGTCGCATTTTGTTGATATTTGTGAATGGTATATACATATATAAGGTCTAACAAAATTAACCCGACAAACTTTGGCAATTGCACGTACATAACAATAAAATAATAAATTCATAAAAAAAAACTAGCCTTAAAATTTTTAGTTTCCGAGTAAAAAAATTAAATGTAAGTGCAAATGAAAATACACATTAACAGACTTACTTCATTTCGGTTGCACCTTGTTTTATCAATGAGAAAAAACAGGCAACGTTCCAGTGATATGGAAGACGTCAAAGGGGATGGTGGGAGCACAGGGCGCAACCAATCACAGCAAGTCGCGGCGGCACGGCGCCGGGGCAAGCGACGGCGGCGAGCGGCGAGTGGTCGCCTTTCGGCATCTTCAAAGATACCGCGGCACGTGTTTGTGTATTATGGCAAAGTAAACTTCAATTGAAAATAACCGGGGCCAGCGGCACATGCCTCCGAAGCATGTAAATACATATGAAAATACTATTAGCTGACAAAATAAAAAATATATAATTTTACTAACTGTATGCATACCAAAACAAATCAAAAAAAAATTATTTCGTTGGATAACATTATCTCTTGAAAACGCCACATTTTTTAAATTAATATTAAAATTAATGACATTACTGCTCATAAAGCTGACTCCCAGATAAGAACGATGAAGAAAAAAGTTGCTTTTAAAATAGGTTTTAGGTTACATTGTGTAACCAGCTGTTACCCGCGACTTCGCCCGCGTAGAATTAGTTCTACTACCACATGCGTCATTCTGTGACTCTAAATCTATACCACTAATAATACCTATCCCACAGTAGCCATTTTCCTGGATAAAAAGTAGCTTATATGTTAATATAGGCCCTTATCTCTCTACCAACTAAATTGCAACCAAATCCGTTCAGCAGTTTAGGCGCGAAGCGGTAACAAACATACATACACACATTCAAACATACTGTGGTGTGCGACGCACACACCTGGCCACCACGTTTGTATGAATTAGTATACAAGCTTTTATTATGATTTATTGGAGAGCATCATACGACTTGCAACTGAAGAGATTATTCATTTTTCTCGCCGCACGCCCTACACCGCATGGAAACCACCTCCGTGGCTCAATGTAAACAACATTGGGTTTACATTTCGGAGGTCACGGGTTCAATCGCCAGCGGGGTACATATTTAGTACTCGGTTTGGTTGGTGGTAGGGCATACTAAATGTCCGCCTGGCTAACTACCACCATCTTATCTAAATCTGCCGCCAAACAGCAATGTTAAAAGCATTGTTGTGTTCCGGTTGTCACAGATAAGATAGCCAGTCGCCCCAAATAAGATGGGGTTTCCGGGTCAGTACGCTACCACCTTCGGCCTCATCTTCACTATAACATCAGGTGTGATTGAGGTCAAGTGCTAACCCGTTGTGGATATATGTGTTCCCCAATAAATCATAATAAAAGCTTATATACTAATTCATACAAACGTGGTGGCCAGGTGTGAGCGTTGCACACTACAATACATACACATATACACACACAAATCGTATTTATTATATTATATATTATAGTATATGTTATTGTGTGATGTTATATTGTATAATAAGACTAAATATCGCCTAGTGGTCTATGTCCATGCTTACTTATCATCCAGATAGTCAGAAATTTTATAATAGCTATCCCTAATAGTCATTAATTCAAACAATGGCCACGCCGGAACTTAACTAAATGAAAATGAACAGCGAATGCGAATGCCGAGTCTAATTTATACTTAAACTAAATGTATAAACATTTTTATTATAAACAACGGTAGGATACAATCACTGTCGTAATGATTGTGCCTTTATACATAAGCTGAAATACAAATATAAATAACTAAGACGGTACAATCATGGATGAACATTCATTTTAGAACAAGCGTGTTGCGTCATCTAATGGCATGCAATATTTAAAAGTTAATTAAACATTATTCAAATTAATCATTAAAATGTCATCACAATAAAAGCAAAATACAAATGTTACGATAATTACACTAAGTCACAATGTCAAGATCGATCTAATTACTAAGATGTCTTACAATACTCGATTTGTAAATCAACTTCATACCTAATCGATCTAATTTAAACAGTATAGGAAATCTTTATAATGTATCTTATACCTGCTCTTAAATTACGTAATTTCTTCAGTATTATCAACGATAACGTTGACCAATGGGAGACAATCAAATAGCAGAGCATGCGATGAGCCAGCCAATCACACGCCAGAAAGTAAATGATGACGATATCGACGAAATTACGTAATTGAACCCCTGGTTATGACGATTTATATCAGAGGCAATTGCATAAGACTTACAGATTGAAATGGATATAGGCAACAAGATGTATTCAGTCTTATTAACTATGTAAAAACTACAAATCATTCATCAAACATACCTTGGGCTTGCCTCACTCTAAAAGCCTAGGCACGCTACAACCATATCAAGTTTTATCATCGATATTTCTAAACAATAGCCGTTTATACAATCTATGACGCCGTCTGTACAACACAATCAAATTGAATACAAAGAAATTGTTTTAATTAAGAAAAATATACAACAAGAAAATTATTAATGTCTGTAGCAATATAGGACGCCATTTTTAATAAACCCGAGCAGAAATTAACTTCAACAATAAAATACCTTTAGGATACCGTAGACAATTCGTAGAGGCCGCGTAGCTCGTAGCGCCGTAGGGTCGTAGCTGGCGAGTTATTTCGTTTTAGAATCCAAACGCTTTGCCTAAAATCATGGCAAAACGGTAAAGCGTAGGAATTCTAAAACAAAAACACTGCCTTCAAATTTTCTTGTTACTTGCCCACATTTCTTGATACTTGATTCTTACTTGTGAAGTATTCAAAATTACGGCTCTTCATCATCTTGGTATTTCATGCAATCGATGGCTTTGCATTGTTATAATTAAATTAATTAAGATAAGTTATTGTTTTACAAATAATAATATACAAGACTTACGCCTCTTTTGAACGTCACTTACCTGAAAATAAAGAGAGTAAAATATTAAAATTTGAATTTTGTCATAGGATATATATTAGGTCAATACATATATATTATCAAAACCGCTATCCCAAATAGAGGGTTCAGAGAAATTCCAAACATTAAAAATTTCATGCTTAAATTAACACCCATAGTTACTTTAGTAACTTATTAGTAATCTGTGCTCATAGTTCACTTTACAAAATATACGGAAATCCACACGTTACAAGGGGTGAATCCATCCCCGTTGAAACGTGCAAGTCTATAGATATTTTTTGGTGTAAAATGGTGTAAATACAGACTAAGGTTCTCTTATTTTTACATGTAAGATATTTTTTGGTGTAAAGTGGTATAAATACAGACTAAGGTTCTCTTATTTTTACGTGTAAGATATTTTTTGGTGTAAAGTGGTGTAAATACAGACTAAGGTTCTCTTATTTTTACGTGTAAGATATTTTTTGGTATAAAGTGATGTAAATACAGACTAAGGTTCTCTTATTTTTACGTATAAGATAGTTTTTGGTGTAAAGTGGTGTGAATACAGACTAAGGTTCTCTTATTTTTATGTGTAAGAAATTACACGTTATTTTAAATGGCAATTGAACATGACAAAGTCGAAGGCTTATCTCATTCGGCATTTCATACAGATATCATAATTAATATTCTTCGAACTGAGTCTACTATAAACGCTTGCAGGATACATAAAGTCAGACAACAGTAAGCGACATTTCCGAAAAAATGTATTGATGCTAAAAAAAATAATTTTGATCTCGCGCCTAAATAATATTTTTGGAAATAGAAAATCTGAAACTAACTGAATGATAATATAAAAAAACAATAACTACACACGTGATGCACAAAAATAAATAAATGTATTATTCTGTATATTATTATTTCATTGATTTGATATTTAATCAATATTAATTAAATATTCACAGACCTACATAATGTAACTAATGTTAAATGCGAAAGTTAGGATGTTTGAGCAATAACTAAATCACTGACAAACGGATTTTTTCATGCACAACGGGTTAGTCTTGACCTCAATCACACCTGATGTTCAGTGATGAACGGATTTTGATGAAATTTGGTGTGTAAGTAGAACATACTAGAACATAGCACATTTTTTATCTCGATAAAGTGAGTAGTTGCCGCGGGATAAACAAATTAAACATATCCGCGATAAAGCTATTCCACGCTGGCGAAGCGGCGAGCGAAAAACTAGTGTATATATAATTGTGATACATTTTAGTGTACTTAGGATATTTCAAGAGGGTATGGACTCATACACTACGCAGGCCCAGTGCGGATCGGTGCATTTATGTCATACCAATTGGCCACCTAACATTCAAGGGCCTTTATGTCTACTGTAGGACACTGTCTTGGCTTAGCGCTTGTCTTTAAATGAATCAATTGCATATCTATACGCTAAGTTAGACAGGCTAATTACAGGCCGTACCCTCTCTAGTAAGAAGAATATACTCCAGTGGGAACTTAAGACAATTGCTGTTGATGAGATATACAGAGTGGGTATCCCGAAATAGTGAGTTTTCCGTATCAGCCAATGGAGACGCCTTAAAATTTTCCCCATTCAGAATTTATATTTTATTCCATCTCCCACCACAGATAATGTTATGGGACATTCAGTTTAGATCAGATAAAAAGGGTACCCAATTACGCCAGGGTATTTGAATGAAATTATAATTTCATGCCAAGTTTTATTTATTTCGGGCGCGTTGATAATATCGCGGACAGTTCAGTGTGACCAGTAAACCGTTTTGTTTTATTTTAAAGGTTGTTTTCGAACGATATTATCTTTATTGTTGATAATAATTTGTGATGCTTCAAAGACAGGTTTCGCGGTTTCTGGAAGTGCGCAGTCGGGATTCTTACTTTTTTTTTAGATCTTCGATAGAACTGGAGGTAAGCTATTTCAACTATCGCTACGTGAATTTTTTGTACAGTCATATAAACAAGCGTTTATTTGCATATTACAGAAACACATACAAAAATATTCGACCGCAACAATCATTCTACTTGGTGTTATTCTTACGAAATGTTGCCTTAAATTAATTTTCAATGTACCCGAAAGTCGTGAAGGGCACGCGATCTATGGATTTTCTCCACGGTTTCCATCACCATGTATAAATTTTGATGCGGACTATACTTTTTAATATTCTATAGTTAAACTCAGGTAAAACAAGGATATTATCGTAAAATAAAGGTACGGTTGTAAAAATCATGTCAAAGTCGAATGATAACTTTGATGACTTCGGAATATGGCCGGCTGTTATTTTTAACAGGAAGGTTAGGAGTTTACGATGGTATTTAATATTTTTATTTTTAAAATGGTTAAATTATCGTCATATCTGGAAAATAATATATCTGAGTGCGTGATTAACATGCAATTAGTGTAATCTTAAATCTGTTGCTAAATAAGATTTTATTAATGACTAGATACGTGTTTGACCACAATCTCACCTAATGGAAAGTTAAGTCGAAGATGGACCACAGGATCTCAGTAGATGTCTATTCACTTGATTCTTAAATATCCGAACTTTTTTTAACCGCCTCCGTGGCTCAATGTAAACAACATAGGGTTTACGAATCGGAGGTCGCGGGTTCGATCCCCATCGGGGTACATGTTTAGTACTCGGTTTGGTTGGTGGTAGGGCATTTTAAATGTCCGCCTGGCTAGCTACCACCATCTTATCTAAATCTGCCGCCAAACAGCAATGTTAATAGCATTGTTGTGTTCCGGTTGTCAGAGATAAGATAGCCAGTTCCCCAAATTATTTGGGTTTCCGGGTCAGTACGCTTCCACCTTCGGCCTCATCTTCACTTAACATCAGGTGTGATTGAGGTCAAGTGCTAATCCGTTGAGAATAAAAAAAAAAAAAAAAAAAAAAACTTAGAGATAAATTTTGCAATTCCTCAGCAAGTGTGTCAGAGACGGATATTTATAAAACCTCTTTTTTGGTAGGAACACAAAATGAATAGTATTCTTAAATACTTTATTCTTAGTATATTATACAGGGTTAATATTATATTATTTATTCTTTATCGCACAAGAAATACAAAACATATTACAGTTAGAAAATGTGTACAAAGGTGAGCTTATCTCTAGAGAGATCTCTTCCAGGCAACCCTACTGGAGGTTAAAGACTTTACAGGGTAGGGGGACAAGAAATTATATACGCAGTCAATAATAGATACGAGTACTTATGAAACAAATACATTTAATAATAAACTACTTAAAACACAAATAACTAAATACATATAAATTATAGACCTTAGTTAGTGTACATTGAATATATATTTATGGCAAAGACATAGATAAACCTCAGTTATTTTTTAAAATAATAATGAATGTACGCTTTTCATTTAATATTATGTGGATATTTTATATTTTAATTATTGATTTAATGGGAAATTAATATACATTTTTCCTTTTTCCCCGTTCACGAATAGAAATATGTGATAAAGATATAGATTTTATAAAATAGAGACATAGGTACAGTCAGCTGCAGAGAAACCAGACCCCCTATTCACATAATGACTGTAAGTATGGGGTAATCAGGTCACAACCTTCACGTCGAGAGCGTTAAATACCTGATCAAGAGGGAGAATTTGAAATTGGAAATCAAGGAAACTTACCAACTCAGCAATGATGAAGCACTTTCACTGAATTTTGGGTAAAATAGGTTGTGTTATGATTGTAGTGATGCGTTGGTGTGTGTGAGGTGAGTGTAGACCCAATAATTACTTAAATATTAATTGTCAAAAAAAAAACAAAAATAGCGGAGACCGTTCAACACGGGTAACGAAGTAGATTAGTAGTAACGAAGTAAAAAAAAATATAAAGTGCAAGGCACAGGCATCGGGCCTATCTAGGGGGGGTCTGGTTTCTCTGCAGCTGACTGTACCTAGGTCTCTATTTTATAAACTCTATATCTTCATTACATATTTCTTTTTCTATGCGTATGCATGTACAACAAATTATAAATAAATAAATGAAATATATTGACACAACATTTGGCTAAACACTGAAAAGATCGTATCTTCATTTCTCGTGACATTCAAAGTTAATATCGCATTAACTTGCACAATAGTGCTTAGTCATCTTGAATTGAGCCTACACTCGACTTAGTCCTCTCCTAGAGAGGACAGGCCAAGGCAATTTAGACGAGATTGAATCCGTAGCTCACCCGAGCGTAGGTTATTGTGCACTTGCTTTAGTGAGAACGGAAATTTATCTTGGATTCAGCTTCGGCTCCTCAGTAGATCTGTTTGACAATAACGAAGATATCATGCTTACTGCCATAAATAAGCTACATTCATCATCATCGTCAGCTCATCGTCAGCATCACATCAGCCACAGCCACTCCTAAACATAGAACAGGAAGAACATCCTGATATTTGATGAAGTTTCTATATTAAATATCCGTATCACAGATAAACATCCATATCCAGCTCGTTCGCATAACCAGGCTATTTTACAATTAATAATGAAATATTATTGTTCCCTTTTTGTAATATAAAAACTTGTTTTTAATAGCAACCCCTCGAGTTTCTTGCTTGTTCTTCTCAGTGGAAAATTGCCTTTTGAAGAAGCAGTAGCTTTAAAAATGTAAAATCTATTTTAAGTGTACCCTGTGTATACAAAATAAAGCATTTTTGACTATTCAATTTTGTCATTTTGACACTGCGAATTGCAATTTAATTACAATATTAGTTCAAAATGGCTGTCGATGGAAATACTACTGAGGAGATAAAAATTATTACAGCTTTGCTGTCGGGTACGTACAGGTTTTTACCGACATAAGGGTTTTAAAAACAAGACATCACCACCGGTGGTGGTGGTGTCGAGTGGAATGAACGGTGAATATCACCCCCATAGATTTCTACAGCGATTCATTGGAAGCGGCCTACATCCAGTGACTTACCACAACCTTCGTCAGATCGGCTCCACCTTGTGAGTGGAGGTCCTGCACTTGCTCTACTCGAGAACTTTAATGCACCGGACATAAGTTCTACATTCTTTTCTACATTAATACCTATCAATTGAAAACTGAGGAAGCCCCCGGGATACAAATGATTACATCCAGATAAACGAAACTATGTTATAAGCTAAATATCATTGATCGAAATGGGTTAATCATTTCATTATGCATGGCTAAGAACCAGTGCCCTCGTTTAGTTTTTAATATATAAGGTCTAACAAGATTAACCCGACAAACGTTGCAGAGTGTATATATAGGATGTACCAATTACGAAAAAAATAAAAAATAAAACATTACAGCTAACAGATTTTATTAAAAAAATAAAATTTAGAAATGTAAATTTTGTGAGTTGGACCTTAATGGCCGCGCGCTCTAAGTACTTTGCCGCCGCGACTTGCTGTGATTGGTTGCGCCCTTTGGCGTCTTCCATAAGAACGTTGCCCGTTTTTTCTCATTGATAAAATAAAGTACAATTGAAATGAAGTAAGTCTGTTAATTTGTATTTTCATTTGCACTTACATTTAATTTTAATTTGATATTATTGCCACTGCCAAAGTTTGTCGGGTGAAATTTTTAACGATTCCATTGGATTCCATACACAAATTCAAAAATAATATACTTAACTGCTGGATCCAGAATTCGATTATAACAAAATTTATTATATTATATTATTTATTATAACAAAATTTATTATAACAATATTTAGACGTTGCAATATTACCCCCATCACAGAAAAACTAATAGTACTATCGTAAGATCAGTTTGGTTTACTAAGATGGTTTTGTACAAATTGGTGAATGACGTGTACATTTTTAATTGTCAATCAATCAAATAGGCTTTATTGTTTAAATAAGGAAGGTACATTTAAATATCTTATAGAAACTACAAATTAGGCGGCCTTATCGCTTACAGCGATCTCTTCCAGGCAAACCTATCATCACGGAATTCAATGCGAGTAATTGTCATATGAAATCAGGAACTAAATGTCTAAAATATGTTAGATGTAGTTTTTTATGCACGACGGGTTCGTACTTGACCTCAATCACACCTGATGAATTTGAATGAAAGGTGTGCTGGTAGAAAACTCTATCGGAGTTAAGCTCGCCTTTGTACATTTTATATACAATGCATATTTCTGTAACAATTTTGTGTACAATAAAAATATTAAGATACTGCTGTTCCATATAAATAAATAAATATTTTATGCTACATCGTCATTTCCAATCAGGTAAGATTGTGGTGAAACGCGTCTCCAGCGCTTCATAAAAAAGGAATAAAACATACCCAAAACTAGAGTTGCTTTCTCCAAAAGGTTGAGTACCGCTAGTTTGGAGGTTATTGATAAAATCTTGGACTATACCCACTACTTATGTTACTAATATGTATTACGGTCACGTGCGCACCTCACTTCCTTATGAAAACCCAAGTCTTGCTTCGTAGTTCATAGCCATACATAACGTTCGCAATTTTCATCCCGATTGTGGTCATTTGTCAATAATCGTGTTGATGGTTTTGATTTGCGTTGTTAATTGCTACTTATTCTGGGGTGGACACCTTCCTCAAAGGCCGGCAACGCATCTGTGACCCTTTTGGTGTTGCGGGTGTCCATGGGCGGCGGTGATTGCTTTCCATCAGGTGACCCGCATGCTCGTTTGCTGCCCTCTCATATTAAAAAAAAAAAAAAAAAAAAAAAATTTTTTTCGAGATTTTTAAATGACACATGACAGCTAATAAGTGTTAAACAATGCTGTGTCAAAAAAATTGTAACAAACAAACGAACAAAATATTCATTTTTGTACAACTATAAGAAGCATACGATAAATTTAAAAAAAAGAATATAGTACAATTTGACGGCCTTATCACTAAAAGCGATCTCTTTCAGGCAACCTTAGGGTTAGGAAGCATTACGCACATGATAATGTAGGTAGCGTGCGCGGTAAATTAATATCAATAAAATAAATAAATCACCCATACAAATACATACGTCAATTGAATACATACAAACATACATAAATAATATAATATATAAAAAATAATACATATATTTTGGGTAATAGCTGAAAATCAGTATTTTGCTCTCTGAGCAATTATACACACTGAACTATGACCCATTTGTACGGCTGCAGCACACACATACTCTAGTGTATACTGATGTTACTTTTATGAATTGTTATAAAATATGTTTATCCAATTGCTTTGGAACTTATGGTATGTGTGTGACTGGAGATACAATAAAACGTATAATAATTTATCTATCATATAATTAATTATAAAGTAACAATGAAAGGCGGAAAAACTTGCAATGAAAATTATATGCGGTTTATGTCACTCAGTGTTTACTGAGACTGTCCCCCGCACACGCACTCATTGCATTATCTAGCTAGTCATAGAGCAGTGTTAGTGGATAGATCTTGAGATTGAGATCGCGTCTCAGTCTCAATATTATTAATTTTCTGATACTGTTTCAATATGCAACAGAACATTTAACCGCCTCCGTGGCTCAATGTAAACAACATTGGGTTTACGTTTCAGAGGTCGCGGGTTCGATCCCCAGCGGGGTACATATTTAGTACTCGGTTTGGTTGGTGGTAGAGCATATTAAATGTCCGTCTGGCTAGCTACCACCATCTTATCTAAATCTGCCGCCAAACAGCAATGTTAATAGCATTGTTGTGTTCCGGTTGTCACAGATAAGATAGCAAGTCCCCCAAATAAGATGGGGTTTCCGGGTCAGTACGCTACCACCGTCGGCCTTCACTTAACATCAGGTGTGATTGAGGCCAAGTGCTATTCTGTTGTGGATAAAAAAGAAGCATTTCATTAAAATTGCAATTCAACCCACACCTTAGTGCATTATCCTCGCGGTCTTCGCTCGAAACCCTACAATACCTTCTGACAATTTCTGAACAAGAAATATATCTTTAGCTACATTATTCCGAACCGCTTGTTTGTTTATTTTTTCCCTCGATAGGTAGCCATTACTTGTACCAATATTTGCCGAGCTGAAAGCCCATCCAACTGTGCCGTGTTGTATTTTTGTGTCATTAGGAAATGCGAGGAGTTATGAATTCCTTTCAGCAATGTTCGTTTTGAATTTTGCTAACCTGCTTATTACCCGACTGCCCAAGAAAGGAGGGTAATGTGTTCCGAGTGTATGTATGTATTAGGTCCTTATACCTATGAAATTGGCGGTTTGTATGAAGAATTTCATTCAGACTGTTTTCTCCGTACAAACATTTTTTTTTTTTTTTGAGAACGGCAATTCCGAATTTAGCTAAACTTTGTGTGTATTATCGGATAACATTAAGTTAAGTATAGGCAGCGTTAATTTTTAATAGTAACCGCTTTATAAAAGTTTCAGCGAATCTAAGAAATGATTATGGGAAGCACATGAAAAGAGCTCTGTTCAATTTTTTTTTATTATATGATTTAGCCCAGAAATTCAAAAATATTTCACATGAAACCATCAAATAATATTCCATTTCCAAATAAAAAACAAATTTGGATATAGCTTTGAAAATTGCAGGAATTGATACATATGATTAAAGAAGAAAAAAAACTCCAAATTCATAGGTAAGGACCCAATATTTACTATGTCGAGTGTCCGTTCCTTTGACGCATCCTGTAGCCTAATCTGCTAGACCAATTTTGAAGTGCAAGGTGTCGTTAGATTCGTCTTGATACCTGGAGTATCACAGGATACATTTTATGGTAAAAAGTCCAACGTGGAGTCCGCAAAATACATTTCTTTTTCACTTAAATAGTTATTTAAAACCTTAATCATCTCTTTTGGACTTGCATTGGTCTTATTGCAAATATTTATGGATCCCTCTCGAAAAGGTTGCTTCATTGTTCCGTAGACAATAAGGCAATCTCATAGTATTTTTTATGCATAACAGGTTGATACTTGACCTAAATCACATCTGATGTTAAATGAAGATGAGGTCGAAGGTGGAAGCGTACTGACCCGGAAACCCCAACACATTTGGGGGGATATCTCTGACAACCGGAACACAACAATGCTATTAATATTGCTGCTTGGCGGCAGATTTAGATAAATGGTGGTAGCTAGCCAGGCGGACATTTAAATGCCCTACCACCAACCAAATCGAGTACTTAAATATATACCCTGCTGGGAATCGAACCCGCGACCTCGGAATCGTAAACCCAATGTTGTTTACATTGAGCCACGGAGGCGGTTAAATGTTCTGTTGCATATTAAAACAGTATCAAAAAAATAATAATATTGAGACTGAGACGCGATCTCATCTATCCACTAACACTGCTCTATGACTAGCTAGATAATACAATGACTGGGGGACAGTCTCAGTAAACACTGAGTGACATAAACCGCATATAATTTTCATTGCAAGTTTTTCCGCCTTTCATTGTTACTTTATAATTAATTATATGATAGATAAATTATTATACGTTTGATTGTATCTCCAGTCACACACATACCATAAGTTCCAAAGCAATTGGATAAACATATTTTATAACAATTCATAAAAGTAACATCAGGATACACTAGAGTATGTGTGTGCTACAGCCACCTCGGGATCTTAAACCCATTATTGTTCACATTGAACCAAGGAGGCGGTTAAGTATAGTGTGTGTATGCACAAAGATATTTATATTCATAGTTACGCCATGTTCGTCTGTCTGTTCGCGGCTTAGCACATAGGCTCTTGCTACTAGAAAGCTATAATTTGGCATAGACAAATGTACTAATCACGCCGGCAAAATTTTCTGGGTGCTTGGAATTTATGATCTATGATATTATTGCGAATCAAAACAACCGAACGAAATGTTGTATTTCAATTTTAGGACACAACATACATACGTCCACCTGAAAATATAACCCGTCTTCCAGCGCAGTCGGATAAACAGGAAAAGCAAACCTTAACACTCCTTTTGATTCCAGCGTTAAAAAAAGATAAAATTCATTGTAATGTTTGACGAGAACAATATAGTTCCAAAATTGTTACGGGAACCTATTCCCTCGGAACAGCTAACTTCATTAATCGTTATTTTGTTCCATCAATATTAAGGAGATTCTCTTGAAGCCCGAGATAATCACAGGATGTTCTTTGGAGTGGAGGCTTTTCTCAATTTACCCTCTCGGCCCTCTGGGAGAGGAATAATCTGGCAGAATTGCGTAATACTCTCTCCCGCGTTAAATTTTTCACGCGAAAAAACACCCCGACGCCTCTTGGTGTGAATATTGTGTTTATTTGGAATTTTTTCGCTTCCGAAACGAGAGATGTTGGGTTGTGTAAATTGAGTTTTACTTATAATTAGTATATTTGTCTCTGCTAAGCAGCAATGTTAATAGGATTGTTGTGTTCCGGTTGTCAGAGATAAGATAGCCAGTCCCCCAAATGTGTTGGGGTTTCCGGGTCAGTACGCTTCCACCTTCGACCTCATCTTCACTTAACATCAGGTGTGATTGAGGTCAAGTACAAACCCGTTGTGCATATAAAAAAAAATGTTAAGAAATCTAATTCATGGCAAAATAGGGTTGTCTACTACTTTCTTTTAAAATTTATTATTCTCTTCCGTAGTACCACCGCGGAATGGGTCTCCTATAGGGTCCAATTGAAGTTTATTTGATTTGCTTGATGCATCACCTTGTTATGTAGTCATTTCATTCAATAACAAGAATGTTGAACCTTTGAAGAGTTGTCATACATTTGAGAGTAGATTTCAAGGGTACTAAATTCTATACTCAGCCGGCTTCCTAGCAAAAATTGAAGAACTAGGTAATCTTTACCCGCGTAATGCTCGGTATTTATCCAAAAGTGTTCTATTTTGTAACAGATAACCGCAAAAATTAGGCCGTTGATACAACCACTTCATTTTAACTAACTAACCAAACACTATTCTAAAACTAGATAAAACAAGTCGTACACCAATTAACAGTTACAATGGTGATCTACCGAGCGAATCGCAATGGCGCGATCCTGCCAACCCGGTCATGTGGAAGTGGTTGTCCGACTGTGTGAATTGTCGGCCGAATGGATGACTATTCTATTCTGCAAAGTAAACGCGAGGTGTTTGGTGAATTCAGAGCATTGATATGGAAGGTAGGGTAGTTTAGGGTATGGCTTCTATGTAAGCGTGCTGATAAAAAGTCGCTGATCAGCCATGAATGATCATTTTTAATATTTTTAATAAATTTTATTAGAATTCTAACTCAAACACCAACGTTAGAATACCTAAAATAATATCTAAAACTCTGCCACACTGTCAATAAGTTTAGAATATTACTGAGCACTCCAATTAGGTGAAATAATATGTTCAATAATTCTTCATTGTATTCAACCAATCATCGTACAATAGCGGAATGTTCTGCTTAGTTGTTTCTTCAACTTCGACTTTTTATTTAATGGCAATTCTTGTTCCGGGAAATGAGAATGTGTCCCAAACATAGACGTCAAGTATCGAGACGTGAAGTATGTTCAATCCCAAACCAATAAGATGGTGGTAGCCCTACCACCAACCAAACCGAGTAGTTAAACACGTACCCCGCTGGGGATCGAACCCGCGACCTCCGAATCGTAAACCCAATGTTGTTTACATTGAGCCACGGAGACGGTATAAATGACAAGTATCAGAACATCTGATTCACAACCGGTGACTTTAACTCGTAATATCCAAACTATATGTTTCAAGCACAGAGAAAATTTCGGAATACGGGTTTAGAATATATATTTTTTTAACAATTTTTATTTTATTTAATAGGCTTACCAATTGTTACATCTGACAATAGCATTAAAATTTAATCAATATATATCTAATTAAGATTTACAATTACTTTTATGTAAACACTAAGGCATGGAATTCCCTTCCGGAATCAGACTTGCCTGAATCCTACAACCTTGGGATCTTCAAGAGCAGGCCGAATATAGGCATCTACTGAGATCGCGTGCTTCATCTTCGGCCACATCGTCACTCCCCATCAGGTGAGATAGTGGTCAAACGCATATCCAGTTAACCATAAAAAAAACAGCTTACAGTTGGCATAAACATATTATTATATAACATTAAGTAGCTAATTATAACAACACAATTTTAGATGAAAACCGAAAAATGCATTTTTAACATTTATGTTTTCAGTCTTGTTTACAATACAACAAGTTTTACTGCTATTTAATACCTACATAGCTGTTTTTGGGTAAGTACTATAGTTAAATAAATTCACATATATAAATTTAATAGTATCACTTATTTCTAAGTTAAATTAGAAATCCAGTGACAAACAAATCACATTTATTAATTCTATGCTCGCTGGCAGTGGTACAGTGACTTTACCAAACCAAGGTGTTAGCCAATACATTGGCCAACCGTCCAGAGGTTAAATTAAACACTGCCTGCCAGTACAACTAACTTTCCAAATCGTTGTTTGCACATGATTTCGTACAATTTGCAAAACTCGGGGAAAGTGAAAATAGAAATTTCGTTTGTATTTTCAAGTGGGCATTATTGTTTTGTTGTGCTAAATATGGCAAGATGTTTCACTTAGTGATGGGGAAAAGTGATTTTTTTTATCTCAGTGAAAAATCATCGCGACATCACTGGAATGGAAAATCACTGGGATTTCGTCAGGTCCCCGATTTTGAAACGTTTGCTATTCCAGCTCCTTCAAAGGTTCCTGATTGCGACGATAACTTGTAGTTAGGAATGATGTATGTCTCGCTGTTTGATTCAAAACATCCTTCTCACTTTTAACAGGATTAGGGCTGTGACAAAATGCTACTTATTTGCCATAATTGTAATGCAAACTGAGACTTGGAATGTTGTTATTTCGGTAAAATCGACTTGCCTTTTTATCCATCTTTAGTTTCACGACTATTATTCCAAATGAGGTAGACATAGGGTTCCCAATCATTAGTATTTGATTGCGAGATCGAATTAGAAAGAGGAGATCCGTAGAGGCACGAAAGTCACTGATAGAGCCCGCTGATCTAGTAAGTAGTAGCAATTAGGCAGGGCATATTCGTCTGGCTTCATATGTTTATAACAATAACCATTTTATTTTAGTTGCTGTATATTATATTGGGTCTTTACCTTTGAAATTGGAGTTTTTTTCATTCCTGCGATTTTCAAAGCTATATCCAAATTTGTTTATTATTTGGAAAATGGAATATTATTTCAAGGTTTCATATGAAATATTTTTTTATTTCTGGGCTAAATCACATAATAAAAAAAACCCTGCCAATACTTAACTTAATGTTATCCGATAATACACACAAAGTTTAGCTAAATTTGGATTTGCCGTTCCCAAAAAAAAAAAAAAAAAATGTTCGTATGGAGAAAACAGTCTTAATGAAATTCCCTAATAATTTAAAGCACATGGTCCTAAACAAGTGAAGGTTTTGCTTTATCCATAGTCTGGGTAGTCGTTATTGGCAAAAAACCCGAGTGGTCCCGACATCCATAACGCTAAGGACGTCAAAATGCCGGAAAGGTCTAGAGGAGACAGGGTTGTCAGTTAGTCAAGCGTCAGTTGTTCTCGGACGATTTTTGTGTGGGTTCATTGCTATCAGGATAATTAACATTGCTAGGCCAACATAAATGAGGACCTTAAATGTAACAAATTTTAGAAAGCTCAAGGTCACGCACTAGTTATGGTGATGGTGATGTTCGGCGTTTCATTTCGTGATCTGGAATGAATAAATCCATAGAAAAACATAAGTCAATGGCTGGGCTCTTCAGCTAATTTCTAAGTTGAAGTGACAGAGGGTTGGCTACATAGCTCATGGAACTGTTGGCCAATGGGGCATTAACATCTTGAGTTGAAACCACCGATATCTACAGAATACACACTTATAGTTGTTATTGAAAATTTTTGCACTAGTATACCCTACCCTTGCTTTCTCTCGCAGGGCACTAGCTGAAAATCAGTGTCTTACCGCTATAGGTGAGGATCCACACTGAGCGATGGCCCATTTGTGGTGCAGATACACATACAACTCTATTATAAGTTGTAATAGTTGTATTTAATTTTTGAATTTATTTTTATTACTGTGAAATAAGGCTACATTTCGTAAGAATAACACCAAGTAGAATGATTGTTGCGTCGAATATTTTTGTATGTGTTTCTGTAATATGCAAATAAACGATTATCTATCTATCTATCTATCACCGGCAAGACTAGCGTAGGCTATGCGACCATAAGGTGGACGTATGATCTTATGAAAATGATTAGATTAGATTAGATTTAGATTAGATTGGATTGGCGATGCAAGGATATCCTGTCTATAGATTGTTTATAATTTAGATTAATTTTTCCAACCGTTCTCTGCAATCAGAGAACGGTTGGAAAAATTAATCTATTTGCAATTTGCAAAAAAAAAAATTGCAAATTGCAATCAATGTATAGTTTTTTATTTTTTATTAAGTTTAAGTAGGTTCTATCAGTGGAAACCTCTAATTGGCTTTCAGTTTCTTAGTTTAAGTGATAATTTGTAAAACAGCTGTTGGTTTTCCCAAGAAAATAAAATAAAATAAAATAAAATAGATTAGATTAGATTTATTTAGTTCACTTTTACAATATCATGTCATATATATACAGTTCCGTAAATTTATGATTTCTAAAATAAAAGTGATTGTCAAACATAAAACAATAACTATACACATACATCTTAAAGATTTGTAGAATTACTAGATTATTTAATATAAATATAATGTTAAAATATTTTTAAGTCACAAAATGAACAAAATAAGATAGAAATTAAACCTATTATCATATTTACAATAGGTATGTCGTTAGACTCTTAAAAATTGTAACCATTGTTACAGTAGCATTATTATTATATGTATGTCAAAATTAATTAATAAAGTACCTATATACGTATGTAACCATTGTTACGTCAACGTCATACTATTTTTGAATAATCATAATGTAATAAAACAAAATAAAATATAAACCATGTCATGAGATTATTGATATGCCATAATCACCTTTGTCAAATAATAGTTGAATAGTAATGGAAAGTCACTTAATGCAGGTCGCTTTCAAGTGCTCGCTTTGGAAATCTATGTATAATAACTATATTTTGCAGTGGGCATCCTATTATATTAAAAACTATGTCCTTAGGCAAATGTTATTTGAGAGTACTTTTCTTAACCTTCTGTATTTCATTTGGCTGTACAAAAACCTTTAACAGGCTGGAAAGGGTGCTCCGTAATTAATTGGGGTTCCGTGGGCGCACGCAAAATTTCACATTAGCTGAGAGGATTTTTTCTACGGGCCCGTTAATCCCGGTACATCAAACACGCGAGGCTCGGCAATTTAACAAAAAAAAACCGTTAGGCTGCTTACACACCAGCGTTTTATTTTACGTCGAAAGATCGACGCCATAATCTTTATCCTGTTGGAGGTTATCCGACTTCAAACTGCAGGAGCGAGGCCTAAGTTCTGTTGAATCAGGACCACGTAAACGCGAAGTCTGTGATGTGATTCACATGCTATGTCTTCGTGTGGAAAAATGTGTCTGTTTGTATTTCTTTCATTTCTCTAAGTAGCATCAGACTTATTTAATTAATTTGTAAACACTGTACAAGTAGTTTGATAACCTGTTTGTTGTAGTGGTTAGAAACTTTGCTGCTATACCAAAAGGACGCGGGTTCAAGTCCCGCTAGGGGCACATGTTTGTATGATGAATACTTTATGTATTTATTTACAAAAAAAAATACTTGTCTAGTGTATCAACCATCTGGTATCCACAACAAGCCAAGTTGCTTAGCGTGGAACTAGATGGCGCTGTCTATATATGTCTAAGGATATAATATTATATATAACCTACGACAAAGGAACCAAATAGCTCTACCCTCTTCAAATATGAAAATATACAATTCAGGCCCTTATGTAATGTGTTTAAAAATTTATAACAAGATTCCAAAACCAATACGAGACAATGAGAAATTTATCACATTTAAAAATCAACTGACGAAATACCTACTTGACAACTGTTTCTACACGCTGCAAGAGTTCTTCAAAAGCAAGTAAAACTGACTATTAGATTAAGTAATAATAATAATATAAATAGTTTTAATGACATGTTATATTATATACGCTCAGTGCCCTCATAAATTTGCTGTGCCCTAACAGGGCGACTAAGTTATTAGCACCATTTATAATAAGACCATTGTATACACTTAGTTTTGCAAATAAATAATTGAATTGAATTGAATTGAATTTATATATACATTTTAGTCGGAAAAATGTTTAAAGACATACTTATATAAATATATTTAGCCGTGAACACAGTTGTTTCTTTATCTGGATGACACAATCATTATCTCAAATGGGTTTTCTAAATTTCCAATATATAGCTAGTCATTCATAAAACATCATTTCAGAATATCAGTAGAACTCGCAGGGTACCGTCAAAAATTTAACTCTATGTCTTGAAAATAAAGATTATGAAGCCTATGTGAATCCAGCCTTAACAGGATATCTCCGTAAGTGAATAATAAAAATTGGATATCATCCACTTCCCCGCGATCGCCACACGCTCATGGGAAATCACTAAATGGAGTAGCGATGTACTCGGTACTAGATCTATTGAGTCACATGACGTAAACGGCAATCTCTTTAAGAATCTGCTAGAGTGAAGAGATCTTTTGTAAATGGTTGCCATAAAATACCTCGTAGTTGGCAAAGTCTGAGTGTATTGGAAAGGCTTGAAAATAAAAAATGGCAGTGTCTGATATTTAGTTATAAATTTATGTAAAAGAGGTAAACTAAACTTAACTAAAGGGTTACTGGGATTTTTCTAGAGTTACTAATGAAAATAAGTAGGTATTTAATAACTATTAAAGTATACGGAAACCAAAAAACCCGACATCATATTTTAAAGTTTTTGCGAGGGCTATGTTGGATTTTTTTCTTTAAAATAAATGTGTTCTATGACACTCTAGGAATGAAGATGACATGAACGACTAGATACCTTGGATTTCAAAATCTATAAAAGTTTAAGAGGGTTTATCCCACAGCGCATTCCACACAAACTTCCAAGTTCAAAAGTTTTCGAAATGAATAGAGTGATTCTAATAAAGCTTTATACGTATAAACAGGATACATAAATATTGGGTCTTTACCTATGAAATTGGAGTTTTTTTTTCTTCGTTAATCATATGTACCAATTCCTGCGATTTTGAAAGCTATACCCAAATTTGTTATTTATTAGGTCTTTACCTATGAAATTGCCGTTTTGTATGAAAAAATTTAAACAAATTTTTTTAATGTATTTTTTATTTGTATTAATCGAAGTAATCACCCATGCAATCAATGCATCTTTGCCAACGCAGTGCCAGTTTATTGATGCCCTTCTTAAAAAATCAGCTGGACGGGAGGCAACAAATTCTTCAAAGGCATTTTGTACTGCCTCTCGGGTATTGAATTTTTATCCTGCCAAGAAGTTATCCAAATTCTGGAAAAAGTAGTAGTCTGTAGGTGCAAGGTCTGGTGAGTAGGGGGGATGACGGAGGGCTTCCAACCCCAGTTCTTGCAACTTGGAGGCCGTCTGCTGTGCAGTATGGGGTCGCGAGTTGTCGTGCAGGAGCAGCGGAGAGGAGCGATTGACCAATGCTGGTTGGAGATGTGCCAGCTTCTCCATCATTGTGTTCAGTTCTTCACAGTACACATCGGCAGTAATGATCATCCCATTTGGTAAGAAGCTGTGATGACGCTAGTGGGCGCTAGACCACCAAACAGTGACCATCACTTTTCAAGGGGTAAGTTTTCGTTTAGGGCATTGTTTAGGTGCAGAACCTGGATCCAACCAACTTGCTGAGCGCTTGCGGTTATCAAACAGAATCCATTTTTCATCGCAGGTAACAATGCGGTTCAAAATTCCTTCATTTGTGTGTCTGTTGAGAAGTGCAAGGCACGTCTCGACGCGTACTTCGCGCTGGCGATCATTGAGTTCGTGGGGCACCCATTTGTCAAGCTTTTTTACTTTGCCAATTTGACGCAAATGGACTAATATTGCTTTGACGCTAACGTCGAAAGCTGCTGCTAATTCAGCCGTATTAGATTGTGTATCATCAGCTTCCACAATCGCCTTTAATTCGTCATTGTCGACCAAAGTCTTCGGACGACCGCGAGGTTAATTTTTCAGGTCGAAATTCCCAGAACGGAAGCGAGCGAACCAATAGCAGGTGGTGCGTTGGTTTGTAGTGCCAGCTACTACCATTACCACGCTGGCCCAATGGGGGTTGGTGACTTCACATGTCTTTGAATTTTTATTTCTCAGGCATGCCGGTTTCACCGCGATGTTTCCCTTCACAGCAGTCGGATAAATGCACATAAGTAATTAAATTAAATTTAAAAACTTATTGGTACATGGCCAACGTGCGAATCGAACCCGGTCCTCCCAAATCGGGATACTGCCTTATCCTCTGAGCCACCGATGCGACGGAAAGCTAGTAACTTAAATAAAATATAGTTATCCAAGCATTATATTTGTTTCGCAAAAAAAGTGCTAAGTCCAAGCTAGTCCTGCGTTTTAGAGGACTGCAGTGAATTCCAAATGACCCTGTATTGGCGTTTGGCTCCCGGCCAGAGCCGGGCTCATCCAATCGGCTTTCCAAACGATTTGCGGATCCTACACTCACTCTATTTATATATGGGTAGGCATGGGATTGGTTACACTCGATTTGGGATATCAGTTTTCTTGTTGTATAATTTCTTGTTCAGGACGTAAACAAATTATCGTGTGATTTTTATGATTTCGTAATTGAAAAGGAAAAAGGGAACCCTTTTGGGATCACTTCGTTTTTCGTCTAATCAAAACGCTTTTTAGTTTACGATCTGTGACACTGAATAAATACTTTTTCTTTCTTTCTTTTTCTCTAAAAACGCGGGCATATAAAAAAATACACAAGTCCACGCTTTCTTGGAGATGGACAAAAACAAGCTTTATTTTTTTTTTCATAAAAGCACCAATAAGTATAATTATATTTTATTGGTGGCTATGACCACGATATAATACTAAATAACCTCGCTTTTTTAACAGCACCCCACCGCAATTTACAAGTAACTCTTCTTAGAAAAACCTTGATCGCCGCAGGCCAACAATCTCCTATGTTAGCTTACCCCGGTTTATGTCAAAGATAGCTAAGTACAGGACGAACGTTTTTCATTACAGACTTGAGAGCTGTCGGTCCATCTTCCAATTGCGGGGTTGCACGATGGTTATTAAAGTTAAGCAACGCAATGTTGCGAACTTCAAAATTTAATAATTGACCACCTCCATGGCTCAATGTAAACAACATAGGGTTTACGAATCGGAGGTCGCGGGTTCGATCCCCAGCGGGGTACCTGTTTAGTACTCGGTTTGGCTGGTGGTAGGGCATTTTAAATGCCCGCCTGGCTAGCTACCACCATCTTATCTAAGACCCGATTAGGAGTCAAAGTGGTCGCCATGGCCGAAATCGGTCCGGAAACATCATCATCATCTAAGTCTGTCGCCAAATAGCAAAGTTAATAGCATTGTTGTGTTCCGATTGCCAGAGATAAGATATCCAGAAACCCAGATGATTTCTGGGTCAGTACGCTTCCACCTTCGACCTCAGCTTCACTTAACATCAGGTGTGATTGAGGTCAAGTACAAACAAGTAGTGCATAAAAAAAAATCACAAAAGTTATAAAATGTACTTCCCGTTGAAAAATTATTTGTCCAACAACAAAAAGCCTCATTCTTCATCCGAACTTTTTACGTTTTGTCTGAATATGCTAGTTTGCAATGAAAAAATGAAATGTAGTATGATGTAACAGCCAAAGGTGAGTAACATGTTGTGTGAAGAAGAAATGACGTGGATAGAGACACTCACATGGTTTAAATTTGATGGCGGTTTTCAAAAAAGGACCAATTTGAAGATCAGCGCTGGTACGAGTCATGTCACAAGAGCACAAAGCTGAACTTGGCACCTTTTATCACGGTTTCTACTGCTGAAGTTTTAAGTACTACTTACTGCTACTTACCTATTATAAACACATTCTAATGAAATGAAATGAAATGAAATGAAAATCATTTATTCATGTAGGCAATAAAATATGCACTTGTGAACGTCACTTGTTTTTTAAACTACTGAGAACTCGGAACGCGACCACTACTGAGAAGAACTAGCGAGAAACTCAGAGGGTTTGTCTCTTTTCAATCAGTCATTTACAATCAAGAAAGGTTACAACAATTTTTATATATCGTGTAGAGGAGCCGTTTAATCCCATGGATTACTATCATTAATGTAGTCTGAAATTTTGTAATATCCCTTTTTACATAATTTTTGTTTTATAATAAATTTAAATTTATTAAGCGGAAGATTCTGTATATCCATGGGAACCTTGTTGTAGAAGCGCACACATTGACCTCTGAATGACTTACTAACTTTACTAAGTCTACTAAAACGTACAGCTAATTGATTTTTCTTCCTTGTATTGACATTATATCGGTCACAATGTTTCTCGAATGAATATATATTTTAGGGAACCGTGTTCTTCTTTATGCTCATAAGTCATTACTCATAAGCAGATTGTATACCAGAATGTTTGTTTATCAGAAAAAAAAATCGCGTAAGTACCAAGATCTACACGAAGGTTACGTGTTCGTACCGGTTGGGGTCGAGACGATGGGACCCTGGGGCCCTGAGACAAAACGCCTGGTCCAAGACCTGTCGGCGCGTCTCATCGAGGCTTCTGGTGACCGCAGAGCGGGCGGCTTCCTAGCTCAGAGAATAAGTCTTGCTATTCAGCGCGGGAACGCCGCTTCCCTGTTGGGCACTATGCCGCTTCGAGATGCGCTAGACTCAATTTTTTACCTGTAGATGTTTGTGTTTATAAATGTTTGTAAAAAAAAAAGAATTTTTGTAATAATAAATTATATTCATTCATTCAAAGTGCGAGGAAAAGTGCACACTGCGCGTAGCCCGACACGAACTTGGCCGTTTTTTTACCCTCACCTTTTTGGATGTTCGACGTTCCACTAATACAAAGATGTGCGAGACAACGAACCTAGTTTTAGGCATTTTGAACTGTTACAGAATGTTAATAAGTACCTAATTACAAAGTTACCGCGCATCCTAGGTGCCTAATGAGTTCCAAAGGGCGTATTAATGCAAATCACAGCGTCCCTAACGACGTGTATGCTTTACGGGCTCTGAGTGACAAACAAAGTGGAATTAGGTTATTTTTAAGCCGACTTAGGGAAGGAAATTGTAAATAAAATTTGCAATTGTGCCGAAATTGGAAAATGGAACAATTTTATTATGGTGTCTCCTCAGTGTCTATCTCTACGTCTGCCACGGCCGTTTATTTTCGAAATTGAAATTTGGCACAACCCTAGAAAAAGCGATGGTGAAATATTTTTATGAATTTCGGTAAAATAATGAAAAATTTTAAGGTCGACAAAACGTATTATTTATTTATTTATTTAACACTTTATTGTATATAAGCATACACGTCAAACAAAAACAAAAAACAGGAGAATATTAAAATATACAAAAGGCGAGCTTATCTCTATAAGAGATCTCTTCCAGCAAACCTCAGTAAGGAGACAAATAGATGAGGTAACGTAAAAGTAGACAGCGAGTACACTTACAAAACAGTAGTTATAAACAAACTTACTATACATATAGAGAAAATAACAATCATGTCGATGACATACATACTTAAATTATGGTGTTGTTATAATATATATAATATATATATTATATATCGTAAATTATTAAAATAACATATAATGTCGTCATGATATACAATTGACGCTTCTCATGGCGCACATAGAGGGGAGAAACAGCAAGGATCTCAAGGGTTGCTCTTTTTAAGATCCGACGAAAAACGATAAATGATATGTGGCATTGTGTATGTGTACTCGTCTTTGTCAATGTGTCTCAATGATTCGTGGTTCGATTTGAGAGCGGTTTAATTAAACTAGAAACCCTCGTCAAAGATATTTAGGTATTATTTATAATTAGCTTTAAGGCTTCTCGAGCAGCCAGATTCAGCCAGATGCAGGTCCGAGCGATTTTTTTGATTTATTCTGTTTTAAAAAAAATCTTATTTTATCCAATGAGGGCGTACTGGACAGAATAAACCCTCTTAATAGAATTTCTAATTAAATATTCCTTTTTGGGTTAACATTGTATACAAAATATTCATTTTAGGTCTGGAACTCGTTGCGTGATGTAGACCCTGGACAAACATACAGACAGCAAATTGACAGCAACACGACTCAGTTACGGGCCCTAAAAAAAACGATTACCTACTTCTAAATTTTGACATTTGATTGTCAGTGCAACATTTGGTCACATTTGATGAGGGGAAAGAGGGAGCCCTCTTTTCAACCGACTTCTCCAACAAAAGAGTATGTATGTATATTTCTATGTAGAGGTATGAATCGATTCGTCTTGATCCCCAGAAAGTCATTTAGATAAATTTCATTTTAAATAATCCAAAATGGCGCTCGACTTGATTTTTTCCTTGCAAAACACAAATAGTTATTTATTCTTACACACCTTCTCACAAGCATATTGATAAGTTTGCTGCTATTTAAAAAAAATCCGAGCTTACAAGCGTTTTTGCTACTCTTATTACCGGCACTATTATTCGCGGTAGCCTTCTGCTACCGCCACGCTCGCTGCATCTAGGCGCAGTCCGTGGTATAAGATAGCCAGTTCCACAAATATTTGGGTTTCCGGGTCAGTACGCTTCCACCTTCGGCCTCATCTTCACTTAACATCAGATATGATTGAGGTCAAGTACCAACCCGGTGTGCATAAAAAAAAATACTATTTATCAGTCTGTGGTAACAACAAGTTAAAATTGGTAATTATCAGACAATAGTGGATCATTTATTTCGTTACATAAGCTTCTCAATCCTAGCTTATAGGAGTTATAGTGGGAGGAGTGTGAAAGCGGGATTATTACTATTTATAAGTCTGTGGTAACAACACGTCAAAATAGGTAATTATTATACTATAGTTGATCATTTATCTCGTTACACAGCTTGTCGATCCTAGCTTATAGGAGTTATAGTAGGAGGAGTGTGGAGACTGGATTGCTACTATTTATATACCTACTATTTATAAGTCTGTGATAATACGTCAAAATAGATAATTATCAGAGTATATTGTATGATTATTTATCTCGTTCAGCTTGTAGATCGTAGCATATAAGAGTTACAGTGGGAAGAGTGTGAAAGCGGGATTACTACTATTTATAAGTCTGTGGTAACAACACGTCTGTATGAGACATACATAAAATTGTATATTGGCCATAATAACCTGGCAACACTCCCTTCCATTTTCACCTCCGAGCCCTCTGCGTGTCCGAGGAATCAATAAATTCAAAGTTTACATATTTTACAGTGTTTCAGTGCTCAAACCACCTTAGACTTGTACATGGTGCCGAAAATATTCAGTGTGAACGTTATCCCGCTTGTGCTAGTGGTATTTACAACATTATTTGGTGTTGAAGTTTCGCATTGCGGTTTGCGAACCGGTCGTGGCAGACGCCATCTTCAAGCGATTCCCACATTCCGCAACTTCGAAGTACATTGCGCGTCGCACGCCTGCCATCAGATTTATTAGATCGTCGGACTGTCAAACCGACCGACCAGCAATGAACATCAAATTTTCTCTCGTACTTTGATTGACAACCTTCACTTGCTTTTTTATTTTGCCGGTGGATTGAGCATTACGCAAAAAATACACTTCCATTATTCCAGTCAAAGCGCATATTTTCCAAAAGAAGCTTTAAAAAATCAATGTCAGAATCGGAAAGCAGCTCAAACTACACGGAACCGTCGGACACAGAACTAGATTCGGATTCTGCCACAATACACGCAAAAAACACCTTTACAATGTCCAAACAGAGCACGGAGGAGCTCAAAAAATTAAAATTGCTGCGTGGACAATGCAAGGCTGCCATCACTCGGACTGAGAAGTATTTAACAGAGACTCCAGTCACGGATATTACATATGAGGACCTGAAGGTCAGACAGAAAACAATATGCGACGCTTTTGACAAATTCCAGCAGCTGACCATCGATCTACAAATGATGGATGACACAATTACAGATGAGGACATGGAAACAAGATACACAAGATTGTTGGTGACTATCAAAAGGTTAGAAAAACCGTTTGAGACTATCATTAAAAAGGAGACACCATCCACATCTCACTCTACAGAGTCAAGCATCGCTAAGCTCCCCGCATTAGACATAGCAACATTCGATGGGAAGGACATTTCAACTTATAAACCGTTTATAGAAATGTTTGAAGCGATAGTGCATAGTGATCAACGACTAACCAATGTTCAACGTCTTTGTTTCCTCAAGAAGTACTTGAAGGGAGAACCCTTACATTTAATTAACAGCTTGCCTATTGTAACCGATTCATACAGGTCCGCCATGGATCTGCTTAAAAAGAGATATGACAACCCGGCTCTCATAATCAATAGTCATGTAAGTGCCATTTTAGATTTACCCAGTATACAGCGTGGTACTGCCCAGCAGCTAAGAGAGTTTACAGCCAATATACGGCAACAAATGACAGCTTTGAATAATTTAAACCAACCGGTCAGGCAATGGGACGCCATACTGTCATGCATTATTCTGCGTAAGCTTGATCCATATACTGCGAGGCTGTATCACACAGACAAGGATGATACCTCTGCTGTAATATCTGTGTTAAATTTATTAGACTTTTTAGATAAACGGGCATCAGTCTTAGAATCCAGTCCTTCAGACAAATTCAATAAATCAAAAGTTATCAGTTTATCATCGCTTTCTAAAGACAGAAAAACATCATGTGTTTCATGTAACCAAGACCATAAATTATTTAAATGTTCAAAGTTTAACTCAATGACACCACATGATCGCCTAGATTTTGTTATCGACAATAAATTATGTAAAATATGTCTTGGTACACATACAAAAAAATGTCGTTATAGCTTTAAGTGCAACATATGTAAGAAATTGCATAATACAATGATTCATATTTCAGATACAGACAGTGCTAAGGATTTTACAAACAAGTCTGATCATTCTCAGGCTTTACATTCATATCAACCAAGCACTGTCAATATATTACTGCCAACTGCAAAGGTTTTGGTGTCCGATGCACACAACAATAAGTTAGTAGTTAGGGCTCTCCTGGACAGTGGTAGCCAAACATCATTTTGCACGACAGGCTTAGCAAATAAGTTAGGCTTGCCTCTATTACAATCAAACAAACAGATTATTACATTAGGTCAAAATTACAGTAATGTGAACAATAGCATTAATTTGACCATACATTCCAGGGTTCAGGATTACAAATTTAATGTAACCTGTTCAGTTATAGATAACATAACTACAAACCTACCTCAAAGGCATTACAATAAATTTTCAGTACCCCAATCTATACAATTAGCTGATAATGATTACAATGTTCCAGGCGAGATCTCCTTACTGCTTGCTGCTGACATTCTTTTTGCAATTATACAAAGTGGCAAGATTGAAGGAGGCCCGGAGGATCCTATACTATTAAATACTCGTCTTGGGTATGTCATTTCTGGAGGTAGTCATTTGCAATGCCATACAGCCGTCACTATGCATACAGTAAGTGCCGAATCAGATTTATATGTTGACTATCACATAAAACAATTCTGGGAGGCAGAGAAGGTCCCTGAAGTGTTTCAAGAAACCCTCCCTGAACACGAGCATAGTGAATTGGTATTTCAAAATTCTGTTACATTACAAAACAATAATTTCGAAGTAAAAATTCCATTAAAATTAAATTTACAAGAAATAGATCCATCCAATTCTTACATGCTTTCATTGCAACGTTTTTACAGCTTGGAGAAAAAATTCAAAAAAGATCCCAAGTATCACAGATTATATACAGATTTTATACATGAGTACCTAAGATTAGGCCATGCAATATACATCGATATAGACAGTTGTGACCTAAAATGTCAACCTTTATATTTTCTTCCACATCATGGTGTACTGAGACCAGATAAGCCGACTAATCCACTACGTGTAGTCTTCGATGGAAGTGCCAAGACAAAAAATGGTCACAGCCTCAATGATGTGATGGCTAACGGACCCGTAGTTCAGAGACCATTATTCGATATTTTACTTTTATTTAGGAAATATGCATACACCATCCAATGTGATATTCGTCATATGTATCGCGCTATCTCCGTCCATCCTGATCACAGGGTATTGCAAAACATACTCTGGCGTGATGAAGGCATTATTAAATGTTTGCAATTGCAGACCATTACTTATGGTCTTACAGGCTCAGCTTTTCTCGCCACTAGATGCCTAATTGAATTAGCCACCCGATACAAGTCTCAGTACCCACTAGCAAGCGATGCAATAATTAATAATAGTTACATCGATGACATACAGGGAGGCAGTGACACACTTCAGGGGGCTATTCTGTTAAAGGATCAGTTATCAGCTCTTATGGCCTTAGGTAACTTTTCCTTGCACAAATGGTCTTCGAATAACTCTCAGGTCCTAGAGGGCATACCTGAATGTAAGCGAGCTGTCGGCCAAAGAGAAATTGATCAGGACTCTCCAGTAATATCAAAAATTTTAGGAATGTCTTACCTTCCATGTGATGACGTATTCAAGTTGAGTGGCCGAGCTGTTCCTTCAGTCGAACGGCCAACGAAACGTACCGTTCTTAGTGCCATTTGCAGATTGTACGATCCTATGGGCTTTGCTGGACCAGTTACTGTAAAGGCTAAGCTCATTTTACAGCAAATATGGCAATATAATTTAGAATGGGACGCACCGCTACCCAATGAACTTGTAAAAATTTGGGAAAGCTTTTACAGTAACCTCTCTAGCTCATCTGAAATCTCGGAACCACGATATTTGCAGTTGGCTGAAGCATCTGATATTCAGTTAACTGGCTTCTGTGACGCCTCATCAAGCGCTTACGGATGTTGCATTTACATAAAATTTAAGATTAATGAGAATTATCATACTAAATTACTATGTTCAAAATCTAGGGTTGCCCCATTGAATTCCAAATTAACGATTCCAAAATTGGAACTCAATGGAGCCCTCTTACTTTCAAAGTTGGTTAGCCACGTTGCATCAATTTTAAATATAAATTCAATTAATTTATTCAGTGATTCCAAGATTGTACTTGGCTGGTTAAAATTATCACCCTGTAAGGTACCTGCTTACATAGGCAATCGCGTAAAAACCATTTCTAACTTGACATATAAAATGTCATGGCATTATACACCAGGTTTAGCTAATCCTGCAGATTTATTGTCAAGGGGAGCTGATATTCAAGATGTCAGCCACAATTGCCTATGGAAACATGGTCCTGATTATTTAACCGAATGTGATAATAATTATAATTTTTATCTATCAGAAATAGAAACGCCATTACTATGTAGCAGTAGTTCAGAAGCAAATGTAGAACCAGGCAATCTCCTGCCCTTCTTCGAAAAATTTTCAAGTTATCATAAAATGTTGCGATGCATGGCATATATTCTAAGATTCATTAAAAAATGTAAGAAAGAAAGCATTAATGTAGGCCCTGTCTCTGTAAAAGAGTTAAGAGGTGCTCTGCTATCCATTATCAAAGGAATACAATGTTCTTATTTTGCTAAGGAGTTGTACTGTATTAACAAAAATAAGGACATAAATTCCAGTTTAAAATATTTACATCCTTTTGTAGATTCTATGGGAGTTTTTCGAGTAGGAGGCAGATTGCATAATGCAAATGCGGCCTATAACAAAAAATTCCCAATAATATTACCAAAAAATTGTCATTTTACTAGACTTGTTATAAAACAAGAACATTTAATGCTATTGCATGGAGGTTTAAAGTTAGTGCGGGCTAGTCTTTCAGAAAAATATTTTATTGTTAACTCCGTTAGGGAAATAAAGGGTGTAATCCATAAGTGTATCACATGTCATAGACACAAAGCAGACTGCGCAAAACAGCTTATGGGCTCTTTGCCCCAAGATCGTGTGAATCCCTCAAGAGCCTTTGAACGGGTAGGTTTGGATTTTTGTGGACCTTTTGAGATAAGACAATCTACCCTGAGACGAAGTACAGTCAGCAAAGGATATGTAGCCGTACTTGTTTGTTTCACCTCCAAAGCAGTACATTTAGAAGTAGTTTCTGACATGTCTGCAGAAACATTTTTAGCAGCTTTCAAAAGATTCATATCCCGTAGAGGAATTCCATTGGATGTTTACTGCGATAACGCTCCAACCTTTAAGTCAGCTGATAAAACATTACAAACTTTATACAGCATACATAATACAGAAGAATTTCAAAATAAAGTTCATAATTTTGCACTACAAAAACAAATAATTTTTCATTATATACCGAAATACAGTCCCAATCATGGTGGGTTGTGGGAGGCGGCTGTGAAATCTTTTAAATTCCATTTTAAAAGAATTGCTTCTTACAAAAAATTTACATACGAACAATTCAATACCATCGTTGTGGAAATAGAAAGTGTGTTAAACTCCCGTCCCCTCTCACCCCTGTCTCAGGACATTTCAGATTTTTCATTTCTTACACCGGGTCATTTTTTAATTGGATGCCCACTCACATCCATACCTCAACCTGATATTAGCGAGGTACCAAGTAATAGACTACGCTTCTGGAGATGCTGTGAACAAGTACGGCAGCATTTTTGGAAGGTCTGGTCATCAGATTACCTGTCCGCTTTAAACAACCGATCAAAGTGGTTAAGGGAATATCCCAACCTCAAAGAAGGTATGCTAGTCCTCCTCAAGAATCCAAACACCCCTCCTGTTCAATGGCCCTTGGGTAGGATAGCAAAGGTATTCGTGGGCAATGATAATAAAATTAGAGTAGTGGAAGTACAAACTGCTAATAAGAAACTTCATTCGCGCTCTGTCTCCAAAATCATAGTGTTACCCATTGAGGTGTAATTTAATTAAATATATTATTATAACTTAGCATTTAAACTCTAAGATCCATTGTATGGGTATAGTGTGGATCGCGTTAGGTTAATCACTTTAAATTTCGTTTTAATAGAGTTCTAAAAGTATGTCCTGCCTGACGTGTTCTCCACTGTATCTAACTACTATAACGCATGCAGCTTTGTGGCATTGTTCGCCCTGGGCAGCATGTATGAGACATACATAAAATTGTATATTGGCCATAATAACCTGGCAACACTCTCTTCCATTTTCACCTCCGAGCCCTCTGCGTGTCCGAGGAATCAATAAATTCAAAGTTTACATATTTTACAGTGTTTCAGTGCTCAAACCACCTTAGACTTGTACAACGTCAAAAGATGTAATTAGCAGACTATTAGTTGATAATTTATCTCGTTACACAGCTTGTCGATCCTACCTTATAGGAGTTACAGGTAGGAGTGTGGAGGCGGGATTGCTACTATTTATATACCTACTATCTATAAGTCTGTGATAACACGTCAAAATAGGTAATTATCAGACTATATTGTATGATCATTTATCTCGTTCAGCTTGTCGATCCTAGCATATAAGAGTTACAGTGGGAGGAGTGTGAAAGCGGGATTACTACTATTTATAAGTCTGTGGTAACAACACGTCAAAATAGGTAATTATCAGACTATAGTTGATTTATTTCGTTACACAGCTTGTCGGTCCTGGCTTATAGGAGTTATAGTAGGAGTAGTGTGAAAGCGGGATTACTACATTTATAAGTCTGTGATAACAACACGTCAAAGTAGGTAATTAACAAACTCTATAGTATGATCACTTATCTCGTTACACAGCTTTCTCGCAGCTATATTTTGCTCAAAGGAATACCTATATAAGCCCTATTAACAATCCTTTGATTCAGCAGAGAATTATTCATGCTCAACCGCAGCGGGTTCAACAATTTCCAAAAATCCAAATTTATAAACCTTCCTCGCAAATAAACAGTCCCGGACACTTGATTTCGGAAAGCAACAGATTCATCTCCGTCAAACGGATCATGAAATCACCATTGAATGGCCTCTGCAGAATTAAATTAATGGATTTAAATTAAATCCACCCTGTAGCACTGGGAGAGGAGCGAAGCGTTTCAGATGCCTCCTTTGTTTCACTATTTGGTTACGAAATGGTACTTTTCAAGCTGGATTTCAAAGGTTTGGGTTTCAACGCTGTAGGTATTTAAATGGACTGCTGCGCCATTTTATTTGTGAAGTTAAATTTATGTGAACCGCCGCCATGGATCAATGTAAACAACATAAGGTTTAAGAAACGGAGATCGCGGTTTCGATTGCCCGCGTACAATTTTAGTAGTCGGTTTTCTTGGACAACCAAGCGCATTTTTAACTACCGACTTAAAACGACATTTAATATGTTTTATTCTTCCAATTCCCTCTACCAGCCCACACGTTTTTTTTATGCACGACGGGTTCATACTTGACCTCAATCACACCTGATGTTAAGTGAAGATGAGGTCAAAGGTGGAAGCGTACTGACCCGGAAACTTCAACACATTTGGGGGATTGGCTATCTTATCTCTGACAACCGGAACACAACAATGCTATTAACATTGCTGCTTGGCAGTAGATTTAGATAAGATGGTGGTAGCTAGCCAGACGGAGATTTAAAATGCCCTACCATCAACCAACGTCACCTCAGTACTCACTCCCTTCCTACCATATACGGCATAACGGCAAATCCAAATTTAGCTAAACTTTGTGTGTATTATCGGATAATTTCCATCCACATCACCTGGATAAGTGGAAGTCTACCACTGTACGTTTCACAAGAAACTTCTTACCACGTACGACCACCCTGTGGAACGGACTTCCGGCAGCGGTATTCCCGAACGAGTACGACATTGGAACCTTCAAGAAACGAGCCTACACCTTCCTCAAAGGCCAGCAACGCATCTGTGACCCTTTTGGTGTTGCGGGTGTCCATGGGCGGCGGTGATTGCTTTCCATCAGGTGACTCGCATGCTCGTTTGCCGCCCTCTCGTATAAAAAAAAATTAAAAATAACATTAAGTATAGGCAGCGTTAATTTTTAAAAGGAACCGCTTTATAATAGTTTCAGCGAATCTAAGAAATGATTATTGGAAGCACATGAAAAGAGCTCTGTTCAATTTTTTTTTATTATGTGATTTAAAATTAAAAAATATTTCATGTGAAACCTTGAAATAATATTGCATTTTCCAAATAAAAAACAAATTTGGATATAGCTTTGAAAATCGCTGGAATTGGTACATATGATTAAAGAAGAAAAAAAGGTAGCTTGCTCACCCTATTTTCTGATATTAATCATTAAATATAATTATACTGTTTACACACTACAATAGTTTGATGTCTCTTTGTAGTTCGTCGAACGATATCAATTTCACATGGTATATCAATTTGTAGACCTACTTGGATCATTGTTGACTCATCACATAATTTGTCAACGCCATTACAATTACAGCACCGATCGAATATTCCACAGGAGTTTCGTTTGAAACAGAACTCGTTATTGTTAACTTGGTACACAAAGGGTGCCATTTTATATCTAACAGAACCGGATTTAGTTAAAAACCTTAACATATCTTATAACTTAACTTTTAATACTATGCAATTTAGACATATTAACACTTTCGCGGACACAGAACAACAATAAAGCCTCTTGTAAATAAATAATAATAAATAAATAATAATAAATAAATATCTTTGCACATACACACAGCGCCATCTAGTTCCACATTAAGCAACTAGGCTTGTATTATGAATACCAGATGGTTGATAAACTACACAAATACTTTTTAATACATATAATAAATGAAAAACATCCATAACTCAGGTACACATGTCTGTATTCATCATACAAACATATGCCCCTAGCGGGATTCGAACCCGCGACCTTTTGGTATAGCAGCAGAATTTCTTACCACTACACCAAACTGGTCTCTCACCAAAAAACTCATCAAAAAAATAATGTCTCGTTCACTGTCCGTGAAAGTGTTAACATAATGACTCGTATATCACTGAGTATTTGCTTTTTTTTTATTCATATTTATAATAACAAATAACAATTTATTCTGCATTCAAAAATATTATTTTAACCAATGAGGGCGCCACTGGACGGAATACACCCTCTTAAGCCTTATCAAAGATATTTAGCAGTCACCACAGTTGGTTTGGTTTTTCTGGTTTATATAACAAAAACAGTTGGTGGTAGGCCATTTTAGGTTGGTGCAATTTAGGTTGGTGGTAGGGCATTTTAAATGTCCGCCTAGATAGCTACCACCATCTATCACCATCATTTTTACGACCGATTAGTGTAGTAGATAGACGCGAAACCAACGGTTGCGGGTTCGAATCCGGCGACGGGTAAATGTTTGTATGATGAATAAACATTTATTCCCGAGTCTTGGATGTTTATATAAATATTTATGTACGTTTATCCGTTATCAAGTATCCATAGCACAAGCTTTGCTTAGTTTGGGACTAGATGATTGGTGTAAGTGTCCGAAAATTTATTATTTATTATTATTATATATCTTATCTAAATCTGCCGCCAAGCAACAATGTTAATAGTATTGTTGTGTTCCGGTTGTCAGAGATAAGATAGCCAGTCCCCCCAATATAGGGTTTCCGGGTCAGTACGCTTCCACCTTCGACCTCATCTTCACTTTACTCAGGTGTGATTGAGGTCAAGTACTAACCCGTTGTGCATAAAAATAAAACTAGCTACAACCTGAGTCCGTTACACCGGCGAATAAATTAAATGTCGACTCAGAAATTAATTTGGAAGTTATCCGAATGTTTTAATTATTTACTGAGTAAATTCTCCAGAAGTTGTGCCGTTGTTTTAGGTGTTCTTCGATTTGGAGTGGTCTGCAAACTTTACAACCTGGCAACAACCCTTGAAGCTGTTGTAGAACCGCGATAATTTCGGGTCCGTAGGTACGTACGTACGTACGTACGTACATACGTACATAACGTCCCGACCTTTATCCCAAATTAACCACCTCCGTGGCTTAATGTAAACAACATTGGGTTTATTATTCGGAGGTCGCGGGTTCGATCCCCAGCGGGGTACATGTTTAAGTACTCGGTTTGGTTGGTGGTAGGGCATTTTAAATATCCGCCTGGCTAGCTACCACCATTAGATTTCTGTATAAGAATTTGTAATAAAGCTGTTGATTCTAACAAAATAAGAATTTATTCTGTATTTAACAAGAAATCTTAATTTAACCGATGAGGGCGCAACTGTACGGAATACACCCTCTTAAGCCGTATCAAAAATATTTAGCTTTCAACACAGTTGGTTTGGTTTTTCTCGTTGATATAACAATCTAAGGTTGGTGGTAGGGCATTTTAAATGTCCGCCTGGCTAGCTACCACCATCTTATCTATATCTGCCGCCAAACAGCAATGTTAATAGCATTGTTGTGTTCCGGTTGTCAGATATAAGATAGCCAGTCCCCCAAATGTGTTGAGATTTCCGGGTCAGTACGCTTCCACCTTCGACCTCATTTTCACTTAGGATCAGGTGTCACTTAAGATAAAAAAAACATAATCACAACTTATTAATTGGGCGGAAGTATCAAACACAAATAGATCGTTTTCGCCAACTTCGAAAAACTTGAATGTCCTAAAGATTCTTTTATTCATCCACTTACACAAGGAAATAAAAACAATTCGACTAATTTCAAGACGTAGACGTTCAAAGACGTAATACCATTTGTGTATCTTGCTTTAACTGAGAAATGCTATCAATATTTCCCAAACATTCATTAAAAGGTAAATTAACGATAAGTTGACGTTCACATTTAGAAGCCTCTTTACATTTTATATCTACAGTAAGAATATAAATTCTATTAAACACTCCATCGTTCATGTCGCGTCAGTGGCGGGTCAGTGACCTCATTCGCACTACACATAAACCTTTACAGGTTATCGTAGGCGTCCTATAGTGTTTAGTCCAAATAATGTTCATACAGATACAAAATACAATACAAAAATGGAGGAGTGGTTCAAAGTTTCATCCCGCATTATGAAATTCCATATAAGTCGATTAGAAACATTTCTTTGCATTTGACCGCCGGCCCGCTTTGGTCCAATGATATCGTATAGCTGGGGGGATCTGATTGGATGAGACTGGCACAAACTTCAAACTTCAAGCATTTATTTCAACGTAAGATACATGATATCATTTTTTGAGTGTCAATTTAAATCTACTGGAAATAAAAAAGGTTTATTGCATTTATCTGTTAGTCGGTATGTCCAAGCTACCACCGCTTCGGAAAGGGAAATCGTTTGTGGGAAAAGAAGCGGCGCAAGAAACCCACAGGATCATTTTTGTCCTTTTTTTTTAAATAAAGTATATAACTAATACAATTGTATAATTTTGGGGAGCTAGTCGAAGTACACCAAGCGTGTTTCTCATTTAGGTAGTCACTAATTTTATAATAACCTTTTTTGGTTATTTTGACATGATCTTTAAATTTACAGTACCATGAACTATGCCGTAATTGAAGAGGACTATACCCAGCAGTGGATAGATGTGGGCTGAGATTGATTGACATATATCAGCCCCAGGATGTCCGCTGTTGGACTAGACCTTGCTGATAGATTTTCAAAGCGACTGGTTGCAAGCAGCCTGCATCCAACGGCTTCTCGCCATCTTCATTACGACATCCGTCACCTTGTGGAGTGGACATCCTACGCTATGCTTGCCTAATTATATTAGATATTCAGTCTAATTATACAATATAATATAATATAATCGTAACGCAAAACTTATTATAAAAGAGCAACCTTTGAGTTTTTTGCTCGTTCTTCTCTGGGGAGTCAGCTTTGTGAATGAGCGGTAATGTCAATAATTCTAATATTAATTTTAAAAAATGTGACGTTTTCAAGTGACAATTTAATCCTACGAAATAAATCATTTTTTTAATTTGAATTTGTAATTTCTCACTATCAAATACATGTTAGCATGCAGTTTCGACTATTACGTAGAATGCAGGCAGCACATTGCATTAATGGAAAACTAATTAGAGGTTAATTGCTCTTTAAAAATGCAGGAAACGTCTGGCAATGTAACAAGTGTATGTCCCAGGCAGAAAAGTGGTCCGAAATAGGTTAGTCGTCTCTTGAAACCTGTATTAAAGCACAGGTGGAGTAGTAGCATTCGCTATTTAGAGTGAATAGGCATTTACTGAGATCGCGTGCTTCATCTTCGACCACATCGTCACTTTCCATCAGGTGAGATTGTGGTCAAACGCGAATCCAGTCAATCATAAAAAAAAAGCCAGTCCCCCAAATGTGTTGGGGTTTCCGGGTCAGTACGCTTCCACCTTCGACCTCATCGTCACTTAAGATACCTGATCTGTTGAGGTCAAGTACCAAGTTTTCCAGCGACATATAACTTTTTTTGCACATTGCTTAGCACTTGACCTCAATCACACCTGATGTTAAGTGAAGATGAGGCCGAAGGTGGAACCGTACTGACCCGGAAACCCCAACACATTTGGGGGACTGGCTATCTTATCTCTGACAACCGGAACACAACAATGCTATTAACATTGCTGCTTGGCGGCAGATTTAAATAAGATGGTGGTAGCTAGCCAGGCGGACATTTAAAATGCCCTACCACCAACCAAACCGAGTACTTAAACATGTACGAATGATCGAACCCGCGACCTCCGAATCGCAAACCCAATGTTGTTTACAATGAGCCACGGAGGCGGTTGAACTCTGTATATAAAACAAACCTATTTAATACCCGTTTTATTTAAATTGTGAACATTATTCTGTAAACAATTTTTCGTCAAAACAAAACCGAATAACAAGAGTTGTTTCCATTAAAAGTGATGCGAGTGTAAATATCGAAAGTTCAGGGATTTCATTTCCTCTTTAGCCCCCCCTCGCTTCCCGCCTCCTATGCCCCTCCCGCTAACCTGGGTTGGGTGCTTTTCATAACTCATTTCATCGTTTGGTTATTGTCCGGTTTCATGCGTAGCTAGCATATTCAATATACTGGATGAAAGAAATAGGGCATTTTAATAATAATAAATAAATATCCTTAGACAATTTTGGTCCGGCGAAACGGTGTTTACGACTTGATGATGAATGAATGTAAAATTATAAAGTATTAAAGTCTGTTCCATGAATTTCTTGTTTGACCAATTTGGTCAATTTATTCGCCTCCGTGGCTCAATGTAAATAACACTGGGTTTACGATTCGGAGGTCGCGGGTTCGATCCCCAGCGGGGCATATATTTTAGTACTCGGTTTGGTTGGTGATAAGATGGGGTTTCCGGGTCAGTGTGCTACCACCTTCGGCCTCATCTTCACTTAAAATCAGGTGTAATTGAGGACAAACGCTAAACCGTTGGGCATAAAACAAAAGCGATGATTGCGCTTTAAATGAAAATTTACAGCAAATGAAAATTTACAGCAAGATAAATGTAGTATACTGGTATTGCTAATCGGGATCCTACTAAATAATTCCTTTCACCAGACCTTTAACTAGACCAGTTTAGCCAGTCGTGTTCACGCTATGTCCGGTTGGTGTGTCCGGTGTTCGGTCTGTTCATTGAAAACAGAAGTTTTAAATTACAATAGAGTCCGCATCGTAATGGTTAATAACAATGAACATCAGGGACATAACTATGAGAAAATTCCATTTAGTGTGGAGACATTGGTCTTGTTGGTACCTGAAGCTATGCTATTTAAGTATCAACTCGAGCTGGGCTAACCTTGGCCAACGCATCAGTATTGCCATTCCACGAGGTAATGCTCTTTTTTTTTAATCTTTATTTAATTTAGGGACTTGAGTCCTTCTAGACATGACAGTCCCATCGTACCCTGACCAAGATTCACATCTGGCCGTAACAATCTGACCATAATAGTCTGACCTATTCTAAAATAGTCTGACCATAATAATCTGGCCGCTATTTATCCAGGTTTACCCAAAATTGATTGCTTTTAATTGATTGACGAGGTAATGCTGCTAGCATCCTGGTTACCGTCCCACATGATAGCGATCTTAACACGTTTTCTACCTTGCTTAGTTTTCGAGACTGAAAACCTGTTTTGGAGTCCTTGGTTTGATTATGATTTCTTCTTCTTTGGTGTATGTTATAAGTAGTTTAGTTTAGTTTAGTTTAGTTTGTCGGGGGCTCAGCGGTTAACACGCGGTCTCACAATTTGGGGGGGGATCGAGTTCGATCCCCAGCCAGCTATGTACCAATTACACACTTACAATTTAATTACTTATGTGCACTTATCCGACTGCTCTTAAACCGTTTAAGAAAAATTACATTTAAAAACTCTTTGGTATATGGCCTGCCTGGGGATCGAACCTGGACCTCCTAAATTGGGAGATTGTGTCTGCTCTACTGAGCCACCGACGCTTACGACAAGAAACACTAGTTCGGCTAAATATGAACCCTATATCGTCAAAGAGTTAAGCTTGTTTTCTATGCAACAGTGTGGTTTGTTACTTCTTTAGAAAGGTATCATGTACTTGCTATTCAAATTAAAGTATTTGAAAAATTTTTGCACTGGTACCCTACCCCAGCTTTATCGCGCAGGACACTAGCTGAAAATCAGTGTCTTACCGCTATAGGTGAGGATCCACACTGAGCGATGGCCCATTTGTGGTACAGATACACATACAACTCTATTATAAGTTGTAACAGTTGTATTTAATTTTTGAATTTATTTTTATTATTTTTTTTTATTATTGATGATAAGTGAAGATGAGGTCGAAGGTGGAAGCGTATTGACCCGGAAACCCCAACACATTTGGGGGACTGGCTATCTTATCTTTGACAACCGGAACACAGCAATGCTATTAACATTGCTGCTTGGCGGCAGATTTAGATAAGATGGTGGTAGTTAGCCAGGCGGACATTTAAAATGCCCTACCACCAACCAAACCGAGTACTTAAATATGTACCCCGCTGGGGATCGAACCCGCAACTTCCGAATCGTAAACCCACTGTCGTTTACATTGAGCCACGGAGGCGGTTTATTATTATTGTTTAATAAGTATATTATACTAGCAGCTGCCCGCGACTTCGTCCGCGTAGACTACATGAATCAATACTTTATTACTTTCCCACGGGAATACATTCAGCAGAAAAATTACCATGTAGAGTTTATCTCAAACAGGAAAAGACCCTGGGCAGATAACAGGTATGTGGAACCATGTTGATGTTTTGCCAGGTAAATGAATTAAGACATGGATCCATTAAAAGACCTTTCTATTTATTAAAGTACTTTATATTTATTAAAGTAAGTAGTTTATATTTATTAAAGTACTTCCTTATAAACAACATTTTTTGCCATGTTTGAAGGTGGTAGCAATAGAACCAAACTTTGAGGTGAACTTACACGGGAGCATGCCACATAGAACTGACCGTGAGAGAAACAGTCCTGTCGTAGGTCTACTCCGGCGAATTTGAGAGTTTGCCCCTGCGACTTATTTATTGTCATGGCAAAACAGACCTTTAGTGGAAACTGAAGCCTTTTGAATTCAAAGGGAAGATCATTTGGTATTAATGGAATACGCGGTACAAACACTGTTTCTCCCTGAGCAGGTCCTGTTAAAATAGTGGCCTCTACTACGTTCCGGTGCAAAGCCTTGACTTGCAACCTAGTACCGTTACAAAGTTTGGGTGGCTTTAAATTTCTCAATAACATAACAGGTGCACCCACACGTAGTAAAAGTCTGTGATATGGCATACCCGGTGGGTTCAAAGTGTTCAACTCACCCTTATCTCATTCTCTAACCCCAAGGGGTTAGCTTCAAAACAAATGGCATTTTCGTAATCAACGTCCCAAAAAACCTAAATAATGACACCAATATTGACTTTTTTGGTATCAACCCCCACCCCTATCTCAACCCTAGAGGGTTAACTTAAAATAAATGTCATTTTCATAATCAACATCCCATAAAACCTAAATAACGACACCAATATCGATTTTATGGTTTTAACCCCCATTTCACAACCCAGGGGGTTGAATTCGAAAAATCTCAAAACACGTATTAGCTTATTTGTTCCTAGGAGTACTCTTGCGAAGTTTCGATTCGAATATAGTCGAAATGTCCAAGTTATACTGTTTCTTCATACAAACTTCCCACTCCTGTTTCACCCCCTTAAAGGGTGAATTTTGAAAAATCCTTTCTTAGTGCTCCCCTAGACCTCGTAAGGAACCTACGTGCCAAATTTGGAAATTCTATTCACCCCTTTGACTATGACTATGACTTTGACTAAAACTTTAACTATGACTTTGACTATGACTTCGACTATGACATTGACTACGACTTTGACTTTGACTATGACTATGACTTTGACTATGACTTTGACATTGACTATGACTTTGACTATGACTTTGACTATGACTTTGACTATGACTTTGCCTATGACTATGACTTTGACTATGATTTTGACTATGACTTTGACATGACTTTGACTATGAATTTTACTTTTCGACTTTGAGTCTTCGACTTTGAGCCTTCGACTTTGAGCCTTCGTCTTTGAGCCTTCGATTTTAAGCCTTCGACTTTGAGCCTTCGACTTTGAGCTTTCGACTTTGAGTCTTCGACTTTGAGTCTTCGACTTTTAGCCTTCGACTTTGAGCCTTCGACTTTCAGCCTTCGACTTTGAGCCTTCGAATTTGAGCCTTCGTCTTTGAGCCTTTGACTTTGAGCCTTCGACTTTGAGTCTTCGACTTTGAGTCTTCGACTTTGAGCCTTCGACTTTGACTCTTCGACTTCGACACCAATTTGAATTTGTGATTTTAACCCCTACCACTATCGCAACCCGTAAGGGGTTAGCTTCAAAATAAATGTCATTTTCGCAATCAACGTCCCAAAAAACCTAAATAACGACACCAATATAGACTTTTTTGGTATTATCCCCCACCTCTATCTCACCCCTAGAGGGTTGGCTTAAAATAAATGTCATTTTCATAATCAACATCCCAAAAAACCTAAATAACGACACCAATATCGATTTTATGGTTTCAACCCCCATTTCACACCCCAGGGGGCTGTTTTTCGAAAAATCTCAACTCACCCTTATCGCATTCTCTAACCCCAAGGGGTTAGCTTCAAAATAAATGTCATTTTCGCAATCAACGTTCCAAAAAACCTAAATAACGACACCAATATAGACTTTTTTGGTATCATCCCCCACCCCTATCTCACCCCTAGAGGGTTGGCTTAAAATAAATGTCATTTTCAAAATCAACATCCCATAAAACCTAAATAACGACACCAATATCGATTTTACGGTTTTAACCCCCATTTCACAAACCAGGGGGTTGTTTTTCGAAAAATCTCAAAACACGTATAAGCTTATTTGTTCCTAGGAGTACTCTTGCGAAGTTTCGAGTCGAAAATAGTCGAAATGTCCAAGTTATACTGTTTCTTCATACAAACTTCCCACCCCTGTTTCACCCCCTTAAAGGGTGAATTTTGAAAAATCCTTTCTTAGTGCTCCCCTAGACCTCGTAAGGAACCTACGTGCCAAATTTGGAAACTCTAGACCCAGCGGTTTGGCCTGTGCGTTGATATGTCAGTCAGTCAGTCAGTCAGTCAGTCAGTCAGTCAGTTTCTTCCTTTATATATTTAGATTATACAACTGTTTAATAAGGCTACATTTCGTAAGAATAACACTAAGCAGAATGATTGTTGCGTCCAATATTTTTGTATGTGTTTCTGTAATATGCAACAAATAAACGCTTTATCTATCTATCTATCTATCTATCTATCTAAAAACTGACGAACTTTTTCATTCGGCGACTGTACACGTTTTTAGGGTTTCTTGTTGACTACGGAACCCTAAAAATGTATACATGAGTTAATACTCTGCCAACCAACAAACATAACATCACAATGCCATATCAGCCGAACCATTAAAATATTGTCGTTGGCCACCATCAGCATTAAACAAGAAAATGATGATCCCACTTAGTGGCCTTAAACCTAACTGTGGGTGTAAGGATCACTCGACAAAAGCCATAGCCCATAGTAGAGACACCGTTTCTCAAACTACAGACTCAATATGATCTCACTTATGTATGTATGACTAGCTTTCCGCCCGCGGCTTCGCCTGCGTGGATTAACTTTATCGTGGAAACTTGTTTATCCCATACGGGAACTACTTACTTAATCGGGATTTTTTTTTTTTAATGAAATATCTTATATACCTATATATTTTTTTTTTATTTTTTTTTTATATGAGAGGGCGGCAAACGAGCATGCGGGTCACCTGATGGAAAGCAATCACCGCCGCCCATGGACACCCGCAACACCAAAAGGGTCACAGATGCGTTGCCGGCCTTTGAGGAAGGTGTCCACCCCAGAATAAGTAGGGTAGCCTGAGCGATGAGGGATTCTCCAGCACTAATAGTGCTGGTACCCTCCTGGGGTACTAACTCTTTAAATACCGCTACCATTCTGGAGAGAGACTGGAAGGTGGGCCTCCGGTGCCCTCGCTCACCGGACGAAGCGCAATGGCAAAATGCCACTACTCAGACGTCGGTCTTCTGCGAGAGGGTGGTACTTCCCCGGTCGAGCCGGCCCATTCATGCTGCAAGCTAATAGCTTACAGCGTGGCTCTACCACTATAAAATATCTTATGTCTTAATACAAGGTACATTCTACTTATACACCAAATTTCATCCAAATCCATTCATCCGTTTCGCAGTGATTGAGCAACAAATAAATAAACATCCAAACTTTCGCATATAATATTAGTTTGACATATAATTTCACGTCCGATTGGTGTAGTGGATAGTGACCCTGTTAGCGAAACTAAAGGTTGCGGGTTCGAATGCAGCGAGGGGAAAATGTTTGTGGGATGAACACGAACGTTTATTTCCGAGTCATGGATGTTGAAATAAATATTTATGTATGTTTATACCGGATAAGTTTTTTACTGTAAGGAAAAAATAGGGCAGATTAAGTAAGTGAAATATATATTTATATTATTAAGCAAGTCTATTAATATGATATTATTATTACATTTATGCATACTTATCTATAATTATTTCTTTAGTTGGAAGTATCGTGCACCCTACCTGTTTTTCTACCTACAAATGTCCCATGGCTATTGGTTGTCTGAAAGCGATCGCTTTTAGTGATAAGACCGCCTAATTGTGTTCTATTGTTATCATCAAAAAATTATTGAAAATTATTTTGCGCAGTAAAGAGCATTTTTGTATTTCATTTCACTTACCTAATATGATCTATTTTTTCCTTACAGTGAAAAAACACATCCGGTATAAATATTTATGTATGTTTACGCGTTATCTAGTATCCATAGTACAAGATTTGCTTAATTTGGGACTAGATGATTGGTGTACTTGTCCGAAATATTTATATTATGCTATGGATCATCTCCGCTTTATCGTGCATTCATTTTATAAATTCATAAATATGAAAGTCATAATCCAGACGCTTCCATATGTAATTCGATAAATCTCTGACAAACTGTATAACTTGGGGAGGACACGACGCCCAGTTTGGGAAGCGATGGGTCTATACTACCGAGCGCGTGAAATGTCACTTTAATGTTTATGTCGATCGTCAACGGAACAACCAAGAGTTATGAGAATACAGTATAACAAAGTAGCATAACGAAGTATAAGTAATAGGCTCTGACGTACATTTGAACTGTAAGATAGTCGATATTTTTGTGGGACTTCTTACGCCCGGGGATAAGTTTTTTTATTTTTTTATGCATAACGGGTTGGTACTTGATCTTAATCACACCTGATGTTAAGTGAAAATGAGCTTGAAGGTGGAAGCGTACTGACCCGGAAACCCCAACACATTTGGGGGACTGGCTATCTTATCTCTGATGCTATTAACATTGCTGCTTGGCGGCAGATTTAGATAAGATGGTGGTAGCTAGCCAGGCGGACATTTAAAATGCCCTACCACCAATCAAACCGAGTACTTAAACATATACCCCGCTGGGGATCGAACCCGCGACCTCCGAATCGTAAACCCAATGTTGTTTATATTGAGCCACGGAGGCGGTTAAATTTTAATGTCGATAGACATTAGTATGTCTGTCACTTTCACCCTTATAAGCGAGTGCAATAATGATAAACTTATCGATGTCTATCGACAGTGAAATGTCCAAGAGCCCGATTCTCGCGCATTCGACATTTCACTGTCAGTAGACAACCATAGATATGTCGCTTTTGCACATTCTTAGGCTCGTATTAATAAATCAATCTCAATAGAAGTCTTAAGGCTGTATCACCCGAGATGCGTCTTAAGCAGTTGACGCTATCTCAAGCTCCGTGATAATTATCAAACCAATCTTGAGGTCTACTCAGCTGAGATCACTTCTCGAGTATTCGCCTCAGCGGCGAATGAATGATAGTCTTGAGTTTCGTTTATTAATACGCGCACCTCTCAATTGAGTACTGCTTGAGTATGCACGTGCTTTTCAGGTCTCAAGTTAGGTTTATTAATCAACACGTTTACTTGAGACCGGTCACAAGACTGTTCTCAATCTTGAGAATGGTTTATTAATACGGGCCCTATATTCTTGTCTTGTACTTGTCGTGTATATTAAGGGGAAGTGAGTTGCACAGTCTGATTACATGAACAAAGAACGAGTAGCTGTAGAAATCAATGGTATGACGTTTATCATCAAATCCAAAGAACAATTTCCGCTCATAATGCCAAAATCAATATTGTTCACGTATCGGTTATTATTTTACTAATTGAGTTGTACCGACAGGCGTTGGCAGCGGCCCAACCGCGCGCGCTTTTCACTTCAGTCGGATTATACGGTGCCGTTGGATTATAGGGTTGTCAAAATATTTTTGATTTAAATTGACATCAGCAAATGACGTCATGTATCTTACGTTAAAATAAATGCTTGAACTTTAAAGTCGAGTAATGCATGTCGTATATCAATTTTCAATTTTACCGAAACTTACGTACGTAGTATGTACTTTTAGCTTAAAGTTTTGATTTGTATGGTATATTGTTAGTGACATAACATCGACCTACTGTTTTAACTATGGCGAAATTCTGCTAATATTTAAAGAACAAATTATAACGGCTCAGTCATACTCATACTGTCTCATGCTCACTTTTTACGTGTGAATGAGGCCAAGGAGGATAATATTTGACAGACAGTGATTTATTGTGACTTTGTGGACACATATTTAACTTTGTATACAAATAGGGAACTATAGGTCTGTTCAGGTGATACCACCTTATTACATGCTATTGATTTTTATATTCTTATATTTTTATATGCTATTGATTGTATAGTGACTGTTTGTTCCTAAATAAAATAAAATAAAAAATTGTGTAAATTTTATTATGCCGAATAGATATCTACTTTTTTTATATATGAGAGGGCGGCAAATGAACATGTGGGTCACCTGATGGAAAGCAATCACCGCCGCCCATGGACACCCGCGACACCAAAAGGGTCACCGGGTTGCCGGCCTTTGAGGAAGGTGTAGGCTCGTTTCTTGAAGATTCCAATGTCGTACTCGTTCGGGAATACTGCTGCAGGAAGTCCGTTCCACAGGGTGGTCGTACGTGGTAGGAAGTTTCTTGAGAAACGTACAGTGGTAGACTTCCACTCATCCAGGTTATGTGGATGGAGTTTTAATTTTCGGCGAGAAGTATTATTTCGGTATATTATATTATATTATATTATATTATATTATATTATATTATATTATATTATATTATATTATATTATATTATATTATATTATATTATATTATATTATATTATATTATATTATATTATATTATATTATATTATATTATATTATATTATATTATATTATATTATATTATATTATATTATATTATATTATATTATATTATATTATATTATATTATATTATATTATATTATATTATATTATATTATATTATATTATATTATATTATATTATATTATATTATATTATATTATATTATATTATATTATATTATATTATATTATATTATATTATATTATATTATATTATATTATATTATATTATATTATATTATATTATATTATATTATATTATATTATCATATCATATCATATCATATCATATCATATCATATCATATCATATCATATCATATCATATCATATTATATTATATATACTTAGTATTGGTATATTTATAGATCATTATGTATGTATGTTATTGCATTGCTGTACATTATTCTATAGTGCAGATTTTCGAAGCCGTATGATTCGGTGTGTTATTTCTGTTTAAATCTGCCACGTCGTATATTAGACATTGCCTACCCGTGTACCCAAGTATGGACGTTTTCGTTTATTATATTAAAATATTTAAAAAAAATATATAAATCTATATATTTGTATAATACAATCATCGATATCTATAATACAAGACTGTAGCTTAGTGTAGAACTACAGGGATTGGTTATAGAGCCACACACACAGGTGTATATAATTTATTATTATTACTATTATTAATAAAACAGTTTACAGTAATAAGTGCTCTCTTAATAATAATATTTTTTATACAAATCAAATAAACGTAATATTTAAGATGAAATTTAATTATCACCTCAATTACTATTTCAATTTACCCCACAACCCTAAGCATGACGCGAATGGATTGTCCATTGATTTGGGATTATTGGGCGATGTTGGCCGACGCGGAATTATTTTGGGGCTGAGATAGGTTGTTTCTGATGCCAAAAGTAGTAATTGACAATAGTATTTAAGTAGTAGTAAGGTGAACAATTCAATAATAAGTATCAACATCTCTAGTGTTGCATTTTATACTTTATTTACTCAAATTTCAAATAGTTTCTTGTGAATCATAAGTATAAAATACAGGTAAAATCGTTTAGATACAGCTCGACTAAGTCCCGCCACATGAGCACACAACTTTGAACTTAAACTTAGGTATGTTTAAAGCATGAAATTAATTGGAATGATTGACATAATTGACATTTCACAAAAATTGGTTGCAAAAAAATTACATAAAACTAAATGTGATGACTAATTCTGAGCTTTAAATGCAAGTTTTGCAGTTCACGGCGGGGTGCTTGTTCCAACACAGATTTACAGGAGTGAATGCTGGGTTTGGCAGAAGAAGAATGAAAGTAGAATTATTGCAGTGCAAATGAGATTATTACAATTAATATTCAGATCAATGTCAAGCTCTAAGAACTTCTTCAGTAGGTACATATTTATTTTAGAACCTGGCACTTGAACTACCGTGCGTTAAATAGTAGTACTATAAAATTGCCCCAACAATCAAATCGAGCATTAATTATTGGCTAGCTACCACCATCTTATCTAAATCTGCCGCCAAACAGCAATGTTAATTGCATTGTTGTGTTCCGGTTGTCAGAGATAAGATAGCCAGTCCTCCAAATGTATTGGGTTTTCCGGGTCAGTACGCTTCCGCCTTCGACCTCATCTTCACTTAACATCAGGTGTGATTTAGGTCAAGTATCAACCCGTTGTACATTAAAAAAAAAAAAAAATCGGAAAGGAACCTGCGACCTCTCTAACTGTGCCAAAGGAGTGCTTATAGTAAAAACTTGTAATAATCATAAAAGCTAACCGTTAACAATGAAACTATACTAATTCAATCCACATCCAAACGATGCCATTCAAAGAATCCAATAACAATATAACTATTGCTCTCTTCCTCTACCGAACCAGCTTGATTGTTTAACCATCTCTTTCTAAAAGGCCAAACAACTAATTTCACACGGCACATATATTAAAACAGACTTCATTAAGCATTGAACAGGCAATAACAGGGTGAATTAAGCTTCCTTTCGTTTAGGCTGTGGTCAGACTTGGCTATAAGTGTGTGGTGTAATTGTGAGCGTAAGCGATTAAACAAGGCTCCACCTGTACCATTGAATGTCTGAGCGGAGCGGAGCGAATGTCATGTTTCTCATGTTTGAAATTAGCACCGATATAGATGCATTTTTGTTGTTTTAAAATAAAAAAATTCAACAGTAAATAAACCGTATCATTTAGCATAGGACTTCATAAATTATTTTATTTATTTATTTAACACTTTATTGCATATATAAGTATACAAACATACATTAAACAAACATAGGACAGAAATTATCGTAATGTTTCGGTAGAAAGTGAAGAAAAATATGAAAGTAGAAATAAAAATATGAGTTTCACAAACCAAAAAACACGACAGATTTGGATATAATTTTGTGAACAAGTAGAACATGTCCTGTGTCAAAACATAGGATATTTATTATCCCGATAAAGTGAGTATTTGCCGCGGGATAAACAAATTAAGCATATCCGCGATAAAATTATTTCACGCAGGCGAAGCCGCGGACGTGTAAAGCTATTAGGTGTTAGATTATGAAAAAGGGAACAGATTATGTCAAGAGGGTTGTGTGACATGTGTCGGTTTGATATGTCAAATCAAGCCGAAAAATTAAGATTTTACATTTTTAAAGCTACTGCTTGTTCAAAAGGCAATTTTCCCCTGAGATGAACAAGCAAGAAACTCGAGAGGTTGCTCTTTTGAAAAAAAAAGGGTTTTTATATTCCAAAAAGGCTAAATAAATTCCATTATTAATTGTGATATAGCCTGGTTATGTGTGTTATGTCCATGAATGTTTATCATCTAAATAATCTGATATTTTATAATATGCTTTCTTAATAAGTTTCTGATTTATAGTATCTTTAAATTTATTAAATCGAAGTGTGTAGTATGTTTACAATTTAACATAAAGATTGCTACACAAACACACTTCATTTATTCATACACATTATTTCGCTTGTTTTCAGAGTGCTACAATTTAGTGTACGCAAAACACATTGCTTCAATAACAGCAAATCTAATACTTATATAATGTCTTAAAATAGATTTCAAAATCAAATAGTTACTAACTCGCTTCCAATTGCGCCACACCTTTACCCAAGTCCCGCGCCCTTAATGGAGGTAATGAAGATGAACGACAGCCCCTTAAGTTCAGCGATAATGTGAATTAGTTTCTGTATTTGTTTTAATGCTATTTTCCTGGTTAACTACCACTTTTACCCCGCTTCGTGTGTGGGGAGGATGTGTTGTAATGTTTTATACAATTTGGCAATATATCTTTACCAATTTTTTTACCTTCGCAGTCGGGTGTATAAGGATTAACACGATCGAGACGTCAACATACAAAGTAAATCTACATTGCTGGCTGGTGGCATAGCTTCCTTTCTCTAGGAGATGATATCATCATCAGCCCATAAACATCCCACTGCCTATATTATAGGCCTTGCCTAGTATATGAGGGAGTATGGGCTATAGACCATGCTGGCCCAATGCACCCGAATGGGGACTTCACATGCCTTTGAATTGTTATTTCTCAGGCATGTCGATTTCCTCACGATGTTTTCCTTCACCGTTTAGGAGCAGTCGGATTACACATAAGTAATTAAATTAAATTAAATTTAAAAATCATTAGTACATCCTAAATTGAGAGAATGCGTCTTAACCGCTGAGCCACCGACGCTCCTATTAGGTGATGGTATGGAACATATTTATTGGTACTATAAGGAGTAAGGAGTAAAATAAGGGTGATGAGGTTTTAGATATTAGCCTTTCCATCTTCAGACTACAGACAGACTACAGACAGTTAATATACCGAACATTCGTACTAAGAGGTTCGACTCTTCATTCATAATGCGAACAGCCAAGGCATGGAACTCTCTTCTGGCCTCAGTCTTTGCTCAATCCTACAACCTTGGGATCTTCAAGAGCAGGCTGATTAGGCACTACTGGGATCATGTGCTTTATCATCGCCCGTGTGATCACTTTCCATCAGGTGAGACTTTGAAAAACGCGTATCCCAGTTAATAATAAAGAAGAAGGTTCAAATAAAATCAGGACAGAAGTTCCTCCGGTTTCCAGAACCACAAAAATTTCAGATCATTCGCATTTCTCAAGTTACGATTTATACAGTTTTTTTTTACATGAAAATGAAGAAATACTGCTCAATTAATTCATATGGAAACATTGAAACAGAAACGGAATTTCTAAATGAAATACGACTGGAATTATTCTGTTTTCAACTTCTGCATTGACATAGAGTTATTGCAGACAGTAACTCAATTTTTCATCTTTCGAAGAGATTACTGCGAGAATTCGCCGAGGGACCGAACATTCGCACTTAGACTTTTGGTTTTTCTCTCATAAGGCGAATTGATAGAGTCAGAATTGAATGTCAATGTAATTTATATCATTGACGATGATTTCTGACTGTATCTTCAGTTTTTAAGTGCGATATCACCAATTAGACATCAAAGTCGAAAGTGCCTCCAGATTGTTAAAATTTCTGATTCCTGGTTCGTGTATAAAGAGTCTACAAAAAAGGCATCATCAGCGGATATTTACCAAGACACAGTAACCACATTTTGTAATTTTCCTTCTATGATAGACGACGATGTAGTACAAGATCAGTAACGCAATCCAACTAAATATCTATTCACCGTAAACGTGTAGATATTGAATATTGTTAAATTCCCGGAAACACCGACTACGACATTATGAAGTAAGAAGCCAAGCTTATTGAGAATAGTTGTATCCTATTTCTCTTAATTACCATGGCAATTGGGACCATAAATCATTACGAAGCTTCATAATGAAAGACCGAGGATGGTTCCTGCTGACAAATTCGTGGCACCTATTATCAACCACTATTTCGGAAGTATAACGCATTTAAATTAAGCATTTATGTTGTATTACTGCCTCCTATTTATCAACTGTCGTTGATATTGGGCACAGTCGCGATAAATTCATATTTCGGGGGCTTACCGTATCCAGACGGTTTTGGAGTCCTACCGAAATATGGTACAGTGTTAATTTACTGTACTGTAACATGCGAAATATGGACCTTATTGGGGGTGAGTAAACGTATGTTTTTTCAGCTAGTTGTCACGTGTACCAAAATTTTGAACAAAAATTGTGTGAAATTCCGCACCAATATTAGTTTGGAACTATATTATCCAAGTTGTAGATGAATTGTTCAAAATACTTAATCAATGTACGTTACCAGTGATCTTAGTGAGTGATTAAGCTCTTCTTCTTAGCGAGTCGATGGCAAAACTATCAAATTCTTGAAGACCAGAATGTGGCCACGCGTACAGCATTGTCTGTGGCATCGTAGAGGTTTTGACCTTTTATTTTTAGTTCAGTAATCAGTTTTCCCTGACATAATTTTATTCATCAACATATCAACCAGAGGACAACCCATTGGAAGCGGTCTGCGTCTGGGTGGACATCCTACCCTGCGCTTGCACTGCGACATCGACTCGCAAATAAGAAAATGAAAGATAAAAAATTACCACACTGGAAAACAAAGATATTTTTATCGAACTAATCTAGCCTTTTTTGAATATTTGAATTTCGAATTTCTGAATTTCTATATTCGGATTTTTAAAAATGGTTACACCTCTAATTTTAATATTTTACATTCTGCATATAAACTAAAATGTGGCAAGCTACCGGCCTTATTTTACTAGCGCATAGAAGGCTCTTTATGCCTTCTAGACGCCTGGTACTTTAATGCGGCTAGAACACAGCTTTGTTGCTTACGATGACAGTAAACTGGTATATTATAATATCTCAGACACAGACGCCCAGTCAGCTAACCATTTTGACATGGGTCCACATTGAGTGAGAGCTTACTCATCGAATTGATAATAGAGATGGTTGAATTTCATTACTCTGATTGCCTCTACTGTCTTCAATTTCACTTCTAAGGTCCGATGTAATTTACACGACTAATTTTTCATATTCTAAAACATACCATAAATTAGATATCTACGTAAAAAGTTTCATAGAATATCCGCATGTTCCATTTTAATAGGGAAAGGGTAAAAATTTTGGTCCAATATTTCACCCAAGTGGACTGTAATATATAGATAGATAAACTTTATTCGCATTCGTAATATTGATACAATTTACATTACACACTATGATTTATACCTCTTCTTCTTCAATTTCAGAGCTATGCTCATACCGTCTTATTCATAAAAATTTACAAACGCTTTATAAGCCTGTTTTAGTTATAGTGTGTTTTGTCTCTGTCGTTCATAAGGAAATGTTGTAATGAAAGAAAGTAACAAAACATACTTTAACTAAAACAGGTTTATAAAGCGTTTGTAATTTTTTATGAATAAGAGAAGAGGCTTAGATTATACCTCATTTATGCTTAAAAAGTACTAGGGTAGCATAAGCATCTAAGAAATGAAGTGATGTGTGTGGCCGCTCGGTCGATCTCTCTGAATCGAATATAATATTTTGTGACATTTTTATACGTGCCCGTGCGTCAGAGGGCTATCTCAAGCGGTTGTATAATACAAAAGCTACGTCACCCGGGTGTATACCACGCAAGCTATTTCCGACAGATCGTATAATATGAAACGAATGTTTCTAACAGTGATTTTCTATACATGACCGAACCAAATCCACTTTCGCTAACACTCCTCATGCACTTACAAATGAACTGACCAAAAAACTGACATAAAGTCGTCCAACAAGTCGGACTGACGCAGGTCAGTGAGGCGACAGACTGACGCGGGGCTGACGGGGGCCCGTCGCAAAAACCTTGCTCTTGTACGGATTTGGGCTTAACCAGGCAATGTGCTTAAGTCAACTACTTAAATGTACATGAGTATATATTAATATAAGAACAGTTAGATTATTTTAATCAGTGTGATCGTTCTCAGTTTTGTATCAGGCTAGATTTCACAAGAATGATTAAACATGTGACAAACCCAAACCATGATCACTTAGCCCATAACATCTAACAGCTTTAAATATCCACTGGGGCATAGCTCCCTCTGGTTAAGAGAAGATATGGATCATAATTCATCAGACCCAGTGTAGATTGATAGATTTGTGTCAGACCAAGTCCACCATAGGGATAAACCACCGATTTGTCCCGCACGATATTCCATAGATTAGATTAGATTAGATTAGATTAGATTTATTTAGTTCACTTTTACAATAGCATGTCATACATACAGTTTCGTAAATTTATGAAATTTAAAATAAAAGTGATTGTCAAACATAAAACAAAAAATAATAACATAAAAAACAAATTCCTGTATACAATAGTAAAACATATTGTTATATGTATGTCAAAATTAATTAAGAAAGTATAAGTATGTAACCATTGTTACGTCAACGTCATACCATTTTAGAATAATCAAAATGAAATAAAACAAAACAAAATAAAATATAAACCATGTCATGAGATTATTGATATGCCATAATCACCTTTGTCAAATTATAGTTGAATACAAGTTAAAATAGTAATATTAAAATAGAAAACATGTCAGGAGGTTATGAAAATGTCATATCCATATACTCTTTAATAGAATAAAATTCATTTTCCAACAAAAAGTTTCTCAGTTGGCGAATGAATGCGTCGTCATTTTTTTCGTCACGTAAATCTGCGGGTAGATGCTCATAGTACGTAGTACGTACTCATATACGTACATAGTACGTACATAAAAACTTTCAAGACCAAATCTTTCAAAATGAACAATCCGATTCTAATGGAACTTTATAAGCAAATAACACGCACATAGCTCTAAAAAGTTAGTGGAGAATATTTTCAAATTGAACATAAGTACTAAAAAAAGAAAATGCAATACTCGTATATTCTTCAAAACGTATGACGTATCCTGTGTAGACCGGACTGAGCTATCAGCATTATGGTTCTTACTAACAATATTAAGCTGAGTCAGATCACGTACATTGCAGCAGCATGGTTCAAGATTCGCTGTGTGGTATTCTGTTACAACTTGTTCGATATTTGTATACCTATCATTATTAATGAACCAGCTTCCCGCCCGCGACTTCGTCCGCAAAATATCCTTAACGTGAAAATTGACAGAGTTTAAAAATTTCTCATAGGAGTCTTCAAAGTCCTATCTTAGCGACTGTTTACCAGCGGCGGTCTCATTATTACAGTTCCCGTGAGATCCGTTTTTAAATAACGTCTCCTATAGTTTTCAATTTGTGTGAATTTAGGAAAACCCGTTCTTGAGTAACGTCTTCTATCTACAAACTATCTACTTGCCGAATTTCAGCTTCATAGATCGAGTAATTTCCAAGGTTTCATGTCTAGACAATAAGTGAGTGACCTTTCGCTTTTATTTTTAAATAGATAAAGCCATTCTTATTCTTAATATTTTTAGTTTAAAGCCGAATAAAGGCCATACTGAAAAATAACACCTTTTGGCTATGGAACACTAAAAAACAATGGCCCTTCAAACCGAGTCTTTCGTATTGTAAGACGTTTATCAACAAATTTTCACCAATTAAATCCGCGCAGAGGACCGTAGAGGACTCCATTAATTAAACGGGACTCGAGCCTCAGTCCTGAGGGCCAGCCTCTCGAGCCTGTCGAGATAATCGTCCCCCGAAATTATTCTCTTTGATTGTCTATGAAATCCTGGGCTTTGAGTTATAATTGCTGTGGATTACGGCCGATTACTCCGTTTGAGACTCTGTTTGTCAAAGTAATGCCTTTGGAACTGCCTAGTGTTGTATGATAGCTAGTTTAATTGTCAGTTGTAGGGATGTTACGTAGTTTCGACGCCGACTCCTTAAGATGTGAACTTCCGATTCAAATCGCGCTTCGCGACAAAAACGATCACGCTGAATTTGTGTGTGTTTACATTAAAGCTCATTAGACCCACCCGGCACCAACTCCGCATCGCCTCGTCGCACGCCGTCCACTCGTTGTATATAGGTGATCCACGGGTGGACGCCGCGTTATCATCAATAAACGTCACGCGGTCAACCAGCGGACCTAGTGTCGTCAATCAGTGGACCCCGCGTGGTCAACGAGTGGACGTCGCTTGGTCTACGAATTTTAGAGTAGCTGTTAACAATTGGCACAAAGTATAGATATGGTCCTCGCGTGAATCATTCGCGGGCAGCGCGCGGTCCACTCGGGACCCGCGCGTTGGCAATGCGCAGTCAACGCAAGGTAAGCATGCGAGCAACGAGTTGTCACCGAGTGGTCCACTCGCCGTCTGCGCGTGAAGGGCTTACGACTAAGGCTATCCGGTGACGCTACGGAGTTGATGTAGTGAGCGCATACCCATATAAGTCCATATAAAGAATACTAACCGCACGAGGCGAGGCGGTGCGGAGTGAATGCCGGGTGGCTCTGATGAGCTTATGGCCTTTAAGCCTGAAATTTATTGTCAATAAACAAGAGATCCATCTTTCAGCTGCCAACGATCCGAAACTTGTCTGTGAAGTCATCCCACTGTAAAGTTAAGTTAATTGTTACGTTATAATATCCGCCTAATTCATTATTGTACCTCTTCACCTTCTAACTATCGTCGGCATCCCAGGTGGAACCCTACCACCCGTCGCAGTGTTCTTGTTGTACTAGGTACAGCATACTACAGTTTCATAGGTATGAACGTCCACGGTACACTTGCACACAATTGTACAGTGGCGTAGATAAACGCCTCGCCACGGAAGCGAACTGCGCGAACGACGGCAGACGCGACGTCCGCTTCCTCCGCACACAATGCGGCGAGGTGGCGTTAGTTATGTGGACTACTGTACTTTGAACTCTTGATGCATGGCAGCGGTTTCAAATAACTCCAATGTATATATATTAGAAATACCAGAATCTGGATGTACTTTAAATTATCTTTTTTTTATGATTAACATCCAAATGATTTGCTATGGGATATCTCTGCGGCCAGCGATCGTGACGTTTTGTGTGTATTTTTTTTTATGAATAACGGGATACGCGTTTGACCACAATCACACGTGATGGGAAGTGACGATGTAGCCGAAGATGAAGCACGCGATCTCAGCAGATATTCACCCTGCTCTTGAAGATCCCAAGGTTGTAGGATTCAGGAAAGACTGACGCCGGAAGGGAGTTCCATACCTTGGCTGTTCGCATTATGAATGAAGATTCGAACTACTTAGTGCGAATGTTCGGTATGTTTACTACATACGGGTGGAACCCCTCCCCACGCCTAGTAGTCCGAAGATGAAATAGCGATTGTGGAATAAGATTGTGTAATTCCAACGCACACTCACCGAAGTGCATCCTGTAAAAAACTGAGAGACAGGCGACCTTGCGACGGTATTCGAGGCTCTGCAGTTTAGCAGTGATCGAATGGTCACCAATGCGTCTTTTGGCACGGCGTTCCACAGAATCGACTGCAGCCAGCTAGTACCTGGCTGAACCATCCCAAAGGTGACAGCAGTTTTCCATGCACGAGCGAACTTAAGTCAGGTGATTCGCTGATTCGGCGTAAAATATCGCCTGACCTTGAGGAGAATGCCAAGCTTCTTAGCTGCTGTTTTAGCATTCCATTCTATGGAGCGCCCAAAATTTAGGTTGCAGGTTAACTCCAGACCCAAAAGATTGAGATGGGCAGAAGTGTATGTAAATAATATTTTCGTAACTCAACTGCCAGTATAAGCTATAATATGATGGAAGTTCAAATAAATTATCCTCGTAACAAGACCAATGTGGACATCCGTAACAGAGTCTGTTTCAATCAGTTCGACTTAGTACAGTTTGCCAAAAGCCGTCCGTCTGTTATAGCAATTTATTTCAGAAACTACTTGACATAAAGTTATGAACTCAACAAAAAGGAAATTGTTTTATTAGGAGTAATTTTATGGACAATGAATTATACAGGGTGTCCCTGGAAGTATGGATCAAATCGAACAGGGGCATGGGGAAGGTCATTCCCAAACTTAAGCTGAAAAAAAAAATTAAAAAAAAAAAAAAAAAAAAAAAAAATTAATTAATTATTTTTAATTAAAAAATTAAGCTGATAGCTTTGCTAGTTTTCTTTTAAATTTTTTTTTTGTATGAGCACTATTCGATAATATGAAAATGTAAAAAATTGATCATAACTTTTGAACCGTCAAAAATGGCACCGACATTCATAGGGTTAAAAAGTTTGGGAATGACCTTCCCCATGCCCCTGTTCGATTTGATCCATACTTCCAGGGACACCCTGTATAACGTCAAAATTTTAAAGTCGTGGGAGTGATGGCATCTTATTTAAAGTATGATTTATTTATTGTTTAGATATAATAATACCTTACAGTTAGTATAAAGTTGTTTAAGAATTTTTCGAAGAAACGATTAAAAACTGTTATCCCTCAGATTATTACCTAAAGAATTTAAGTACAAAACTTTACTCGTAATATGTACAAAACTTTATTCGCAATATGTACACAACTTTACTCGCAATATGTTCAAAACTTTAATTGCAATATGTACAAAAGAATTGCGATATGTACAAAACTTTAATTGCAATATGTATAAAACTTTACTCGCAATATGTGCAAAACTTTAATTGTAACATGTACAAAACTTTATTGCAATATGTGCAATACTTTACTCACGATATGTTCGAAACTTTAATTGCAATTTATACAAAACTTTACTCGCAATATGTACAAAACTTTATTTTTTTTTTTTATTTTTTTTTTAAGCACTAACGGGTTAGCACTGCTGCATCTCAAAAATATATGGGTGCAATCTGCTCAGCTTTGCTTCTTCGGTATTGTTTCCAATTGTTGATGATAGGAAATCCTGTCATTGGCTAAATATTTTATTCATATATACCTGATGTTATATATGAGGTTTCATACTGATGTTTATCTTGAATAAATAAATAAAATTCGTTTAGAAAAATCTGGCAAAAATTTCATAGACTTTGGAAATATGATGTAGATTGAAGCAAACGCTATCAAGTATACAAAAATATCCATGGATTTTTTTAGGCCTTTTATTGTCATAACGTAGAGGCAGCTTGAGTGGCCCCATAAGACAGCTCAAAGTCACGCAACTGAATCAGGATTAAAGGAAGACGAAAGTCACCTACATAGCCCAGCGGATTAGTAAATTGGAGTGGCAGTAGGCAGGGAATATAGCGAGAATAACTCATCGTCGGTGTTGGCATTAAAATTCTGGAGTGGAGACTACGCACTGGAAAGCGCAGTGTAGGATGTCCACTCACAAGGTGACGAGCTGATGAAGGTCGCGAGAAGTCGCTCCAAGCAGGCCGCTCTGGAAATGTATGGGGGAGACCTTTGTTAAACAGTGAATGACCTTTTTTTATGCTAAACGAGCTGAAACAGAAACGACTGGAAACAGATGAGGGACAAACCTTTGCCCATTAATAATAATAATAAACGAGCTGGTACTTGACTTCAATCACACCTGATGTTAAGTGAAGATGTGAAAAGTTAAGTGACCTGTTGCTGATATGATGATGGGACTGAAAATCGCTGAGCGGCTAATGTCAAAGATTGCTTATCATCCAAACAGGGAGGAATTTTTTCAATAAGCTCTTTAAATAATTTCGGTTTTATGATGATTTTGAATATTTCAACCATCGATCTCCATATGCACTCGTAGAGTGGTCGGATTTTTAGATGGGTAGTTATTAAATACTACTTTAACTCATTCGGGATACGTCATATCATATCCACCTCCGATGCTGACCAAATCAAGGTCAGGATAATGTAATTCTCCAAATTTTCCTCACGCTTTTATATTATAATTTTATATACGATGTCCAACAACCTTTACGAAGCCGGACGTCCGGTGACTTCCATCGAAGGCGCCTTCCGGTCCCTATAAAAGTTTGTTGCTCAATTAAACAAAATTTTCGAAGACAAGGCGAATAAAATTCGACTGTAATTTGCTTTTGATGTTCTCGGAAAAGATTTTTGGGGGGTTAAATTTTTTATTAGCTTTTAAGTAGCCTGTGTTATTTGATAACGAAAAGGGCATTGAAAGGGTTTGGATGGCACAGATCCTGGAGAGTTATTCGTAACGAAAATGAGTTCTTATTAAGACAGCATTTGCTATTCGTTTACGATCGCGGTCAGTCCTTGGATGGGTGACCACTAGTGACTTTTTAACACGAATGTTTTTCTTTCTTTTTTTATGTACAACGGGTTGGTACTTGACATCAATCACATCAATCAATCAATTTCCCTGCTGTAAATAGTCGGTCCGGCCAATTGCAGGCGGTCGTTAAGCCAAGTCGATGGCCTCTTAAAAAAAGACTGAGGTGGTCACTAGTCTGATATAAATCCTACCCACACTGGGCCAGCGTGGTGGATTATGGCCTATATCTCTTTCCCCATAAGCGAAGGCTGTGCGCCAAGAGTGAGCATGTGTAAGGCTTTTTTTTTTGTGGACTAATAGCCAAAACGATAGTGTCGACCGTGTAGCGCGTATAGTGTGGCGGTGCCCTCGCCGGCGAGTGCAGTATGTCGGAGATGTTGAGTTAGCTGTGTCGGTCGGTCGATTAGCTGTGTCGGTCGGTAGATTAGCTGTGTCGGTCGGTGTTGCATATTAAAACTGTATCAAAAAAAAAAACAAAAATAAAACTATAATATCGAGACCGAGACGCGATCCCAATCTCAAGATCGATCCATCAACATTTATTTATTTATTTATTTATTTTTAGGATTACTAACAAGATTGACACATACCAGTCCAATGTGGCAAAAACGCAATTGTACATAGTGCATGCGCCACCTTAATTATAAGTAACCACGACATGCAAATATTTGTAGCGGTAGACATTAAACAATATTATATGAAACATGTTCAGAAATTAAATAAATGTCAAAGAAAGCAATACCTTCCAGAAACTGGGTACATTAGATACAATTGAATTTTTAATAATAAAATTAAACATAAACTACGTGAATTACAACAACACAAAAGAACAATAAGAAACAGTAATGGCTCTATATTGAGAGACCACGTTTCAGTGCCATGAATCATTACTGGTAACACACATTGATTATAGACCTTCGTCTTGTTACGCTTCTTTAGGATATCTCTGATTATAATGTAAATTAAACAACTTTCAAACCAAACATCATCTGGTATATCGTTTCCAATTTTTTTTAATTATAAAACATCCAAGGTGAATAAAGCCGGGTGATTGACAGCCACATTAAGGTGCGTGCTGAAAAATATGAGGAAGTATGAAAACTTCCCTAAAAACTTTTCCCCTAAAATTTCTACGAAAAAAATTGTGTTGCCTTTTTAAAAAAGTATGCCCCCACGGGCGTCGATCATGTCACCCCAACCCAGTGTTGATATTTGACAAGTTTATTGGATCCGTAATTGAATTTTCATAGGCTTTTAAAAATATATAGTAATAATAAATATTGAAAATTTTATACGGCGAAGACGGGGAAAGTATAAACGTAACGCAGGTGATTCTTATTAACACTTAACTACTCGAGCAGGGTTCATTTGAACCCCAGTGCACATTCAAAGTTGTGTCACTACTCTAATTTTGCAACTATCTTCTATACGCGCCTAGTAGCTTCCCAGTGTGTTCATTAGATCATAATTGACTGGCATGCGTGTCACAGAGTCGCTTTAATGTATCGGGAGAATGAGTCTGGGTTCAAACGGACCCCGCGCGAGAACTGTCGTGACTTTACATAAATCTAAGTCGTTTAAATATTACACTACCTGTGGTAAAAAATTGTAAGATCTATAGTGTTTAATGGCATAATAAATAATTTCATTTCATTTACTGGATGTGAGATATTTGTTGAAACATTGTAAAAACATATGAAGCGAAGTATGAAAATTGAGAGACTCGAATCTTCTACGACACCCCGTCCATCAACTTCCGAAGGGAGATGTATCTTTTGTCCAAGATCTAAAGACATGAAAATGAAGTCACGATGCGCCAAATTTGTAAGGAGAGCATTTGCCGTGGAGAAGTGCGAGAACATTCTCCTCCTTCACACACACACATACAGCCTATTACTATCATCTATTATTCAGGAATCCAAGGTGGCAATAGAGTCACGTACGGCACAGGGTACCAAAATCAAAAATCAAAATTAAAAAATGCTTTATTGTGTAGGTACACAGGGTACACTTAAAATAGTCAGATTTTACATTTTTTAAGCTACTGCTTGTTCAAAAGCCAATTTTCCCCTGAGAAGAACAAGCAAGAAACTCGAAGGGTTGCTCTTTTAAAATCAGGGTTTTTATATTACAAAAAGATTTTTATATTTCATTATTAATTGTAATAGCCTGGCATGCGAACGATCTGATTATGTCCACGGATGATTATCATTTAAATAGTCTCATATTTTATAATTATGCTTTCTTAATGAGTTTCTATTTTATAGTATCTTTAAATTTATTGAAAGAAAGATTTTGTATATCAACAGGAACCTTATTAAAAACGCGTATACATAACCCTTTGAATGAATTACTGACTTTGCGGAGGCGACTTAAGTGACCTGCAAGTTTATCTTAATTTCTTGTATTTACATCATGTTTATCACTATTTTTCCTAAATGATGCTATATTTTTTTTGACCATTATCATTTAGTGCTGTGGGATCACACAGCACAATTAGTGCTGTGGGATCGCCGTTGATCCTAGTTAATAGAAGTTACAGTGGGAGGATAGAGAAGGTGGGATTGTCAAATGTAGAACCTTTTCAATACTTAACCTTTAATTGCTTGCGCCTATAAACTCACATAGTTGCTCGTGTGAGGTTCTTACGGACACACTTTCAAAATCAAAATGAAAAATCAACAATGAAAAAATACATAAACATTTAGCGTCCGTAGAACTTAAAATTATTAACAAGTAATAAGGTCACAATTTGGCGCATCGTGACTTCACATTTTTAGATCTTGGACAAAAGATACATTTGCCATTTGGAAGTTGATGGTGGGTGTGTCTAATATATTTCTATACATCGCTTCATATGTTTTTGCAATGCTTCAACAAAAATGTCATCTTCAAAAAAATCTCGAAAGTGCTCGCGGGGGTTCAGTTTGCTCCCCAGACTCACTCTCCAGAGACATTAAAGCAACTCTGTGACCCGCATGCTAGTGAATTATGAAGTAATGATCATGTTAGTAAGCTACTAGGCGCGTAGGGAAGATAGTTACAAAATTCGAGGAATCACACAACTTTGAATATGCACTGGGGTCCAAATTAACCCCGCGCGCGCAGATGAGGGTTAAACCACAGCTCTATTCTGACCTTGCCTTGGATAGGTCTGTATCGAGGGGCTCGGTATTTGGAATAAAAAATAATAACGGTACTGGCATACAAGAATGGATCACGTGTTTGCTTTAGGTAAGCAAAAGTGAACACCGGATCCAACCTTAGTGATTATATATAACCTCAAAACTTTGTAATTTAACCCTAATGACCCCTCAACATTTTAATAACCTAAAAACCACAACTTAGTGCAAGAGCATTAAGCCTTTATCACGAACAAAAAGCTAAGTGAAACCAAAGTTTCGACCAGTGTTATGGGCTAAGTTTCCAGCATAAAATACTGCACAGTGGGCAACTTTCTACAGGTCTTAAGTGCAACTGAATTCTTGGGGAGTTTGTTAAGATTTTACGTCGGGCAAAGAACAGTTTAAAACTAGCCATCTGTAAGATTGTTCGAGAGATATAAATTAATTGACCATCCCCTAAGTTATCCGATGGTCAATTCAGCAGTAACTTTGTTCTCACTACCAGTTCTCTCGCTATTTTCGTCGGTCCGACTTCTGTTTCTTGTATCGGTTTATAACAATTCGGCACTCTTCGTCCATTTCCCCGTTCGTCTACTCGGTCCCCGTTCGTCCATTTCCTCATTCGTCCATGTGGCGAGTAATATTTTTCTAAGTGGCACTGACTTCAGTAGGTTTTTAAAGTTTAATATTAAGTTCAGTTTAATCGTCCGCGATACAACTTTGAGTGTTTTTTTTTTTTATGGACGACGGGTTCATACTTGACCTCAATCACACCTGGTGTTAAGTGAAGATGAGGCCGAAGGTGGTAGCGTACTGACCCGGAATCTTATTTGGGGTATTTTATATTTTAGATATTTTATTACCATGGGATATTTTAAAAGTTCCCGCGCCTGGAATATGCGCTATTCATAATACCGAGAAAAGCAAAGGCAATATATAAATAAAATTGTTGGCGAACGGTATGTACAGTCGTCTCCATGCCAAGCATAACTTTGCCAGTATTACTTGAGCTCCCGTACGATACGCTCGTCGTTAAGTTTGCGGATAAGATACACTATTTAAAATGAGGAATAGCAAACATAAATTTACAATGAATGAATATACTAACAAAATGGCCATTAATAGCTTGTTACAATTCCACAGAAAGTCAAACAAAACAGCTGCTATTATTTAAAAAAAAAATAAGGAAGAAATGACTGACCTTTTTCAGTCCACAGAAACACTTTCATCTCTTGCTTTTTTTTTAATTCAAAAATAATATTCCCTGGCCCCGGGGGAGACGATCCGTCAAATAGCCTTTTTTATAATTCAATTTAACTTTTTTGAAGCTCAAAAGTAACGTTCGTATTTTTGGGTCCATTCCGAGAAAGGGTCAGTTGGTCTCCTTTTATATTTTTTTGGAAATTTAAGTGAAAGGGTTAATAGAGTTCCAACAATAATGTCAGAAGTTAGCGAGGCGCCAATTTACATTGTACCCTTCTATACCCACCTTCTAAAAAGCATTCGCGACCTTTATCCCAAATGGGGTGGTTAGAATAACCCATACATTAGGTTTAATGCTTGAAAGAACATCCACGGCTCACCTTACACTTAACATCAGGTGTGATTCATGGCAAGTATTAATCCGTTGTGCATAAAAAAATACAGAATGCCATCTTGAACACATCGCCGTTGAAACTTGTTGGGGTTTCCGGGTCAGTACGCTTCCACCTTCGACCTAATCTTCACTTAACATCAGGTGTGATTGAGGTCAAGTACCAACACGTTGTGCATAAAAAAAAAACTTACAAATCTATGTAGGCTTTTTGTTGGAAAGTCAATTAGTCGCTTTTTACGACACCCATTGGAAGAGGCGGGTTGAGTTTTATCCTTTTTAAATGCCGAAACCACATAGCACTAAATTAGTACACATTAGTGTCTAATGTGTCGTGAGATTTTGCTTTTTTTTTTTTGAGAAAAATAAAACTTAATTAAAGATTTGAAAGTTATAATTGTCTCCCTGACTCCGTTCATAAGTCGTGTATACGTATTAGTCGAATACAGTGCTCATACACGCCACACAATGACGTTAATCTTTTAGTCATAAAAAGCATTTACTTTAGCCCGGTTACTTTATTTTATCCTTCCCCTTTCAAGACTGCAATAACATTCAATGTTAATTACCCGGACAGGGATGAACCTACACAAAAATCGTCCTGGATCAACTGACGCTTGACTGACTGAAAACGCCCTCTCCTCTAGACCTTTCCGGCATTTTGACGTCCTTAGTGTTATGGATGTCGGGACCACTCGAGTTTTTTGCCAATAACGACTACCCAGACTATTGATAAAACAAAAGCGCTTTAAATTATTATTGTCTTGTATTATTGAGATTTGTGACTCCCATTTTAAATTTAATCATGTAAGTCCTATGGACATCTTAAAAGCATTTCGATCTTTAGATAAGAAAAAAATTGCCGAACTTCACGGTTTACCAGTAAAAATTATTAGTGCGGTAATTGATTGTGTTTCATAACACTTAGCTTGTATTTTCAATAAATGTACTGATGATGGCATATTGGTGTGTTAAACCACGTGACAATGGATATTCAATTAAAATTAATAATATCATTCCATCCTTTGTGGGACACAGCATACGCTTTTACAATAAAATACCAGAACATGTATTGAGTTTAACAGAGCAAAAATTTAAACGCCACATTAAAGAAACTCTGCGTAAGAAGGGTTATTACAGGATAGATGATTATTTAGGCGATAAGGAGGTCTGGTGTTAGCTGGTCGTTATGTTAATTGTTATTGTTTTGTAATATGTAATATAAAATGTAATATTATTGTAAAGATGGAAACTAATTGAAAAGATGTGTTGTTGCGGAGTTTCTTGTCGCTTCTTCTCCCTAACCATAACACCTTGTTTTTTTTGTAGTTTAAAAAAAAATAACATGTTGACTTTCAATAAGTGATATTTTTGTATCCTACATTGAATAAAATATTTTTTATTTTTTTAGATTTTTTTTTTCCTGACCTGAAGAAACACAATAAAGTCATACCTTTATTTAAAGCTGGTAGTATTTATTTCACAATTAATAATGAAATATTATTGTGCCTTTTTGTAAAATAAAAACCTTTTTTTTTTAAGAGCAACCTCTCGAGTTTCTTGCTTGTTCTTCTCAGGGGAAAATTGCCTTTTGAACAGGCAGTAGCTTTAAAAATGTTAAATCTGACTATTTTTAAGTGTAGTGTGTAATCAAATCAAAAAGTTTTGATTTGATTTGATTTGAAAGATTAACTACATTAGAAAGTGGTATTATTCGATTTTAATTTCAAATTGATTTTGAGGTAAGGGGCCTTGGCACACAAACACATCGACGGAAAACAAAGTGATAGTATAAAAGTTATGTTTTCCCAAAATCGTTAATTTCCTTTTAAATCAGAAATTAATCCATCACAAAAATAGCTGCGAAACTAACTTTACCAACATTTTTAGTTAGTCACTTTAAACAGTTTGTCATTGGTCAATCCCTACGCCTCGAGTGCTACTCGCACTTGACCGTTATTTTTTAAGAAATATAAAAATCTATGCACATACGTTAATACAATCCGACACTAACTTTATTAATGTTACAAACAATTTTGCGTTAACATAATAATTTCTTACGAAAACGAACTTAATAATATACTCGAATATTAAATATTAGAATTTCCTCTACGTGCCGTGCCTCTGAACTACAATAAAATACACTTTTTTAAACAATGAGCGAAAAGGGAAACTCTCTCGTCCGACTAAATTGGTACAAAAAGCGGGGCTTAGAAATGATATTATTATGCGAATTATATTTGCGAATTCACGTAGTCCGTGATCGGAATTTTATATGGCAACTAAACCATCTCCGAAACGAGGATTTGGTGTCACAATTCTAAATTCATTTCTATATTTAAGCAATTACTTCTTTTATGATCACAAAATCATTATAAAAAAAATAACTCCCGTGTACCACCTGAGCGAGGACTGCAGAGAGGAGTAAAGGTCTTAGCATACGTGACGGGTAATTTCTCGGACGGAACGGAGACGGTTCCTAACGTGAAAGTGGTTTTAAAACATACGTACAGTGACTGTGTTCAACGATAGTCGTGCTAGTGCTGCAACCATATTTCAGCACAAAATGTTCGATTTTACTTTTGAAGAACTAGCAATGGTTGCCGTAGCATTAGATGAAGAAGATGCCATAACGATGTTTTTTCTATTGCCGTCCCGTTCCGCCCGTGTTTCTCGCCACGTGTATTTTATTGCTATGTTTTCAAATGCAACGATGTCAAAAAATCGTCCCGTTCCGTCCGGCACGAGAATAAACACGTCACGTATGCTAAGACCTTAAATTGTGAGGACATACTTCGTAGGCACTTAGATCTAGAAATAGAATCCGATGTTCGCTATCGGAATTCGATTCAATTTCGAAAATTCTGTGACATGCAAATTCGATATCGAATGATAACTTTGATATTTGACGACCTGTTTGGTGTAGTGGTTGGAAACTCTGCTGCTATACCAAAAGGTCGCGGGTTCGAATCTCGCTAGGGACATATGTTTGTATGATGAATACGGACATGTGTACCCGAGTTATGGACGTTATTCATTTAAATATGTATATATTTACAAAAAAAATGTATTTCTTTTTTTTTTTTTTTTTTATGCATAACGGGTTGGTACTTGACCTCAATCACATTTGTGTAGTGTATCAACCATTCGGTATCCACAACACAAGCCTAGTTGCTTAGTGCGGAATTAGATGGCGCTGTCTGTATATGTCCAAGGATATATATATTATAATTTTATTCCACGCAGGCGAAGCCGCGGGCGGAAAGCTAGTTTGATACCTTTAGTCGTAGCGAAGAAAAAGATATTGCTATAAATATATTTCCATTCGAAAGTATGACTTTTTACCAAACAATTCGGCCTAATACCGAATCTACCGATTTGCATTCTAAATTCGAAACTTTCTATGCCGAATACAATTTCGATATCGAACCTAAATACACTTGTCATCAAATGATTAATCAGTTTTCGGTTTTTTTATGCACAACGGGTTAGCACTTGACCGCAATCACACCTGATGTTAATTGAAGATGAGGCCGAAGGTGGTAGCATACTGACCCGGAAACCCCATCTTATTTTTTTTAATAACGGCTTTTGAGATTCGGCTGAGGTGTACATATCTCCCGAATATTTGGCAATTTTTTATACTGACAAACACAAATATGTGGGTACAAAAACAAGAGTAAAGTTAGATATTGTAGGAAAAAAACAGCAACAGGGTTGTGACTTGATAATTTGTCATGCAATTGGAAATTAATGATTTTCGGTTTTTTTTTTTATTTTATTTTTTTATGAATGACTGGATTCGCGTTTGACCACGATCTCACCTGATGGAAAGTGACGATGTGGTCGGAGATGAAGCACGCGATCTCAGTAAATGCCTATTCACTCTGCTCTTGAAGATCCCAAGGTAGTAGGATTCAGGAAAGACTGACGCCGGAAGGGAGTTCCATGCCTTGGCTGTTCGGATGATGAATGAAGAATCGAACTTCTTAGTGCGAATGTTCGGTATATTAACTATATACGGGTGGAATCCCTCCCCACGCCTAGTGGTCCGAAGATGGAAGGGTGACGGTGGAATAAGTGAATTTTCCTTTAGTTGTGGTGTAAGACCTTCCCTCGTCAAAATTTCAAGATTGACCAATTGAATCTACACTATAGCATTTAAAAACAAGTCAGTTAGTATGGGAATATTTTATTTAATTATAATTGTAATTCCCGCGGGATAAACAAATTTCCGCGATAAAGTTAACCCACGCTGGCGAAGCTGCGGGCTAGTATGATATAAACATTAGTTTGATACCTTTAGTCGTAGCGAAGAAAAAGATATTGCTGAACATACAGACATCACAACAAAGCGATCCAATAATGTTTCCATTCTTACTTTCTAAATAACAAAACACTATAAATACCAGTTTACCTGAATTTCGCGTCGAGTCAGTATGTCAGCGGCTCAAGACTATGTTCCACCAAACCTTAGTGAACATGTAATGTGACTTGCAAAGAACTTTCACGGAACAAAACAAACAGTCTGTAAGGTTGTGTAAATTTTCTACACCAAATTGGAATGCAGCCAAAACAGGGCGAACATCTTTATCTAAGAAGCCATTGTATACTTGTTAGCGTTTGATATTTTTACAGAATTGAATAAAATTGTAATTTACGGGGTGTTGTATTGTAACGAACATGGTTGGAAATTGATGGAATACTTACTAGTGGGTGTATATATCGATTAATATGATACAAACAAAACAATTTGTTCCATATGTTAATAAATAAATAATAATAAATAAATATTTCGGACACTTACACCAATCATCTAGTCCCAAACTAAGCAAAGCTTGTGCTATGGATACTAAATAACGGATAAACATACATAAATATTTATATAAACATCCATGACTCGGGAATAAATGTTCGTATTCATCACACAAACATTTACCCCTCGCGGGTTTCGAACCCGCAACCGTTGGTTTCGCTGATAGAAGACTTATGAATGGAGAATTTAAAAATAAAAATAGCATTGTTGTGTTCCGGTTGTCAGAGATAAGATAGCCAATCCCCGAAATGTGTTGGGGTTTCCGGGTCAGTACGCTTCCACCTTCGACCTCATCTTCACTTAACATCAGGCGTGAGCATATGTATGTAGTAAGTAGGTAATAAATATTTTTTTTTATGCACGACGGGTTCGTACTGACCTCAATCACACCTGATGTTGAGTGAAGATGAGGTCGAAGGTGAAAGCGTAGTGACCCGGAAACCGTTGGGGAATATCTCACCTATGTGTTAATAAAGTGTATACATGCTACAAACTTTATAATTTATACAAATTGTAAACTTTTTCTCACAAGAAAAATACTGAGAGATTTATACAATGCTTGTATTGCCAGCAATGGCAGCCTCTAAGGACTGGCTGCATGCGATTTAGATTGATTTTGAATTTATTGGCAAACTGCTGCCAGATATAGGGGCTTCTAAGATGGAAGATTTATCTCGTTCTCGAGACGATCCAAGGTTGTCAACCGTGAAATTTCATTCGGAACAATATCCGATTGTGATAGGTATTTCTGGTTTCCGTATTAAACTAAATAGGATAGCAACTAAAATGGAAGTCAGATAAGTATAATTGTTTGATTGAAATTTAATGATGTAATCTATGAATGATAAATAATGAAAATTACGTATTTATGATTATTAATTGACATGTGCAATCGGTACACAGTTTTTAGTTGGTAGGTGGGTTTTTAATAGATACTTTTAATATTTTTACTTATTACTTACCTCACTAATGCTTGCTGAAACTATCTATGTTTGAAGTACTCGCTAAATTAATGTTGTTATGCTTTGTGCACATTGCATTTATTGACGTTCCGCTTAGGTCAAGCCATGATTTTGTCGTGGCGGGCGGCTACATCTCGGGGCGATGTAGTCGTCGGACGCGGCCCGGGAGAGGATGACACCCCCCGGAGCGACCGGGGGGGTGTCGTCGCATCGGGCCCTGTCGCGCCTCATACCGCTGCTGATCGCGGTGTGGGGCACGACAGCGCCCCCTACGGAGGGTGCGCTAGACGCCCTCCGGGAATGGGCCTCCCCTTGTGAGGGGGGGCGGGGCGGGGGGGGACCTGGAGCCGCCTATGCGTTCCCAGGTCCTCCCTACTGCCGAAGAAGGTCGCCGCGGGGTTTTAGTGGGTATCCCTCCCGTTAGGGAGGGGAGTCCCACATAACCGTCTCGCCGTCCCCCAGGCGAGCGGTACGCGTAAAGCATTTCCCCGCGAAAAAAAAAAGGTCAAGCCATGATTTTGTCGTGGCATTGCTTATGTGGTTACCTCTGGAGATGTTTGACAATTGTCGAATTGACATTAGTCGAATATCACCAATCGCCAAGTCGAATAATTTGAAGAAATTCTTGATTGCAAAATAATTTCTTGACCAGAAATTTTTGAAATCTTTAGCTACGATAAACATTGTTTTCACGGTCATGATCTATATCATTTATTATGAACGCTAAAATCAACTGACAAATTAAACATGGTTTTCTAAAATGTCACACAAAATAAAAGAGCACTTTGCAACTTATTCGAGTAATTAGGATGTTATGAGTGGCGCAAATGAATATTTCAAAGATTAAGGCTCTACTTAACCAATAGTTCTGTAGTAGACATGATGTATCAGCGGACATTTGGAATCTTACTTTAAATAAAACTAGACTTTTCTATGATTTGAAACGGTTAAAATAATAACCAAAAAAAGTTGATTATAAAAAATTAGGTGTGGCTTGCGCAAAGGCCAGTAGAAAAGTAATATTTAGGTAATCTAGTTGGATGCTTGAATAATTGCCTTATCAATTTGGCAGGCGTTAGCGCCGTAACACATGTATATCCACCAATATCATTATTGTGGGATTGTTGATTCTCAATTCAAAAAATCTAACACTTTACTTTTTTTAATAAAAATGCTTATTAAAACCGTACAGTACTAAGCTTAAAAATAAAATGTAGATCATAATAAATCGTACATAAGTCCGGATAATTCAACGACAACCCTAACCGAATGGAAAATAGAAACGTATACGGCACGGTTTTCAATCCGTTTTCGGATATTTATGTTTGCTACGTTAAGGGGGAGCATTCAGCGTTTTTATGATCATTCTCATGGAAAAATGTCTTTTATACAGTGTCACAGTATCTCACAGTTTTTTTTTTGTATTTCTGTCTAGAAGTTGGTAAGAAATAGGTACACCATGTACATGATGAAATTCAATTCGTTGAATTACATAGGTGAATATGACACTGCCTGTAATTTTAGCTCGAAATACAGTCTTTTTAAAGTACTGTCGGACTATCCTGTTGGAGTCAGTATTGTCGAAAGTCTTGTCGCGGATAATTACTGTTACACTAAAATTTTGTCGAAGTAAGTCTCGTCGATGTAAACACTGTCTTTCTGAAATCTTGTCGAAGTAAGTAATGGTGTCGATTCGGATGTACACTAACTAAACTAAACTAAACTAAAAACAGTTTTGGAGTTGGTTCCAGGGAGAAAGAGACAGTACTATTTTAAAGCTGCTTTTAATTTAGTTTAGTTTAGTTTAGTCGGTGTACATCCGAATCGAAACCAATGTCGAACTGTCGTCTTGTCGAAATAAGTACTATTGAACTAAAGTCTTGTCGGAGCAAATACTGTCACACTAAAATCTTGTCGACGTAAGAACTGTCACCTGCTTGGTGTAGTGGTTAGAAACTCTGACCACTATACCAAAAGGTCGCGGGTTCGAATCGCGCTAGGGGCATATGTTTGTATGATGAATACGGACATGTGTACCCGAGTTATGGATGTTTCCATTTATTATAAGTAATTATATTTATTAAATAAATGTATTTAGGCAGTATATCAACCATCTGGTATTCACAACACAAGCCTATAGTTGCTTAAAGTGGAACTAGATGGCATTGTGTGTAGGTGTGTCCAAGGATATTTATTTATAACTAAATATCGTAGTGAGTCTTTTGAAGTAGTTGGTTGTCGTAATTCGATTAATATACTCTACTTTTCTAAGCGCGAGTTATCATTATGCGTCGAATGTACGATCGGTTTGGTTTTCATGCGTATGTGTACACACGTAAATTTGTACACAAATCAACTCGGTTTGCGGCGTCAATTCCATCGAAAAGCTTACATTGGTGTCGATTGGGATATACACCAACTATAAACTAAACTAAAACCAGTTTTGCAGTGGTGCCGTCGTATCGTACTGTTCCAGGGAGCAAGACACAGTACTACTTTAAAACTGGTTCTAGTTTAGTTTAGTTGGTGTACAGTCGAATCTCCCTAAAAGTATTATATGGACGGTATGGACCGAAGCACTTTAGCACCATCAATTAGAAAGTATTCATACAATATGAACACTCAAACCAAATCAATAATAATATGTCACATATGAATGAGTAAGAAAATTTCGTCAGTTCTGCTGCAGCATCTACTGAGGTTTGAACTTGCCCAACTTTGTTTTAATGACTGATGCTACTGTCCACTATACTACGACGTCTATTAACAATGTGGACGAAATTTTGCTACACATCTCAGTAGCGGATGCATATGGATGGTATCTATACTCCTATATGTGTAAACACTTCGCTCTGTGAGTAGCTAGTGTAGTTGGTTTCGTGGTTGTTGTAATGCGAATAGTTAGCCGCGGCACTTTAGCCCATGTGATACTTTTACGATGATTGGATTGTACATCCGAATCGACACCACTGTCTTCCATTTCTTCTTGATCCAACTAATTATAAAGTCTGATAAATTACAAAACAGACTCATTAAAATAAGATATTATTATCTATCACCCACCGGGAATGTAAAATAAACATTTGATGTTGGCAGGAGGAAAACGAGTGGGTCGTTTGGAAAGGAAAATACACTGTTGCCCTCGTAAAATTGCCTCACATTATTTTTTTTATAAGTAAAATTCAAAGGAATGGAATTAAGTTTGTTGGTCGTTATTTTATTACTTTAGTGTTAAATAATTCGTGAGCTTATTAATATACAACGCGATTTTTTAATTCCTCAGGGAAAATGTTCAACTATTTGAGATCTTATACAAAATATGCCGATCCGTTATAAAGCACTGAAGCCCACCAAAATGGTGGCTTGCCTTACTAAATATTCGATCAGGACTATTTTCTATATAATTATTTTAATTTTATATTATTTTAATATAAATAAATAAATGTGTGTGAGTGTGCTTATGTGCATGTGGATGGATGGAGGACTCTGTGATTTTGGAATAGTGACTAATTAAATAGTTTCTAGGCATTAGTAATGTATCTATACGCGTATGTATATTATTATATGTCTCTGGCCACAGGAAAATTGAAACTATTTGTACTTCATTATGCTAATAATATTATTTTTTTATTTCTTTTACTTCTAGTGGGCGATTTTCTGATCGCTTAGTAAGGTGGTTCAAAGTGGCTCGTAAGATGGCGCTAACTGATGGGTCTTCATTTCTTACATTTTAATTTAATTTCTACATTGTCCAGAGCCACACCTAAGCTTAAAAACAAAAATATAAAAAAATCGTTAGCCATTGCAAAGTCGCCCATACTTTCTTTGGTGGCAGCAACTACTCTGCAGGGGGGGACTGAAAATCAGCAACACTGCTGAGTCACTACCCATTCATCACAGTACCGTGGTTCTCGATTCTATGTATGCTTGTGTTTTTTTTCTTTTTTGTGACGAATTATAAAAAATGTTTTTATAAATTTTTATAAAATAGAATATGCAGTAGCTCACCTGGTGGAAAATGATTGCTACTTGCCCATAACACACGTATCCTACCTATTAGTGATAAGGTCAGGACTGATGACCTCGAACACAGTGGACAAAGATGCTTTTAAACTGACTTAAACATCTAATGGATAAAAATTCAATACACAGTACTATCTTTATTAGTTGAACAAAATAGATAAGTTCGTTTTGTATTTATTGTCAATCAATAATCAATCAATCAAAAATTTGTTTATTGCCTTCCACACCATATTCAACATATTAACGCTAAATGCATATATACACTACACCTCATAACACCTTGTCTGTTTGTATATACTAGTTTCCTGGCCAACCTCGGGCTATAGCAGAATACCAGTGTTTTACCCAGGTATTGGGTAAAGTCACACACTGAGCTATAACCCTTTTGTATTACTGCGGCACACACACAAATTAGTTGTAAGTACATCCCTCTTTGATTTGTAATGTAAGTTTTAACCGGGGATACTTTTGCTTTATATGTATAGCATAACATAACTGTGTGTATATCTGTAATGCCAATAAAGTTTTTATCTATCTATCTATCTAATAATGAATTACTTTTCGTATCAATCATCAACAAACTTTCTATATTAAAACCACAGTGTATAATATAACACGCATCTCCTTAACCTATAACGAATCAACGATTTCACTTACCTATTCCGTCAAAACCAGTGAACGTACCTGAAAATTAGAAAAAAATTAATTAGGAAAAGTTTTTAATAATTGTAAGTTACTAGCTTTTCGCCCGCGGCTTCGCCTGCGTGGAATAAGTTTATAGCGGATATGTCTAATTTCGGGAACTACTCACTTTATCGCGATAAAAAGCTAAGTTCAAAACAAGTGTGTGTGTGTGTGTGTGTGCATGTTTATTTCTTATTTATTACTAATCGATAAATCGGACATTTGATACATAACAGGACCTTATGTTCCTGGGTTCGGCAAATACCTTGTCCAACGGTGCATCTTCATAGTTTTTGTAATGACATATTTAAAGGTAAGCGTTATTGCAGTTCTCCCATTTCATTTTCTATTATTTATATTTTGTAGTCGGATTTTAGTTTTTTAAACTTTTTAAACAGTCATTTTTTTATATACAATGAGCTAGCACTTGACCTCAAGCACACCTGATGTTAAGTGAAGATGAGGCCGAAGGTGGCAGCGCACTGACCCGGAAACCCCATCGAACAAATAAAAATACACTTTATTGCACAACAGAAAAGAAAATACACTTTCAGAAAAGTGGTAAGAATAGAATGTACAATTTGGCGACCTTATCACTAAAAGCGATCTCTTCCACGCAACCTTTGGGTATAAGGACAATACATTTGAAATGGGCAGAATGTGCGATACAAACGAAAGATACAAACTGCGCGCGAATAGATTTCATATACTTACATATATATACTTATTTGGGTATTTGGTTATCTTATCTGTAACAACCGGAGTAACAATCGACCATCATCATCATCATCATCAGCCCGTAAACATCCCACTGCAGGGATATAGGCCTTCCCTCGTATTTGAGGGAGATTGGGTCATATTCCACCGCGCTGGCGCAATGCGGGTTTGGGACTTCATATGCCTTTGTATTTTAATTCTCAGTTTCCTCACGATGTTTTCCTTCACCGTTAGAAAGCAATCAGATAAATGCACATAAGTAATTGAATTATATTTAAAAATTCATTAGTACCTACATGTCCTGCCTCAACTATCAATCGACTAAACTCAATGGACCATCGGTAATCGTAAATCCAAAAAGTGAAATAAACATTGTCAGTTCTCAATTACAACGGTAATATTTTGTTATTTTCACGTATGCAATCCCAGATTTATGTTATTTATACATCAGCTTATTAAAATTAAAATACGTCGACGGTATTCTGATTGGCACTACAAAATTAATTCGTTCGGAATTTTTGGACGAATAACCGCGGGTTTAAAATCGTTTTAAATTAGTGTTCGGCTTCAATTTTGTTGCCAGTAACCATATTTCGTATTGGTTAAATTATATATTTCATTTGTTTTATTTTCTCGTTAATTTGCATGCGTTTAATTTGTGTTTAAAATTATACATTATTTTAACTGAATGCCTCGAAAACTACACGTAATTTGGCCGTTTAAAGAATATATGTCGAAATCAACGGTTACGGGTTAGAATCCCGCGAGGTGTAAGTGTTTGTGTGATGAATACGAATATTTATTCTCAAGTCATTTATATAAATAATTATGTATGTTTATTCATTATCTGGTATCCATAGCACAAGCTTTGCTTAGTTTATGACTAGGTGATTGGTGTAAGTGTCCGAATTATTATTATATGTCAATATTCGGGATATCGGCTATATTTTGCCAATAATAACTGAAAAAAGAAAACAATTATATCACTATAAATTGAATATGTAGGTAATTCCCGAGGCTACCAAAACATCTGGGTAAAACACTAACTGTTTTAAAAGTTAAATAACTTGAAAATAGCCGGACCGATTTCTATCAAATATTGGCTAAGAACAGCCACAGATAAAGGCTTCAAATAATAATAAGTTGTACAGCGAAAATTGGCTAAGAAAACAACTTCAGCCAGATTCCATCCTCTGTTTCCAGCCAAATTTATATGGGGCCACAATGATTGGAAATTATCAGACAAAATAATAATCATCATTATCGGTTAATATTTGACGAAGGTATCACGTAGCAAACATACATATCAAAACTAGTCGATTGGAAACCTTCTCTTTTTTTTTTAAGTCGGTTAAATAATGACTATTTTTTTTTAATATAATTCATTGCACAAGAGTACATATAAAACGAAAAACAGCTACTAGATACAAGATGTTCAAACGGTGCTAGCTTATCTCTAAAATGAGATATCTTCCAGCAAGACCCAGGGAATGTGAAGGAGAACAGTTTCAATAAGATATATATATATTACGTGCACAGAGAAAAAGAAAAAACAATAAATTAAAATCAAAAGACTACAATAATAATATCTACATAATTTTCGTCACGAATTAAAAACATTGATATTAAACAAACGCAAATACTCGTTATTATAAAGTATGTACTTATAGAATTCGCTATTTTCTACCCCTGACAACTGCTCACAATCCCCAGATAATCAGCCACAGAAGTCTACCAGACAAATCTAGCTGCACAAAGACATAATCACAAGGAGATCCGCGCTGTCAAATCGCCGGCTCAACGACATCCGCACACCGCCCGCATTCGGCGCATCCGAGTTCCGCGCTCGCTAATCCTAATACAGACGTTTGAAGGCACGGAAGAGACGAAATGGGAGTTTAATTTTGTAAATTGCACATTGTGCGGTTAGGTTTGAGAGACTAGGAATGTTGTACAGTTGAATTCGACATGTCTGTCTCATCATGGATAAATAGAACAAAACCATGAACTCTGCTCATCGTTCTAGCCAACTTTTGTTGTGGCATCGACTTTGATATTGTTAAAAAAGAGCATCGAAATGAGTATAAGTCTTTTTAAGTGACAATTTTATATGTATTTGGTTACGTACAAAGTTGTATCAAGAAAACAGTAAAATTAAGTTTGTCATGTGATAATTTGAATTAGAATTATTATCGAATAAGTTCAACTTCGTATCTTGTTGAAGTATCGTAGCACGGGGCTCGATATTTAAATAAAATTAAATAACTGTATTTTCCTGTATGCAACAAAGTGTATATTTGTATCGTATTATTTTAAAAATTGGATTGTACTAACAATCAAAATATGTACAAAGATACAGTAGTTTATGTATGTAAATATATGAAATCTATTCACGTCGTTTATATCTGCATCCCTATTTAATACCGAACAATCTACCTATTTCAAATGTACTGTCCTTATACCCAAAGGTTACGTGGAAGAGATCGCTTTTAGTGATAAGGTCGCCAAATTGTACCTACATTCTATTCTTACCACTTCTCTGAAACTGTATTATCTTTTCTGTTGTGCAATAAAGTGTATTTGTATTGTATTGTATTGTATATTTTTAAGTAGAGATTATGGAAAGAAGAATTTGGAAGCAGAAATTCTACCGTTATTTTAATTATTAACAGGTTGTCTGTTTGGTGTAATGGTTAGCAACTCTGACCACTATACCAAAAGGTTGCGGGTTCGAATCCCGCTAGGGGCATATGTTTTTGTGATGAATACGGACATGTGTACCCGAGTTATGGATGTTTTCATTTATAACAAGTATTTATTTACAAAAAAAAATGTATCTATGTATTATATCAATCATCTGGTATCCACAACACAAGCATATAGTTGCTTACTGTGGAACTAGATGGCGCTGTGTGTATGTCTAAGGATATTTATTTTATTATTTAATTATACCGAATGAGTTCTTTTACTGTAAGAAAAAAAAAATAGGGCATATTAGGTAAGTGAAATAGAAGTTATGTGCAAAGGCAGTTTATTTTTATTTTTAAAAACATTTTTTTTTTTTCTATTTTATTAATCGAGGGTTTTATCATTATAATGATAATGCCACCCTCATTGGAGCTAAACCTATCAAAGCACGTACAAAACAACAAAACAAGATACAAAGCTTATCTACGACTTAAAGCTAGTTTCACGATTTGATACAGCGAGTTGGCTTCCCGAGACAACGGAAAAGCCAAAACACTGTTGCATATCCCCACTTCGTATGTAAAATTGTAGTTAATCATAAATTGTCGTCTTAAGTCTTCGCTCCGGACACACACGGATAAAAACATTTATTCACTGCACAGTACATACAACGAAAATAGAAGAACAACAATAATGAATCAACAAATAGAATAAATATATAAATGAAAGCCTAACATAATGACGCACACGATACAAGATTTTTTCAGCGATGGGCTGTACCCACTGTGCACTGAAAGGGCTCTCAGCATATGCTGCAGCACAGATAGCGGTCCATACCACAGCGGTGGTTATTTTGCCAGTACCACTTACTGATGATACTGATGATGTAATAATGTGGAATGGAACGCGACCGTCAAATGATTAACCTCTGTGTCCTCTCTTTCCTTTTTATAATTCCGCGGGTCAAGTATCTCGGCGCGCCTGTCAAATTTTCGAAAATACCTGCGGTGTTAAAAACGTTTATAGATACTCTTCTACTGGGTGTATTTGTAATCTGTGAAAAGCTATAGCTACGGGAATATATTATCTATGGATATAATGAATGAACACTACTACAGCTATAATACAAAAAATCAGAAAAATGTTACGAGTTGTAATATGTAGGTATACCTGTATCCACGATATAATTGGTATTTTACGGAGAGTACAGATTTATTTCATGTTTTTCTTAAAAAAACGGGTAATTCAATAAATTGTTATGAGAATTGGAAGCTCTATGGCCAGGTTCCTAAGCCTGTTCTAATAAAAAACAGTAGTTGGAATTCTATGCCTATACTAACCCACAGAGAAAAAAAATATTTTCGCAAATACAGACTAAATATCATAGCTAACATGACATGGCGCACATTATTGGATGCGGAATTTAATAGAGAACAAGTTCAAACACAGTCCAAAGGAATTGGAACTCTATAATCATTACAATTGAGAGTTGAAAGTCGGGTGTACCGCCGACACCGATCGGTGTTCGCGAGTGTTGAAGGTATAAAAGTATTTTGGACACCGATCGATGTCGGCGTCCGCCTACAGGTTAAAGCTGTATTAGATGATGATTTTGAAAAAAAAAATAATGAAACTGCCTTTGCCAATACCTTTTATTTCACTTACCTTATTTATGCCCTATTTCTTTCCTTACGGTAAAAAAACTCATCCGGTATTATAGTAAATCGTAAGACGAACTAGATCGAAACAATCTAGGAAAGAAGTATGATGTAGAATCGTTCTCAGTGAAAATATAGAAACAATATTATTTATGCACAACGGGTTAGCACTTGACCTCATGTGACATGTAAACAACAGGGTTTACGAATCGGTGTCGCGGTTTCGATATCCAGCGGTGTACATGTTTACGAGTATTACTCGGTTTGGTTGGTGGTAGGGCCTTTTCAATGCCCGCCTGGCTCTTATCTAAGTCAGCCGCCAAACAGCAATGTTTATAGGTAGCATTGTTATGTTCCGGTTGTCAGAGATAAGATAGCCATTCCCCCATATAAGATGGGTTTTCCGGGTCAGTACGTTTCCACCTTCATCCTCATCTTCACTTAACATCAGTTGAGGTCAAGTGCTAACCCGTTGTGCATAAAAAAAAGACACCGACAAGGGTTCTGTTTTTTACCTTACGCAACCCTAAAAATAAATAGATCTCTCAGACATGAAGGGAACAACAGTAAAGACAGTTTGTCTATAAATGTGTCGTGAATTTTGAAGTCAATAACTTCCTTTCAATCTCCAAGTTGACGAAATCCCCTTTGATGAAACGTCAAACTTGTTTCAAATGAAATCGTGAAGTAACGAACGTCAATATTCGGGAGACGCGGCGTCTTAAATGATGGGGGGGAACCACGACTTCCATTTTGTAAAGTTCCGTCCCCATGGCACGCATCGTTAGATACAAAGATGTACCTACAACAATCGCTTCGATGCCCAGATCATACATAAACATTTTTGTTCCAGCCCTATTCAATAAGATTAATAATAATAAAAGCGTCGGTGGTTCAGCGGTTAAAACGCATAATTCTAATTTGGGAGGTCCGGGTTCGATTCCCAGGCAGGCCATGTACCAATGAGTTTCTAAATTTTATTACTTATATGCATTTATTCGACTGCTCTTAAACAGTGAAGGAAAATATCGTAAGGAAACCTGCAGGCCTGAGAAATAAAAATTCTAAAGCATGTGAAGTCCCCAAACTGCATTGGGTCGGCGTGGTGCCCACAAATAAAATAAATAAATAAATAAATATCTTTGCACATACACACAGCGCCATCTAGGTCCACAGTAAGCATCTAGGCTTGTGTTATGGATACCAGATGGTTGCAAAACTACACAAATACATTATTTTTTTTGTAAATAAATACATAAATGAATGGAATGGAATTGGAATTTGGAATTTGTATGGAATTCATCCAAATAAATTATTGGCCGTCACGCGGTCAGTACGAAAACGAATACATTTATGCATTAATCAAAATGGAGAACATTTTGAGCACCTTATATCATAAAGTTATTAATAAAAATAAATATTATTTTTCAAATAATTTTATTGTTTGATTGCATATGCATCTTCTTAATCATTTTTGTAGCTACAACAAAAAGTTACCTCTTGTTATGGCCTGACAAAAAAATCTAAGTACTTTAAATGTATGAAAAAAGTTTTTTTTGATTTCTGGCTTTTCTAGTACTGAAACCTCAGTTGGTCCCGTAGAACTTTTTGATCAGCATACGGAACAGGATCGATTAGTATCAAAAAATTTTTTTGTGAAAAATGGTAATTTTCTTGCTAACCGTACATTTTTTTGAAAATCTGTGAATGGGAATGAAATTTTTTTGAAAAATTATGCATAGTGTCCTAAGACCAATTTCTTGTAGCTGCAACGATTAAGGTACCTCCCTTGGCTGTCCCATTGAAACTTTCCACCCTGTATAAATGAAAAACATCCATAACTTGGGAACACATGTCTGTATTCATCATACAAATATATGCCCCTAGCGGGATTCGAACCCGCGACCTTTTGATATAGCAGCAGATTTTCTTACCACTACACCAAACAGGTCGTCAAACCAATAGCTACAGAAACGGTGGTCATTATAATTGGCCGTGTCATTATCGGCGATTGCACTAATAACCGCTTACCGCATGCCCGGTGATATTCCGGCATATTACCGGTAATATTCCGGTAATATCCTTTCGTACATCTGTTGCTCTGTAATACCAATAACGCTACCAGCGTTACCTAAGTATTTTCTGGGTGAGCTGACTTCAAAATTAGCAGCGGTGTACACTACAGTATGGATTGGTTTTATATCTTTAGTTTACACTAGCTGTCTGACTGCGACTTTGTCTGCGTGGATTGGATAACAAACAAAAAAAAACCTCCTTGGATATATACAGGGTGTTAAAAAAGAATCAAGCAAATTTTAAGGTGTGTTTCAAGGTTTTTTTTGGCGGGATCTCGGCGAGTGAAGTTGCAATTTTCTTTATTATTCTTATAATTTGTGCATTCTGACTTTTGAAGCTTAATAATGGCAGGATATTGTGCAGCAAAAGTTAGTGATGGTGTACAAGTGAATGGAAGTGTAAATTAAAGTGCGTAACGAAGCTTTCGGGTTCCCACAAGAAGCCGCCAAAATCTTTTGTAAAGCATTCTGCCATTTTACTGAAGAATGCCTTCACCGTGACTAGACTCTGTATATGTCAAGTATACGACGAATTACTTGTTTTCACTGAGACTGACTTATAAACTAAAGAAATAAGAAAAATAAGACGACTTTTATGGGCTTAGATAACTTTGCTTTAAAAAAAAAGGTGTGTTTCAAGATACATTGGAAATGTATATAAGTTCTTAGGTAAAAAGAAATATAAAAAAAATGCGGTAAGCAGAGACCACAAACTTCGACTTGCTACGATCCTGACTCACTCCTTTTGCTTCATTTACTCTTATAAAGTTGTTACACGCTCGTCGGTATTAGTTTACTCTTGACGTCCCTGATGTGATCATGGTAAGTTCGCCGTGGTCTTCCCCTACCAACACTATACAGGGCGTCCCACGGCTATGCCACATGGAGGGAAAGTACCTTGAATTTTGTAGATGGAACATTTTACTGAAAGAAGACATTATTTTAATTTAAAAAACAATTTAAACTGCATTCATAGATTTTTAAATAAGTACATGGTTGAACCGGGAATCGAACCCTTTATTTATAAAAAAAAATTACCATGTAGCTTTATCATACCGATCGAAAGGCTTCATCATAAGGATTATTTTTTGCTAAATAACATAGTGTCAGAAATAAAAGGAAGACCATGAATTTTAACATTAGATGTGCAATTGTGTTCAGAAAAATGAAAAGCTGATATTGCCGTAAGGACATACAACTGACATTATCATTACTAATACTAATTACCCACTCGAGAAGTATGCATCATTTCCCTATTATAATTTAAGTTCATGATAAAATGATAAAGAGGTACGTAATTAGTAAGTAGGTACCTGGTTGTATGCCGTATCCTGAATCTGCCAAAAGACGCGTAAATGATTTTCTCCATCGCAATTTTTTTTTATTAGATTAGATTATAGATTTATTATTAGATTTTTTTTTATGGGGTTATGTAAAAAATTTAGTTTACAAGAACCAGTATCAAAGTGTCCACGAGCTACAAACAGAACTTCGACGTATTATTCTAAATATCTACCACAACATGATCAAAAAATCGACAGGGAGCGAAATAATCAAAAGAGTGCGACTTTGTATTGAACAGGAAGGGGCTCATTTTGAGCATTTGATAAATTGATTAATTTTGTATTAAAAATGTTAAAATTCATGGTCTTCCTTTTATTTCTGACACTATGTTATTTAGCAAAAAATAATCCTTATGATGAAGCCTTTCGATCGGTATGATAAAGCTACATGGTAATTTTTTTTTTATAAATAAAGGGTTCGATTCCCGGGTCAACCATGTACTTATTTAAAAATCTATGAATGCAGTTTAAATTGTTTTTTAAATTAAAATAATGTCTTCTTTCAGTAAAATGTTCCATCTACAAAATTCAAGGTACTTTCCCTCCATGTGGCATAGCCGTGGGACGCCCTGTATATATGTCACCCTCATCGTGGTTCTCTAACTGATCCTCCATGATGTTAAAAGTCTTATTATTTTCTATCCTTAACACCTAACTTAACTAATTCATACAACTGCCTAGCATCCTTAGAATCAGGAACAGACAAGATACTACTCACTAACCACATTTGGTTGTTTCGTATTCTAAGTCGACGTCCCTGTGCCTCATGCCGACCACACTCTATTCTTATGTGAAATACATCTTCTATTATCCCGCAATCATTACAATGGGATGAATCAACCTTGCCAAGCAGTAGCTTAAAAAATATAAAAATTGACTATCATTTTTGACTTTGACTTTGATAGGACTGACAATTCCCATACTAGAAACCGTACCTCGTAAGATTTCAAAATCCATTTAAACTAATGATATTGACGCCTGGAAATAACTGGTCTAAAATTACTAATATATACCTTTTTATATAAATTATAGCTTACTTATGACGAAAATAATGTTAATGTGTAAATACTGTCATGTGTATTTTTTTTTGTTTGTGGTTTTTCTACTTAGAGTCAGCGCCATCTATTTTTTTTTTATATGAGAGGGCTGCAAACGAGCATGCGGGTCACCTGATGGAAAGCAATCACCGCCGCCCATGGACACCCGCAACACCAAAAGGGTCACAGATGCGTTGCCGGCCTTTGGGGAAGGTGTAGGCTCGTTTCTTGAAGGTTCCAATGTCGTACTCGTTCGGGAATACCGCTGCAGGAAGTCCTTTCCACAGGGTAGGCTTACGTGGTAAGATTATATGATCATCCGAGGTATGATTTCAATTATAACGATTGTCCGTCTTCTCGTTTTATTGGTAGGTACATGGTATTTAATTCTTAGCTGGAAATCGGTTACTAATGTTTGGGGAGGGGGGAGTTTAAGCCTCTTAAACCCCCCTCCTTCACACACATCGTTCCTACTCACCACACATACACAAAACCAGTGTTCAAAGCCCAATTTTCGCATACCGCAATTTGCTCCAACTACCGTTACATAAAAGGGTGTCCATAAGGATTTACCTGTGAAAATCAAGTGGCCTACTCTACCTTCAGCTATCCACATGGTTGTAAGATGGACCCTTATGTAGACAACCCCTTTTGATTAAGGACACTTGAGATAGAGCCTGATATAAGTGCCACTTCCGATATTCTTTTCCCTGGCGACTTGTATTTTCACGGGCCACGGCTTTGTCCGTCAACTTCGTGTCTATAATCTGAACTAATCTATTGTAAGCAGATAGGAACAGAAACTAGATAGACCGTACATTTTTGAAGCCTCTTGGAGGAACAGCATCAAACAAAATGTCCCGATCATATACAGGTTAATTTTGAATTCGGAAATGGAAATCATCTATGGTGAAAGAAGAAGAGTGAAAAACACAAAATACCATGGTTGTGTTTTTTTAAGCGACTTTAAAATAAAGTTCTCAATTCAGATCTATAATTTTTGGGAGTACAAGAAGCGTGTTTGTCATTGAGAAAGTCACAAATTTTTCAATAAACTTTTTTGCAAATTTTTTTCATAACCATACTCATATAATAGCAAATTTGAGAAAGTTTAAGAGTTATTAACCTCAAGTCAAAAATTTTTTTTTTATCCACAACGAATTGGCACTTTATCTCAATCACACCTGATGTTAAGTGAAGATGAGGCCGAAGGTGGTAGCGTACTGACCCGGAAACCCCATCTTATTTGGGGGACTGGCTATCTTATCTCTGACAACCAGAACACAACAATGTTATTAACATTGCTTGTTTGGCGGCAGATTTAGATAAAATGGTGGTAGCTAGCCAGGCGGACATTTAAAATGCCCTACCACCAACCAAACCGAGTACTAAACATGTACCCCGCTGGGGATCAAACCCGCGACCTCCGAAACGTAAACCCAATGTTGTTTACATTGAGCAACGGAGTCGGTTGTTTTTGTTAATTGCTGAATTAATTAGCAAAAACATTTAAGAAGTATTTATCTATGGCCCGACACACACCTGACCGGTTTTTGATTTGTGGTAAACTTTATCTCGCATTTCACGTTTGACATTTTGTTGCATTTGCTAAGGTAACGTTCTCTCTAAAAATTTCAAAGAGAAACCAACAAGAAACTTTTGCGCGTATGAAAAGCTTTCAAGAAATAAATTTTTAGTGCGCGTTCAGCATTTATAGTGAGAATGACTAAAGCGAGTGTACACTGGAATAAGATTTCGTAGAAAAGGACTGCGGCTTGTTGCAAGCAAAAGTCTTTTCAGATGTCGACACTTTTCGTCTTCAGCAAAATTTCAAATTATTCTACGGTAAATATAAACTGTGCTTTGGACTAGGTGTGTAATAATAATTAATTTATAAAAGAAAAGCTCAGTGCTTGAATACAAAACCGATGAAACATAATTAACATTGGCAATTTGTGAATAAACAATTGAAAATATTATTTTATAGTAAAAATATGGGGTACATGTTTAAGTACTCGGTTTGGTTGTGTGTGTGTGTGTGTGACACTTTAATTGAATACGCCATGTCGCGTTAGCTCCGCAATTAAATATTAAAAAATTGTGCAAAACTTAAAAATACGCAAGAAAGAGGGCTATACTAACCTTGGAGCACCTGGATTTCCATATTGTTAAGGGTGAATACTGTTTATTATACCATATAATACAAATTTAATCGTACATTGAAGTCTTGTAATACACACACACGCACATTATTCAAAAATTGGGTAATTTAACCACCGAAAATAGTTCAATCACCTTCAAATCAGCTGTTTATTTATTGATGGTGCACTGAATATGGGTGACAGCAGCACGCACTAGTTGACAATTATACACTGCTACCAATCGCAGCAACAGAAAAGTGTTCGGTAGGTGGTAGGGCATTTTAATATGTCCGCCTGGCGAGCTACCACCATCTTATCTAAATCGGCCGCCAAACAGCAATGTTCATAGCATTGTTGTGTTAGCATAAGATAAGAAGAAGACTAAGTGATTTTATGTAAACAGCAATTTATTTTTATATCTTGTCCCCATGTATGGATCTGAATGTTGGGCAATGAAAGAGACTGATGAAAGTAGAATGCATATTGCAGATATGTGGTGTGACTAGAATGGATAAGATCAGGAATGAGTGTATCAGAGGAAGTCTAAAATTGGCGCCAATAACAGAAAAGTTGAGGAGTAATTGGTTAGCATGCTTTGGGCATATTATGAGGAGGGATGAAAGGCTACGTGCCTTTTATCCCTCCTCATTACAAGACGAGTGCTAAGTATGAATGTGGAGGGATACAGAGGTAGAGGAAGACCGAAGAAGATGTGGGTAGATTGCGTGAGGAATGATGATTATGTGTGTGAAAAGGGTGAGTACAGAGATGACGGCTGATAGATACAAGAAATAAAGATAAACTTGCAGGTCACATAAGTCGCCTCCGCTAAGTCAATAATTCATTCATGGGTTATGTATACGCTTTATCAATAAGGTTCCTGTTGATATACAAAATCTTCCTTTCAATAATTTAAAAATACTATAAAACAGAAACTTATTTAGAAAGCATATTATAAACGATCAGACTATTTAGATGATAAACATTCATGGCCATAAACAGCCCGTTCGCATAAGCAGGCTATTTCACAATTAATAATAGAATATCATTAATATAAAATAATAATTAATAATTTTGTAATATAAAAACCTTTTTTTATGAAGAGCAACTTTTGACTTTCCTTGACTTTTGAACAAGCAGTAGCTTAAAAAATGTAAAATCTGACTATTTTAAATGTACCCAAAAATATATATATAATTATATATATAATTATTTATTATATATATAAATAATATATAAATAAAATCAAAAAATGCTTCATTTTGTAGGTCAAAATGAAGCATTTTTTGATTTTGAATTTGAGAGGAGAGTGGAAGAGGATGACATGTTTTGCCGACCCCACCTAATGGGATAAGGGCAGGAAAATGATGATCTTGTATTTACATTATGTATACATAACAACTACTTTGGTGCAAAGAGGTATGTCAGGATTATAGCAAGTGGAAGTCTGTGGTCCCTGCCTACCCGGAAAATACAAGTGACTTTTTGTATGTAAACACTAGGCCAAGTAAAATGCATTCATGTAGATAATGTAAAAGCAAACGATCTGAAAACCAGTAACCATATATTTCCTCGCACCATCTTGATACATACTACATACGTCTCAGCGTAATACTGTAAGATACGGAGAGCTCTTGGACACTGCAGTTTTCCTATCGTGAACATTTATCGAGCTCTGTTGAGTAAGTGGCTGCACATGTAACCGTGTTTTAGTTAAAGTTTCTACACTTTGGATAAACTACAGGCCGTATGTGGTACTATACGTCCTTTCAGGAGATAATTCAGGAGACAAATCCTCTGAGTTTCTCGCTAGCTCTTCTCAGTAGTGGTCGCGTTCCGAGCTAGTGGTAGTTTAAAAAACAAATGACGTTCATAAGTGCATATTGTATTGCCTACATGAATAAATGATTTTCATTTCAATTATTGAACTGAATCGGAAACCACAACACATTTGGGGATTGGCTCAACCGGAACACATAACAATGCTATAAACATTGCTGCTTGGCGGCAGATTTAATGTGTTCGTAACTATCACACACTCATACACACATACACACTCACACACACACACACACGCACACGCACACACACGCGCACACGCACACGCACACGCACACGCACACGCGCACGCGCACGCGCACGCGCACGCGCACGCGCACGCGCACACGCACACGCACACGCACACGCACACGAACACACACACACACACACACACACACACACACACACACACACACACACACACACACACACACACACACACACACACACACACACACTCATACACAAAGACATACTCGTACACACACATACACAAAGACATACTCGTACACACACATACTTAACAAATTAGTTTTTACATTTTTATTTCATTCTTATTTTATAAGTAGCATAATATTAACCTATTTCACCTTCACCTTAATTGGAGAAATATTTGACATTTAGTTATATAGAAGAGCGGAGCCTCCTAACACAGGCATTTTATACTTAAAAGAAGACCCCCGATACCTCATTGATTGTTATATTAAGGTAATGAAATAAATATTTTTCATTTCTTTCCCTTCACACAACACCCTTCGTTTCTCATCGGTGGTTAAAAATAACGTCACACTCACATAATTTCCACTTTATTTTCATTCCCACAGAAATTACTCGAGCGACAAAAATAAGCGGTAAACAAAAAAAAAAATGCAATTCACGTTTCTAATTCCGCCTCCTTCGTCGGACAAAAACATTTTCCCATCGGAAAGTCGTTTATGTTTTAATTAAGAGGCCTGGAAGAATGGAGCTTGGGATTATTTGAAAACAGCATTACTCTCAAACGGCTTTAGAGGGTTCGCTATATTTGTGTTTACATTTCTTGCGGCGACAGAAAGAGAGGCAACAATAATTTTGTTTCTTAATGATACAATTTTGTACTTAGGACCTATGTACGAAGGAAGTATACAAGTAGGAAGGAAATGCGGCCTAACTTGAAAAAACAAAAACATTTCATTTTTTTCGAAAAAAAAAAAATATTTCTTTAATACTATTAATAAGGAAATTTTTTTTTTTTTTTTTCGAAAAAAAATATTTTTTTTCCATGTATGTTGATGTTTTTGTTTTTCAAGTTAGGCCGCATTTCCTTCCTACTTGTATACTTCCTTCGTTTTTCAAATCCGGAAATTCTCATGCTCTAAGACAGAGTTTCGTACCTAATACATAATCCTCGGGAAACTTTATATGTTATTTTAAAAAAAAAATTACAGACGAGATGGATTAGTAATAAAATTACAATAATACTGCAGGTATATTTTGGTTAGGTTTTGACATGCAAATGCACCTTTTTAAGTGTCCGTAGTCAATAACAGTCACCTTCAGTGTTCAAGCAGCTGTGATGTGGAATAAACTGCCAAAATTAATTCAGGACAGCCCTTCAATTGCAGTATTTAAGAAAAGGTTAAAACAGCATTACCTCTCCCATCTTTCGTGATATTATTATGTGTACGTAGGTTTATGACATATTTTAGCTTAGCTCTGAGGCTCTTAGAACTAAAAAGCTGTAATCTGGCATGTGTATACATATTACGCAGGCCGACAATGAAGTAAACTAAAACCTTGAAAAATACATCCGCCTCCGTGGCTCAATGTAAACAACATTGGGTTTACGATTCGGAGGTCGCGGGTTCGATCCCCAGCGGGGTACATGTTTTAGTACTCGGTTTGGTTGGTGGTATAGCATTTTAAATGTCCGCCTGGCAAGCTACCACCATCTTATCTAAATCTGCCGCCAAGCAGCAATGTTAATAGCATTGTTGTGTTCCGGTTGTCAGAGATAAGATAGCCAGTCCCCCAAATGTGTTGGGGTTTCCGGGTCAATATACATCTAAATTCGACCTCATCTTTACTTAACATCAGGTGTGATTGAGCTCAAGTACCAACTCGTTGTGCATAAAAAAAAAGTTTTTCGATTCAGAGATCCGTTTGCGAAGTATTAAGCTTTAAGGTGCTAATTTTTGTCAAAGTCAAGTGCCCACAGCGCAGACCAACCCTTTCCTTCCTGCTAGCTAAAAATGTTGTTTATTCGTGATAAAATTCACGACAGTAGCATATACGAGGTTAAAAGAGAAACTATCCCAGGTGAGAAGGTTTTACAAGTTAACGAGTAAGGCTTCCCGCCCACGGCCGACAATCGGTGACCAATTTTTTGTAGGAATAAAATGGAACGTTCAACGCCCACGTCCTACAAAAAATCAGTCACAATATCGATAGAAAAAATCGGCCCGATTATCGGTCCTACAAAAGTCGGTCGTGGGCGGTCACAATAATAGTCGAAAAATTTATAGAATGTACTTTCCCTTGAAAATTGTTTATATCCTTGAAGGGGGCCTTTTATTTATATAAAAAAAGAAAGAAAAAATAAGATTTTCTAGGAAAATATTTTAAGAGTGCGATTATAATTTTATATTACAATAGAGTCGTATTCTTTTTAGGTATATACAATTTCTAAGAACTATTACTTTTTAAAAACGTGGTCATGTTCTTGTGTTATATAAAAAATAAATCTGAAAGGTTGTCATATTACACGTAACAAAAAAAAAACAAATTTTCCCTCAAATAAATATGAGCGCGAAAACGGCCGTTCGCGGGACATTCTGAGTATTTGTGAGCGTTTTGTAAGTATTTGCGTATCTCAAGACGTGGGTATATGAATAAGTAAAACAGGGATCAGTTGCCTTGGAGCCTCTCGGTGTGTAAAAACGTTATTTTTATCGTTGTAACAGTTTATCTCTGGAGTTTTTGAGTGTTTTTATGGGGTCCGCGCGGTATTAAATATTAGACAGCCCTAACTTAGTATGGTTCACGTCTGTCGCTGTACAATACAGCAGAATTGTAGCAATAGTCGCTTCGATTATGTTTTTTTTTTTGTATGTTTTGTGTTTGTGTTTTACAGGATACATTTCGGTGAGTGTGCGATGGAATTGCACGATCTTATTCCACCGTCTTCGGACCTTTCCATCTTCGGAAAACCAGGCGCTGGGAGGGTTTCCATCCATATGTTGTCAACATACCGAACATCCGCACTAAGCGCTTTGCTTCATCATTTATAATGCGGACTGCTAATGTATGGAACTCACTGCCCGAGTCGGTTTTTCCCGTGGGATCTTCAAGTCTAGAGAGAATAGGCATTTACGGGGTGCGCGTGATACATCTTCGGCTACATCGTCACTTTCCATCAGGTGAGATTGTAGTCAAACGCGAAACCAGTTTTTAATAAAAAAAAAATGTTTACTTGGTTAATTGTTAACAGTAGTTGATGATTATTTCTTTGTTTGATAGAGTTTAGCGTCATGGTGGTTTTGTTTTGAGGATATGGGTAAATTGAAGTATGGGCGACTGCCCTAGCAATGCATAAACATTGTACCTAATAATATGTAATGCTGTATAGGTATATATTGATAATTCGTGTGAAAAAAATTTCAGAAACTCTTTATATCGTTACAATCGTGAAAATAAGCGTTTAACCGCATCCGTGGCTCAATGTAAACAACATTGGGTTTACGATTCGGAGGTCGAGGGTTCGATCCCCAGCGGGGTACATGTTTAAGTACTCGGTTTGGTTGGTGGTAGGGCATTTTAAATGCCCGCCTGGCTAGCTACCATGCACCATCTAAATCTGCAGCCAAGCAGCAATGTTGATAGCATTGTTGTGTTCCGGTTGTCAGAGATAAGATAGCCAGTCCTCCAAATGTGTTGGGGTTTCCGGGTCCAGTACGCTTCCACCTTCGACCTCATCTTCACTTAACATCAGGTGTGATTGAGGTCAAGTACCAACCCGTTGTGCATAAACTCATATGTCGGTTGGTATACAAAACTTCAACTAGAATATTTTGCTATGAACTTTTAGCTAGGCCTTAAATCAAATCAAAATATTTTTTATTCCACAGGATAAAATTATCACTTGAAGACATTACTTTTAATATATAAACTTCAACAACTAATTTATTGATTTGTTTAAGAAAGTTCTAGGAAAATAATAAATACGTAATATTGATGATGCGTCGGTGGCTCAGCGATTAAGACGCGGTCTCCCAATTTGGAAAGTTCGGGTTCGATTCCCACGCGGACCATGTACCAATGAGTTTGTACATTTATCCGACTGCTCTTAAACGGTGAAGGAAAACATCGTGAGGAAACCTGCAAGCATGACAAATAAAAATTCAAGGGCATGTGAAGTCCCCAACCCGAATTGGGCCGGCATGGTAGACTATGGCCCATACTCCCTCGTTATACGAGGGAGGGCCTATATCCCTGCAGTGGGATGTTTATGGGCTGATGATGAATATTAATATATTATGAATATTTCAATATTATCAGCTACTGAGATATTTCTATACATGCTAATAGAAATAGTTTAGCAAACTCCTTTGCTCACGGTCTGATGATGCTCTCCTGTAAGAATGTAGCTTAACTCAAGTCGGTAATTTTGCCAAACTTGGCGGTACAATTATTAGGCAGGATGGTCACGTAACCTGGCTGAGAGAGGTGAGTTGATATTATCTTATGTAAGTCCGGATTCATAATAAAAAGTGTAGTTTCCCTCAGTGGTTACGTTAAGAGGTGCTCCACAGTTTTGAATAATAAATAAGGTCAAGAGTTACCTCGTCATGAATAAACAAACTTGGTCACTCCGAGTCTTTTAGCGTTATTATATTCTGTCAGAAACTTGTCCAACGATGACCTCATTAAGAATGTAGGAATCCAGGGGGATCACAGTCTAAGAAGCGGATACAAACGTCGGGACCGCTTGGCGGTGGCACTGACGGGAAGACAATGAGTGATGTCCAAGCTTTGAGAGAGAAGCGGGCTTTTACTAACTCATTCTTCTACAACAAGGTTCCCATGGATATACAAAATCTTCCGCTTAATAAATTTAAACTTATTATAAAACAAAAAGTATGTAAAAAGGGATATTACAATTTATTTATTTTTTTATGATTGACTGGATTCGCGTTTGACTGCAATCTCCCCTGATGGAAAGTGACGATGAGGTCGGAGATGAAGCACGCGATTTCAGTAAATACCTATTCACTCTGCTCTTGAAGATCCCAAGGTTGTAGGATTCAGGAAAGACTGACGCCGGAAGAGAGTTCCATGCCTTGGCTGTTCGGATGATGAATGAAGAATCGAACTTCTTAGTGCGAATGTTCGGTATATTAACTATATACGGGTGGAATCCCTCCCCACGCCTAATTTCAGACTACATTAATGATAGTAATCCATGGGATTAAACGGCTCCTCTACACGATATATAAAAATTCTTGTAACCTTTCTAGATTGTAAATGACTGATTGAAGCTAGCTAGACTAGCTCTTCTCAGTAGTGATCGCGTTCCGAGCTAGTGGTAGTTTAAAAAACAAGTGACGTTCATAAGTGCATACTGTATTGCCTACATGAATAAATGATTTTCATTTCATTTAAGGTTTAATAACCAAATGATATGATTGATATTCTCATGGCGTAATGAAGCACTCTCAGCGTAATCGCATTCTTGAATTTATCTGTCCATCAGTCTTCGGATGGGTGACCACCGGTGGCATTTTAATAAGAGTTTGTCCGGGCTTCGGATGGCACGTTAAATGGTCAGTACGTCAGTCCGATTGGTCCCCCAATCGCTCTATTTTACAATGGTTTACCGTTCGAACGGAACGTTTTTGGTTCAGCTTTAATTTAGCTGATGTAAGGATGGTATCGCGTTATTTTTTGTGAACGATTATATCGTTGACGCTACGAGAGTAAAACCAAACCCAAAATGTTTAGAGCTAGCCACGAGTATTAAAAAAACTAGGTTAATTTCCGCTCAAATGATTAGCGCGATAAGAAAAGTGCTTAACGTAACGGTTTTGGTTTAGCTTTGGTATTATCGTTCAAACTAGCGCGATCGGCCCCCTGGTTAATTGCAAGCAGTCGTTAAGTCAAGTCGGTGATGTACAGCGGCAGCTTGAACACACTGAATACCAGATGGCCAGTAGTCCAACACAAATCCATCAATCCACATTGGGCCCAGGTGGTGGATTGTGGCCCAGTGGGAGGAGGGAACGTGAGGGTTTTATCTAACCTGAGTCATCGTCGTTGTAACTTGAGTGCCCAACCAGTGGAGACGTGAACTAATGATGTCAATGGATGTAGGATGAACTCGCTGATTGCTTATCATTGGACCAAGAAGACGGTTAAAGATTAAATACTCTTTGTTCTATAGAAGATTGTTTCGAAATCTAATCTATATCGGTGACATCTCATAACTTGAACCAAAAGCGTAAAGAAACAAAGAAAGTTATTAATGTTTGTCCCCATTGTCTTCACTCATGAAACACTGCCAGCGTAACTTGATCCCGGCGGTGCGGACAAATTGTATCAGCCGGCCAAAGAGATGGAGCTCCACATAATTGGTGGGGTACGTCTGCTAAAATATAAGAGAGTCTTTTGTCTATGCTGAGAGGATATTCTCCCCGTTTCAGTATATTTCGTACCAATTTTCGATTGTATCGTTTTAGTCAGTGAATTGCGGTGACTGATGCGGTTTAATTTGGACATTTCAACAAAGATTTTGAACCTTGGTAATGGAGTTTCATAAAACAATTAAACACTGCTACTTAGGATCAATAACGAGTTTGTCTAGCCTACCTCCTAGTAGCTCTAGTAACAATTAAATATATGGTCAAGAACGAGTAGGGCTCGTGTCCTGAAGGTTCAGTGTATAACATCACTATTGTCAAACTTTTAAACGCCCATTTGTCTCAGAAACAGCTGAAGGTATTAAGTTGAAAATGTCGAATACTACGCTTAGTAGTAGTAGCCTCTCCTTAATAATTCTAAACTTCAAGTTTGTAATCTAACTCAATAAAAAGATGCGGCCTTCAAAGCGTGTCTCGAATCGAAACCAGCTGGTCCCTTTGGTAGTTTAAGCATAAAAGCCGAACAGACAGACTGACTTTCGCATTTATAATATTATTATGGATATGGATAGATGTGTGTTGATGTCGACTCTAAGCATTGCGGTGACAGATTTCTCATTCTCAAAAAAAAAAGTAAACTTTTGTGGTGGGCCTCCACAAACTTATCCACCCTCTTCCTCCGTCGGAGCCTGAAAGTATAAGCTACCCAGTATACGCTGACACAGTAATTTACACCAGCAGTGATGAATCGCCCGCCCCGTGTTCCAGGAAATGCATAGTAATTGTTTTTGTTAGACTCATTAAAGAAACCCCGGGGAGAGTCGGGAGAAAGTTGTAACAATAGCCAAAGTAAAGTTGTTCGAGACGACTTCTGACAAATTTACTCGATTACTTTTAAGCATCATAATTTGCTGTTAATTTGGAGACGGCTAGGTGAATCCAGAATATAGTTCTCTGCACAACATTTCATCAACATCCATTCAGGCATTTATATTCCCAACAAGAATTCCAACGTCCCATCCATCAGAAAGGCTTGGTGTTTCACTACAAAATCGAATCATATTCTATTTTGAAAAAAAAAAGCATTCTTTACTTTTGATTTTCAATGGGGAATTAATAGCGACATCAAGATCTTCTTAGATTTCTTTAATTTTGCCACCCTGGTTAAAAGAATAAGAATAAGAATCGTTTATTTGACCCATTTAGCGACACACATATTATTATACATGTACAACGGTGAATAGCAAATTGACATAATGGAATTGGGACCGAGACAAAAGTAGGTACACAAAACAGTTTCATGTAATAGGATGAGTGAGTACTCCTATCTCATAGCACAGTTTACAAAAATAAAAGTAAAAAATAGGCACCTAGGTACCTAAGTAAAGTTTCACTAATAGACTTAAAGTATTTAAAAATTAATTTTCGGTGTCGCAAAGTGGTGTCAAAGAAGGTCTCCTACTCAGCATAAGTTGCAGTCTAGAAATTAGACTACAACGCTGGTTTTCAGTGGAGCCTAAGGTGAAACACGGACGCCGATCGAACACTGGTTAGTTCCCATAGCATCCTCTATTGCTACGAAGTACATTATTATAATAAATTACATTCAAAATCGTATACCTGTAACACAAGACAGATATCATAAACATTTCCGTTCATTAATGTACATTATTCCAAAGTTTCGTTTTGTGAGCTCTTCCCACATTCATACATTTCTTAATAAATCAAAGAACATCACAAAATTACGGCAAACATTCCAGTTTAAAACTTACTCGGCAATACCCCGAGGTTCTTTTAAACACTGACAGCTGTAAAGTTAATACCGCTGACTGTAGGCACTCACTCATAAAAAGTTAACCGCAACTCGCGCCAGACAATTAAAACATTAATAAAATAACTTTAGGGGTCAGGTTTTTACGATTTCGCGTCTCTAACACAGAAAAGCACTGTATTCGTTTTGTTGTTTTGGAACTGGGTTGAAATAAGTTTTAACAGCATCCGTGACATAATGTGTGTTTTATAAGAATTGTAATAAAAATGAGAATCTGTAATTGGCATAACTTTGGCTCATTGATAAATCAATCATGTAATTGGCTCATTGATAAATAAATAATTTTTTTTTACACTAAAGTGTAAAAATGTATTGTTACAAGCGGTAACAACAGTAACTGAATTCGCAACAATTTTATTTTATTTTTTCTAGCCATATTGATTGCAAGATTTATTATCTGATTAGGGTGTATCGGCTTCTTGGTATAAAAAAAATCACTTTGTATAATTTAGGCCTTAAAATTACCTCAGTTGAAACAGTTGCTGGACGCTTATGTTAGCAGCATGTCTCACGACCATAAAGGATAATACGCGATTTGGTCTAACGAGCCGACGTAAACTGGCGGCCTGTCATTACTGGACTAGTGTGACCATGGTTATGCAATTCGGTAAGACTTAACCGCCTCCGTGGCTCAATGTAAACAACATTGGGTTTACGATTCGGAGGTCGCGGGTTCGATCCCCAGCGGGGTACATGTTTAAGTACTCGGTTTGGTTGGTGGTAGGGCATTTTAAATGTCCGCCTGGCTAGCTACCACCATCTTATCTAAATCTGCCGCCAAGCAGCAATGTTAATAGCATTGTTGTATTCCGGTTGTCAGAGATAAGATAGCCAGTCACCCAAATGTGTTGGGGTTTCCGGGTCAGTACGCTTCCACCTTCGACCTTCGACCAGACACTTAACATCAGGTGTGATTGAGGTCAAGTACCAACCTGTTGTGCATAAAAAAAAGGTAGGTACATATAGATGTCAGGAGTAAAGCAGGAGCTGGTATATCGCTATCGCAATTTGAGTCATCCCCGAAATGGAACCCGGAGCCTTTGACGACAGCCGAGACACCCCACTCTATTAAAGTTTACGATGATTAATTTTTTCCAGGAAACCGCGAAATTATTGTCACAACTCAAGCGGATCTCACGGCTATTTATGCGTCCATTTTTCGCAAATGCCGAGCATTTATGATGTACTAAAATGTTTTCCTTTTCACGTCCTCTTAGGGAACACTTTATACTTCCACTTTACTTTTATTTTAGGTCTAACCTCAAAGGAGTTTGTGATACAACAAGTTTTTTTAGAAGCCTAATGAAGACTCCTTTTTCAGTATAGTGTCGTAGACAACTAAAACACTTATATGTTCGATGGATTCAGGCTTAATATCAATTGAACTGAAATAAATTGAATAAATGGAATGAAATTTCAAACACAGAAATGTTAAAATAATCAAGTAAACGAACGATTTTTACTAAGTCATAATGCGTTGCCAGCGACAAATTAGCGGCGGATTTATAATTATGGATTGTCGTATCATAATACGTGATTTTCTACACGAAGTGAACCTAGTGGCGCTGGTATCGCCGGAAGCGACGCGGTAACGTTAACCGAATTATTATTAGGCCTGCACACTGAAAATAGTCTATCATATTTCTGCCAACCGTCAAAGGAGACGGACCATTACATACAGAAGTGGTACACACACACACACACACACACACACACACACACACACACACACACACACACACACACACACACACACACACACACACACACACACACACACACACACACACACACACACACACACACACACACACACACACACACACACACACACACACAAATGAGCAGTAAAGGCAAGAACTAGATTTTTAACTTTTACTTACCTACATATCTAATACAAATATTATATGTTTTCAAAATTTTCAGTTCACTTTCTTATCTTGTATACAGTCAATTTCAAAGTATGTTCGAGCAAAGGAAGAGCGAGGCGTGGTACAAGTATCCTAAATACTTAAAAGGCTGGTCTCAACCTCTGATTACAATAATGTACGACTGTAGTTGGAAAATAAAGATTTTTGTATTTTGTATTTGTATTTTGTATTTGTATGAGTGCCTTTTATTACCTGTTATTACCTACCCTTGGAAGGATCCGGTGATATGATTATGATTACGGTGGCGTATGATTGAAAAATCTTTGTCACCCTATTTAGGATGGAGTTGCTATGGTATACCGAATTGCACTGCCCCGAAACACCATTGACCGAAGAACAGTTGATCGAATTCCGAGTACATTGCGGAGTTGGTTTTAATTAAAATTTTTAATGATAAACAAACTCCGCAATGTTCACGGAATACGATCAAACGGTCTTCGGTCAAACGTTTTTCGGGGTAGTGTAATTCGGTATACCATAGCAACTTCATTTAGGATAACGGTTATGATACGATTTAAAAGTAACTATGTATTTCCATTATTATAAGAAAAAATTCTCAAACGCCTTAATTATTGGAAGCCAAAGTAAATTCCAATATGGCTGCCACGGATTCTATCTACCTAGATAATTCTAAATAATATTATCATTGTTATGCCCTCGCCCCGTCCGTCGGCACGTCCAAGTTTTAATGACGGTCACCGAGTTTGGACTTTTCAATTTGGACAATCTGACTGGAGCAGAATTTGAGGTACAAGGTTCAACGTTAGCTCTCGCATTGTTGTATTTAAATTGGAATTTACTGTAATGGAAGCACTGAAGTGAGTATTAGAGATGGGACAGATTATCCTCAACCTAAATATGAGAAATGTCCCTCAATTTTTACCCGACTGCCTCAAAGAGAAGGGTAATGTTTTTCTGGTTTATGTGTGTTTGTAGATTTTAAGTTACTTTTTTTTATCCACAACGGGTTAGCACTTGACCTCAATCACACCTGATGTTAAGTGAAGATGAGGCCGAAGGTGGTAAGCGTACTGACCCGGAAACCACATCTTATTTGGGGGACTGGCTATCTTATCTCTGACAACCGGAACACAACAATGCTATTAATATTGCGGTTTGGCGGCAGATTTAGATAAGATGGTGGTAGCTAGCCAGGCGGACATAATATGCCCTACCACCAACCAAACCGAGTACTAATGTACCCCGCTGGGGATCGAACCCGCGAGCTCCGAAACGTAAACCCAATGTTGTTTACTTTGAGCCACGGAGGCGGTTAAATGTATATGTAAATTAATAAATTACTTCCTGTAGCCTAAATGACTTGACCGATTTTTTAAGTGCAAGGTATCGGTAAATCCGTCTTAATGCCCTGAGTATCTTAAGATACATTTAATGATAAAGAATCCAACATTATGTGTGCTAAATAAATATTTCCGACACTTACGCCAATCATCTAGTCCCAAACAAAGTATAGCTTGTACTATGGATACTCGATTACTGATAAACATACTTTAGTCCATGACAATGGAATAAATGTTCGTATTCATCACACAAACATTTACCCATCGCGAAATTCGAACCCGCAACCGTTGGTTTCGCTGACTATCCACTACCACTAATCCAATCGGTCGTAATAATACTAAATATATAGCTTTTTGGTTTTTAAACACTTAAATTGTTTGTAAATATAGTGATACTGATCGTTACCGTCATCGGCTATGTTCTGACTTGTGATTGGTTGGCTCATCGCTCGCTCGGCAATTTGACGGTTTCTTATTGGTCAATGTAATCCATAACGATACCGACAGACGTTACATAAACTAAGGGCAATAATTGTTATTGACTTTAACATCGCCTTAACCTTTAGGCGGACGCTGGCACCGATCGGTGCCAACGGACACCCGACTTTCAACTCTCAATTGTAATGATTATAGAGTTCCAATTCCTTTGGACTGTGTTTGAACTTGTTCTCTATTAAATTCCGCATCCAATAATGTGCGCCATGTCATGTTAGCTATGATATTTAGTCTGTATTTACGAAAATATTTTTTTTCTCTTTGGGTGGGAGTGTAGGCATAGAATTCCAACTACTGTTTTTTATTAGAACAGGCTTAGGAACCTGCCATAGAGCTTCCAATTCTCATAACAATTTATTGAATTACCCGTTTTTTTTAAGAAAAACATGAAATAAATCTGTACTTTCCGTAAAAATACCAATTATATCGTGGATATAGGTATACCTACATATTACAACTCGTAACATTTTTCTGTATTTTTGTATTATAGCTGTAGTAGTGTTCGTTCATTATATCCTAGATAATATATTCCCGTAGCTATTGCTTTTCACAGATTACAAATACACCCAGTAGAAGAGTGTCTATAAACGTTTTTAACACCGCAGGTATTTTCGAAAATTTGACAGGCGCGCCGAGATACTTGACCCGCGGAAAAGAAAAAAGGAAAGAGAGGACAGAGAGGCATTTTAGCCACCCAAAATAGGTGCTTAAGGTGGAATACAGCAGTATTCTCTCATTGTGAAGGAAGGATCCTGGAGAGACAAGTTATATTAGGTCCTTACCTATGTAATTGGCGTTTCGTGTGAAGAATTTCAATAAGACTGTTCTCTCCATTTTTTTTTTTTTTTTTTTTATTAAAAATTGGTTTCGCGTTTGGCCACAATCTCACCTGATGGAAAGTGACGATGTAGCCGAAGATGTATCACGCGCACCCAGTAAATGCCTATTCACTCTAGACTTGAAGATCCCAAGGTTGTAAGTGTCGGGAAAAACCGACGCGGGCAGTGAGTTCCATACCTTAGCAGTCCGCATTATAAATGATGAAGCAAAGCGCTTAGTGCGGATGTTCGGTATGTTGACAACATATGATTTTTTTTGAGAACAGCAAATCCAAATTTAGCTAAACTTTGTGTGTATTATCGGATAACATTAAGTTAAGTATAGGCAGTGTTAATTTTTAAAAGTAAAGTGTTTCAGCTAATCTAAGAAATGATATATGGGAAGCACATGAAAAGAGCTCTATTCAAATTTTTTTTATCATGTGATATAGCCTAGAAATTAAAAAATATTTCATGTGAACCCTTGAAATAATATTCCATTTTCCAATAAACAAATTTGGATATAGCTTTGAAAATCGCAGGAATTGGTACATATGATTAACGAAGAAAAAAAACTCCAATTTCATAGGTAAAGACCCAATATATACCTGTTTGGTGTAGTGGTTAGCAACTCTGACCACTATACCTAAAGGTTGCGGGTTCGAATCCCGCTAGGGGCATATGTTTGTGTGATGAATACGGACATGTGTACCCGAGTTATGGATGTTTTGATTTATAATAAGTATTTATTTACAAATAAAAAATGTATTTATGTATGTATGTAAATCAACCATCTGGTTATCCATAACACAAGCCTATATTTGCTTACTGTGGAACTAGATGGCGCTGTGTGTACGTCTAGGGATATTTATTTATTTATTTATAAAATATGTTCATTTGCCTCTCCTGTAACCATAATAAACGTTATTTGGTATAGTAACAGACAAAATGCCTTAGATATTGGTTTCACAATAATTTTCCAATTTACCCTTCGGTTTCAAATTATAAATTATTCAAGAAGATAACGTCTAAAGTATTCAATATACGATCTGCTGCTAAGCAAGGGTTTCTAAATTATTATTTTATTTTTCATTTATTAGTGACAATAAACAGTTTTACAATGTGTATAACTTACAAGATTAGTATCAAACAAGTATAGATGATTGCAAAACCAGCAGCATTATCCACAAATTACTAACAACTCAGTACTAAGTACAAAACTAAAGGAATAACTAAACTAAAATAAACAACGCAATCTGCCTGTTATATACATGAAGTAGTATCACATGTGATCGAAGAGGCTACAGTTTAAATATAAGGAATATAATATGTATTCTTATACGCGCTTGCAAAACTTTTAACAGTTTACCACCGGAAACTGACCTATTCTGCACTAGCATCGCGTCGATTAGGCGTGCCAGTGTCAATGATTTCATACATGAGTAGGAGCGTGTCACTTCACGAGATCGAACTTTGCGTACCAATTTTTTCTTTCGTTTCTTTTCTGTTTTTACCCCTTTTCATGTAAAATTTCGCTTACATTATGTAGTTGTAATACCTACTTATATTGACCTAATATTGCTGTGTGCTACTCTTCATTTTTATATATCGGCGGAGATTTTTTATAAGCATTGTTTTTACTGACAGGTTTTTGTTCTATAGTTTATATAAGTCTGTAAATCTTCCAAAAAGTAAATAAATAAATATATAAATAGAAATACTTAATGACAGTATATACAGTTGTACAAATTTGTAAACACACACATATTATGTCCCCGATTTCCCCGTTATATTCCCGAAGAGATCTCTCCAAACGATATGATCGCCTTTGTACATCTCTATAAATTGTTTCACTGTGTATATGTTTATGTAGTGTCCAATAAACAAATTTTCTTCTTCATCCTCTAAATATTATTATTATTGCAGAAGAAATATGACAGACTAGCTTTCCGCCTGCTGCTTCGCCTGCGTGGAATAACTTTATCGCGGAAATTTCTTTATATCGAGGGAAATACACACTTTATCGGGATAAAAACTATCCTATGTTTTAATCAAGGGTTTTTGAAATAAACAAACAAATAATCATCCAAGCTTTCACATTTATAATATTAGTTAGAATACAATCAGAAAACCTTTATACATAATAAAGGTGATCTTATCTCTAAAGAGATCGCTTTCAGGTAACCCTAACCGGAAGTTAGATATGTTGCATGGGAGAGGGAACAAATAATGCGGTCGAAAATTTTTTGATCGAATTCGACTATGGTTCCTTTGAGAATGTTGTTCGTAATCAGTAGTGGAATCACCAGTAAACAGGAATTACATGAATTAAATTTCACCCTGTGTATATAACACTCCTCTTGTTGAGGAGCACGGTGATTCGAGGTTATATTTTTGTAGTTTTAAGAATTTTTGTTATCAATGTTTTGTTATGTATAGAGTTTGAATTGATTTGTATAGAGTCGATGTCGAGCCGACCGCAGTGGGAGTATTTTGGCCGCCAGAGGCGCCTTTTTTAATAAAAAAGAATAGAAATTTAAGTGGGTACTTTTGAAAGTTTATTCGCCTCGGGTTCTGATTGGATAAAAATAATTAATTCCTGTAATCCTATTGGACATCCAGTCAGGACCCGACGATTTTGTCAAGATAAAAGAAAGGTGCCCACGGTAATCTGTCATTCCGCTCCGCGCCGCCGTCGTGCCCGCACGTACCGCGCGCCCTCTCGCTCCGCCATTGCCGTGAGTACGCTGTGCCGCGTCCCGCACCCCCCCGTGGGTGCGTCATACGCGTTTGTGCCACCGCACACCCGCCGCCTTTCAGATGCGCGGTTTTTTGTTTCCAATTCATTGGTAACACAAAACCGCGTAAGCACTCAGTTTGCGCATCTGCCGCGTTTGAGTTGGTGGATACGTAACCGTGACAACTAAGCCAACTGTCGTTGACCCGGTGCGACTTCAATCCCTTCAGGACCTGAAGAAACCGGCAGACCCGATCCCATTGCACTTGGGCCTTGACCCAAGGGTGACGGTACGAGCGGCTATCCAATAGGGATACCTGCTCACACCCCTCCCCTTCTCTCTCCCCCCTGCCATTTGGCAGGGAGGTTTTTCCCCCCCAAATAATAACACCCCCTCAGCCGCTATGGCAACCAAAAATGAATTTCTGGAGTTAATCTCATCCTTCCTGGAAATCAGCGGCGTCAAATTTGACAAAGCTGCATTTCAAAGTTACTTTAGCGAAGCTCTTAAAGCTAAAACTGCCCCACCCGTCCAACTCAACCCCTCGCCCGCTCAAGAAATGGAGTACTCTGACTCCATTTCAACTACTTCCTCCCGTAAGAGGCCCGCCTCACCCGATGACGGTTCCAACTCGGAAATCTCCGAGGATGGCACCGTCACCGGCGCTCACCCCTCTCCCGACCAACTCGAGTTCGAATTCAAACTCGTCAAACCCCGCAAGAAGCGGTCTGCTAAACGCGGTCCCAAAACCGCACCCCCCAGTCCCCCCCCTAGCTCGGCCACCGAGATCCCCCGCCCCCTCTCCCCCCTTCCCCCACCCACCCTCTCTCCTTCCCCAGTTCCTCTGATGTCACTAGACATCCCCAACCCCGCCCCCCCAAGCCAGACGGCTGCCCCCCCGACCAAACCAGCAACCCGCTGCACCCCCACGCTCCCCAAACTCAAAGCCCCCCCGCCTGTCTTTCTCAGAGACAAGACGAAGTGGACCTTCGTCTCAAAGCTCTGCACCGATAACAAGGTGCATTACTCCCATGCCTCCAACACCGGTGAGGCCATCAAAATAGAAGTCCCCTCAATCACCGATTTTAGGAACCTCACGAGGTTACTGTCCCAAAATAGAATCCCCTACCACTCCTATGCGCTCCCCGAGGAGCGTAAAATCCGTGCCGTCCTTCGTGGCGTCCCGCACGAACTCCCCAACGAGGCCATACTCGATGACCTCATCCAGCAAGGTTTCCCCGTTGAGGCTGTGCACAAAATGCACAGTCGCACGGGTAGAACATACCCACTGGCCTTAGCCATCCTCACCAACGTCCCCAACGCTAGGGACATATTCAAAGGAGAACTCACCATCTGTGGACTCTCCAAAATAAAAATAGAGCCCCCGCACAAACGCGGTCACCCCGGTCAGTGCCACCGTTGCCAGCTCTATGGCCACGCAGCGGCAAACTGTTCCGCCAACCCTAGGTGCGTAAAGTGCCTAGAGCCACATAGCACAAAAGAGTGCACACGCACACGTGACGATGAGACTCCTCCATCGTGCGTGCTATGTGGACAATCCGGCCATACGGCCAACTACCGCGGTTGCCCGCGTGCTCCCCGCCCCCGCCCCACTCAAAAGGCTCCTAAAGCCTCCACCCAAGCAGGCCACAAACCCTCACCACCCCCGGCGACAGCCTCCCACTTCCCACCCCTAAAGCCCCCCCAGGCCTCAAACCCCTGGGGTCCTAAAACCCCAGCCCCCCCCTCAGTCTTCCGTCCTCAGGCTCTTCCAGCCACCCCACGCCCAAACCATCCAAAGCCTCACCCAGGTGGCAGTATGCCCTCCCTGGCTGAGGACATGCAGACCGTCTACGCTGCAATCAGCGGTATTGATATCGGAGAGATATCAATACTCGCCCGCAAGCTGCGCGCTTCCCGCACAGCCCAAGAACGTCTCCTTGCCCTAGTAGAACACCATCACCTACTAAACTCCATTTAAGTACAATGTCCCAAAATATAAACACCCCCTTAGGTACCGGTCGGACCAAACCAAGAGGTGTCTCTCTCATCTCCTACAATTCGCGCAGTCTGCGCACTAATGTCAACGAACTAAAAGAGTTCGTGCGCAGTAGAGAAGTAGACCTCTTATTAATACAGGAGTCATGGCTCAAAGCCACTGACCGTAAAGGCTTATCCATCCCCAAATATACCCTAATACGTAATGACAGACTCGACGGACGTGGCGGAACAGCCATTTACTATAAAAGATCTCTCCACTGTTCTCCCATCACCACCCCCCCCCTCACTAATATGGAAGCCTCTATCTGCAGGCTTGCCATGACAGGTCATCAATCCATTATTATAGCCTCCATCTATATTCCTAGTGGTACTCCACCCCTAAAAAGTGACTTTGAAGCTGTCCTCCTACTGGGCAACTCAGTTATTATGTTCGGAGACTTTAACTCCAAACATACTAGCTGGACTTGCCTCACTACCAATGCAAGCGGCACTAAGCTGCTCAACATCACCCAGTCTCTAAATATAGACGTTATATGTCCATTTTGGCCCACCCATTACCCCGATAACACAAACCAATTGCCAGACATTCTCGATTTCGCTCTTTTTAAAAACATTTCCCTAAACCTAAACACGATCGAACCTCTCGACGACCTAGGATCAGACCACCGCCCAGTCTCACTGATACTGGGGCCCCAAACCCCTCCTCCCGCCACCCCTAAAACCTTCACCCACTGGGATGGGTTCAAGACATCCCTCACCGCAGCCATCGACTCTCCAGACTCACCGTATGTCCCCTCATCATCATCATCATCATATCATCATCTCGATAGCACTGAAAATATAGACAATGCGGTGAGCTCCCTCACCCAACTCATACAATCTGCGATCAAGGCCAACGAGCGCGTAGCCAAGGTCAAAGATCAAAAGCTCCCATTAGACGTCATCAACCTAATTAAATGTAAGAATGCAGCCCTCCGCAGAGCTGCTCGCTATCCCACCCCCTCCCATAGGAAAGCAGCCAACCAACTCCAACGTCAGGTTAGGTCCCGTCTCTCCGAAGTGAGGAATGCTCAATGGAGTAAACTCATGGAGGAAATCTCTCCCTCCCACCTCGCGTATTACAAAGTGGCGAAAGCCCTCCGGTTAGACACAATCACCCATACCCCTCCGCTAAACCGTCCCGATGGCACCGTTGCCTTCGAAGACGATGAAAAAGCCGAATGTCTCGCTGACAACACGGCCGCGCAATGCTCCCCCAGTACTCTCGAGTATGACTCCGCCCATGTCCAAATGGTGGAGGAGGAAGCTCGTTGTATAACGACTTCCCCTCCAACCTCAGACCCTATCCTAGTTTCCACCGACCAAATTCAAGCCATCATCAAAGGCCTTAAGCCAAAAAAAGCCCCAGGCGCGGACGGAATCTCCAACCAAGCCCTCAAACACCTCCCCCTCAATGTACTCACCCTACTGTCTCTTATATTTAACGCTTGCTTTGATCTCTGCTACTTTCCAACCGCCTGGAAGGAAGCAATAGTCATAGGTATCCCCAAACCAGGAAAGCCCCTCAATATCCCCTCTAGCCACCGTCCCATCAGCCTCCTCAAGGCGCTAGGCAAAGTATTAGAAAAAGTAATCCTCTATCATATGAGAAAACACCTATTCCCAGTAGGTGAGCCCCCTCTTATTTTACCCCACCAATTCGGTTTCCGCGCAAACCATTCTTGTCCACAACAGGTCCACCGCATAATCGAGTACATCTTGAGCGGTTTCTACCCTAAACGCGAAAAAACAGTAGCAGTCTTCTTTGATGTCGCAAAGGCATTCGATAAAGTATGGCACGCAGGCCTTATCTATAAACTACACCACTTAGGTCTCCCCGATAGGCTAGTTCTAACAATAGCATCCTATCTCCAGGATCGTACCTTTCGTTTTAGACACGAAGGAGTGCTATCCTCCCCCCGCCCGCTCAAAGCCGGAGTCCCTCAGGGATCAGTGCTCTCTCCCCTACTATATATATCGTACACAAACGACATACCCATCCCCAAAAACAATGTCCAACTCTCTCTCTTCGCCGACGACACTGCCCTCTATATAAAGGGTCAGCGGCTGTCGTCAACCATATCCAAACTCCAACGCTCAGTTAATGAGCTTGGAGAATGGTTTAGGAAATGGCGTATAGAAGTAAACCCCGATAAAAGCACCGCGATTAGATTCAGTCATAAGAGAAGACGCCATCTCGATCTCAATGATACCCAAATCCGTATGCTAGGTACCCCTGTCCCCTGGAAACCCACTGCCAAATACCTAGGTGTTACTCTGGACTCGAGGCTAACTTTTAAGCCTCACATCCTGAATGTGACTCGCACTGCCCGCTTCTATCTGGGCCGCCTAAATAGTATGATAGGCAGAAGTAGTAAAATGTCCCCCATCAATAAGAGAACACTCTTCAAGGTATGCATCCGACCGGTAATGACATACGCGGCCTCCGTTTTCGCACACGCGAACCCTAATACAATAAATAAACTCCAAATCGTACAAAACCTTTTCTGTCGTAGAGCACTGAACGCCCACTGGTGCGTCAGAAATGCTGACCTTCACCGTGACATAGATTTACCATCAATCCAACAGTTTTTGAAAACCCTCACCGAATCCTTTTTCAAATCAGCTACCGAACACCCAAATCCGTTAATAAGAGGGTCAGCAGTCTACCCTACCCCCTCATCAACCTCTCTCTATCAAGTCCGGCGTCCTAGGAACGTCCTCACCGACCCACCCAACAAACTCACATCCGATCTGGCTTGCCTCCTGGCGGCCACAGATGAGTTAGGGGCACTTGTCACCCCTGACTCATCATCGACTCTCGATTAGCTCCAGGCTCTTCTAGCAGAGCACCACTAGCGCCCCTCCCCTCCCCAGGAAAGGGGTCGCTTCCGATGACGGGATAAAAGCCTCACGGCTAGTCCCTACCCCCAAGGCGGAGTTTTAGTGGGTAGGCACACTCTGTGAGTCCCACATAACTTGCACAGCCGGCTGTGCTCGTACGCTTAGAGCCTTCTCCGCCTCCCTCCTTCGTTCCTCCGGAGGGTGCCTTTGCATGGGCGCAAAAAAAAAAAAAAAAAAAAAAAAAAAAAAAAAAGGTAATCTGTCTAGTTACAAGCACAACGTCAAATACTGCGGTCGGTTCTCGGAAAAGTAAAAGTGAAATTGTGAAATTGTGAATTGTGAGAATTAAAGAAGAATAGTTTTCAACACTATCAAGAGTTTTGTTTTTACTTCGGCATCCCCAAGAAGATAGTGTGTGTGTGTGTGCGGTGTCGAAGTACCGATTTTCGCCGAGCTCCCGCTGGCTCCATCTTCCCTCTCGCTCCCGTCGTCGTCCGTCTCTCTCAAACCGCTGACTTACCAGAGCGACCCCAGAGTGGCGCTCTATTTTACTTGTTTCAAAATAACGTCTACAATTTTGGTCCTTCGAGCCGGATAGTCAGTGTGTTTGAGATGAGCGAGAGGCAGACAAGAAGCATGTCTCGGCGAAATGAAGATAGTGTTGAAAGAGGGGAGGCAGGCCCGCGAGTGGTGTTTGTTCGCGACGGTGGCGCCGCCGGTGCGCGTGAAGATCGGTTCACCGTTGTTGGAACAGCCGCGCCTACCCCTCCAACAGCTTCTGCGATTGCCGACTCTGGCGTTGTGATCGGCGATGTACCTCGTGTTATGCCGAGTCAAGATTACCGAGTGTACGATCATCGTGTGACTGTGGAACCAAGTGAGCCTGTTGCCGCCTGCGGTAATGAACCGCCTCGTATCCCCGTAGACATTGAAGGCAGTGTAATTGTGGATCCGCGTCCTGTTTTTCGACTGCAACCGATCCAAGAAAGTTACCCAGTGGCGAAGAGTAGTGCCGGAAGCAATTTGTCGGGATCGAGACGTACGCGGCGCATGCTAGATATGCAAGCTCAATTAAAGCAGCATGAATATGAAGCTGCTATGGAGAGAGCTCGTATACACGATGATGTGGCTCAGAAGAAGATAGATATGTACAGAGCCAACATGGAAGCCGCAATAGCAGCTGACGACGAAGAGGAAGAACGCTCACAGGTCGGAAGAGGGGTACAACAGCGTCGCGTGGAAGAATGGCTGGACACGACCCCCGCTTATCAGCGTCCGCCTGCAGCAACGGCCGCCGAGACGTCGGCGCCACCTCCGCCGCAAACGACGGCAAACCCGCCTCAACAGGAGGCGCCCGCACCGCAACCAACTCCGTGGACAACGCCTGCTCCACGCCGAGAACGTTCGTCGGAACGTCACCGTGGTCGCGCTGAAGGGCTTGAACAATTAGCTGAAGCTATTATTGGCATGTCTCGCCCTAAGCCGCGCCAAACCTACGAGTTGCCTCGATTCGACGGGAACCCCGCCGAGTGGATCGCCTTCAAGCGAAGTTATGAAAGATCGACAGCCGCGTACAACTTCGCTCCGTTTGAAAATATGGCACGCCTACAACAAGCATTGTGTGGTGAAGCTAAAACAGTGGTGGAAGACCTTCTTCGATCAGCATCGAACCCGGACACTGTCATTAGTGCGTTGTGTGATGAGTTCGGACATCCGGGTGCAATTTTGGACTGTGCTCTTCGGAAGATAAGAGCGCTTCCTCGAGTGACGGACAGTGGTCGCGAACTACGTAAGTTCACTTCAGTGGTGCGAAACTGTGTGTCTTTACTGAAAGACGCATGCGCGGACGGTTTTGTGAATAACGCACAAATAGTGAGCGAGTTGTTAAACAAATTAACATCCATACAACGTGCTAAGTATGGTGACTATTTGAGAGTGCGCGATAAAGACTCAAGTATGGACTTAAGAGTGTCTCCAAATTTAGAAGTGTTTTTGGACTTTATCACTGAGCTGACTCAGTCAGCTTCCTATGTGTTTCCGTACACCCTTACGTCGCAACCGCAAGCTTCGACTAGTGCGCCGTCTGGCTTCGCATCGCGTAATCGAATAGTGCCGGTTCGTCACGTGGTGCATAAAGTAGCCACAGTCGCTACAGCCTCAACCGCGACGCCTCGCGGGGCAGGCCCGTCTCGCCGCCCTACTACTTCGAATAGTAGTAATTGTGAACTGTGTAGCGGTGATCATAGACTTCATCAGTGCAAACGGTTTTTAGCGATGAACAATAATGAACGATGGGAAGTCGCTAAAACAAACAAAATATGTTTCAAGTGTTTGGACAAGAAACATCCGCGTGTGTTTTGTGTGGCGCAAAGGTGCTCGGAGTGTTACGCGCCCCACCATGCTCTTTTACATTTTAAACGGCCGCCGACGGCCAAAGAGCAATCAGTGAACACGGACTCGAAAGTTGAGAAAGTGACAAGTGTTGGACAATGGAGCTCGAAAGCTCTCCTAAAAATGATACCGGTGACAATTTTATGGGACAATTGTAATGTGAATACTTACGCTCTACTGGACGATGGTGCGTCTGTTTCGCTAGTTAGTAGTGATATTGTTCCGGTAAACAATTGTGCAGAAAAATCACCGTTAACAATTGTGACCGCGCAAGGTCACGTGATATCGGACAATGACTCTCGTGAAGTGCAGCTGTGTTTACGCGGTGTTAACGGGACTGTGCGTAAAGTAAAAGTGCGCACTCTTAGTGGTCTTGACCTACCGAAACAATCGGTTCCAGTGGGTCTGAAGAACAGTTATGTGCACCTCAGAGACTTGGATTGCAGTGATTTTCTGGAATGCAGTGACACCAAGGATTGCAGTGAGGGAAGGGATGTGAAGCCCCTACTACTCCTCGGTCAGGATAACTGGGAGCTCATCGTCGGCCGGGAGATGCGTCAAGGTAAATCCGGTCAACCAGTCGCTTCTCTCACTGAGCTAGGCTGGGTCATACATGGACCCATAGGAAAGCTAGGTTCTAAATGCGATTCTGAACGTGTTAATTGCGTGGCAGTGGTAGAGTCTGATTTACACACTCTAGTTAAAAACCAATTCGAATTAGAATCTATCGGTGTGTCCCAACTACCACGTAAAAATTGTGAGTCCGAGCGAGCCAACAGTATTTTGCAAAATACTAGCAAACGTGTTGATGGAGGCTGGGAAGTAGGCTTGCTTTGGAAGCTCGATAATCCGGAGTTTCCAAATAACTATAATATGGCTAGGAATCGTCTTTTAGGAATAGAAAAGCGTATGGATAAAGATCCTATTTTTGCCGCTGCGTATGAGGCTCAAATTGAGAGACTTTTTAAAGAGGGCTACGCGGAAAAAGTTGACCCAGATCGGGAATCGAACCCGCGATGGTTTTTACCTCACTTTGGGGTACTTAACCCAAATAAGCCCGGTAAGCTTCGTTTAGTTTTTGACGCAGCCGCCTCTCATTTAGGAAATTCACTAAATGATCATTTAGTTAGTGGTCCTGATTTATTAAATTCATTGATAGATGTATTAGTTAAGTTTCGTTTAGGAAAAATAGCCATTAAGGCAGACATAGCTGATATGTTCATGCGTGTAAAGATACGCCCTGATGATCGTGGAGCGCAATCATTTTTGTGGCGGGGCCGGGATCGAACCCGGACCCCCGACGTGTATACTATGTCATCAATGATTTTCGGAGCAACATCCTCGCCTACTTCTGCTATTTTTATTTTAAATAAAAATGCGAGTGAATTCGCAAATTCACATTGTGAGGCTGTGAAAGCCATTAATGAAAAACACTACATGGACGATTATTTGGATAGCATGGACAGCGATCAAGTTGCGAAGAAAATGATAGATGACGTATCTGCTGTGCATGCAGCGGGTGGTTTCCATATCAGGGGGTGGGTAACTAACTCCCCTACATTGCATGCTCAACTTCAGGCGGACAATTCTAATATAGTCCAATTGGAAAATGCGAACGGAGCTGAAGAGAGAACGTTAGGGCTGATATGGAATCCACGTACAGATGATTTAGGTTTTGACGTGTCTTTAAAGCGTTTATCTCCACAGATAGCTTCTGGACAGGTAATACCTACCAAAAGGGAATTTTTAAGAGCAGTGATGTCCATCTTTGACCCCCTAGGCTTTCTTTGTCCGGTCATTATTCCCACTCGCATTTTGTTGCAACAAATCTGGCGGTCGGGAATCAATTGGGATGATCAGTTGCTAGACAAGGAGGCTGAGGCCTGGCTAACTTGGGTCAAAAACGTTCCTAAAATAGGAAATATTAAAATTCCCCGTTGGTACGGCATTAATGTGAATAATAATTTGCAGTTACATGTGTTCGGAGACGCGAGCGAGGTGGCTTATGCCGCAGTAGCCTATTTAGTAGGTTCTAATGAGTTAGGTGAGCGCGTGTGTGCGCTTGTAGCCGGGAAGGCGCGTGTGGCTCCGATAAAGATGATTTCGGTGCCACGTTTAGAGCTACAAGCGGCAGTTTTAGTGTGCAGATTAGCGGACACAGTGGTCAATGCACTAGGGCTTCCTAACGTGCGTCGTTATTTATGGACAGACTCTAAAACGGTCTTAAATTGGATAAATTCATGTAGTCGCGATTATCAGAAATTCGTAGCGTTTAGATTAGGTGAAATCGAGAGTAGGAGTGAGAGAAGCGAGTGGGGCTGGGTGCCTTCACGTGAGAACCCGGCCGATGAGGGGACAAAGGTTGTCTGGCCGCGGGAACGTAGTATGTGGGTTTCGGGTCCTTCCTTTCTGTGCGATCCGCAAGCACCATGGCCAATCATAGATGCGGCCGAGTTGTCGGCCGCCCCTGATGTTGACACAGAGCGCTTAACGCGCGCTCGTGTCCTCGCCTGCGCCGAGCCGTCGGCGCCGCTGATTGATACAGCGCGCTTTTCGTCGTGGCGCCGCGCGATACGCGTGGCTGCGCGCGTATTAACCTTTGTGAGGCGCTGCCAACGCCGCCTTGCAACTCACATGGACCATGCCATCGTGACGGAGGCCGAAGGGCTTCTGCTCCGTCAATCTCAGGCGCGCTCATTCGCGCTCGAGATAGCTGCGCTCAATTCTGGCCGGGGACTCCCGCCGAATAGCAATCTTCGAGCCCTTGATCCAATCATTTTTGAAGACGGATTTTTACGAGTTAGGGGCCGCATAGCCGCCGCCCCCGAGCTCACCTTTGGAGAACGCCATCCGGTGATTCTAGTCGGGCGTGACCCCATAACGCGCCTACTAGTTCACCATTACCACGTTCGCGCCCTACATGCGAACCATGAACAAGTTATTAACAATATGAGAGAAAGATATTGGGTGGTGCATCTACGACCAACTGTTAAAAAGATTGTTGCATCCTGTCAACCCTGCCGACTTGCCCGGGCGCAACCACAAATACCAAAGATGGCCGATCTTCCCGCCGCGCGTCTTACCTCAAATAGACGCGCATTCGTAAATTGTGGGGTGGATTATTTTGGCCCTATGATTGTTGCCATCGGCCGCCGACGAGAGAAACGCTGGGGTGTGCTGTTTACATGCCTGGCTACCCGAGCTGTACATCTGGAGTTGGCAGCTTCTTTGAACACCGACTCTGTAATTATGGCAATTCGACGTTTAACCGCCCGCCGGGGTCGTCCCGCCATCTTCTTCAGTGACCGCGGGACTAATTTCATCGAAGCAAACAATGAACTTCGTGCAGCGCTCCAAGAATTCGACGCTAAAGAAACAGCAGCGAGATATGGTGTGGAATGGCGATTCAATCCCCCCTCTGCTCCTCACATGGGGGGAATTTGGGAACGCCTTGTACGCTCTGTTAAAAACGCATTGAAAGCAACCTTGAAAGAGCAAACTCCAAGAGAGGAGGTTTTACACACTTTGCTGCTTGAGGCCGAGTTAACAATAAACACTCGTCCCCTAACCTATATTACTGATGACCCCACGAACCCGGTAGTATTAACACCAAACCATTTACTACTCGGAACAACGACGGGTGATGCACCAATGGTTCCTGCTGATCCAGCCGATGTGAACGCGAGGAGACAATGGAGGCAGGCCAATGCGTTGGCCGATGCTTTCTGGCGTCGATGGCGCCGCGAGTACCTGCCGACACTTCAACGACGGTCGAAATGGACTGATGACGTTCCGCCAGTGAAAGTGAGTGATATCGCTCTAATATGCGATAGTGCGTTGCCTAGAAATCAGTGGCTTAAAGGCAAAGTAATAAAAGTGAATGTCGCGAGTGACGGCAAAGTGCGGTCCGTAGTTTTAAGAACTCGTAATGGGACTTTATTTCGACCTGTCGCCCGAATCATTGTGCTCCCCACTGATGGTGTAGTAATCGGATGATGAGTAAACTGTATCCTCTTACTAGGGGGTGGAATGTTGAGGAGCACGGTGATTCGAGGTTATATTTTTGTAGTTTTAAGAATTTTTGTTATCAATGTTTTGTTATGTATAGAGTTTGAATTGATTTGTATAGAGTCGATGTCGAGCCGACCGCAGTGGGAGTATTTTGGCCGCCAGAGGCGCCTTTTTTAATAAAAAAGAATAGAAATTTAAGTGGGTACTTTTGAAAGTTTATTCGCCTCGGGTTCTGATTGGATAAAAATAATTAATTCCTGTAATCCTATTGGACATCCAGTCAGGACCCGACGATTTTGTCAAGATAAAAGAAAGGTGCCCACGGTAATCTGTCTAGTTACAAGCACAACGTCAAATACTGCGGTCGGTTCTCGGAAAAGTAAAAGTGAAATTGTGAAATTGTGAATTGTGAGAATTAAAGAAGAATAGTTTTCAACACTATCAAGAGTTTTGTTTTTACTTCGGCATCCCCAAGAAGATAGTGTGTGTGTGTGTGTGCGGTGTCGAAGTACCGATTTTCGCCGAGCTCCCGCTGGCTCCATCTTCCCTCTCGCTCCCGTCGTCGTCCGTCTCTCTCAAACCGCTGACTTACCAGAGCGACCCCAGAGTGGCGCTCTATTTTACTTGTTTCAAAATAACGTCTACACCTCTTTTTACGTCGATGGTTAAAAAAGGTGGAAGAACCAATAGCACAAAGTTTATTGTCGTATTTTGAAGACTTTCTTGTAATAATGCCATTATATTCATTAGGCTGACTTCCCATAGGTACACGGGAAAGCACTTACGGCGATACAAGGTGCGTTATAATGTTTTACAAATTTCTAAACTTTGAACTGAAGGTTACATGGGACTTCTACTGTATTTAACCTTAATGTATCTACTGTTTCAGTCAGTCATTGTCAAGCAAGGTAAGAGTAACATTTAACCGCCTCCGTGGCTCAATGTAAACAACATTGGGTTTACGATTCGGAGGTCGCGGGTTCGATCACCAGCGGAGTACATGTTTAAGTACTCGGTTTGGTTGGTGGTAGGACATTTTAAAAGTCCGCCTGGCTAGCTACCACCATCTTATCTAAATCTGCCGCCAAGCAGCAATGTGGGTTTCCGGGTCAGTACGCTTCCACCTTCGACCTCATCTTCACTTAACATCAGGTGTGATTGAGGTCAAGTACGAACCCGTCGTGCATAAACAAAAACCCAAAAAAAAAATGGTTCCCTACGCTTCCCCAGGAAGCGTGAGAAGAATACTACACTAAGCGTTTCAGTCAGTCATTTTCGAGCAAGCAAGAATAACATCCACAATGGTGTGTTGATGCCCTAGTAAACGCATTTCTACTGCCCTAACGACCTATTTGTCTCAACAGATAGCGGTAGCAGCTTCTAGAAGCAGACCATCGTCTGGAGAGTAAGCTCCCCACGCTTCGCTAGGAATCGTGAGAAGAATACTAGAATAAGTGTTTCAGTCAGTCATTGTCGAGTAAGCAAGAGTAATATCCATAATGGCGTGTTGATGCCCCAGTTAACGCATTTCTACTACCCTAACGACCTATTTGTCTCAACAGAAAGCGGTAGCAGCTTCTAGAAGCAGCCCATCGTCTGGAGAGTAGGCTTCCCACGCTTCACTAGGAAGGTGAAGGAATTCAGGATAGGTGCAAGTGGGAATCAATAGTCTCTGCCTACAGCAACGGGAAATGAGCGTGAGCTGTATCTACTGCTTAATGAGGCTCCAGGACTCAGCGTTGAGAAGTGAGCTAAGAAATCAAAGGTAATGTGACACAACGGCCGACGACAGCCTTCGTCAATAACGGACATATCGTGGACAAACAGCCAATGACTGGTCATACACACACCCTGCCGTCAAACACATAACACCCCTCGTTCTTCATCGGGGGTTAGAAATAAAATTATCAGAGTTACCTCAAATGAAACGATGCTAAGCAGTATTGTAAGGACGATAGGGCTTTATCTCGTGTGTAAGAAATAGGGCAAAGGTAACATCCGCATTAAATGTGAAATAACTGAAAATGGAAGGGAAAAAATATGTAAATTGACGCGGAATGGGAAAGATGGTGGTGTAATGGCCCTCCATACTTACGTGAGAACTGCTGGTGTATTTCAAAAAGGTTGCAAGAGTAAACATGAGTGGATTTAGATGAGTTTGTCGGCAAATGTAAAAGAGTTTTTAACCGACTCCCAAAAAGGAAGAGGTATTATGTTAAAGGGTTTTTCAACCGTTTATTGCCCGTAGTCCGATCGCCGAGTTCTACTGGTCGATCCATGGGCAATTGTTTTTGCCTCTGGTTCTATCAATCGGACCACGGGCAAATCAAATTGCCCGTAGTCCTATCGGTAGGTCACGACAGGCTTTCAAAATGTAGCCTTATTTTACAGTAATTTAAAAAAACAAAAATGATGTACTACAGTTATAACTTATAATAGAGTTGTATGTGTATCTGTGCTATACCAAAAGTTTGCGGGTTCGAATCCCGCTAGGGGCATAATGTTTGTGTGATGAATACGGACATTGTGTACCCGAGTTATGGATGTTTTCATTTATGTATTTATGTAGTATATAAACCATCGGTATCAACAACACAAGCCCATAATTGCTTACTCTGGAACTAGATGGCGCTGTGTGTATGTCTAAGGATATTTATTATTTATTTATTTATCTGTATCACAATTGGGCCATCGTTCAGTATGGATCCTCACCTAAAGCGGTAAGTAACTGATTTTCAGCTAGTGCCCTGCGAGAGAAAGCGAAAGTACCAATGCAAAATTGGCAATAATACGAGTAACTTCATCTTCATCTTCGGCCTGATCATCACTTCCCATCAGGTGAGATTGTGGTCAAATGCATATCCAGTTAAAAACTATATGTGTGTCTTGTGTTAAGATCATATTGCATGGAGGTGTAATAATTGTATGAATCAAAATGATACACTTTTAATATAACACAATATGGGCTTAAAATAATTAACTATTTGAGTCTGCACGTATTTTTTAGGGTTATGTGGTCAATAAGGAACCCTTAATAAGCAAACAAGACCCTGTCTGTCTGTCCGTGGCTTAGTTCAGAGGTTCTTAGTACTAGTAAGCTGTAATTTGGCATGGGTATCCCAACTAATATTATAAATGCAAAAGTTTGTGTGTATATGTACGAGAATATATGTAAAAAAATAAAAATAACAATCATTTTTTGTGTCAAAAACAGAATTACAATATTAGCAATGAGGTAGCCTTGTCATATCTTGAGCAGTTTTTGGATTCATGGATTTGTTTATTTTTTGGTAGTCAAGTGTTCCCCCTGACCCCCCCCCCCCCTGCCGGCTAAGCGGTTCAAGGTCAAAAATAGGATAAAATTAACACTTAAAAACGTCACAAATTACGCTTAAAATGAAATTTAAATTTACTGCTCATTTACAAAACTGACCTCCCAGCGGAGAAAGAAACTCAAGGGTTGCTCTTTTTACATATGGGTGGTTGGTGAAAAATTTACGGCAGTACTATAATTATATAACGATTAAAAGGAAAACTATTACAGGTAAGTTGGTCTTACAAGTCAATGGGTAATAAACGAAAAACATATAAAATGTACTTTCAGTTAAAAATTATTTCACAAGTCCGCATATTGTGAGGGCAAATACGGAACACTACACTGCGCGGGACCCGACACGTGCTTCACCAATTTTTAATTTCATTGACTATACCACTGTTTACGCGATCGAGTAATAAGGCTAATAACATATAGGTAGCCCATTATCACCATATTAATTACGATTTTCAATGTATGTAATTAGGGCCGGTGATGATAGTGTCACTTGCTGTACGCGCCTTTGTAAAAGATTATAGAGGGGGGACTTAATTGCACCTCCTTCATACCAGCGTCGTGGAGGGTAACAATATTTGTAGGACGAATTTGGAAAAAAATTTAAATATATAAAAATGTAATTAAGTTATGGTTCGTATGTGTGTGTATGCGTGTGTGTGTGATTGTTTATGTGCATGTCCTAAATATTCATAGATTGTAACATATACTTACGTTAAGTGAAATGAGGCCAAAGGTGGAGACGTACTGACACGGAAACCCCATATATGGGTGACTGGCTATCTTATCTCTGACAACCGGAACACAACAATGCTATTAACACTGCTGTTTGGCGGCAGATTTAGATAAGATGGTGGTAGCTAGCCAGACGTAATATACGAAAGCGTCAAAGTATTACCAGTGATAAATTACGCCACTGAAACGTGGTCACTGTCTAAGGGTTGTTGTTTTAACTTGTGCATCACTAGACACAAACTGAAAATCAGCGTTGTGGCCCCGCCATAGCTTAATGCCACAGTAAACGTACTATAAGCTTATATATTTACTCTGTGAAGAAGACGGATAAAAGGAAATTGCATGGGGCAGAGATGAGAAAGTTGAGACGGATGAATAGAGTGACCAGGGTGAACAAATTTTGCAATCTACAAAAACACAGAACACCTATTTTTAACCGACTTCATACTAGAATAACTTTATTCGTTGACAGAAATACAAGGTACACAGAAACAATTCACAACAAGCAATATAATATGTACAAAAAGCCCGACAATTTTATAATTTATGTGCGCCCTGTACCAGGCCAACGAATTGGATCTGACTCAGCATATTACTACAGTTTATCCAATTCAAGGGAATATATCAAATTGCCGATTGTCCGGTATATTATGCGCTACCTATTCCAATTTAAAACAAAATATTGGTCACCCTATGCGACTAAAGGAAATTATAACGAAATTTTGTGTTTCTTGATAATGTAATTAGGGAAATTTTGTTTACACACTAACGGGTCATATTGTACAAGAATGCAGCACGCGTGTACAGAGTAGAACGCTAATTGGTTTGAAGCGAGACGTTGTCAGGCAGTAAAACATTTAATTAGATCTTCTTGGCTCAACTACAACAGAAGTTCGGATTTCTTATAAAAGTTGCAAGTATTATAAATTATCGCAGCAACTGTTTATAAACTGTGAAGCTGGGGGACTGACTAGCGTTTCTGTTGGATAAAAACTTTACATTGTCCCGACCGCCCCAGGAAAGAAAATATTGTTTTTCGGGTGTATGGATGTATGTATAGATTTCTACATTACCTTCTGTAGCTTATATATAAAATCAAATCAAATCAAAATATTTTATTTCATAGGATAAAATTGTCACTTGAAAACGTCACTATTAATATTACATTAAAATTTACTGCTCATTCATTCAAAGGGTTCCTCTTTTAAACAGATTATGGGTTACAATTTGTGATTTGATAATTATATGAATAATAAGACAGCTATATGTCCATGCTTACTTATTGTTGGGCAGCGCAATAATTGTTAGTGTTATGTGGGTAATTTTGTTATTAATTATATTACTTTCTTGGATTACCCTTATTATGTTTTGAATCGTTTTGGGATAAGGTAGTTGTAGAATTTGATTTGTGTAACTACCTACATTGTATGTTGAATAGTTTGAGTTGGGGTAGATGTAGAAAATGTTTATTTAGACTACCCACTTTGTAACTTAATGTTAGAGAGAGACAAATTGTAAATATCAATCTGCCCAATTGAGATACTAGTTGGGTGCCAACCCTTTGCATTTAGGAAAGCTGCCTGCGTGCAGTTATCCAGGCCAGTCTTATTTTACCAGTCACAGTGCGCTCAGTTATATTAATACAGTGAAAATAGAAGAATAAATAATAAGAAGAAAGTTTTAGTTTTCTTTGTGTGTCCTGTCTGTGTTTTTGCCCCGGCTTCGCTCATTCAAGTGAGCAGTGTGTTCGTCCCGCTCGTATCGTCGCGCTTCTTCGTCGCTGCCGTATTCGGCACCTCTTCGTTTATTGTGGCGAGTGTCGTCAACACTTATCATTCAAATAGTCAGTGATCTGTTTTATGATTGCTTTAAATTTATTTAAAGGCAAATTTTGAATGTCTACTGGAACCTTCTTATAAAGCGTGGGAAGTAATGATTTACGGCAAACTTGCTGATTTAGTTTTCATCAAAATTGGGCCCCGAGACTCGTTAGAGATAACGTTGCGCTATTCCTCATAGTTTCGGATTTGGCCTTCCAATTCCATTTGAAAAATTCACTCTGTATATACTATATGTTAGTACTTCCCCTACTAACTTTCTAGTAGAAAAAGATGTGAAAGGTACCGTGAAAATTACATAGTGTAAACTCACGAACGACTCGTCCTTACTTGAACCGAGACTCCAGTTTTGAAGTCTTTAATAATCATTATCATTAAAACCAATGCCATTCGTCATCTCACCACGGTTGATAAATGTACCCAACACTCCCGCGCACCTGGCTAGACAATATCGTAATGGACGTGGTACATTGCGCGCTACGGTCGACTTGATTAATGGTTCGGAACGTAGCGGTCGATCGATACGACAGTTCACGATCGAGTCCATTAGGAGAGGGTTGTAATTGCGAGTGTGATGATTGGAAATATTTTAGAATTCACTTTAATAGTTTTAATTTTATACGGTGAAATGTAGATGTTGTTTCAATACTTAAACTTTTAATGTTTGGCACACCTAAACACTTGTTTGGGATGTCGCAAAGTCGCCTGTCTCTCAGTTTTTTACAGGATGCATTTCGGGGAGTGTGCGTTGGAATTACATAATCTTATTCCACCGTCACCCTTCCATCTTCGGACCACTAGGCGTGGGGAGGGATTCCACCCGTATATAGTTAACATACCGAACATTCGCACTAAGAAGTATGATTCTTCATTCATCATCCGAACAGCCAAGGCATGGAACTCCCTTCCGGCGTCAGTATTTTACAGGATACATTTCGGTGAGTGTGCGATGGAATTGCACGATCTTAATCCACCGTCCCCTTTCCATCTTCGGACAACCAGGCGCGGGGGGGGTTTCCATCCATATGTTGTCAACATACCGAACATCCGCACTAAGCGCTTTGCTTCATCATTTATAATGCGGACTGCTAAGGTATGGAACTCACTGCCCGCGTCGGTTTTTCCCGACACTTACAACCTTGGGATCTTCAAGTCTAGAGTGAATAGGCATTTACTGGGTGAGATTGTAGTCAAACGCGAAACCAGTTTTTAATAAAAAAAAAAAAGTCTTTCCTGAATCCTACAACCTTGGGATCTTCAGGAGCTGAGTGAATAATTTACTGGGGTCGCGTGCTTCATCTTCGACCACATCGTCACTTTCTATCAGATGAGATTGTGGTCAAACGCGAATCCAGTCAATCATAAAAAAAAATCTCTGACCACCCCATTAGGGATACGTGTCGTGACATAGAATTCGATCCTATTTTTTCCCGAGAAAGTAAGTGGTTCCCGCGGATTAAAAAAAAATCCGCGAAAAAGTTATTCCATGCAGGCGAGGCCGGGGGCGGAAAGCTAGTTCATTATTAATAATAATAAATATATTTGCATATACACACAACGCCATCTAGTTCCACACTAAGCAACTAGGCTTGTATTATGGATACCAGATGGTTGATAAACTACACATATACATTTTTTGTTGTAAATAAATATATAAATAAATGAAAAACATCCATAACTCGGGAACACATGTCTGTATTCATCAAATAAACATATGCCCCTAGCGGGATTCGAACCCGCGACCTTTGGTATAGCAGTTAGAATTTTTAACCAGTACACCAAACAGGTCGTCAAATTATATCCGTCTTATTCATAAAAAATTACAAACGCTTTATAAGCCAGTTTTAGTTAAAGTATATTTGTCGCTATCGTTCATAAGGAAATGTTGCAATGAAAGAAAGTGACAAAACATACTTTAACTAAAACACGCTTATACGTTTGTAAATTTTTATGAATAAGAGGGTAAATCTTTTGATTATATTCCGCGATATCTCCGATATTTTGTGAACTGATTTCAATAATAGATTTTGGTTTGCAAAGGGTGGTCACACATATAAAGTTCTGATAATACGCTCCTGACATAGTGAAGGGAATTAGTTCTACTCCTTTTCGAATATATAGGGTCTATACTATTTCCATTTCTTTTTTTTCTCGATGACAGATCTAATTTGATAGTTGTAGTGTTGTGACTAAATAAGTAATGATATCGATAATTATTATTTATTTCGTTTCATTGTCCTAGTAGTAGTAGGTACCTACCTAAACCTACTTATTTATATACAATATAATATATATATATATATACAATATAAAATATAAACATAATCTATACATAGTAATAAAATTGTAGTGTCTGTCTGTAATATTCGAATTTAATTTTTATTTTTAATTTTTTGCGTTATTTATACGACACCTAAACCGAATCTACTGAATCGATTGGGATGAGACATGTTTTCCTGTGTAATATAGGCTGTTTTATGATGTTACATTAAACAGGGGCTTAGCAATGGGAGAAAAACTTTGTCATGTCAGTGGCATCGGTAATCTAATCACTTTAAGAAAGAGGGACTGAGGAATATCTTTTATTTATATTATATGCAGCCTGAGTAACACCAGGAACAGGTCAGCTAGTATAATATATATATATATATATATACAATATCGATACAATATAGATATTTCTATCATAACATCACTATTCATATTGCCATAGAAAGTAACTTTATTAAAATGTTGGTTATTTATCGTACTTCAAAAAAAAATACTGCATTTATGGACTCACTTTTGACTTGGATAAATATTATATGGGATAAAGGAATAAAATTAGGCAGTTGTCGTATTTTTTATACCTCGCATTTAAAAGTTATATTTTGCGTAAAATGCGCGGTTACATTCTACAGGAGATGTCATCGAGAAAATAAAGAAATGGAAATAGTATAATAAAATTAACCCGACAAACGTTGCAGACTGTATGTATACGATATACCTCATCATTTTCCTGCCCTTATCCCACTCTAAGTGGGGTCGGCACAACATGTCATCCTCTTCCACTCTCCTCTATCAGCCGTCATCCGGACCCCTTTCACACACATATCATTCCTCACGCAATCTACCCACACCTTCTTTGGTCTTCCTCTACCTCTGTATCCCTCCACATTCATACTTAACACTCGTCTTCTTACGTGCCTTTCATCCCTCCTCATAATGTGCCCAAACCATGCTAACCTATTACTCCTCAGCTTTTCTGTTATTGGCGCCACTTTTAGACTTCCTCTGATATACTCATTCCTGATCTTATCCATTCTAGTCACACCACACATCCATCTTAGCATTCTCATCTCTGCCACATGCATTCTACTTTCATAGGATATACCTATTACGAAAAAAATAAAACATAAAATTTAGAAATGTAAATGTTGTGAGTTGGACCTTAATGATCGCGCGCTCTAAGTACCTTGCCACAACACACAAACACGTGCCGCGGTATCTTTGTAGACGCCGAAAGGCGACCACTCGCCGCTCGCCGCCGGCGCTTGCCCCGGCGCCGCCGCGACTTGCTGTAATTGGTTGCGCCCCGTGCCCCGCCACCCCCATTAGCGTCTTCCATACGAACGTTGCATTTTTTTCTCATTGATAAAATAAGGTACAATCGAAATGAACTAAGTCTGTTAATTTGTATTTTCATTTGTACTTACATTTAATTTTTTTGCTCGGAAACAAAATTTTTGAGGCTAGTTTTTTAATGAATATATTATTTTATTGTCATGTACGTTATAGCAGTCACAATTTTTAACCACTACACCCAACAGGTCGTCAATGCGGAATTGTCCGCCAGTCATTGTGATTCGCTTAGGCATTTCATGAAATGGCTAACTCGTTGATCTGCCTGTGACAAACAGGGAGTTTTCTTTTTTTTACTGGGACAGTATGGGAAAATTACATTTCAATAAATTTCACTAATTTCTGCTGCTTCGATTTTTATCTTCCAATACAATTTAGGTAAGTACAATACTTGGGTGCTTAAAATTATGACGTATATATAAAATAGCTTTTGAGAGAGACTGGTGTCCGTACTAGGAAACCTGTGTGACAGATCACCAGCCTCTCACCCTCTGGAGTGGCTCTCTCATTGTGAGACAGTATTGTCAGTACGTGTCCAAAAACTTTAATTGTGTGTGTGGGGGTGTGTGTGTGTGTATATGTAATGTATGTATGGGGGTGTGGGTGTATTATGTGAGTGTTTGTCGATGAAATAATCCTTACACGAAACAGAGTCGATCCGCATATTTTTGATCAAAATGACTCTGTTTAATGGCACCACTGACCACAGTATTCACTATATCAAAGAAGATCTAATGGTTAAGACAGTTTCTCTACAGGGTGTAACGGTTAAGTGTAGTCATATTTTAAGGGCTTGTTCTACCCATCAATACGAACAACTTTTACTATGGGGGCAACTTCGAAATCGCGAAAAAAAAATCAGCTGTTTCATACATTGCATCGGGAGGTTATTGAATTTTTCTATGGAACAGCTGATTTTTTTTTCGCGATTTCGAAGTTGCCCCCATAGTAAAAGTTGTTCGTATTGATGGGTAGAACAAGCCCTTAAAATATGACTACACTTAACCGTTACACGGTGTATATCTTCCATGGTTTACTATCTCAGTTTTATTTTATTTTATTAGGTAAACCAACAGTATAACATATCACACTCTTAAGATAGCTTACACAGTAGTTTTGTTCTGATATGAATACCTATTATAGGCGTACACAACATTGTTAACAAAGCTACACTAGTTACTTAAGTAGTACCTACAATATATTACTTTAAAGTACTTAATTATTTAAAAACACACTGCATATAAGATGGCAGGTGTTAAAAATTTCCTCGCACAATTTTATTTATACAATATCTTTCCTTGAAAATTGGACGATAAAAGTCAATCAAGTGTTGCCAAGATGTACGTAGAGAACAGTTTCCATCATTAGAGGGACCCCTAAAAAACTGAGCATCTGACACAAAGCTTCATTAGGCGGCTCGCACTTTCCCTTTATTTTTTTTCATTCTCCCCCATTGTTTGCAACAATTTCAGTATCAAATTAAGTTTTATTGGTACAAGCTCCAAAATAAATAGCAATTTAGCACGTCCACGACGGTAACTTTGGTAAGAAATTGAAATATGGCCGCGCGGCAATCTATTTTGCGCCCGAAAAAGTTTGGCAATCTCCGATAGATAAGGTTTAATTTGGTAATGTCGATAATTACTTTTTTTTTATTAAAACGTGACTTAAATAAATTTTATATATTTAGTTTGCCTCTCTTCTGAGATTCTGATTTTCAAATTACCGACGCCAAATGCAAGAGGCACCTCAAGAATGATAACGGTACCACTACGAATATTATTTATTAATCAATCAATCAATCAATCAAAATATTTTATTTCGGATAATTCCATATTAGGTTAGTAAGTCTTAGTTTATGTTAGTATAAAATTGGTCATACAACAATAATAAATATAAATGTCAAAAATCAAATGTCAACTAGAAGTTACTACCTACTAAAAGCGCTGTCCAGTGACTAGCAATAGGACACTCCTGTTTGCCTCCCACCACCCTCAGGATATTGTTAGTGCTGCCGCACACTCTACTCATCAACGAGACCACTTTCTTACGCATAATGTAGTATAATAATAATAAATGTCTTTGCACAAACACACTGCGCCATCTTGGTCCACAGTAAGCATCTAGGCTTGTGTTATGGATATCAGATGGTTGATAAACTACACAAATATATTTTTTTTGTAAAAATGAGAAACATCCATAACTCGGGAACACATGTCTGTTTTCATCATACAAACATATGCCTATAGCGGGATTCGAACCCGCGACCCTTTGGCATAGCAGCAGAGTTTCTAACCACTGCACCAAACAGGTCGTTCTTATAGTTCTTATATACGATACGATTTATCTGTATGATTTAATCGCTTGTTTCCTCGGCGTTTATCTAAAGGACAACAGCACAGATCCATACATCTTTGGGCCAGTTTGTTGTCACTTCAATTAATAAATATAGTCTTGAACTCTTAGTACCAGACGTGCTAAAAACCTAACACATATATTTTTAAAGGACTTTAGAAAAGAACAAAAGAGGTTTGAAATATGGTTTGGGGAACTTTGAAATTATATACTGGCAACATTAACCACATGCATTCTCACGCATGGAAACTAGATGCTAGGCCAAAGAAAAATTGTTTCTTCTTTTCAGAGTCGTCCGTCGCTCGCTCGCTGTTGCTGTTATCCCTCTGAGTACTTGTTATCCCCATGTTATCCCTACTTAAATTATAACCTCACAGTCAAAAATGTCAGTTGTCACTTGTCTATTTTTTTTTTTTTGGAAAGAATTTAGTTTTTGTATAGTTTGTGAGCCAAAATGTTTTCTGAGAGCGATATTTTCAAATATTTCTTATAACTATACTAAGGTTCCAAAAATTCTTTTGAATAGCTAAGTTGATAGTCTTTAGTACCGGCTTTTTTTAGGTGTACCTTTTATTAGGTGACAAAACACTGGCCCAAAAATGCTGATGTCTTTTAAATTTTTGTATAATCAGTTACTGCCTCCTTGGCGTCCCAACATGGACGTCGCGGATTTGATTCTCAACGGGGTGCATTTTGGTAGCGGTTTGGTTGGTGGTAGGATATTTATAAATGTCAGCAATGCTGCGCTCCGGTTGTGTAAGATGAAATAACCAGACCTACAAATAAGTTGCGATACCGGTGCGCCATCATCATCGACCTCATGTATATTTAGTTTAGTAATTTCATAAGGCTTTTTTTTATGCACGACTGGTTAGCACTTGACCTCAATCACACCTGATGTAAAGTGAAGATGGGGCCGAAGGTGGAAGCGTACTGACCCGGAAACCCAAATATTTGGGGAATATCTCTGACAACCGGAACACAACAACGCTATTAACGTTGCTGTTTGGCGGCAGATTTAGATAAGATGGTGGTAGCTAGCCAAGCGGACATTAAAAATGCTCTACCACCAACCAAATCGAGTACTAAATATGTACCCCGCTGGGGATCGAACCCGCGACCTCCTATTCATAAACCCTATGTTGTAGGCGGATTTCATAAGGTGAACCGTGGATGTTGTTTCAATCATTAAACTTTTAATATTTGGAGCACCCAAACACTTGTTTGGGAAATCTCCAACCACCCCATTTTTGATAATAGTCGTGACGTTACGTATATATTACATACATATATTTATATCTATTTTCAGTTACAAATAATTATTGCACACAAACCATATTATATTATGTCAAATATAATAAATGTATCCTTATATTAGGTCCTTACCTATGAAATTGGCGTTTTGTATGAAGAATTTCAATAAGACTGTTTTCTCCATACAAACATTTTTGTTTTTTTTTTTGGGAACGGCTAATCCAAATTTAGCTAAACTTTGTGTGTATTATCGAATAACATTAAGTTAAGTATAGGCAGCGTTCGTTTTTAAAAGTAACCGCTTTATAAAAGTTTCAGCGAATCTAAGAAATGATAATGAGAAGCTCATGAAAAGAGCTCTGTTCAATTTTTTTTTATTATGTGATTTAGCCCAGAAATTTAAAAATATTTCATGTGAAACCTTGAAATAATATTCCATTTTCCAAATAAAAAACAAATTTGGTTATAGCTTTGAAAATCGCAGGAATTGGTACATATGATTAACGAAGAAATTTTAATTTAACGAAGAAAGCTATATTTAAGAAGTGTATTGTAAAATTTTGTGCAATAAAGTGTACTTCATTGATTGATTGATTGATTGAAGAAAAAAAACTCCAATTTCATAGGTAGAGACCTAATATTTAACATCAAACCCGTAACATGACCGTACCAGTGAGAGTGGGATAGTTGTATATTTCGTCCAAGAGAATGAGCAGGACATAAACGATTATCACGCTGGCTTGCTACTAGTGCTGGCGTGATTAAGGTCAAGCGAGATACAGGCTGCAACGAAACATGACCCCCATTCACATAACACGTTTCATGTTTCTCTCCAGCTGACTGTACATAACGTTATCGAATCTCCTTAATATGATTTCTAAGGAGTAGATCATAGATCAAACAATTGGCATTGGAACATCAGAGGCTGGTATTATTTATCCGTTATTTGGAGGCGAGAGAAGGACAAGACGATTTATCAATTTGAAGTGAAGTCTTCTATCAGCGGCAGTAGTGAAAAGTAAGGGTTAGGTGTCACTGTAAGCGGTTTATATTTAGCGGTATACGTATTCTGAAAATTGGTGTTTATAACACTTGCTCGAGTTATAATTTAATTTACATTAAATTTAATTTAAATTTTCAGTCTAGTATACCGATCATTTTTTTAACGCACTACGGGTTAGCACTTGACCTCAATCACACCTGATGTTAAGTGAAGATGAGGCCGAAGGTGGAAGCGTATTGACCCGGAAACACAAATATTTGGGGAACTGGCTATCTTATCTCTGACATGGTTACACAGACACTGTTATCCTAGATCATTTACAGCTGTTTACTAAAACTTACAAATGCAGTTAAATTTAATTGGTTGGCCAATTTATTGGTACATTTAACTAGATATTGCCGAAATAACCAATTTTAACAAAGGCTATAATTAATTAAGAAAAAGGTAGCCATAACTCGCACAATAAGCTTGCTCCCGCTCTCAATAGCGCCACGCCTCAACCTCTAGCCGCTTCATTAATTTGTCATAGACAGACGCGTCGACAGTACATACAACCTGTCCCAGTATACTTGCTACACGCTCTCAGTGCCGCCACGCCTCAACTGCGATAGTAGCTCCATTAATTTGTCACAGACAGCACTGCCCGCAGTACATTAATACAGGGTACGCGTTGAGCGTTACATTCGCCGTGGCGCTCGAGGCACCGCCCATTTGTTTGATTGAAACAGCTGAGCGAGGCATCGGTTTTAGGTGATTTGCAATTTAAAACTCACCATTTGTATACTAGGTTTGAGGTGAGAATTATTCGAAGAGGAACTACGGGAAAACTAATATATTCTCCTCAAAAATATCTCAGACTAAAGTCTTTACAATACAATACAAACACACTATATTGTACAATAGAAAATAAAATACAGTTACAGAAGTGGTAACAGCGACCTTAAAAGCGATCTCAACCAGGCAACCTCTGGGTATAAGGACAATTTCTTAAATGCGGATGCAGATACAAACTACGTGAATAGATTTTATATACTTACATACATCGATAGACAAATATACTTACTTAAACATAACATGTTAAAAGATGTTGGGTCATATGATACAACACTAGAACTTTATCAAGAACATCGTTGAAGGAAAAGTGGAGAGAAGAGGATGAGAGGAAGGCCTAGAACAACATAGATGGTGCAAGTAAAAGAAAAAGTAAATGCCGTGTCGTACCAGGAAGTCAAAGAAGAGGCGGAATGTACAGAAGTGTAGAAAGGATTCCACCGACAAGAGCATAGCTCTTAAATGCGGATGCAGATACAAACTACCTGAATAGATTTTATGTACTTATTACATCCACATACTTACATAGATCTATAGACAATTATACTTACTTAAACATCATGTTGAAAGATGTTGGGTCATATGATAGAATACGAGAACTTTATCAAGAACATCATTGAAAGAAAAGTGGAGGGGAAGAGAATGAGAGGAAGGCCTATAAGAACATACATGGTACAAGTAAAAGGAAGTCAAAGAAAAGGTGGAATGTAGAGAAGTATGGAAAGGACTCCACCGACAAGAGCATAGCTCTTAAATTGAAGAGACGAAGAAAAGGGAAGATTTTCACCGGGCTGTCGGTATTGCCCGAGGACCGCGGTCCAACAGTTATTAGTAGCGTCATGCCTATATGCAATGTCATGAGAAAACTTCGTTATCGCGATGTAGGATTCGAGCTCTGATTGGTTGTCTTAACAATAACACCATTCATACTGACCAAGCGCTAAAATTAAAAAAAATATCTGCCTAAATTGCTGTTTCATAATACTTTTTTACAATTACATCACACAATCGTCCGAATTGTATAGCAAAAAAAACTGGAGTAATTTTCTTTCACTCTGTCTTTTATATCATTCCTCAATAAAAGATGTTCAATGACGTCACGATCGAAGGCATTATAGTAGTGTATATTATCTACGATCAACGCCACGTCATCGTGTAGATTAAGTAATGGCTATCAGTAACGACTAGTCACTCGCCGCGAAGTTTTTCACGCGGCCCTGCCGTCATTGTATCCCGTTTTTCACCAACAATCGTCGACGACCTAATTGGTGTAGTGGTTTGAAATTCTGCTGCTATACCAAAACGTCGCGGGTTCGAATCCCGCTAGGGGGCATATGTTTATATGATGAATACAGACATGTGATGTTTTCGTTTATATGTGTATTTAATTTATTTACAAAAAAATGTATTTTAGTAGTTTATCAACAAATTTATAAAACACAATTAAAAATACTTATATCTTATAGAAAAAATACGCCGTCGAACTCGCTTCTGTGAGGCATAGTACCTAGTACGCTAGCGTTATTGCCCCGCTGAATGCATAAGCTGAGCTGCTGAGCAAAGTAGTCACCAGGTCTCACATCTCCAAAGGCATGGACCAGTCTAACATATAAATCCTTTACAAATTGTTTCGCGTCAGAAGACAAAGGGAAGTTAGTAAATCCTTCAAAGGGCAATGTATACGCTTTTATAATAAGGTTCCAGTAGACATTCAAAATTTGCCTTTAAATAAATTTAATGCATTCATGTTTGTTTGTGTTTAAATTCAAATTTTGAATGTCTACCGGAACCTTATTATAAAAGCGTATACATTGTCCTTTGAAGGACCTTTGTGTGAGCGACTGCTATGAACAGCAAGTTTATTTTATCTAATAAAAAAAATCTATGTCGATGTTTAAAGAGAGAGTTAGGCTTTAAACTTTAAAACACCTCTCAATAATAATTATGGCAATAAATGGGCTCTCCGGCTCAGCCTGCGCTTAGCAAATGCAAATGGCGCCTGCAACATTGATAATTCTGCAAGAGCTTTATGTTGTGGTGAGTGACGTTTAACTCGAAACTGAACATTAGGATTTAATGCAAGTATAAACTCGTAAATTTATGTTAAGGTTTTAGTGTTATTAGTTCTTAATGTTTCAAAACTCAAACTTCAAGCATTTATTTCAACGTAAGATACATGATATCATTTGTTGAATGTCAATTTAATTTTAGGGCTTAAGCATTTTTCAGTCAGTCAGTATGTCCAAGCTACCACCGCTTCGGAAGGGGAAATCATCTGTGGGAAAAGAAGCGGCGCAAGAAACCCACAGGATCATTTTTCTTTTCTTTTCTTTTTTGTAGATATTAGGTCCTCACCTATGAAATTGGCGTTTTGTATGAAGAAATTCATTAAGACTGTTTTCTCCATACAAACATTATTGTTTTTTTTTTTTGGGAACGGCAAATCCAAATTTAGCTAAACTTTGTGTGTATTATCGGATAACATTAAGTTAAGAATAGGCAGCGTTAATTTTTAAAAGTAACTGCTTTATAAAAGTTTCAGCGAATCTAAGAAATGATTATGGGAAGCACATGAAAAGAGCTCTGTTCAAATTTTTTTATTATCTGGGGGCACGGCCGTGCCCCCACCAAGTCGAGCAAAAAAGCGTCACGGCCGTACCATCCTTTTCTCGAAGCAATTCAGACCATTTTCGACCCCCTGTAACTTCGTTGTGGATAAAAATAGAAGACTGAAATTTTCAGTAACTATGCAGGCATTGTAAAGATACGTATATTTAAAATTTCATTCAATTTGAACCAGTATTTTTAAGAATTATAACGGGTCAAATTTCTTAATTTTGTCAGTCACTGACTCACCGATCATCAAAATTCTAAGGCACTTCTAGCAGACCTAGAAGCTTCAAATTTGGAATATAAGTAGTGTTTGGTGTATGAATCAAGGAAAAACTAAAAAATCTAGAAAAGACAGCAAAGAAAATTAAGCCCATACAGCCAAGTATTCAGTTAATTAAATTTTTCAATATTGGCTTTATTCGTAACGATGTTTTATTATTTTACGGCAAAAATTGTAACATCAAAGCCTCCCAGAAAAACCCATAGAGACAGGGAGTGGGCTCTTAGAAAAACTGTAGCTGAAGCTCAAGAAGTAGTACCGGAAAAGAGAAAACGGAAGGCTACCTACAAAAATAAGAAAAGTTCATAAGTCAGAGAGAGGGCTTTAAGAAAATTCGTTGCTGGTAGATATACATATATACAATAAGTAGAAGGTACCGAAAAGGAAAAAAGTAGAACTGTCTACAAAATACAAAAAGAAATGAGATCCCATCACAAACAATACTTGTCAAAAAAACCAAGTCTCGCAACTCAGTTGTTCTGCGGTATAAAGTTGTGAGATCCATGTAATACCAAGTCGGTTGTTAATTTATTCAGCCTCTACTTAAGCGACTTTCTGTCTTAATACGTCCAGTCTCTAAGACCACGATCGTGGTCCATAACAATTGAAAATCAATTGTGTCTGGAATCTCCGTACTCGAAGCATTAAGTTGTTACGTAATAATTAACAGCATCTTATAGTGACGCATATCAATATTAAAATTCTTTAATGTTTTATATAAATATATTGAGACTTGGCCATCGCCTGAAAAGACGTGTAAATTCAATCGCCTGAAAACACTTGTAAATTCAATTATTTAGTGCGATGGCCAAGTCTCGATATATTTATATAAAACATTAAAGAATTTTAATATTGATATGCGTCACTATAAGATGCTGTTAATTATTACGTAACAACTTAATGCTTCGAGTACGGAGATCCCAGACACAATTGATTTTCAATTGTTATGGACCACGATCGTGGTCTTAGAGACTGGACGTATTAAGACAGAAAGTCGCTTAAGTAGAGACTGAATAAATTAACAACCGACTTGGTATTACATGGATCTCACAACTTTTTACCGCAGAACAACTGAGTTGCGAGACTTGGTTTTTTTGACAAGTATTGTTTGTGATGGGATGTGATTTAGTCCAGAAATTAAAAAATATTTCATGTGCAACCTTGAAATAATATTCCATTTTCCAAATAAAAAACAAATTTGGATATATGAATCGAAATCCCGCCAAAAAGCCTGGTATTAGTTTACTATAATATAATTTCTGCAATAATGCTGTTGATTCTATGTAAATAAGTAAATAAATAAATAAATATACTTATTAATTTTCACCCTGTATGCTACTACAATATGCAGATTTAGTTGATTTTATTTGGTAGATGTAGTAAGAATTTGGACTAATTGCTGCAGTGTACATACCTCCGGACGCGGCGAGCAGGCCGCGCGCGCGCAGCAGCGCTAGCAGCAGCAGCGGCAGCAGCGGGCGGCGCCGCATGCCGCGCGACACCGCTGCGCTCGCGCCGCGTCGCCGCTCGCCCCCGCGCTCGCCCTCACCTACCGACAAATTCTTACATTAACAATTTATAAACGACGATTATTATATATTGGTAACACCACAGATTACCAATAAGTTACTAAGTAACACTGTAAATCAGACGGCTGTCAATTAGTGCGATGAAGTCAAACTCAAAAATGATGTAAATCAAACAGCTGTCAATTGGCGCGACGAAGTCAAAGTCAATAATGCTTTATTTTGTAGATAAGGTATACCTACTTAAAATAGTAAGATTTTAATTTTTTTAAGCTGCTGCTTGTTCAAATGGCAGTTTTTATCGTTCGCATGCCAGGCTATTTCACAATTAATAATGAAATATAAAAACCTTTTTGTAATATAAAAACCTTTATGTAAAATCAAAGACTGATTTTAAAAGAGCAACCCTTCGAGTTTCTTGCTTGTTCTTCTTAGGGGAATGTAAAATTGACTATTTTAAGTGTACTCTGTGTACCTACAAAATAAAGCATTTTTGACTGACTTTGACTTTGACCCCATTGTCGTGACGGTATGTAAAATACTAGTATGTCAAGCTTTATGTGACATAGAATTCGATCCTATTTCAATACATCTAAACGATAAAACTACATGAGGTTTAAATGTTTCCAGCACCACTTACTCGTGTCACAAAATGTATGTAAACGTCTATTCAATAATTAATCGACATTATGTGCAACGAAATCTGAGCTACTACCTCGAAAGGGAATCGATAATAAGCCCCTGCTAGATTGTTTCCTCGAAAGAGGAAGTAATATTCCTAGAACTTACATAATTTCCTCTTTTACCTTTTGAAATAAACTATTCTTATTGTATGTACACTTGAAGGGAAAATTTAATAGAATACGAAGTTATTGCTTTCGATATGGGAACGATCTTTTTACATTCTAGACGCATAAAGACGGTTGTTATAAATGTTTGAGGCCTATGTCCTTTGTATTTGCCTTTGTAAAATTTTTTTTTTATGTGATCTTAAGATTTTTTTTCTTTAACGTGCACGCTTGTATGTAACTTCATATTCGTATTCTAAATATATTCTATAACTATAACTTCGTATTCTATTAAAAAATTGCCAAGCTTGAGTGGCAGCGGGCGGAGCACATTGCTCGTAGGACTGACGGCCGTTGGAGCGGAAAGGTTCTCGAGTGTCCACCAACGGAGGACCGACGATTTGGTAAAAATCGCGGAAAGCCGCTGGATGCCGGCAGCACAGGCCCTATCATTGTGATCTTTGGGGTATACCTTTCTTCAACTAAATAAAATCCCTTGAACATAATTGGCTATTCGGTAGTAACTTTCAATGTCTTTGAAATTTTATCCAAGAAATTTTCCTCGACTTCAGCAGGAATTGAACAAAAATCGAGCCCCTTTTCAGATAAAAGAACAAAAAGTTTCTATGTAAAATGCTCTTAGCAATCGTTGATAAATAAAGCTATAGGGTTTCTTCCGGAAATCATTTCTTCGGTTTCGATGTAGGGCATTGTAGGGTGGGTTAGCTTGTGGGAAAAGAGAGAAGCTGACAGCGATTTATATTTTAAAAGCATAAGTCAAACTCGACGGACGACCTGTGCAACTTTGAACACTATACCAAAAAGTTGCGGATTAGAATCCCGCTAGGGGCATATGTTTGCATGATGAATACGGACATGTGTACCCGAGTTATGGATGTTTTCATTTATAATAAGTATTTATTTACAAAAAAAAGTGTATTTATGTAGTATATCCACCATTTGGTATCCACAACACAAGCCTATAGTTGCTTACTGTGGAACTCGATGCTTTATTTTGTAGGTACACAAAACACACTTAAAATAATCAGATTTTAAGTTTTTTACGGTGCATTCCTACCAGTGCTATGCGACCTCGATATTGGTGGATATCATTACCGGATCAGGAAAATGAAGTAATGCTATTGGTGGATATTTCCTCACGCCCCGCGTAGATACCTCGCACAGCTCTGATGGAAATGCACCTTAAGCTACTGGTTGTTCGAAGGCAATTGTCCCATGAAAAGAACAAGCAAGAAACTCTAAGGGGTTGCTCTTTTAAAACCAGGTTTTTTATTACAAATAGGTTTTATATATCATTATAATTGTGAAATAGCTGGCATGCGAACGCGTTGGTTATATCCAGGGATGGCGGAAAATCAAAGTCAAAAATGCTTTATTTTGTAGGTACACAGGGTACACTTAAAATAGTCACATTTTACATTTTTAAGCTACTGCTTTTTTTTAATGCACAACGGGTTGGTACTTGACCTCAATCACACCCGATGTCAAGTGAAGATGAGGTCGAAGGTGCTTGTTCAAAAGGCAATTTTTGAAAGACAAAAAGAGTCGATCTGCTTAGTACAAATATTAGCTATATTAACTACATGCGGGTGGAATCTTTCCCGACGCCTAGTAGTCCGAAGATGAAAAGGAATAAGATTATGTAATCCCAACGCCCACTCACCGAAATGCATCCTATAAAAGACTGAGAGACAGTCGACTTTACGACGGTTTTCGAGGCTCTGCAATTGAGCGTTAATCAAAATATCTACTAAAAGTCCTAAGGCACGTCCTTCCACACAGAATCGAATGCAGCTTTGGTACTTGGCTGAACCATCCTAGAGGTGACAGATCCCGCCTCCTCACACCTCCCACTGTAACTCCTATAAGCTAGGTTCAACATTGGTACTTGAAATGGCGCCTACTGAAAATACTTCAAGAAACAAGCCTACACCTTCCTCAAAGGCCGGCAACACATCTGTGACCCTTTTGGTGTTGTAGGTGTCCATGGGTGGCGGTGATTGCTTTCCATCAGATGACCCGCATGTTCGTTTGCCGCCCTCTCATATAAAAAAAAAAAAATAGGCGGTGCCCTGCCTGACTCTATTGCTACCTAGGACCCTAGTCTTTTTAAAGAAAGTAATAGGGTGTGTGAGTACGAAAATAAGATACCCACCTCCTCCTCAGCAAATGAGAGTGTAGCAAAATGCAAAACGGCCGTAAGGCCAACCCTATGGGGAAGGAGGTCGAGTGAAGCTCGGCCCCCTGCATTTGTATACACCACGGACTGCGCCTGGATGCAGTGAGCGTGGTGGCAGCAGAAGGCTACCGCGAGTAATAATGCCAATAATAAGACTGGCAGAAACGCTTGAAAGCTTCGAAATTATGACGGACACCAGGCTGCTGAAGCAGGATTAATGAATTTAGGTCAAGCAAGAGTTTCCGTTCTTTCCTCCAAGTTGCGCACTCCCACAAAATGTGGTCTCGCAATCCACACTCGCAATCTGCTGAATCAGCTAATGACATAGATAAAAGCTTGGCCTTAAAACTTCCGTGGCCTGTCGGAAACTGAGATGTACAGTGATTTCTGTCCATTGCTTACGTGACAGCAGTATTCCATGCACAGGCGGACCTTGTATTATATTTTCCGCTTTCATCAGTGACTTAACACAGGAGAAGAGGTCAAAACACCCTGTCCACCGTTGTCCTAATAAACTGACAATTCAATTGCTAACGTAACGTTCCATGCCCGGGCCGGTCTCGTAGCGGCAGCAGCACTCAGGTCAACCGTTGAAGTTATTGTGCGTTCGCATTTTTTTACTTGAGTTATACGATGAAATATAGCATACAAATATTGTACAAATATCACATGAAATTTCTGTTTAAAGATATCAAGAAAATTTAATACAGGGTGAGTTTTTACAGTAAGGAAAAAATAAGGCATGAGTAAGTGAAATCAGATGAAAGGGACTCTGATGAGAATATACAAATGGAGGTTATTTGATGTAGGCTTAATTCAAGGATCTCTCACCGACCCCGCCTCGGATGTAGCTATGGCTGTGTCCTTTGGTGACGGCCTCTCAGTGACGACGACAGTGACTCCTTGGTTCTTAATTAGTAGATACAACTTTACTAGCTAACTTTATCGAGAAATTTGTTTATCCCGCGAGAACTACTCGCTTTATCGGGATAACAGGTATCCTATGTTTTCATACAGGGTATATTCAACCTATATACCAAAATTTCATCCAAATCCGCTCAACCGTTTCGCCGTGATTGGGCAACAAATAAACAAACATCCAAACTTTCGTATTCATAATATTAGTTAGATGTATGTCTAGATTTACTTAGGTTAAGCTACGACGGGATTGTCAAGCCCTGATGGATAAAAAACACCTCATTGTAAAATCTAGATTTTTCCTTAAATGTCAAAGCCACGTAACTAATACATTTGTATGTAAACGGGCTACGCTGTTTAATCCTTATGTTAGGTCTATTATTATTTACACATCTATATCAAAATCCTATTTTTTGTCCAGACAGAACCGAGCTCATTCACTCCGAAAATTCCTCTCAGATTCTATCCATAGGTAACAATGACAGTAAGTAGGTATCACTGGCGGTGTCCCCCGGTCCCCCGGGGGAGAGAGGGGACAGGTGCGGACCCATTGTAGCTATGAATGGAACCCCTCCGCTTCTTTGTGGTGAGCAGGGCTGCCAAAGGTTACTACATAATTTCTATTTTTTTCACAACAATAGGAGATACTTGAAGTTAAGTATGCAAGACTGGAGGTGAGAGTGTGTTCATTTAGAGACTAGTACTTTGAGGATGTGTGGTCGAAGTATCGGGTGAGCAGGGTACTGTCAGCTATTTTGGCCAGCGCCTAAATCTGGCCTAAAAAAGTGGCACCGTCACTAGCGTTCGGGCACGCTGCCTCATAGCAGTACAATGTAAACGTATGTTCTAGGACTGATTTTCTTTTTATATTGTGTTTTACATTAATATCTTGTATTGTATTATATCTATGTTTAACCTGTACTGTTAAATAATTGGTTTAGCACATTCCCTTTTTTTTTAATACGCGGGGAAATGCGTTGTTCATACCGCTCGCCTGGGGGACGGCGAGACGGTTATGTGGGACTCCCCTCCATATCGGTAGGGACAACCTAACCCCGCGGCGACCTTCCTCGGCAGTAGGGAGGACCTGGGAACGCATAAGCAGCTCCAGGTCCTCCCTCGTCCTGCCCCCCTCACTAGGGGAGGCCCGTTCCGGCTGGCTCGCCTTCCTGGGGGGCGCTGTCGTGCCTCACACCGCGATCAGCGAGCGGTATGAGGTATGTAGCACATTACCTAAATTAACTATTTTGGTTATTTTATTATGTATACTGTACACCGTGGAAGAGCGGAGACCCCTGGCACAGGTATTCAATTACTTAATAGGGGCTCCATCATCAAATTATTGTATGTAGTATTAAGTATTTTGAACAATAAATTGAAATTGAAATTGAACAATACAGCCAAGTGATAACACCATCAGCACGGTGAATAAAATATCGCTTGGATCTCCATGTCAGTAATAAAAAAAAAAAATAAAAAAAAAAATAAGTATTTAAAAACCGAACGAAGCAATTATTTTGTAGTTTACAGGCGCCATCTTGGGTTTTTTTTTTCTAAACATAAAATGTATCTTATGACACTGTATCGAACAACACCTTGCACTTCAAATCGGTCGAGCCTTTTATGCTACAGAAGGTACATAGAATAAAAAATTAAACTACCTATGCCAATAACTTCTATTTCACTTACCTAATATGCCCTATTTATTCCTTACGTTATATTTACAAAATTTTCAATTTATACATACCTACATAAAGACATGACCTTTATCCCAAATGGGGTGAACAGAGATAGCCCAAACTTTTAAAATATTATTGCGAGAAAGAACATCCACGGTCCACCTGCGAAATGGAAAGGAAAGGCTGAGTCCATTGCCATTAAAACGTGCAAGTCTACAGATGTTTTTTTTTTTTTTGAAATGTCCCTCAGTCACCTTTTGTCACACACGTTATAAGAGATAGGTCGGTACTATTCTTTTTACAAGTTTTTATTATGTATGTATACATATAATGTCCGTTCAAAATTTACAAGTCAAATTGGATCCATTTTCTGTTTACCTAATGAGCTGATATTTTGCAGAGTCGTTCAATTCTGATGACAATAATTAATAATAATTAATTAATATCTTTGCACATATACACAGCGCCATCTAGGTCCACAGTAAGCATCTAGCCTTGTATTATGGATACCTACCAGATGGTTGATAAATAACACAAATACATTTTTTTTGTGAATAAATACATATATAAATGAATAACATCCATAAGTCGGGTATACATATCTGTATTCACATACAAACATATACCCCTAGCGGGATTCGAACCCGCAGCGTGTTGGTACAGTGGTCAGAGTTTCTAACCACTACACCAAACAGATAGTTAAATAATAAACAATACATTTATATGTTCTGTTTATTATATGATGCACGCTGTATTCTTCATAGCTTTTGTTAATTGTGCGATAAAGAGTATTTCATTGATTGATTGATTGATTATATGATAGACTCATGATACTACAGCCAGGGTCATCTCCTCACGAGGGCAACTCTTATCAGTTAATAGCATGGAAAACATAATTTTGCATACACGGTTAGATAGATAGATAGATCGTTTATTTGTATCTCCAGTCACACACATAGGTACCATAAGTTCCAAAGCAATTGGATAAACATATTTTATAACAATCCATAAAAGTAACATCAGGATATACTAGAGTATGTTTAGATGAAAGTAATGTGATCATCGTGATGGAATATTAAATAAATAAAATAAATAAATATTTCGGACACTTACACCAATCATCTAGTCCCAAACTAAGCAAAGCTTGTGCTATGGATGCTAGATAACGGATAAACATACATAAATATTTATATAAACATCCAAGACTCGGTAATAAATGTTCGTATTCATCATACAAACATTTACCCGTCGCGGTATTCGAACCCGCAACCGTTGGTTTCGCTGATGGGGTCACTATCCACTACACCAATCGGTCAATTAAAAGATTAATTTTAAGTATACCACATAGTACTTAAGTTTATATTATCGAGAAAATGTATCTAACACAAGCAAGCAACCCTAATCGAGTTTGTTTTGATAAAGGGTACGCTATTGAGACTGAATATCGGTGTTTCGAGAATCATTGTCGGCGGAGTCTGGGGAGTATTGTACTACCGTCGCTTTCATATTTTAGATTTATTTAATTGTAAATAACATAACTATTAAGAGCATTAAATTCCGTCCAGCGGCGCCCTCATTGGATAAATTAAGTTTCTAATTAAATACACAATAAAATTAAAAAAATCGCTCTCGCACTTCGCACTCGAAAAACTTAAGCTTTGTGGGTTAAATTTTTTACATAGTAACCGCCTCCGTGGCTCAATGTGAACAACATTGAGTTTACGAGTCGGAGGTCGCGGGTTCGATCCCCAGCGGAGTACATGTTTAAGTACTCGGTTTGGTTGGTGGTAGGGCATTTTAAATGTCCGCCTGGCTAGCTACCACCATCTTATCTAAATCTGCCGCCAAGCAGCAATGTTAATAGCATTGTTGTGTTCCGGTTGTTAGAGATAAGATAGCCAGTCCCCCAAATGTGTTGGGGTTTCCGGGTCAGTACGCTTCCTTCCACCTTCGACCTCATCTTCACTTAACATCAGGTGTGATTGAGGTCAAGTAGCAACCCGTAGTGCATAAAAAAAAACATAGTAACAGGGGAAATTTGGAAAATTCATACAGCAAATTTTGCAAAATTACAACAGGAACTTCTTACAGGAACGAAAAAATTTACGCGAATGGGAATAAGTGGACTTAGCGTGTTATTTTTCTAATTATTTCAAGACCCACCCGCACGAAGTCGCGGGCGGAGAGCTAAACTTATAAACGGAAGTTTACCTCGAGTCCTAACTTAAGATGTCTTGCTTCCAAATGTCACCGCCCACATTCTCCTAAATGCCAGTGTTAAAATATCTCCAGACCCACAAAGCCTTGTTAAGACGTTTCACACATCAGTATTCAGACGTAATACAGGCTGTCCAAACAAATTCCACTTCAACTTGAGGTATTTGCCGTTGCACTGCTGGTATTTACTCGAAATCCAACGTCCTTAAACCAACAGAGACGTCAGCCGAAGCTCAATAACTCAAATTTGCACATTCTCACGTACGTACCTGTTCTTAATGCCTTTACACACTTGTATGAAAATAAAAATATACTTTAGCTTAAGTAGATAAATTTCTAGGGATATATTAACCTCACTGTCGCGCGTTCCCACGCAAAAATTCTAAGGGTCAAGTATCTCTGCGCGCCTGTCATATTTGCGAAAATACCTGCGGTGTTAAAAACGTTTATAGATACTCTTCCTACTGGGTGTATTTGTAATCTGTGAAAAGCAGGAGCTACGGGAATATATTATCTATGTATATAATGAATGAACACTACTACAGCTATAATACTAAAAATCAGAAAAATGTTACGAGTTGTAATATGTAGGTATCCCTATATCCACGATATAATTGGTATTTCTACGGAAAGTACAGATTTATTTAATGTTTTTTCTTAAGAAACGGGTAATTCAATAAATTGATATGAGAATTGGAAGCTCTATGGCAAGTTTCTAAGCCCGTTCTAATAAAAAACAGTAGTTGGAATTCTATGCCTATATAAAAAAAACTATATTCGCAAATACAGACTAAATGTCATAGATAACATGGCGTAAATTATTGGATGCGGAATTTAATCGAGAACAAGTTCAAACACAGTCCAGAGGAATTGGAACTCTATAATTACAATTGAGAGTTGAAAGTCGGGTGTCCGTGGGTACCGATCGGTGTCCGCGAGTGTTGTCGGGATAAAAATTTTTTTGGCACCGATCGGTGCCCGCGTCCGTCTAAAGGTTAAGAGCTATTTAATATTTTAAAGTAAAGGTTGGTATGTTTGGGTACAGAGGATGAAAGGCACGTAACGAGACATGTATAGGCATATAGGCGTTATTCAAAGCATACTAGTTGTTCCTACTTCTGAAGCAACTTTGTCCTTTTGTAGTCTGATGAAAATTTGTCACCAATAATTCTCTCTGTCGCTATTTAGCTTAGGTACAATGGGGTTGACAATGACATATCCAAAAGGATAAAAATCACAAAATAAAGTAATATTAAAAATTAAAAAAAAGACGTGTACGAGAGGAATGATATGTATGTGAAAGGGGTCTGTACGGAGATGACGGCTGATAGAGGAGAGTGGAAGAGGATGACATGTTGTGCCGACCCCATCTAGATAGAGATACGGGCAGGAAGTTTATTTACTCAAATTTTAAAGAATAGCACGGGGTACAAATTCTATGCGTCAAGAAATGGTCAAAAGAGTTATGGTTGATGGTAGATTAGTAGTATCACATAATTATATAATATAATTAAAATAAAACATAATTCACGTGGAACATAATTTTGATGGTTAAGCTGTGGTAATAATAAATCTAAATCAGAATGACACACAAGAAATAAACCTGAATAAAATCACCATATAAATTAGTTAGAACCTAATTTGTAATTTAATTTTGTTTCTAATTTTTTAACGCTAATCATAAAAAAAAAATAGAATTATAAATGAGTAACTTCGGCAAACGACATACCTCAATTACTTAATATTTAGAAGTTACTTTATTTAATAATTGCTAACACGCTGCCAATCACGATAAAATGTCTAAATTATAGCGTGCTTTTATTACGTAATTTATTAAAAAAGGCGATAAACTGATTATGAAGTTCTTCAAAGCACTGTGCGCTATCACAAACGGAATACACTATCGTTTTTAAAAATATATTTCGAATACCTAATTACAATATAATATTATTTTAACGTAAAATTTTCATTAATTGTTCACCGTTAAATTGAATATTTGAGTTGCACAACTTTAGAATATCACAACTGTAGCTATGTGAAAAGACTCTTAGAAACCCCAAGTCCGCTTTCCGAAACACAAACCCAAGTCAGGTGCGAGCTGCGATCGAGTGTTGGTCTTTGAAAGTCTGGTGTTAATGAAATTGCTATGCATTCTGCAGATCTCGCTGAAAATGCCGCATAAAATTTCCAGGCTTCGTCACGAGAATTTCGCTAAAACATTTTAAGGCAAAATACTGGATCTCTCGAGAAATGGAATAATAAAATAAGAATGTTTTTAAAATTTTGAATAGTAATCTCTCGGCTCCTTTTTTTTATTACAAGCTTTTATTTAGCTTCCTATGTTCGTATGTAAGTTGTCCGTTTCACAATTTCCAACCCTGTTTTCAACCAGTTACCTAATTAATTTAATTGTACCTAATTAAACAGAAATGCTCTGATCTTTGGAAGGAGTATTTTAATAAAAGAGCTCAAGAAAAAGGAATTTGGTACAAGACTATACAACCGGAGCCTATGAGTTGCCCCTGGATTGACAACTGCTCACTGGATCGCCAGGATATTGTTATAGCGTTTAGACTACGTTCCGGACACATTCCATTAAATAAGTTCGCTCACATGATGGGAAAAGTCCCATCTCCGAATTGTACCAAGTGTGATGTGGTGGAGGATACCTATCATGTGCTTATGGAATGTGAAACGAGGATTATAGAAGGGAAGTTGTTATAAACAATAATATACGGGTATTAGGTGGTTGCAATGGTGTAGTATATTGATAACCTTGTCGTATTTCGGTGTTTCACCGTAGCGTCATGGTTTACTGCTACATAAACGCATATCGCTTAGTCAGCGCCGATACCAATATTATATATACGCTTGTTCATTATTAAAGGGCCTTGTTCGTGCAACATCACAACAGACAACTAGTCTTATTTACGGAACCCTCCGTCCTCGACGTAACCACCATCTTTCATTACCACATGGCGACCCTGCTACGTTCCTGCCTGGAAGAAGAAATGAAGCGACCCTTGCCATTTTCCTGAAGAAAAAAAATTATAGAAGAAAAAGAAGCCAAAATTATAGAAGAATGAAGTCAGAAGAAAGAAAATTATTCCAGATGGAAAACTACGACAATTTAAATATTCAGCCACCAGCCACAGGAACGAGTCGAGGACGAGGAATAAAGCTGAAAAATCAGCGTTAGGGTTCCGCGCACGGACAAGCCGCGGACAAGAGCGAAGACCATCATGGAGCGTTCCGGCTAAGCAGTTGGAGTCCGGTGTCCAGGGTTATCCCGGCCCCCAGGAAACCAGGTGTCCAGGGTTATCCCGGCCCACTTGAAGCAAGACCCCACCCAGCACCACAGCACGTGTTCGCCGCGCTGGCAGCCGCTGCCGTCCGCAGCGCCGCCCGGAAACGCCGCTCCGATTACATCGCACGACCATCAACGTCACAGCTACTAACCGCGTGCGATATAGCGTCTATTTTAAGGTTATGGTTACGGCAAAAATTTTTTTTTTTACCAAGTTAAAGAATGTAAGTACCTTGTTCCTCAAACAAATTTATTAATTTATGCAATTCCTTTTAGTGTCATTTCCTAAAAAAATAATTTTATACATCGCGTACCCACGCGCGGTCATTTTACAGGCATGCTCAGGTTACGTACGAGCAGCTGGCGTACCTAACTAATTAGGTCACGCGTTATCGTTTTAAAGTTATAAAATACCAATCTTATGGTAAATTAATTAAAATCATAACATAGGTACTTGTCCCAATGAACTCCTACTGGACAGGAAGGTCGGCCGTGCCTCCTGACAGTATATCCCGCTTGAAGAAAAACTACCTACCCATTCATACCAACACCAAAACCCTCCTTAAACCATGCATTGGGTCAGGGCAACTCCCTGATAATGCGTACCCTAAGTACTTGTCCAGGGCTACTCTCTGGGAGTACATCCAGTCACTCTACCTAAATACCTATCAACGGGACTAAGTACTCTATCAAAAATAATTTTCTAAGATAAAATAAATAAATAACTAAATACAGCACAATAAATCGTAATATAAATTAAAATTTTAAATGAATTATAATATAATAATTTTTCTTTTTACAATAAATTAATACACAACGAAACGACTAAAACTGAAAGCCCAGTTACGTTTCTAATCCCTGTTGTGTCTATTTTTATTAGAGTAGTTTTTTTTTTTAAATCGTATTCAACAATTCTTTTTGGATACAGAACGAATAAATGATTAAACAATGAAGATTGATATTATTAAATCTATTATTATAAAATCACAACTTTGTCAAAATTTCTCTAAGTAATAATTTAACCTTAGAAACGTTGCAGGATTGATCACCTTGTAACTGAGTATAAGTTAGATTTATTATCTCTACGATTTTTTTAGTAATTGTCCATAAAACTTGGAAATGTTATTAGATTGATCACCTAATGACACAGGACAAGTAACAAACCATTTAAATAAAATTTAATCATTTATTCAAGTATGAAACACATAAAGTAAACTCATAATCATTCATTTTAGCAGTCGAGTAATCTATAAATAACTCAGTCGCGTAGAATGTAAATCACCTATTACGTCAGCATTTTTCGCTGCAACGTGACTAGTACATGCAGGCCAATGTACTCGGCCAGCAGCCACACAGCTGACCTATGCCCAGTCATCATGTTCGCTGGTAGTTATTAATAGATTGCTTCTGCATTACTTATGATTCTTAAATAACAATTAAAACTCGCAAATGCGAATAAGATAATTAATAAATTAAATGATAGACGTATATCGAGTTAACGGTACAAGATAAGAGAGTTGAGCGTGTAAGATTAAGGTGAGATTGTTTGATAAGTTTAATGAGAATCCAGTCCTTTTTGATTCGATCATAGTGCGAACTACCGTGTCCTCCGTGAGAACAGATTGGAGATTTTTTTTCTTAAATGGTATCTCAACTTATGCGAGGTACACTAAGGAGTGTGACCTAATGAGATGATAGAAGTTTGTAGGGGTGCATAGAAGCACAGCCCTAAGTTAGTTATATTATTGATCATGGTCAACCGCAACGGTGTCTGTGAAATATATAGCAATTGAAGTTTATTAATGTGAATATAGAGATGATTATTGTGTGAGTAAAGCATGCGAAGATAAATAATTGAATTTGAGTTAATTGAATTAGTACCGATACCTCGATATAACGCAAATATGAATAAATAAATATATGAAGCAAATATGCAAAAATAAATATATGTAACGCAAATATAGAAAAAATAAATATATAGGTAACGCGAAAATAGGAAATTAGAGATATAATAAAGGAAATATTGAATAATGAATATATACCGTAAAAATGGAAAATAAATATAAAAGGAATGCGAATAAACAAATTAAATAATTATAAAATAAACAAAAATAAATAATTAAAACATAAATTAAAGTAAATAATAATATAATAATTCCGTATTAAATAAAAGTAAATATTTTTTTAATAAATATAAATAACTGATGTAGACCATCGTGTATAATATTAAATCAAATAAACTAAATAATTAAATAATACACTAATGACACTAGAGGAATGGAGGAATTATTGTAAATTATTTTGTGCAATTGTGAATAATTTGATTAATTTTTATTTCTCTTTTCAAAGTTAAGAATAAAGTATATAAAAATTAGGAAACATATTATTGTAAAGTATGAAAAGTTTTGTTAATATTATATAAATGCCGTTCTCTCCTTCTCAAATATGTAAGAAGAAATTAATATTGTAATCCATATAGTTTTTTAATTGTACTCTTTTATGAGATATTGGTTTAAATTTAAATATTTTATTTTAAAGTTGTAAACATTGTTTTGAAAAATTGTAAACGAAGTGATATGCGTTTAAAATTTTTTTTTTAAGAACCCCGGTGGTGAGATGGACTTTTCGGGGGAGTTGTAGTATATTGATAACCTTGTCGTATTTCGGTGTTTCACCGTAGCGTCATGGTTTACTGCTACATAAACGCATATCGCTTAGTCAGCGCCGATACCAATATTATACAATGTGTCCCGGAGAGAAGTGACCAGCGGGCGTAGTTTGAAAATTTATACAAAATTATCGATAAATCATTTAAATTTAGAGACCTAACTGCTTTTGTTTTTTAAAAATTGTTAATTCTTTTTTTTTAATAGACATCTCTGACCTTCTGCACTATTTTAGTCATAATTTCTTTGTTTTTACGTCTTTCCCAATTCTTTTTTTTTAATTCAGTGCTGTTATTATTATTCATCAAATTAAGTTATGAAAATTATCCCAAAACAAATAAATAATTTATTAAAAAAGAAATAAACTTAAAATTCGACCAACAAAACTGTATTTCTTTAAGTTTAAAAATAAAAAAACGAAAAATGTCCCTATAACATCATGTTTTTTTTTAATTATTATGATACTACATGATATTCTCTAAAATATCCTCGAACAATGTTTTTAGTTATTTCAAATAAATGTGAACGTACGAGACATTGAAATTGACCTTTTATGCTCCAGTAACTAGATAGAGATAAGTTTAAAAAAATGAAAGTAATGTTTTAAGCAGTTTATTTGCACATTTAAGTGTTTTGTTATTACAATGAATCATTTTGATTTTAACATGATAGTTTAATAATAAATAAAAGATACTTAATTTGTTAAAATGGTTGTTTATTAAGAAAAATCAGGTAATTAATTAATTATGTTTTCAAAATGACCGCCGTCAGCGGTTATGCAGGCCAGGGCCCTAAATGACATCCTTAGTGTAGTTCGCCTTATTTCTGCATGATTCTGCGTTATTTCTGCGGCAGCAGCATCGATTCTCTGTTTCAGCTGGTCTCTTGAAATTATTGGCACAGCATAAACTTTTTGCTTCATGTAGCCCCAGAAATAATAATCAAGAGGCGTCAAGTCTGGTGACCTCGGGGGCCATGCTACTGGACCGCCTCTGCCAATCCATCTTGGATAATTTTCATTGGCCTGGCCTGCATAACCGCTGACGGCGGTCATTTTGAAAACATAATTAATTAATTACCTGATTTTTCTTAATAAACAACCATTTTAACAAATTAAGTATCTTTTATTTATTATTAAACTATCATGTTAAAATCAAAATGATTCATTGTAATAACAAAACACTTAAATGTGCAAATCAACTGCTTAAAACATTACTTTCATTTTTTTTAACTTATCTCTATCTAGTTACTGGAGCATAAAAGGTCAATTACAATGTCTCGTACGTTCACATTTATTTGAAATAACATAAAACATTGTTCGAGGATATTTTAGAGAATATCATGTAGTATCACAATAATTAAAAAAAAACATGATGTTATAGGGACATTTTTCGTTTTTTTATTTTTAAACTTAAAGAAATACAGTTTTGTTGGTCGAATTTTAAGTTTATTTCTTTTTTAATAAATTATTTATTTGTTTTGGGATAATTTTCATAACTTAATTTGATGAATAATAATAACAGCACTGAATTAAAAAAAAAAGAATTGGGAAAGACGTAAAAACAAAGAAATTATGACTAAAATAGTGCAGAAGGTCAGACATGTCTATTAAAAAAAAAGGATTAACAATTTTTAAAAAACAAAAGCAGTTAGGTCTCTAAATTTAAATGATTTATCGATAATTTTGTATAAATTTTCAAACTACGCCCGCTGGTCACTTCTCTCCGGGACACATTGTATATACGCTTGTTCATTATTAAAGGGCCTTGTTCGTGCAACATCACAACAGACAACTAGTCTTATTTACGGAACCCTCCGTCCTCGACGTAACCACCATCTTTCATTACCACAATGGGCTCTAGCACACCCTGCGTCTCTAGCAGCCAAAAATATGTATAATTTATATAAAATTGCTGTGCGACGGAGGAATTAGCCGTCTAGTACATAAGTAAGCTACTTTTACGTTACCTCATCAATTTGTCTCCTTACTGAGGTTTGCTGGAAGAGATCTCTTATAGAGATAAGCTCGCCTTTTGTATATTTTAATATTCTCCTGTTTTTTTGTTTTGTTTGACGTGTATGCTTATATACAATAGTGTTTAAAAAAATAAGCTATACCAATGGAACGGCATAGTCGCTTTCGACTAAGCTCATTAAAATAAGATAAAAAAAAAAAAAAAAAACCATTTGTTGGTATCTGATTGAGCTGAAACGGTTTAGCAGGCTAAGGATGGACGTGTGGCCACTGTGAGAAATAGTTGAATTAGTAAATGTCAATGGTTTGTCGCCTCATTACTAGTAGTTACTCCAACTTTCAGCTCTCTATCTTGAATTATCACAGAGATATTGTCTAAAATGTATTTTCTTAACATTTTTTTTTCAAATATGTGTATCTCCTAATCCATAGCAGCTAACGCATAGAAACACAATCACAGCTTCTAAGATTGAGTGCGAGTGTACACTATAATTTTATTAATCTGGGGGCACGGCCGTGCCCCCACCAAGTCGAGCAAAAAAGCGTCACGGCCGTACCATCCTTTTCTCGAAGCAATTCGGACCATTTTCGACCCCCTGTAACTTCGTTGTGGATAAAAATAGAAGACTGAAATTTTCAGTAACTATGCAGGCATTGTAAAGACACGTATATTTAAAATTTCATTCAATTTGAACCAGTATTTTTAAGAATTATAACGGGTCAAATTTCTTAATTTTGTCACTCACTGACTCACCGATCATCAAAATTCTAAGGCACTTCTAGCAGACCTAGAAACTTCAAATTTGGAATATAAGTAGTGTTTGGTGTATGAATCAAGGAAAAACTAAAAAATCTAGAAAAGACAGCAAAGAAAATTAAGCCCATACAGCCAAGTCTTCAGTTAATAAAATTTTTCTATATTGGCTTTATTCGTAACGATGTTTTATTATTTTACGGCAAAAATTGTAACATCAAAGCCTCCCAGAAAAACCCAAAGAGACAGGGAGTAGGTTCTTAGAAAAACTGTAGCTGAAGCTCAAGAAGTAGTACCGGAAAAGAGAAAACGGAAGGCTACCTACAAAAATAAGAAAAGTTCATAAGTCAGAGAGAGGGCTTTAAGAAAATTCGTTGCTGGTAGATATACATATATACAATAAGTAGAAGGTACCGAAAAGGAAAAAAGTAGAACTGTCTACAAAATACAAAAAGAAATGAGATCCCATCAAAAACAATACTTGTCAAAAAAACCAAGTCTCGCAACTCAGTTGTTCTGCGGTAAAAAGTTGTGAGATCCATGTAATACCAAGTCGGTTGTTAATTTATTCAGTCTCTACTTAAGCGACTTTCTGTCTTAATACGTCCAGTCTCTAAGACCACGATCGTGGTCCATAACAATTGAAAATCAATTGTGTCTGGAATCTCCGTACTCGAAGCATTAAGTTGTTACGTAATAATTAACAGCATCTTATAGTGACGCATATCAATATTAAAATTCTTTAATGTTTTATATAAATATATTGAGACTTGGCCATCGCCTGAAAAGACGTGTAAATTCAATCGCCTGAAAACACATGTAAATTCAATTATTTAGTGCGATGGCCAAGTCTCGATATATTTATATAAAACATTAAAGAATTTTAATATTGATATGCGTCACTATAAGATGCTGTTAATTATTACGTAACAACTTAATGCTTCGAGTACGGAGATTCCAGACACAATTGATTTTCAATTGTTATGGACCACGATCGTGGTCTTAGAGACTGGACGTATTAAGACAGAAAGTCGCTTAAGTAGAGACTGAATAAATTAACAACCGACTTGGTATTACATGGATCTCACAACTTTTTACCGCAGAACAACTGAGTTGCGAGACTTGGTTTTTTTGACAAGTATTGTTTTTGATGGGATAATTTATACGTGAAAAATAAAAGAATTAAATGTCAAGCTCGATCCAATAAGTGTTTTGCAAGTACCTACAATTATGAAAAAATCATATAAATTGCTTATACTTAGTATTACCAACTACCATATGAATGAATGAATATTTGAATGAATATTTATTTGCAGAAACATGGTACATAAATGAGATGTTAGCACATTAGCGAAGTTTCCCACCCACCCACCTTCCAGTCTCTCTCCAGAATGGTAGCGGTATTTAAAGAGTTAGTACCCCAGGAGGGTACCAGCACTGCTGGAGAATCCCTCATCGCTCAGGCTGCCCTACTTATTCTGGGGTGGACACCTTCCTCAAAGGCCGGCAACGCATCTGTGACCCTTTTGGTTACGGGTGTCCATGGGCGGCGGTGATTGCTTTCCATCAGGTGACCCGCATGCTCGTTTGCCGCCCTCTCATATAAAAAAAAAAAAAAAAAAAGTTTCATCATGTTTCGCCAGCAGTGGTTGGCATGCAACAATTATCTACTTATAATTACAACTAAACATACAATTAATTGCATTAGCTAGTCACAATTATTATATCATTTGAATTAATATTAATTAGTTATTATATACATACATTAAATATTACATTATATGATTCATTGTATTTATCGATTTCCATTTATATAATTCTAAGAAAATTGGGTCCGAGCATGTCATTTCAACATTATTTTATTATCAAAATAGTACATTTATATTATATTCCATAAAAAATCAATCAAAAAAAAAACAAATCAATTGATTATATACAATACAATACAATAATACAAATACTCTTTATTGCACAAAATAATTTACAATAATTTTTGATGATAACAATAGAACACATTTAGGCAATCTTATCACTAAAAGCGATCTCTTCCAGACAACCCACAGCTATGGGCCATTTGTAGGTAGAAAAACAGGTAGGGTGCATGCATAAATATAATAATAATATCATATTAATTGACTTAATTATATAAATATATATATTTATATATAAATATATATAAATAAATGTATTATATTTGGTGTACCTAAATAAATTAAATGTCGAATAATTTGAATAGCAGGTAATATTGTAAAATTTGCACATCTGCATGCAGGTTGAATACATGTAAGTACTTAAAGTAACAGTAACATCCATCATAACTGTATTCTGCCAAATTATAAAAAAATAAAAATAAAACTAACGAAGTATTCAAGTATCAAGATTTTCTTTTCTGTGGTGTAATAAAGTGTATTTGTATTGTAATGTATTGTATTGTATTTTGTTCTAAGTACACGGGAACTATCATACAAACTCAGAATGCTAGACTCTTTTGATTTTTCCGTATTAAAGTCATTCAGTGCAGGCAAAGCCGCGGTTGGAAAGCTAGTTTTAAATATTTTTGATCGCCTCCGTGGCTCAATGTAAACGATATAGTGTTTAGGAATGGGAGGTCACGGGTTCGATCCCCAGCGGGGTACACCCATCTATAGCCATAGGGTACACCCATGCCTTTTTACCTACTAAATAATAATTTCGAGCCAATCTTTTGTTACTTTTATAATGCTTTGAACCTCTGAGAGACTCAAACACATAAAAGCCAAGGCCTCAACATCCAATTGACCTCCACAGCTATCTCAAAAGAAATCTTATCTCAAAATAAATCTATTACTCCCCTGTCAGACATCGCACGGTATCGCGTTCGAAACTTTTCAACTTTCACAGCAAAAGATCGGTTGTCACTTAGCGAGCGCTTTATCGCACGCCCCCCGGTTCACAACTTTCGGAATCGGACCCCAATTGTCCGCCACTTTTGTTTTTACTGCTCGAATTTCGAACGATAACTGAATATAAATTAGGTTTGCGTGCCAGCTATTGATTGGTTCAATGATATACGGGGTGTCTCAGATTAGAGGAGCATATAAGGGGACAGTCATAATTTACATATTTTTTTTCTCATAAGGTAACCAATAACACATAAATAGAGGAAAGTATATACGCTTAATATTATGGCATATCAGACTATATCAGAGTATAGGGTTATTTGATATTGCACAGGGTATTGCACAGAATGTGGGGTCACAGAAGACGTGTATCATATTTTAATGGAGTGTGTCCGGAACGATACAGAAAGAAGGCAACTTCAAATAGTATATAATCTGTTTGAAATAGGAGGTTGTAACAGTACCTTGGCGTCCCCAAACTCGGTGATGGCCAGGATGCTGTACAAAATTGTCAATCTTGGTATTAAGCGGCGGTGATGGGCTTTCAAGCAGATACTATGAGGGTGGCATATTCTGTACAGAACAAACCCTCTTAAAAAATTTATAGATAAAAAAAAAATATTATGGCATATCAGACTATATCAGAGTATAGGGTTATTTGATAATCAAACTACCCCTAACTAACTAACTCATTTAAACTAGTTGAGATATGAGAAATCATGTACAAAATGCCTGTGAAAATAAAGAAAAGATTTTTTTAAATCATTATTTAATTTAGTGTCTTGTGACCTTCTGGACATGACAGTACCATCGTATCCTGACCAAGGTTCACTGATAAGAAAATAAATATATTATTTGTTTATTTGCATAATCATATATATAGCAGACACAGATGTAAACTATTATATTAGTGAACCGTGACCTGCCTTTGAGGCGAGCAAAAATTACTTAAAATTGTATAAATAACTAAATGTCAAATGAATGATATAAATAAATAAAACAATTATAAATTTCAAAACGGTTATAGAAGTCCTAACAGGTAACTAACATTCTGGTGGGGGAAAAGACTAACATTTAAATATGAAAAATTTACACATATCAATTACTTATGTCAGCTATGGCAATGTGCTTAACATGAAAATAGTCTACAGGTAAGTAAGTATACATGTCAAATTAAAAATATAAATGTCAAAAAAGGATAATATCTACCTTCTTACGAGATGCTAATGGTGATTAAATTATGAATTTAATAATATTTAAATGTGAAAAATATAGATAAATTATGTAAACGTAATGCCAGCTCATTGCAATGTCCTTATCATTTACCTAATCTTCTAATTTGTAGTACGTTTTGTTCATCAAAAAACCATACATAACACATACACACAGCGCCATCTAGTTTCACATTAAGCAACTAGGCTTGTATTATGGATCAGATGGTTGATAAACTACACAAATACAATTTTTTGAAAATAAATACATATATAAATGAAAAACATCCATAACTCGGGAACACATATGTCTGTATTCATCATAGAAACATATGCCGCTAGCGGGATTCAAACTCGCGACTTTTTGGTATTGCAGTTAGAGTTTCTAACCATCATACCAAAGAGGTCGCCAGAACAATATGGCGGCCTATGTTCAGCAGTGGATGTGCTGATATGATGCTGATAATTCCATTGGTGCAAGACGCTGGTGGGGATCTCGTGCCGGTATTGCTCCATGGCAGTTTAAACCAGGGGGCTCATCGCGCTAAGTTTGAACGTTAACACCAAAGCTAAACCATAACCAAAAACATAACGTAATCATTTGAACGGAAATTAACCTTCACAAAAGATAGCTCCATACCATTTTATACATCAGGTAAACCAAAACTAAACACGTTCCTTTAAACGGTAAAACCGTTATAAAATAGCGCGATTGGTCCCCAGTGTTGCCAGATGGACCGATACTGACGGGCAGAGCGCTCCCGCGGTCGACCACCCTCCCGGCGACGCTGTAAAAGGCCTATCAGCATAACAGCATATATATATCTTTATATTTGTGTAGTTTATCAACCATCTGGTATCCATAACACAAGCCTAGATGTGTATGTGCAAAGAAATTTATATATTTATTACTTTTTACGCCACCTTATTGACAATGGATCCGCCTTCCGCATTTAACAAACGCATTTTTTTTTTCAAATCTGCTACAACAACCCTTTAGCTTTTCATTTGTCCTTATTTGTATAAACAGTTAAAATATCGTATGATTTTTTTTTCTTTTTTGAGAGAAAAAACAATGAAACAAGAAAATCCGCGTTTTTCAAATACCGTGAAGCATTACTCCCAGGCTGATGCTGTAGAGGATGTAGTAGTAGGCCACAGTATGTAGAAAACTACAGATGAAGATGAGCCGGCGGAAATCTTTGGAAACCGTTGTCAGTGACAACTTATAGTTAAAAGGTATCACATAAACAAATAACTCGATGAAATATTTAAAATAACTTTTATACTGAATAAAAGAATATGTTGGTTTTTAGTTTTCTTTAACAAAAATAAGAGAAAAGTACACGTCCAATCTTTTCACGGGCAAAACACGAACGGACTAAACAAAAAGCTGCACTGAAAAAAAGAGAGCGAGAGAGAACAGGCAGAGTTCAAATTTTGAATTCAAAATATTATGACTTAACCGAAAAAGGAACAAACAAGGAGAATACTGCAAAAAGAGAACCAACGAGTCGCATGGCGTCTCGTTATAACCGCTACCGCATTTTCACATTTCTGATCTGACAACACTGGTTTAAAGACGACCGGTTGGTGTAGTGGATAGTGACCCTGTCAGCGAAACCAACGGTTGCGGGTACGAATCCCGCGACGGGTAAATGTTTGTGTGATGAATATGAACATTTATTCCTGAGTCATGGATGTTTATATAAATATTTATGTATGTTTATCCGTTATCTAGTATCCATAGTTCTTCCTGTCCTGCAGCTGTATTCCCGAACGAGTACGACATTGGAACCTTCAAGAAGCGAGCCTACACCTTCCTCAAAGGCCGGCAACGCATCTGTTACCCTTTTGGTGTTGCGGGTGTCCATGGGTGGCGGTGATTGCTTTCCATCGGGTGACCCCCGCATGCTCGTTTGCCGCCCACTCATATAAAAAAAAATAGTACAAGCTTTGCTTAGTTTGGGACTAGATGATTGGTGTAACTGTCCGAAATATTTAAATTAAAAAAAAACGCAAGGAAAATAGCCGTCGAAATTCCTTCACTTAGGTTACTGCTTATATGTATTGCCTATGTACCTGACCACATCCCCGCGCAGGGGATGAAATATGCCAGAGGGTGTAAAGGTAACGGTTGTTTATTGATTATCAGGGGAGGGCAGGCTTGGGAAGGAACAGAAGTGGCTGATGAGGATGAATGGTAATGGGATATAAAAATAAATGATATGTATTGCATAAGTGTGCTTTTTGTGATCAGTGTGTCACATATTGCTTCTTATTTTGTGTTATGATAATACGAAAATTATAGCAATATAAGTTTAAAACTGTACATGGCCTGCCTGGGAATCGAACCCGGACCTTCCAAATTGGGGGACGGCGTCTTAACCGTTGAGCTACCGACGCTCTTCCCAGGTTCAAGGGAGGCGATGTACCAATGAGTTTTAAAATTTAATTTAATTACTTATGCGCATTTATCCGGCTGCTCTTAAACGGTGAAGGAAAATATCCTGAGGAAACCTGCATGCTTATGAAAGAAAAATTCTAAGGCATTTGAAGTACCTAACCCTCAATGGGCCAGCGTCGTGGTCTATTGCCCATACTCCCTCATTATAAGAGGGTTGAGACGACTACAAAACAAATACAAAGATTTTGTGTGTCACGTAGCAAAGCTACATTATCATATAAGCTACATTTGTTTCGAAGGCAAGGAAGGTAGTAACAGGACTTAAATAAAATACCATGGCCTAAGTGTTGTTCGATCCAAGGACACCTTTCCATCTCAAAAATTGGTTCGAATTACTTTCCGCTTCTCATAATCGCCCTCTGCGTTCTTCCAAAAATCTTCGACTCTACGTCCCTCCTAATTTAACAAAATTCTATAGCCAGTCCTTCAGACTGCAAGCCACTCGACCGTGGAACTCTTTGCCGGAATCTATTAGAAAAGCTCAATCTTTAAATATTTTTAAATTTCCAAGTCAAAAACCACTACTTAGGTCCCTGACTTTTTCTTTTCGTTAACCCCCCGCCTCGTGAATATTAGTTGACTATAAGTGTTTCTAGCGATTGTGTTTTAGACTATATATTAAGTATTTATATAGAAAGAAAGAAAGAAAGAAAGAAACTGTTTATTCGCCACTTTGACACATATACAACAATTGTTAGGCAAGTAAAATAACAGAACACTCAGATAAGTGTCGCAGCAGCGAAAGGGAAACGACTCAGCTATATGCTGACCCTATAAGAGCTCAGCGCTGGTTTACTGTCGCACCCAGAGCAGACGAGTTACCGTCGCTAGTTGCATAAAGACAGGACAAGTCAAATGAATTAAAATGTGCTATGTAAATTAAATAAATACATAAAGATATTTGTTATGTGCATAAAACTTGTATATATAAATAAACTTCCCTTGAAGAACAAAGATAAATAGAAAGAAGTTCACTGTTTGGGAAATGATTAATCGACTAGTGCAACTAAAATATATTGCTGCTAGTATCAATATAAATATAAATACAATGGCTCAGATCTAATAACGCCTGAATTTGCAAAGAGATGAAATATAAGTAATAATAATAATAAAACGAGTAATTGAAAGAATATTGCCGCTATACAAGCACGTGAGTAAATGCTGCAAGCTTAGCTTGCTGGTCCAGTAGATACCTTCGGAAGTGCAGTTTAACAATTGACTTAGAAAGCGGACGTCTAAGGGGTGGTGGCAGGTTATTCCAACATTTACTAGCTTGATAGCGGAAACTGCCCTCGAAAGCTCGTGTACTATGAAAAGGTGTGGATAGGATGAAACATTTAGCTCTTCTTGAATTGTAGCTTTGGTGAAATTTAGACCATTCTAATTTCTCATATAGATACTTGGGACGTTTAGTTTTAATGACATTGTGTAATAACCCAGCAAAGTGCAACTGACGTCTTGATTCCATATTAAGCAGGCCTATTTTAACCAACTGTGGTGTTATGTGAGAACGTCTAGGTAATTTAATACAAAATCTGATGCAAGCATTCTGTACTCTTTGTATCACACGTTTAGTCCTAGCTAGCAAACACGGACCAAATACTACATCGCCGTAATTTAATTTTGAGAGGATCAAGCATTCGCACAATTTAAGTCTTATTTCCTTACTAAGCAGATGTCGTACTTTATATAATATTTTAAGACGAAAGAAACAACCTTTGGCGACATTAGTTATGTGTTCCTCGAATTGAAGCCTACTGTCCATAAGCACTCCCAAGTTTCGAGCCTGATGTACGCGCTCTACGTCAGATCCCAGTATTGATAGAACCGGTGCATGCGTCAAAGTAGACTCAATTTGCTTTTTGAAACCAAAAATCATAAATTTTGACTTACGAGGATTTAATACCAAAGCATTCGTGTGCGCCCAGGAAGCCACTCTATCGAGATCCAAGTTTAACTTCTCAATGCAGGGGGCTATATCATGGGGGTTCACAGAGTTGTAGATCTGCACATCGTCAGCGTAAAGATGAAACTTGCTGTTCTGAATATGACTCACAATATCTGCAGTATACAGTATGAACAGGAGAGGACCCAGAATCGACCCCTGCGGTACTCCTCTATTAACGTCCCGAGGAGCAGACCAGACCAGAGAGCCATCGCTAGCCTGAAGTTTTACCAATTGAGATCGACCAGCTAAGTAACTGTTAAACCAATCGATGGTTGAAGAGTCAAATCCATAATATGCACACTTAGAAAGAAGCAAAGACGTATTAATACAGTCGAATGCTCGCGAAAAGTCGAGCAAGGTTAGGATCGTACTCATACCTTTATCCTGGGCAGTTAAAATGTTGTCTATAACGTCAAGCAGAGCAGTGGCTGTGCCAAGCCCCTTCCTGAACCCCGACTGAACTACTGGCAGTAGATCGTTGTCCTCCAGATACTTCGTAAGTTGTACATGTACTATCCTCTCTAGTACTTTAGAGAGACAGGGCAGAATACTAATAGGTCTAAGGTCTTTGAACTGCACAGGGTTAGGAATCTTTGGAATGGGCGTTATGAGAGCAGTCCTCCACGACTCTGGAAACGTAGCCGTAGTAATAGACTTGTTAATTATCCATGTGATGATAGGGAGGGTATGTGGCAAAGTCAACAAGATCATTTCTGCGTTAATACCGTCGATGCCTTCTGCGTTAGATTTAATGGATAAAAAAGCTCTGGCTACGTCAGTTTCATCGACAGGTTTTAATTTAAACACAGAATCACCAACTCTGTTAAATTCATAAAAAGTCAACATAGATATCGATACTGTGTCTGTACCAGGAAGGTCCAAAAAGTGTGCATTAATTTCGTCGTTCGTTTATATATATATTTATATAATGAAGTCTATTAGTACGATATTATTATTATATTTATGCATACTTATCTATAATTATTTCTTTAGTTGGTAGTATCGTGCACCCTACCTGTTTTTCTACCTACAAATGTCCCATAGCTGTGGGTTGTCTGGAAGAAGCTTTTAGTGATAAGACCGCCTAATTGTGTTCTATTGTTATCATCAAAAATTATTGTAAATTATTTTGCGCAATAAAGAGTATTTGTAAAGGACTCTAAATCGACACCAATACAGATTTAAAAATATAATCTTCGCCTCTCGTGGTCCCGAACTAAATTCTCAGCCAAAAGTCCTCTGTTAATCGGATTATTTAAATAAATAAGGCCCGACTCCTGAGTTATAGATTCTGCCGCACAAATTCCCGGTAATCTTGCCATATTTTATACCAATTGCAAAAATTTGAGAAATATATACAACTCGAGGTTAAAAGGTAGATCCGAAACCGTTGACTAAAATTTTGAGCTTCATCATCATCAGCCCGTAAACATCCCAATGCAGGGATATAGGCCTTCTCTATTATATAAGGGAGTATGGGCCCGGATTGGGAACTTCACATGCCCTAGAATTTTTATTTCTCAGGCATGCAGGTTTCCGAGAGCAGTCGGATAAATGCACATAAGTATTAAATTAAATTTAAAAACTCATTGGTACATGGCCTGCCTTTGAATCAAACCAACCTAAATATATATAAATAGACGCAAATGTATGGGCTGATGACAAGACAAATTCAAACCGCTCCCAACTCACTTCTGGCACGGTTTTACAATGAAATGAATCATCTAAAGAGTCTAATATATATTTGGGTTACATATGAGCTAGTAAGCCGTCAAGTATTACAGTTGAACACAGTTTCATACGTAGCCCAGGAAATATACGTATTTTTTGTGACGTAACTTCCTGTAATCTTAAAGTTCCTAATTTTTTATAGAAGGTTACAGTATCCAACAGTAATAGAATAAAAATATTCACTAACCATTCTGTAACTTGTTTTAGATAAAACCTACAATGGTGTCGATTCGGATGTACACCAACTAAACTAAACTAAAACCAGTTTTAAAGTAGTACTGTCTCTTTCTCCCTTGAACAGTACGATGCGACGGCACCACTCCAAAACTGGTTTTAGTTTAGTTTAGTTTAGTTTAATTGGTTGTACATCCGAATCGACACCAATATTAAAGGTTAAAGGTACAACTTCTTCTTAGCGAGTCGATGGCAAACATATCAAATTCTTGAAAACCAGAACGCGGCGACGCGTACAGCACCGTCCGTGGCATCGTAGAGGTCCTATAGCGTACAAGTGTTGGGAGATGCAGAACAGCATAGAAGATGCACCATAGTTTGTGGTGTATCACCACACAAGCACCGGTTGTCGTCCGTGTAACCACTTGGACATGTTCTCTTGGCATCTACCGACTCCGGTATGCAGTCTGTTAAGTGATTTCCATACGGGCCACTCCTGATCGTGTCCCGATGGAAGCTTCTCTACAGGCGGAATATAGATCGTTACCACCGTGAACTTAATAGTGATGTAGAAGATGTTAAGATTTGCGAAAACAATTTTCAAATCAAAAGTTACTTTATATTTTCTAAAAATAGTTCATTAAAAAAAAATATCCTTAGACATACACACAGCGCCATCTAGTTCCACAGTAAGCAACTATAGGCTTGTATTGTGGATACCAGATGGTTGATATACTACATAAATACATTTTTTTTTGTAAATAAATACTTATTATAAATGAAAGCATCCATGACTCGGGTGCAAATGTCAGTATTCATCACACAAACATATGCTCGTGGCGGGATTCGAACCCGAAACCTTTTGGTATAATGGCCAGAGTTGCCAGCCACTACAGCAAACAGGTCGTCAATGAGTCGTCAATGGAGTCGTGATATTTTCCCTCGGTGATATTTTTCGTAAACATAAAGAAGTTATTGATCGATTTGTTCGACTATGGTTCCTTGGTCAGAGTATACAACAATTCAGACTAAAAAAAAGCTGAACGTTGCTATGTAAAGTATTTTTATAATATCGAAGAATATTTTAGGAATATCTACTGTCCAATCTTTAAGTAGTTTTATGTATAAATTTAGTTACAAGTGCGAACCAATAGATGGCGTTGATTGAATTTTATTAATTGCCTACATCGGGATATTAAGATATACCAATGTTAGCATAAGTTCCAAGTGTAACTTTTTTTATATCCCTATAAACCATGCTCACAAGTTGAGATATTCATCCGTGGATTTTTTTGAGTGTGTGTGAGTGAGTGGGCACTAACCATACCCAGTCCCTAATCCAGCTGTATTGAGTGGGAATTTGTACATGGTCCTTCGAGCCGGATCGGATGGCCGGTGGGGCATGAGTTTCAGGTGATTTCAGTTCAGCAAAATTGAGGTCATCACCCTAGCATCTATACCAAGGTTCAACACACAAAGACACTGTGTAAGAAAGGACCCCAACGGTTCAACATTGGCACAACGTACAACTCTTGGTTGGATTCTCTCCGGAGCGGTAGATTCAAATACATCGATGACAAACATTTCTATGTTCTATATTAATGTTCTGTGTTGATGTGGTGGCATTGTTTTAATGATATTTGACATACCTAATTTTAATACTATGCTTTCCTTTTAATTATAATTATTATTGTACGTCCGAAATGGACAAGCTGTTGTGTCAAAAAAAGAATAGCATCTGTACACAGTTTAACAATTAAATTCTATTCTATTTTTGCATCAATAGAGTCGTCACCAGTTAAAGGGAATTACACGAATTCAAATTCGCCCTGTATTATTTGTACATATACAGAGCCTTGTATAAAGGACGACAAGTGTGATATTCATCGCTGCGGTAACGTAGGGGATTATCGCCAAACAGTTGGATTATAGCCGGAGGTTTGGTTAGTTAATCACCGTTAAGATACCTCCTGATCCGTCAAGGACTGCCTATTAGTGGTTGTACCCAGTGACGACAATATTCGTACAATAGAGGTAAGTACAATGTAGTTTAACCTTTAGGCGGACGCGAACACCGATCGGTGTCCAAAATACACCTTCAACACTCGCGAACACCGATCGGTGTCGGCGGTACACCCGACTTTCAACTCTTAATTGTAATGATTATAGAGTTCCAATTCCTTTGGACTGTGTTTGAACTTGTTCTCTATTAAATTCCGCATCCAATAATGTGCGCCATGTCATGTTAGCTATGATATTTAGTCTGTATTTGCGAAAATATTTTTTTTCTCTTTGGGTGGGAGTATAGGCATAGAATTCCAACTACTGTTTTTTATTAGAACAGGCTTAGGAACCTGGCCATAGAGCTTCCAATTCTCATAACAATTTATTGAATTACCCGTTTTTTTAAGAAAAACATGAAATAAATCTGTACTTTCCGTAAAAATACCAATTATATCGTGGATATAGGTATACCTACATATTACAACTCGTAACATTTTTCTGATTTTTTGTATTATAGCTGTAGTAGTGTTCATTCATTATATCCATAGATAATATATTCCCGTAGCTATTGCTTTTCACAGATTACAAATACACCCAGTAGAAGAGTATCTATAAACGTTTTTAACACCGCAGGTATTTTCGAAAATTTGACAGGCGCGCCGAGATACTTGACCCGCGGAATTATAAAAAGGAAAGAGAGGACATAGAGGTTAACCTAATCCCTGCAGTTATCTCTCTTATCTAGAGTCTCTTGGTCTAGAGGATAGTGACCCTGTCAGGGAACCCAACGGTTACGGGTTAGATACATGCATATTACAGAAATACATACAAAAATATTCGACGCAACAATCATTCTGCTTGGCGTTATTGTTACAATATGTAGCCTTATTTCAAAGTAATAAAAATAAAAACAAAAATTAAGTACAACTGTTTCAACTTATAATAGAGTTGTATGTGTATCTGTTTTTTTTTATGCACAACGGGTTGGTACTTGACCTCAATCACACCAGATGTTAAGTGAAGATGAGGTCGAAGGTGGAAGCGCACTGACCCGGAAACCCCAACACATTTGGGGGACTGGCTATCTTATCTCTGACAACCGGAACACAACAATGCTATTAACATTGCTGCTTTGGCGGCAGATTTAGATAAGATGGTGGTAGCTAGCCAGGCGGACATTTAAAATACCCTACCACCAACCAAACAGAGTACTTAAAATTCAGCTAGTGCCCTGCGAGAGAAAGCGAGGGTAGGGTACCAGTGCAAAAATTTTCAATGTCCATAATAAAGATCATGTTGTACGGTGGTGTATAGTAATTGTATGGATCATAATGATACTCGTTTAAAATAATAATTATCAAAAGTGGCCTTAACATAAATAACTAAATACCCACAACGCTAACGAATCAAGCGTTTGAATCCCGCTAGGGGTAAGTGTTTGTGTGATGAATACAAACGGTTGTTTTTTTTTTTTTCTTTTATACGAGAGGGCGGCAAACGAGCATGCGGGTCACCTGATGGAAAGCAATCACCGCCGCCCATGGGCACCCGCAACACCGAAAGGGTCACAGATGCGTTGCCGGCCTTTGAGGAAGGTGTCCACCCCAGAATAAGTAGGGCAGCCTGAGCGATGAGGGATTCTCCAGCACTAATAGTGCTGGTACCCTCCTGGGGTACTAACTCTTTAAATACCGCTACCATTCTGGAGAGAGACTGGAAGGTTTGTTCTCGAGCCATGGATGTTTATATCGGGTCTTATGAAATTGGAGTTTTTTCTTTGTTAATCATATGTACCAATTCCTGCGATTTTCAAAGCTATATCCAAATTTGTTTTTTATTTGGAAAATGGAATATTATTTCAAGGTTTCACATGAAATATTTTTTAATTTCTGGGCTACATCACATAAAAAAAAAGTTTGGAAATGAGGCCGAAGGTGTAAGCGTATATAGGGGACTGGCTATTTTATCTTTGACAACCGGAACACACAATGCTATTAACATTCGTGTTTCACGGCAGATTTAGATAAGATGGTGGTAGCTAGCCAGGCGGACATTTAAAATGCCCTACCACCAACCACACAGAGTTAGTTAAAATTGTAGCAATTAGCTGTAATGTACTACTTCAATGTTTTTGTATCGTGTTGTTGCGTTCATAACAATTTATGAAGCGATTTTATTCTTTAAATTGATTTTTAATTCACCGCCTCCGTGGCTCAATGTAAACAACATTGGGTTTACGATTCGGAGGTCGCGGGCTCGATCCTCAGCGGGGTACATATTTAGTACTCGGTTTGGTTGGTGGTAGGGCATTTTAAATGTCCGCCTGGTTAGCTACCACCATCTTATCTAAATCTGCCGCCAAGCAGCAATGTTAATAGCATTGTTGTGTTTCGGTTGTCAGAGATAAGATAGCCAGTCTCCTAAATGTGTTGGGGTTTACGGATCAGTACGAAGGTGGAAACCTTCGCCTTCATCTTCACTTAACATCAGGTGTGATTGAGGTCAAGTACTTACCCGTCGTGCATAAAAAAAATTTATATAAACCACCAAATATTATCCAGATTTAGATTATGTATAATTTTCTTAGCAGTAATGAAATAGATAAAAATATTTACTTAGACAAGCAATTAAGTGTTAATGTAAAATTTAGAGCACTCCACGGGCTGCGTCTTTGCATATTTAGCGGAAACACCTTCGTGAAACTAATTAGAAAACTGTTTCACCGTGTTCCTTGAGGAGTCGTCTTGGAAATTGTGAACGACTGAAACGGTTACACAAAATGTTTTGTATTAGCTGTTTAATGTTTCAGAGTAAATACAAATAAGAATATAAGTATTTTGAAAAAACCGGCCAAATGTGTATCGGGCCATGTCAAAGTCAAAGTCAAAGTCAAAACATATTTATTTCGTAGGATAAAGATTATCACTTGAAAACGTCACATTTTTTATCTTAATATTAAAATTATTGACATTATTGCTCATTCGCAAAGCAGACTCCCCAGAGAAGAACGAGCAAGAAACTCAAGGGTTGCTCTTTTAAATAAGTTTGGGTTACAATTATATTATATTGTATAATTAGGCTGAATATCGCCGAGCGGTCTATGTCCATGCTTGCTTATCATCCAGATAGTCAGAAATTTGCGCATGCGCAGTATATGGTTCCTTACTTGGCCTCATAATTAATTTTTTTTTTTTTTTTATGCACAACGGGTTGGTACTTGACCTCAATCACACCTGATGTTAAGTGAAGATGAGGTCGAAGGTGGAAGCGTACTGACCCGGAAACCCCAACACATTTAGGGGACTGGCTATCTTATCTCTGACAACCGGAACACAACAATGCTATTAACATTGCTGTTTGGCGGCAGATTTAGATAAGATGGTGGTAGCTAGCCAGGCGGACATTTAAGATGCCCTACCACCAACCAAACCGAGTACTTAAAACATGTACCCCGCTGGGGATCGAACCCGCGACCTCCGAATTGTAAACCCAATGTTGTTTACATTGAGCCATGTAGGTGGTATCCATAACACAAGCCTAGATGATAGATAGATGCTTACTGTGGACGATCGAAGCATTAGACATGAAAAAGTGCAACCTTTGAGTCTCTCATGAACTTCTGTACGCCTGGTACCTTCAAGATCGTAACTATAAATGCTACCTACGAAACTAACTCATGTCGATTGTTCACGAATTATGCAACAGCAAACGGGCGTTCCACGAACCACTTCATGTCTAACTACATGGTCTTGAATAACCAAGCATCTAATACATATGTTTTCTAGGAAAATTCCTAGTACATGCAACCCTACACAAAGCATGCTACATAATTCACGAAGCTGACGAGCAGGGCCAGTGAGGCCATTAGCGGATTGAGTGCGGTCGCGTACGTCACGTGCCCGTACTGTATCCGTTCTGTAGCCGTGTATATTCTAGATCTACCAGGAACTCAACAATGTTATTAATTTTTGCGTTTGACGACTAAAAATTAGCCGTTTCGCTCGACTGCTCTCAATCCCTAAATTTGGTACTACGTAAGCGCTCGAGAAGTAAATTATGATTTGTTTGTATTTTTATTTGTAAACGCTTTATTGTACAAATAACACATAATAATACATCGAATCAAAATAGTGTACAAAGGCGGTTTTATCCCATGAGGGATCCTTTGACCTTTGTGATTGACAATTTTGATTGGGCATCAAGAGGAATATTCTCAAACATTTACTGTTATTTATATATACAAATACAATTATATACTTATAATAATAGATAAATATCTAAATAAATTATACTCATGCTCATACTTTTTTAATAAGAATATACTAATGTAAATGGGACAATAATGGTATGGTATTTGGCCCGGAAAACCCAACACATTTGGGGGACTGGCTATTTTATCTCTGACAACCGGAATACAACAATGCAATTACCATTGCTGTTTGGCGACAAAATTTAGATAAGATGGTGGTAGCTAGTCAGGCGGACATTTAAAATGTCATACCAGCAACCAAACCGAGTACTTAAACATGTACCCCGCTGGGTATCGAACACGCGACCTCTGAATGGTAAACCCAATGTTGTTTACATTGGGCCACGGAGGCGGATGAAATTTTGTTTGTAAACAGATTAGAACCTGAAATAACATTCGGCAAATTTTTACTGAACGGATTTTGATGAAATTTTTGATGAACAGCTAGTTGATAATAATTCAGCTTTTTCTAAAGTAGTCACATCTTTTATTCGACACATCATAATGCTTTGGTGCGCTACTGATGGACCGCTTACACTCTGGACGTACATTTTAATGAAATGTCTTAGGTAACGGACTGAGACGAGCGGGCCAAACTTGTGCTGGGGTACGATTTTTTAACTTTATCCATTGGGTTTGGGCGTCTTTGATTGCTATTGACTTGGTTTTCCTGTATTATTGTCGACTTATGGGTTCGAATCCCGCTAGGGCCATATATGTTTGTATGATGAATACGGCATGTGTTCCCGAGTTATGGATGTTTTTCATTTAGATATGGGTATTGATTAACAAAAGAAAATTAATTTGTGTGGTTTATCAACCATCTGGTATCCATAATACAAGCCTAGTTGCTTAGTGTGGGACTAGATGGCGCTGTGTGTATGTGCAAAGATATTTATTTATATTATTATTTATTGTACTATTCGTAAACTATCTTGTGCTGTATGGTTTCGGCACTCAACTAGAATAGAATCACTCTTCCCATGCGTGTCGTAAATGGTGACTATGGGACTTTCCACCAAAAAACATTTATCGATTTGCAAGTTTCAAAGACGATGGGCTCACCCTCTGTCACGTGTGCATTTCTGTATATTTCATAAAGTGAACCGTGGATGTTGTTTCAATCATTAATCTTTTAATGTTTAGAACACCCAAACATAATTGTTTGGGATATCTCTGACCACCCCATTTGGGGTAAAGGTCGACGTTATGTATGTAGGTAGGTATGTCACGTAATTTACTGCAAGAACTTGACTAACGTCAAAAAGCGTTACGTTTTAAAATCAATCGACAAAATAAATATATTTCATAAAATTAAATTATCACTTCAAAACATAAAATAATAACATTACACATACATGTCATAATAACAGAATTATTTAATATCATTCGAATGTTAAGTGCAAATTTAAAATAAAATAACTTGTAAGAATTGTAACCTTAGTTACGTCTATTTCAACTATGACTTGACCTCAATCACACCTGTTGTTAAATGAAGATAAGGTCGAAGGTGGAAGCGTACTGACCTGGAAACCCTAACACATTTTTGGGGGACTGGCTATCTTATCTCTGACAATCGGAACACGACAATGCTATAAACATTGCTGCTTGGCGGTAGATTTAGATAAGATGGTGGTAGCTAGCCAGGCGGACATTTAAAATGCCCTACCACCAACCAAACCGAGTACTTCAACATGTACCCCGCTGGCGAGCGAAGCCGCGACCTCCTAATCGTTAACTCAATGTTGTCTACATTGAGCCACGGAGGCGGTTGAATATTTATTATTATATTATGCATATTTGTATGTCAAAACTAATCAATAAAGTACTATAATATGTATGTGAATGTCAAATATTTTTGAAAAATCAAAATGAAACAAAATAAAATATAAACCATGCCATGAGATTATCATTGATGATCTCTAGAACACCAAAAGGATCACAGATGCGTTGCCGGCCTTAGAGAAAGGTGTAGGCTCGTTTCTTGAAGGTTCCAATGTCGTATTCGTTCGGGAATACCGCTGCCGGAAGTCCGTTCCACAGGGTAGTCGTACGTGGTAAGAAGTTTCTTGAGAAACGTACAGTGGTAGACTTCCACTCATCCAGGTGATGTGGATGGAAATTTAATTTTCAGCGAGAAGTGTATCGATTAAATTGAGCAGCGGGTATTAGGTCGAACAGTTCTTCAGAACACTCCCCATGAAATATGCGATAGAGAATGCAGAGCGACGCGACGTCTCTTCGCAACGCCAGGGGATCCAGTCGGTCAGTGAGACTCTCTTGGCCGACAATTCGGACTGCGCGACGTTGAACGAGGTCAAAAGGAAGAAGCTGGTACTAAGGTGCCCCAGCCCATAGGTGAGAACAATAATCCACGTGCGGCCGAACTTGCGCCTTATAAAGTTGGAGGCGGTGAGCCGGCGTGAAGTAACGAGCCGCTCTACTGAGGACACCTAACTTTTTGGAGGCCAACTTGGCCTTATCCTCCAGATGACCGCGGAATTGAACGTTACTGGAGATGTTCACTCCGAGAATCCCAATACTCAGCTTAACGTCAAGGGGAGTGCTCTGAAATTGAAGAGACAGGGGAAATGGAATCTTCTTTGCGGTGAATACGCAAACTTGTGTCTTTTTAGGGTTAAACTTAACTAGTTTGAGAATACCCCAATTAGAGACTTGGTCTAGAAGTACCAAGTCTAGAAGTATAGTCCAGTAAAATAACGTAATTTTTGTGGGGTAACTTCCTATAGTTATAAAGTCCCTGATTTTTTGTAGAAGGATTATAGTACAAATCAGTAATGAAATAAAAATGTATTCTAACGATTCTGTAGCTTGCTTTAGGTATGGTGTAGGTATTTAATTGTAAAACCTACAATTTTAAATTAAAGTTACCACAGAGTTGTAGTACACACTAAGTTCTTCTAAAACAATTTTTTTTAAAATTAATCAATGGCTACTTTATAATTTCTAAAAATCGTTTATAGAGTCGTGATATTTGCGTTCGGTGAAATTTTTCATAAATGTAAAGAAGTTATTGATCGATTTCTTTTGAAAATAGTTACAGGGGTTCTAAATACATTCTCCGACGCATTGAAATTCCCAGTGGTGATTTTAATCATATAGTAATAATAATAAAATGTATCTTTATTTGTTCTTCACAAACTCACGCTTAGAGAAATGTACAGAATATAAAAATGTCGGACTAATTGATGTACATACATGAAGAATACAGAACCTCCTCCTTTTTTGAAGTCGGTTAAAAAAGTTATTAGTATTTATCCGTGGTTGCTAATCTCCCTGATAATTTTTGTGCGATGGACCTTCTCGCTCCTACAGGTTAGATGGGCAGTTCGGGTGTACCAGCTCGACCTGATGATCTTCGATTTGTCATATTTATTGCTGATAATGACACCGACCTTCTCTACAGTTTTTCCATACAAACCCAAATTGTATCTACTTAGTTTCCCTGTGTAAAAACTACAAAATTGTCTAAATATGTAATGCCATTCTGATGTTTACCATGATTACACAAAAACTACTGGACCGATTGCGCTGAAATTACAATGGGACCAACTCGACGGTATCCCCTTTCATTTACAAAAAGAACCATGTGAATCAACCGCTAAATCTTGGAGATATCGGTGTACATACATAAAAAAAAAATGCGCCCCGAATACAGAACCTCCTCCTTTTTTGAAGTCGTTTAAAAAGTGATTCTTAAGTCAGGTGAGTACGTGTGAAGACTGATGCCTAAAATAGGCGGTAGCCTGTGCTTTAGGACACCAGTACCCCAGATGTACTTCCCGGACGTACAGTCAGACAGTGAGAAAATGACATAAGTAGGCACAATGAGTCAGTTACATTTAACGGAAAAGATAAGAAATAGTCTTAACTAGAAAAATTAAATAGTCTATGTTTTATTATCTACTAAATAGTATGTATATTACATCTAAAGCAAGCTACCGGATTGTTAGAATTATTTTATATTCTGTCACTGACAGGTACTTTATCCATATCTGGACTAAAATGCCATATTCACTTATGTCAAAAATATGCAAATTTCACTCAATCCGCTCCACTCACCGCTCCGCTATCCGCTCACCACTGCACCCGCATCCTTACACACACAGCGCATCCTCTCAGCAACGAAGGAATTCTGGCACCACTTAATTAGAATGCAGTTTGCACATCACAGAGCAGTTTGTGAATATATTAAAATAGTTTCCCTTGGTAATGGTAGGGAAAAATAAGTCGAAATTACATCTTTCGCTTATACAGGGTGTCCCCGACCACTGTAACATGAAAGGAAAGGTAGCAGGCTTAATTTTTGTGATATTGTTTGGAGAGTATTGGTTTGATTTTGTTATACTTTCCTTTATGTCTCTATGCTTATCATATCATCCATGTGATAGATCAATTTCAGTTAAATTTGAATATCAATTTCCCTTTAGACTTTCTCCTACATAATAATATATTATTAAGTTTTTTTTTTTTTTTATATGAGAGGGCGGCAAACGGGTATGCGGGTCACCTGATGGAAAGCAATCACCGCCGCCCATGGACACCCGCAACACCAAAAGGGTCACAGATGCGTTGCCGGCCTTAAATAATATCCTGAATTTTTTTTTTTTTCTTTTTTTTTTAAATAAATAAATATTTCGGACACTTACACCAATCACCTAGTCCCAAACTAAGCAAGCTTGTACTATGGATACTAGATAACGGATAAACATACATAAATATTTATATAAACATCCATGACTCAGGAATAAATGCTCATATTCATCACACAAACATTTACCCGTCGCGGGATTCGAACCCGCAACCGTTGGTTTCGCTGACAGGGTCACTATCCACTACACCAATCGGTCGTCGTTTAATTAATTAACATACATACATACATAATGTCACGCCTGTTTCCCGTAGGGGTAGGCAGAGACCACAGACTTCCACTTGCTACGATCCTGACACACCTCTTCTGCTTCCTTCACTCTCATAAGGTTGTTCATACATGCTCGTCGGTTTAGGGTACTCTTGACTTGGCCTCTCTTTAAGACGTCCCCGATTTGATCATGGTACGTTCGCCGTGGTCTTCCCCTACCAACACTACCATCCACATTCGCTTTGTATATCTCTTTCGTAAGTCTTCTTTCATTCATCCTCTCCACATGTCCAAACCTGTCCTGAATTAAAGCATAGGATATTTTTTATACCGATAAATTAAGTAGTTCCCGCGGTTATAAATGCGAAAATTTGGATGTTTATTTGTTTGTTTATTGCTCAATTACGGTGAAACGGATGAACGGATTAGGATAAAATTTGGCATACAGGTAGAACATACCTTATATAAAAAAAAAATACCTATAAAAAAAAAAAAAAAGAAACTTTATTGTACGGGTTTTTTAGTTTATTTATCCATAGAATTTGTTAAACAAACATCTTAATACCTGAAGTGTCTCCTTACGGTAAATAATTCAAAATGGCGTCCGCTAAATCTATCTAACTATTATTATAAATGCGAATAAAGTTTGCTGCCCTCTCATATAAAAAAAAAAAATATGTTCTACCTATACGCCAAATTTCATCCCAATCCGTTCATCTGTTTCGCCGTGCTTGAGCAACAAACAGACAAGAGACAGAGCCCAAACTGTCGCATTTATAATATTAGTTAGATAAGCAACTGAAACACAACCAGTCGCATGACATGAGCAACCCCCGAAACATAATTGAATCAGTTTTATTTGTCTCCCAGTGGTTGCAACAGTAATTGCAGCTGTTGGCTTGGATTTCGGTAATAAAGTTAAATTTCGTTAGTCCGCTAAATAGTGCATTGTCTGTGGTTAGCTTGTGACTGTGTGTGTTAATTGGAGACGAAAGTCACTGAGCTCTGGAAAGAGCTACGCTCGCAATTTTAGAGGCGAAATCTTTAATTTTATTAATAAAGTCAGTCGAGTGTCACAATTTTGAAGGTCTTTGCCTTTAAATAAAATTTAAAACTACAATTAAGAGAGTTTATTCCGTCCAGTGCCACCCTCATTGTATAAATTAAGATTATTAAATACAGAATAATCCAATAAATAAATAGCTTTAATTACGGTTATTTCCGAGAATTTCAAATTATTGATAAAGGTGGCCATTTTTTTTTATAATCGTGAATAGTTTGTTTGTCGTGTACTATTTTTAATTAGCTTTTAGACTTCTCGAATGTTGGTCAGAGCGAGTATTTTGATTTATTCTGTATTTAAAAATAATAATAATAATAAATAAATATCCTTAGACATACACACAGCGCCATCTAGTTCCACAGTAAGCAACTATAGGCTTGTGTTGTGGATACCAGATGGTTGATATACTACATAATTACATTTTCTTTTGTAAATAAATACTTATTATAAATAAAAAGAAATCGTAATTTATCCAATGACGCGTCAATTTAGCCACTGGACGGAATAAACCTTCGTTTAATATTTCGGTTATAGAAGTCCTAACTGGTAATTAACATTCTGATGGGGGAAAGACTAACATTTAAATATGTGACCCTTTTGGTGTTGCGGGTGTCCATGGGCGGCGGTGATTACTTTCCATCAGGTGACCCGCATGCTCGTTTGCCGCTCTCTCATATAAAAAAAAAAAATAATGAAAATGTCAGCTATGGCAATGTGCTTAACATGAAAATAGTCTACATGTATGTTACGATATACTGACGAGATACTAATGGTGATTAAATTATAAATTCTGAATGAATGAAAAACTTCGAACTAGTGTAATAGTAAATATGAAGGATTTGCCAAAGATAATGACAGTGTTATTCTCAAATTAACTAAATATAAAATTGCATACATAGAAATAGACACATAGAGGAAAGTTACCTACGCATGATATAATTAATTTAATTGACATTCTAAAATGGATTTATGCACGACATTATATTATTATTGACATCTTATTATATTCGTTGAAATAGGATAGGGTGTACTTTTAATTTGTCATTTTTTGTTTATTGTCGATTGACTGTGGAGTTGGAGCACTTTCTTTAAGCTTACAACATACATACGTAGCTTCATAAAAATTATAACTATTGGTAATTGAAACGACATTAATAACATAGATATTCCTTTCCTCCATATTGCCATGACTGACAAGGTACATGTGTATGTTAGTACTTACCTATGTATTGTAACTATGACATGTGTAATGCAATAAATATATGAATGAATGGATGAATTTCGACCACCTGTTTGGTTCAAATCCCGCTAGGAGCATATGTTTGTGTGATAAATATAGACATGTGTTCCCGAGTTACGGATGTTTTTCATTTATATATTTATTTATTAAAAAAAATATATTTGTGTAGTATATCAACCATCTGGTAACCACAACACAAGCCTATAGTTGCTTAATGTGGAACTAGATGGCGTTGTGTGTATGTTTATTTTGTATGTAAGGATATTTATTTATTATTATATTATTATTTAACTACCTATTAGTGGTACTAAGTATAGCCTAACATATTTAGTTTCAACTATGTAACATTTTCTGAATAAACATTATTATTATTATTATTATTATTACTCTGTTAAACTTAAACGCTTAATAACTATAATCGTAAACCTTTTGAAATATTTAGTTTCCTTTCCTCTTGCAACAAACCTTAATTCCCCTTCTCTGTGTACACCATTCATACTTAATATGTTACCGCCTCCGTGGCTCAATGTGAACAACATAGGGTTTACGAATCAGAGGTCGCGGGTACGATGACCGGCGGGGTAGATGGTTGGTACTCGGTTTGTTTGGTCATAGGGCATTTTAAATGTCCGTCTGGCTAGCTACCACCATCTTATCTAAGTCTGCCGCCTAACAGCAATGTTAATAGCATAACAATTCCGGTTGTTAGAGATAATAAGCCACTCCCCCAAATAAGATGGAACTTCCGGGTCAGTACTCTTCGTTCGGCCTCACTTAACATCAGGTGTGATTGAGGCCAAGTGAAAAAAACCTACTTAAAACCTACTAAAAACTTGTCAAAACAAAAATGTTCCATACACCAAATAGGCTATGATCTTTTTATTTGTAAGTTTCCACAAATAAATTGAAAATTTACTGGCTAATTATTTATATTATCCACAGCGTTTTGTTTCTGAAAGATGAGATTTTAATTGCCCTAGACAGTCATGTCAGGCATTCCGCCATCTTGAAATGTTACCCCTATCCGCATGTTATGTTCCACGTTAATAAATAAATGTACTCGAGCATTCACTCGCTAGTTGGTGAAGCTTGCAAGTGAGGGCATCAATATACGTCCGGGGCCGCATTAATTGCGGGCCGCAGGTGCCGGGGCCCTAACCAGGGACCCCTATAATAGGGCTACCACTTGTAAACAAATATTTATAATCCTCAACGCAAAAAGCGGGTTACGTTTTGTTTAATCTCATTGGTCAAATTGTTCGTCAGTTTGACAATTTGAGGATCTTTTTAAGGTTTCGTGGTAACGTGATGGTGATATTTCTTTATTTAATATTAAAATTAAGTGTACTGCTCATTCACAAAGCTCAAAATCAAACGAGCAAGAAACTCAAGGGTTGCTATTTTTAATTTGGTTATAGGTTATTTTGTGATTCGACAAAACAAGCAATATATATATTGAATTCTATTAAATATAGCCGATCCCATGTCATGCTTGGCATCCAAATAATCAGAAATTTTATAATAGCCTTTGTAAAAACTTTCTGTTCCATTTTGAATGTCAACTAACTTTATATCAATGTGTAGCAGAAAATACCATTTCCAAATACAACTTTACATTATATCGTGAAGGTGGCAACCCTAGCCAACATCTAAATAAGTAAATAAACTCTGACATTAATCTACGTGAGCTGTTTGAGGTTTGTTTTCTGAAAAACCGTCAAGTGTGTACCGACCAGTTGAGGGGATAATATATGAAATTTTAGTCAGAACTTAATATTCTGAGTACGGAACCTTACTGTCCAGCTTGATGTCTTAGCATGCTGTGGGGAAATGCCGCGGATAGGAATATAATTTTTGTTTTGCAGAAACGTGCAATTCGTACAGAGTAGTTGCGGCCACCAAAGTATGGGCGACTTTCCAATGGCTATCAATTTTTTTTTATGATTAGGCACTGTGCCTGCTTTGTGGATATCCCAGTGAGAGGAGTCCGTCCAATTATTGTAGCAGTTCCGAAACACAACTCCCCTCTGTTTTAGAACACAATTAAGAATTCCGAATTTTGAATCGAATTCGAAAAAAGTAAAAAGCGCATGAGAAATCAATAAGTTCCTGATTCAATCATCATCATTATCAGCCCCACAACGTCGATTGGTGAATATAACTTCTTCGTTCCGTATAATTAATTGGTATAATTTTAACCGCCTCCGTGGCTCGATGTAAACATCATTGGGTTTACGATTCAGAGGTCGCGGGTTCGAACCCCAGCGGGGTAAATGTTTTAAGTACTGGGTTTGGTTGATGGTAGAGCATTTTAAATGTCCGCCTGGCTAACTACCACTATCTTATCTAAATGGGCCGCCAAATCTGTTAATACAATTGTTGTGTTAAGGTTGTCAGAGATAAGATAGCCAATCCCCCAAATAAGATGGGGTTTCCGGGTCAGTATTCGGCCTCATCTTCACTTAACATCAGGTGTGATAAGTCAAATGCCGACCCGTTGTGGATTGGAAAAAATACCAAAATTACTCCGAGGTGATTCCAAGATCTTGCCTTCTTTAGTACGGTTCTTCAACAAATAACAAAATATTTGTACATAGCCAACAAATTGCATAGCCGTGTAAATTCGATATGAATTTCTGACGTAACTAACGCCTTGCCAACAAAGCCAGTTCATTTTGTAATTACTTGCTTCATTAAGAGCTTTGGGAATAACAACGTACATCCAGCGAGGGAAGTGCTAAGATGACGCATTAAAAATCGAAATCTAATCGATTATCGAAATCGAAGTCTTTGACATTATTGAAAGAGAAGTAGTGGCATATACTGGATGAGTTTTTTTACCGTAAGGAAAAAATTAAGACATATTGGGTAAGTGAAATAGAAGGTATTGGCACAGTAGTTTCATTTGTTTTTTCTTCAAAACCATAAAATATAATCAAACGTCACATTTGACGGTCGCGTTTTTAGCCACGGACCCGGCTAGAGACCCGGAAACCCCAACACATTTGGGGCGGGTAGTTTCATTTGTTTTTTCTTTAAAACCATAAAATATAATAAAACGTCACATTTGACGGTCGCGTTTTTAGCCAAGGACCCGGCTAGAGACCCGAAAACCCCAACACATTTGAGGGACTTTCTACCGAAATCCCCAAATGCAAGTTGAATATCACTCACACGCCAAAGTAATATGACTAACAGAACGCATTTCATATAAAGTTCAATATGCCGGTTGGATTCTTATTTTTTTATAATCCAATATCATTTTTTTTTCATACGACTTTATGGCACAAGCTGACTCGGACGGATAAGCCTGCGGTGAAGCCCGGAGTGTGAACGGATTGCAGTGGAGATTAATTGTTGACCAACGCGTCGCCACTCGATTTTGATTTCCAATTTTGTTAATGTTACACGTAAAATATACAATCTGTTTCATTTGTAAACGATAATTTAGAAATACTACTGAAAGAAATTAAACGTTTTGTTTGTTTTTTTTTTATCCACAACGGGTTAGCTCTTGACCTCAGTCACACCTGATATTAAGTGAAGATGAGGCCGAAAGTGGAAAAGTACTGACCCGGAAACCTCAACACATTTGGGGGACTGGCTATCTTATCTCTGACAACCGGAACACAGCAATGCCATTAACATTGCTGCTTGGCAGCAGATTTAGATACGATGGTGGTAGCTAGCCAGGCGAACATTTAAAATGCCCTACCACCAACCAAACCAAGTTCTTAAACATGTACCCCGCTGGGGATCGAACCCGCGACTTCCGATTCGTAAACCCAATGTTGTTGAAATTGAGCCACGGAGGCGGTTAAAATCCTTATCTCTTAGAAGAGATAAGGTTGCCTAGAGGCAACCTTTGGGTATAAGGACAGTCATTTGAAATAGGTATGTTGTGCGATATTGATTAGGGATGCAGATACAAACTACATGAATAAATTTCATATATTTACAATACAATACAATACAAGTACACTTTATTGCACAACAGACAAGAAAATACAGTTTCAGAAAAGTGGTAAGAATAGAATGTACAATTTGGCGACCTTATCACTAAAAGCGATCTCTTCCAGGCAACCTTTGGGTATAAGGACAGTACATTTGAAATAGGTAGGTTGTGCGGTATTAAATAGGGATGCAGATACAAACTACGTGAATAAATTTCATATATTTACATACACATACATACATAGATCAATAGAAAAATATACCTACTTAAACATAACATCTATAAAATAGCAACAAAATACAAACGTAAATATATAGGTGTACTAAATAAATATTTATTGATATATAAAATAATAATAATAAGCGACAACAGGATTGTGCTAAGGTATAGAGAGTAGCTAAGAAGAGAACACAGATTAAAGCACCAGAAAATGCTCTTTGACGGCGACTTTGAAAGCATTCAAAGTTTTAGCTCGTCTGATGGACTCGGATGGATGATGATTTATATACACATATATACATAGATCGATAGACAAATATACCTACTTAAACATAACATCCATAAAATAGCAACAAAATACAATCGTAAATGTATACGTAAATATAATTACACATTGCCTGCGGCCACATATAGTTCCTCTGTGACACAGGTGGAGGTCCACAGAGGGCAGGAGAGCAAGTGTGCCATGTTTTAAGATGGGGTTCCACAATCACAGTGCGTTCGTGACTGGTCAATGAATCCCCACTTCCCCAGGTTTGCTCTGCAGCCGACTGCCGTCCGACACCGGCCCTCATATAATTTGGTAAAATATAGAGAGGTGACAAGAAAGGACAGAGAGAAAAAGATAGAGTGGATATTGCTTATGCATCAGCAAGTCACATTAATTGCAAGGTGACTCGTGATGGGTGGGGCGTAAGACGTCTAGAGGGGGATGGGTTAATTACTTCGCCAAAGATCGAGTCTTTTCTCATTGTCTTAATGCTAATTGGGAATTTCATGTTTTGTGAACTTCAATTGAGAATTTTCTGTAATAGATAATTGAATCAGGTAATTCGTGTGGATTAATTGGAAGGTGAATTCACCTCACTTGATAATTTAATACAAAGTTTGGAGGCGACTGATTTAATTAACAAAAGAAGCAACCATCCAATAATTATGTTGAAGGAGTCAATAATTTTTGACAGGAAGCTCTTCATGTCCGTGTGCCAGAATCCTCACAGTGTAATTCAAAATATACCGGATGAGTTTTAGATGAGTAGAAGTTAACAAACAGAGGACAGAAATTGCAATACACAAAAGGCGAGCTTATCTCTGTAAGAGATTTCTTCCCTCGGAAGGAAAAACCAATTTAAAGTATTTTATTGCAGACAAAGAGCCATACTTAAAATATAGAACAGTACATTAACAAAACATCATTGTTATAATAATAAATAAATATCCTTAGACTTACACACAGCGCGATCTAGTTCCACAGTAAGCAACTATAAGCTTGTGTTGTGGATACCAGGTGGTTGATATATTACACAAATACATTTTTTTTTGTAAATAAATACTTATTATAAATGAAAACATCCATAACTCGGGTACACATGTCTGTATTCATCACACAAACATATGCCCCTAGCGGGATTCGAACCCGCAACCTTTTGGTATAGTGGTCAGAGTTGCTAACCACTACACCAAACAGGTCGTCGTGTTATAGGAACACAATTGACAAAAGACAATACATACACAATTTAAAATACATGTTAATAAATACCTACTTATATAGATCTATAAATAGGTTGACTGAGTTACTGAGACAACTTGAGATAGTGTTCCTTTAGTCGAGTTTTAAAAATGGGTAGGGATTGGCTATCGCGTATATCAGTGGGAAGTGCATTCCATAACCTTCGTTCGCCTACGTATTTCTTCATCCCTGATTCGATCACGTAGTGAAACTTTGAGCTTCCTTATGTGGACCACAGTAAGAGACTACGTTTCAGAACCATAAGTCATCAAGCACTGGGAACTAGTGTTCTATATTTGAAACAAAAAAAAAGTTTCAAGAACCGAAACGATATTACCCGCCTCCGCACTCCTCCCACTGCAACTGAAGGTAGACGGTGCCCTACGTGACTCTATTGCTACCTTGGACCCCAGATTAATTAAAGAAGAGTTAAAGGTGTGAAGTAGGAAAGAAGTTCCCCTACCCTCGGCAAATGGGAGTGTAGCTAAATGAATTCAAAATCAGCACTAAGGCTTTACCTATGGGGAAGGGGATCAAGTTATGCTTGACACCCTGTTTTGATACACCACGGACAGCGCCATAACGCAGTGAGTGTTAATGTTTACGAAGCAAAAGGCTACCGTGAATAATAATGCCAATAGTAATCGTGGCAAAATTTCCTAAAGGCTTGGAAATTATGTCGGGTCACCACTAAATCGGTGTAGAAGACCGGATGGTTATACGATGACACTTTACCCAGCAGAAACGATAGTAGGTGAGTCCTTTACTAAGCAGTAACATTTTACAAGGAATTGATAAGCAGCACAATTAGCTTCGATGTCAGGTAAAATATTCACCGGGGATCTGATCAGACCTTATTTGCGTCAAATAGATGCGCCAAACGAGGGTATAATCCGTCGGATAGATACCCAAAATTTGACCCGGGACGCGTCAATCAATACTCAGATAGGTTTTAGTTGGAAATATTGGTTGGATATTTGTTATACAAGCCGAAAACGTAATATTGTACTTTTTCTAGACACGGTAGGCTTTCACACCATGCCGTACGTACTATGCAACGATGGCACCATGTAATGAGGTGTCATGCAATTGTGACCGTTTTGATTGCAAAATGGTTACAAGCCGAACACATACCATCGTACTGTTATTGGCCACGATAGGCTTCAGTGGGATAAGACTCTATGTTACTGCAACACCATGCCGTGCTTACCATGCAACGGTGGCACCGTGCAATAGGGTTCCATGCAATTTTGACCGCTTTGGTTGGAAAATGGTTACCAACCGAAAACATACCAACGTTATTGGCCACGATAGGCTTCAGTGGGATAAGACTCTATGTTACTGCGACACCATGCCGTGCTTACCATGCAACGGTGGCACCGTGCAATAGGGTTCCATGCAATTTTGACCGCTTTGGTTTGTCTAGTTTTGTGTGTGAGTTATGTCTAGTTTCGTGTGTGTCAAGTTTTGTGTGTGTCTAGTCTTGTGTGTGTCTAGTTTTGTGTGTCTAGTTTTGTGTGTGCCTAATTTTGTTTGTGTCTAGTTTTATCTCAGGTTATATAGTCTTATGTTATCTCAGGAATGCGAGGTCCGACATGTATGCGGTTTTTTTAAAAGTAAACGGAGAGCTAGTTTTGACCTATTTGGGTGATTTAATCATTTATTTAGAGCGTCGGTAGCTCAGCGGTTAATACGCGGTCTCCCAATTTGGGAGGTCCGGGTTTGATTCCCACGCAGGCCATGTACCAATGAGTTTTTTTATTTGACTCCTTATGAAATGGTGCTCTTAAATGGTGAAGAAAAACATCGTGAGGAAACCTGCATGCCTGAGAAATAAAAATCCAAGGGCATATGAAGTCCCCAACCCGCATTGGGTCAGCATGCCGGACTATGGCCCATACTCCTTCATTATACGAGGGAAGGCATATATCCATGTAGTGGGATGTTTACGGGCTGATAATGATTATGAATCATTTGTTTTCTCTGGGGATCTAAATCTTCAATTTTATATTTGTTTGTCAAACCATAAATTGTGAATTGTTACTCGTTCTTCCCTGGGAAGTCGACGTTGTGAGTGAGAGGTAAATGTACGTCATGACGTATTAGTTTTATTGGTGACATTATTATTTTATCTTAAGAAATAAAACTTTTAAATTGATTTGATTTAATATACTGAATACTATGCACATAAATTCAGAAAGCCACACCTTGTCGGGTTCACACACATTCGGGCGGAAGCAAATACGTCATCTACATACAAGAGCTTTTGCGGTTTATCTGCGATGGGATATAAATTGTAAGCCTAGGTGAAATAGTAACAGCGCAAGAATCGTGAGGATTCCAGCTTCACATGTCATCAGAATTTTCACTAAAATTTTTGAGTGAGTCACTCAAACTACAGTGGTATTAATTTGTAATATTTTTTGTCCTTGAGACATAATTTGGCAATATTCGATCAAATTTTTTTGACAATATCAAATTACCTGTATCCACTCATCGCATCTTGCTGGTTACTTCTATTAACAGTAGGTAATTGTTATTTGTATAATAAATAATAATAATTAAATATCCTTATACATACACACAGCGCCATCTAGTTCCACAGTAAGCAGCTATAGGCTTGCGTTATGGATACCAGATTGTTGATATACTACATAAATACATTTTTTTTTATAAATAAATACTTATTATAAATGAAACATCCATAACTCGGGTAGACATGTCCGTATTCATCACACAAACATTATGCCCCTGGCGGGATTCGAACCCGCGGCCATTTGGTATAGTGGTCAGTGTTTCTAACCACTACACCAAACGGGTCGTCAAACTATGTATGTTGTATGTACACTGTCCGTACGTCATTTGGGGGCTCCACTGAAAACCAGCGTTGTAGTGAACGGCTACAATCCATGCTGAGTTGGAGACCTTTTTGACTCTACATTGCGACACCGACAATTAGATGGCAAACACAATGTTATTTTTTGCTTGTGTCTCGACTGTGTAATATTTGTACCTGATTGTTTGTGTCATGGGATGGGTTTAAATAATTTTTTCTTTCTTTCTTTCTTTCTTTCTATTCCACATAGGTTTCGAAAGATTGGTGGTCACCGAGAAGTAAGTAAATCCTATAGATTTGATGATCTTCTTTTTCATGCACTACCGGTTAGCACCTCAATCACACCTGATGTTAAGTGAAGATGAGGCCGGCAGTGGAAGCCTTCTGACCCCGAAACCAGAACTTATTTGGGGACCTGGCTATCTTATCTCTGACAACCGGAACACAACAATGCTGTTTAACGGCAGACTTAAATAAGATGGTTGTAGCTATGAGGGTTTTATAGCGTAATCATTTAGCAGCAGACGCAAGCGCTTTCCGTTTTTGATTAGCAAAGTTAAGAGACTTCTAGAGAGATCGTTCCTTGGATGGGTAACCATTAGTGGTATAGTCTTCTCAATAGTCGGTCGCGGTTTTTTTCATTTGAAGGTAATCATTAAGAGAGTTTATGCAGAATCAAATACACATACGAGTAAAGCAAATACGTACATCAAAAAAGTTAGAGAACATTAGAATGTTCTCTAACTTTTTGATGTACGTATTTGCTCGATCTAGAGAACGAGCGTTGAAACTAAATTAGAGTGATTTTAAGTTATCCATAGTAACAGAAAAAATGCAATATATTCTTTTAAATCGGATATTTTGAAAATGTTTTCAATTGACTTTTTACTTCAAACTTCAAGTATTATTTCTTTAGCTGGTAGTATCGTACACCCTACCTGTTTTTCTACCTACAAATGTTCCATAGCTGTGGGTTGTCTAGAAGTGATAACACCGCCTAATTGTGTTCTATTGTTATCATCAAAAATTATTGTAAATTATTTTGTATTGTATTGTATTGTACGAACAAATTTCCCCAAGGAATCTACAACCTTGGGATCTTCAAGAGCCTACTCAACCTAGGCATTTACTGAGATCACGTGCTTCAACATCGGCCACATAGTCAGGTGAGGGAGTGGTCAAACGCATACAAAGTTCCGTCCGTCCCATACATTCTGAAACCGTCTTTAGCATGGAAGGCCAACAATTTCCGGCTGGTGACTTCACTCCTGATTACGAACAACTTTCCACTTCAAACTTCAAATTTCAAGCATTTATTTCACGTAAGATACATGATATCATTTGTTGAATGTCAATTTAAATCTACTCAAAATAAGGTTTATTGTACTTATCTGTCAGTCGGTATGTCCAAGCTACTTACTACCTATTTTAGATTTATGTATCCTGTTTGCACATATAAAGTATAATTAGAATCGAACAATTATTTTCGAAATTCATTCAAAACACATACACATACATACACGCAAACAAACACACACACTCATGCATGCCCTTAATGTTATACATAACAAATTAGTTTTTACATTTTTATTTCATTCTTATTTTATAAGTAGCATAATAATAACCTGTTTCACCTTCACACAATAGATGATCAAATATTTCACATTTAGGTATGGAAGAGCGGAGCCTCCTAACACAGGTATTTTATACTTAAAAAGTGACCCTCATTGAATGTTACTATGACCTATGAAATTGGCGTTTTGTATGAAGAATTTCATTAAGACTGTTTTCTCCATACAAATTTAGCTAAACTTTATGTGTATTATCGGATAACATTAAATTAAGTATAGGCAGCGTTAATTTTTAAAAGTAACCGCTTTATAAAAGTTTCAGCGAATCTAAGAAATGATTATGGGAAGCACACGAAAAGAGCTCGTTTGAAATTTTTTTTATTATGTGATTTAGCCCAGAAATTAAAAAATATTTCATGTGAAACCTTGAAATAATATTCCATTTTCCAAATAAAAAACAAATTTGGATAAGGCTTTGACAATCGCAGGAATTGGTACATATGATTAACGAAGAAATTTTAATTTAACGAAGAAAGCTATATTTAAGAAGTGTATTGTAAAAGTTTGTGCAATAAAGTGTACTTGATTGATTGATTGAAGAAAAAAAACTCCAATTTCATAGGTGAATACCTTATATTTAACATCAAACCCGTAACATGACCGTACCAGTGAGACACACACACACACACACACTTTTATAGTCTAGCTCAGGCTCCAGTCCAACACATCTAACAATTTTGTGATCTTTTCTTTTTTTTTTTGGTTTTCTTGTTTGTTGAATTGAGTTTGTTGATGTGGTGTGAAAATAAAGTTATTTTTATTTCTTTTATTTTTTATTTTTTATATCCCAACAGTCCCCACTGTCCCCCACTGTGTATCCCCAACCTAAAGTCTAGTGTACAATGTATTGATGTATATATAAACCATACTCACCTTCCGATATGTTTTTCCAATATGTTTACAAATTTCAAAAGGGAACACAACGTGTTGGTATGTCAGCAAATGTTTGCAAAACGCTCGCTTGCGCTCGGCACTATACCGGTTCACTGCCATAGTAACTGTTTAAATAGGGCGCAGTATCGCTAAATATGTTTGATATATGGATTCTTTTTATATTTTTTTATGCACAACAGATTGGTACTTGACCTCAATCACACCTGATGTTAAGTGAAGATTAGGTCGATGGTGGAAGCGTACTGACCTAGAAACTCCGTCTTATTTCGGGGACAATCGGAACACAACAATGCTTTCACCATTGCCGTTTGGCGGCAGACTTAGATAAGGTGGTGGTAGCTAGTTAGGCGGACATTTAAAATGCCCTACCGATCAAACCCGCGACCTCCGATTCGTAAGGAGCCACGGAGGCGGCTAAAGTAGAGTGTGTAGTGTCGATAATTGGTTTAAGCATCCGATTTAGTCATTTATTTACTTTGCGCTATATAAATATAACAGTAAGTGCAGCAGTGTGTCTGGCACGCCGGCACCGCAGTACATGGGCCAGGGTTTCACTGTGGCACGTGACCGTACATAATCACGCTGCGTACTCGTCTTAAGTACGCAGACACCGCTTAACGGGTGGTATAACCCAAAAGATGATCACACATCAACAGATTATATATTCCCATTATTAGTTCATACCACAGACTTACAAATAATAGCAGATCCTAGCAGGTCCTAGCAGATCAAAGCAATATATTTATGTACAAGGCTCCTCCACTACTAGACTGAGGCCAAGTACGAACCGATCATGCATAAAAAAAGACTTTTTAATAATTGGCTGGATTCGCATTTGACCACAATCTCACCTGATAGAAAGTGATGATGTGGTCGAAGATATAGCACACGATCCCAGTAAATGCCTATTCACTCTGCTCTTGAAGATCCCAAGGTTATAGGATTCAGGAAAGACTGACGCCGGAAGGGAGTTCCATGCCTTGGCTGTTCGGATAATGAATGAAGAGTCGAACTTCTTAGTGCGAATGTTAGGTAGGTATATTAACTACATTTTATCCCAACTATCCCATCCCAACTAATATTATAAATGCGAAGATTCGTCTGTGTATGTATGTATATTTGTCACCTCTTCACGCCTAAACGGCTAGACAGATTAAGATGAAATTTGGTTCGTGGAGAGATTATGACCTGAATTAACATATAGGAAATTTTTTTTGCTGAACCGATTTTGATGTAATGATCCACGCGAACCAAATTGATGGCAACAGCTAGTATTGTAGTAGTGTAGTATAAGTAACCGCTTGACGGTTGGTATATCCCAAAAGAAGCTTAGCTTACACATCAACAGCTTATATATCCATGGCTTAAAGTGATAAAGTGAACAACATTGGGTCTTGGAATCGGAGATCGCGGGTTCGATCCCCGGCTGGTACCTGTATAGTACTCGGTTTTGTTGATGGTAGAGTATTTTAAATGTTTGCCTGGCTAGCAACCACCATCTTATCTAAATCGGCCGCCAAAAAATGTTAATAGCATTGTTGTGTTCTGGTTGTCAGTGATAAGTTAGCCAGTACGCCAAATGAGATGGGGTTTCCGAGTCAATATGCTCGGTACAAACATTTATTAAATGTCTGTCTGCCACCAGCTAAGACTGCCGCCAAGCAGCAATGTTGATAGCAATATTATTTCAGCTATTTGAGATATGATAGCCAGTCTTTGATACAAGTTGAAGGTTCCAGGTGAGCGCGTCAACTTCGACATCAAATTTAAATTCAAATAAATAACATTTCAAATCGTCATGACATAAAATTACTCATTCACAAGGCAGACTACCCAGAGAAGAACGAGGAAGAAACTCAGGGGTTGCTCTTTGTAAATAAGTATTTTTATTTATGTTCGACAAAGAAGAAAAGAATAATAATAGACTGGATATTGCCCAGCGGTTCATGTCCACGAATTCTTATTATCTAGATATGCAGAAATTTTATAATAGCCTTTGGCACATAGTTTCCGTTTAATAGTGGCCCTTTTTGATCTCTTAACTTAAGATCATGTGTGATTGAGGTCAAGCTCTAACCCCCTACCTACATAATAAAAATTCATCTTCCAAACTCTAGTAACTTGCACCGTGGTCAGCCCGCGGGCGTCAGGCCCAGTCATCTCAATCCGTGTTTGTAGGACGACCCACTCCCCCCGCACCACCACTTACCCCCCAAGAACATCTCAACCAGTGATCAGTAGCTTGTTCGCAGACAATTCCAGATTTATCCTTAATTTCAGAAATTTTAAGGACTATACTCTTATTATACACTGGGTCAGATTCATTAAGGAACGTTCCCACATCTTCCGGCAAGTACACTGCCGCAGCCAGTGAAATGCAAAACGGCACCCTTGGGGCAGATCTTACCTCCGCACTCGTCCTCGGTAATCAGCACGTCGCCTGCTGAAGTTAGACAGTGCCTACGTGACTCTACTACTAACGTGGATCCCCACACCAATTAAATAAAGAATTAAAGAATGAAAAAGTGGGGAAGATGAAAGTCTCACCTCCCTCCAGCTAACTATTGTAGCTAATGTGACGCAAAAAGCCAAAAAGGCTAATGGAGAAGAGAACCAAGGGAAGCTTCTTAATTTAATCCGCCATGGAATAACTGTAGACCGCAGTGAGCGTTGATGATTTTTTTTTTTTTTAATTAGAATGGGATCGCTCTTGACCTTAATCTGGACTAATGTCGAGATAAGGTCTACGATGGAACGAGCTTTCCCAGAAGATGCCTATTTAACCTGTCTTTAAAGAGCTGCGGGTTATATGCGATTGGAAACACACACGGAGGCAATGCGTTCCACTCCTTAGCCGTGCGCATGAGAAACGAAGACCTAAAACGCTTGGTCCTTATAAATGGCACGTCAACTAAGTGCGGGTGATATCCTGCGGTACGTCTTGAATTTCGATGTAAGAACGGGGATGGCGGGATCAACTCATGCAGTACTTCAGCACACTCTCCGAAATATATCCGATAGAAGATTGAAAGGCATGCGACTTTCCGTCGGTGTTCAAGGCTGTGTAGATGGGATTCTACCAACTCTTTGTTGCCTATCAATCGCTTGGCTCTGCGTTCCACTGAATCTATTAGGCAGCAGAAGGCCCTTGGGGCAGTCGTACCCGCTATTCCTTTTTTGATTGGCGAGGCTTAGTAATGTCTAGCGTGATCTGCCCAATTGAAGGCATTGAAGGCTTGAAAACACTCACGGTCAGGTGGCCACTAATTTGGTGAATTTGAATTCGTGTAATTCCCATTATTAAGTGACGTCACTCTTAATTTCGAACAACTTTCCTTAAGGAACCATATCGAGTTCGACCAAAAAAATTTCAATTACCCATTTTTAAGAAAGAAAGAAAGAAATTATTTATTTGCCAGAATACAGTTTACAAGGTCTGATAAGAATTTTAGGAATCATGTATTCAATCTGCATGCAGATGTGCAAAATATGATTTGTGATACTTTACATAGCATTCTTATAATTTAAATATTCCTTAATATCATAGAAACACTTTGCCTGAAGCCATTGTATCAATCGAATTTTAAACATTTTGTCATTATCAAATTTTATTTCGTCAGGCAGATTGTTATATAATATTATACACATGTTATAAACATTCTTTTCATAAACGTATTTAATACAGAAATCCAACAACTTTCGGTTGAATTGGAGTATGGTCCTTGTGAAAAGTTGTTCGTAATCAGGATTAGAGTCACCAGTAAACAGGAATGACACGAATTAAATTACACCCTATACGCCTAAGATTATGATCCATATTCTCTCTCGTGAGAGGAGGTTGTACACCAACAGTTGAGACTTATGCTGTTGATATGAAACAACTCAATAAACCTTCTTTATCTTAAAAATCTAGGTCAGACCAAAAGTATCTCTTATCCGATATACATCGCTGGGTAACTTCATCAAAGAGATCAATCAGTGTGGGGAACGATCGTTGGATTGCAAAACAAACGACCTGATTAGAAGCTCAGGGCAACGTCACAGGGCATCGTAATCAAAGACCGTTTGTGCCGCTTCGATGGGCGCTATGGAATCAGGTCCGACTCAAAGATACTAAGGTAAGTACATTTAAAACGCGATAGGTAGTGGTTTACATGAAAATGGCGGATTATGTACTCATATATACATACTTAACGTCACAACATCTCTCCCAAATAGTGTGGTCAGAAATATCCCAAACATTATCGTTTAGGTATCTTATTATATTATAATCTTTTATAATAATTTGGGATGAATATTTTTTATTTTATGTGTTTATTTTAAGTACCTCCTGGGTTGCTCTTGACACTGTAAATATGATATCTTAAACGCTGCACACACTTGTTATGTTATAAAAGTACCACAGAAGTATAGATATTAAATTTCCAAAACCGTCAAAAGCTTCGTCGAAGTCCGAACGTTGCTATAACCGAAGACGCCAATGAATAAACGCAGATGGCGCGTGAAAATAGCGCTAACTCTCCACCAGTCCTCCGCCTCAATGTATACAACATAGGGTTTACGAATCGGAGGTCGCAGGTTCGATCCCCAGCGGGTTACATGTTTAGTACTCGGTTTGGTTGGTGGTGGTATGGTAGCTGGTATTTTAAATGTCCGCCTGGCTAGCTACCACCATCTTATCTAAATCTGCCGCCAAACAGCAATGTTAATAGCATTGTTGTGTTCCGGTTGTCAGAGATAAGATAGCCAGTTCCCCAAATATTTGGGTATCCAGGTCAGTAAGCTTCCACCTTCGGCCTCATCTCCACTTAACATCAGGTGTGATTGATGTGCTAACCGGTTATGCATGAAAAAGAAGATCATCAAATCTATAGGATTTACTTACTTCTCGGTGACCTCCAATCTTTCGAAACCTATGTGGAATAGAATTCAACTATTTGATATAGTCAAGAAATTAGATCGAATATTGCCAAATAGTGTCTCAAGGACAAAAAATATTACAAATGAATACCACTGTAGTTTATTGAGTGACTCACTCAATAATTTTAGTGAAAATTCGTGTGTCACGTGAAGCTAGAAACCTCACGTTTCCTGCGCCCCATTTTCACTTAACATCAGGTGTAATTGAGGTCAATAGCTAACCCGTTGTGCTGAAAAAAAAAATCAGCGCATTGGACCAATAAAATGCTATACGAACCTTGGTGTCGCGGGGCCGTTCAAATTTATAACGCAAACCCAGAGATATTTGGACAAACACCTAGCTCCAAAGCCCACGCACGAATGCCCTTGGTCATGCCCTAGCTGGTTCCACGCAGTTCATTACACTATAAACGAAACAATTCCGAATTGTCACCGCTACAAACCAAATAAAGCGTATACTCTCGCTCCACTGCTCCTTTTATTCCCTTTGATAATAATTAACAGGTTTCAGCAATGCAGTGAACATTTAAATCGAATGTAATTAATTGTTACCGCTTTGTTGTAACACAAAATATCAGGCAAGCCTGTTTGATACGACAGACACACCTGAATAGGTTGCAGTAATTACAGGCATATTTTGTAAGCTACGTTGAAAATAACTGATCCACTCATTCATAACGTACGACCTGTATCCCATATATCGAAAAAAATTTTTTTTTTGTATTCGGATTGCGCCTGTCATTATAAGCGGGCAGTGGATAGGGTTTAGTTTATTTATTTATTTATGCTTGTAATACATTTAAATTTGGTAAATTCATTGAAATGCCATGTACTTTATTAGCCAATACTGCGAACATGTTAAAAGTTTGCATATTCGTATAAGCACTATGCGGTCTTGTATTCTCCAATCTCCGTCCTCCGGTGTCCACAAAATACCAGCGTCGCGTCACTGGGCACCAATATCGCGACATTATGCTGAGTGGATGCCTTTTTGGCACCATCACATCATGTACTAATTTAAGTAGGTAAGCAATAATCGTGTCAAACAAAAACTTTTTCTTTCTTTCTTCCAAATGGAGTGGTCAGAGCTTTAAAACATTAAAAGTTTTCCGTGAAACAAAATCAGCGATTCACCTTTTGAAATATACAGAAATGCACACGTGACAGGGTATGAGCCAATCGCTGTTAACAAGCGCTAGTCTCTATTTATTTTTTGTGGAAAGTCCCTTAGTCGCCTACTGCGACACCAATGGGAAAAAACGTGTTGATGTTGTTTCAAGCATTATACTCTTAATGTTTGGCAGATCCGAACACATTGGGATATCTTTAACCATCCCATTTGGGATAAAGGTCGTGACATTATGTATGTATGTAAGATTTTATAAAACATTGATGTTTTGCAGTTCCTTAGTCAGGTAAAAATTGATTCTAGTAAATTAAAAACCACGGCTTAATCACGCATCACATTAACCCCAAAGCATACCCTTCTCTACTAGAGAGGGTAAATCCACTGTCAAATTAGTGGCCACCTGAAAGTCATGTTATCAAGCCTCCCCTTACGCCACTGAAACACGTGTATGAAAATGGCCCTAAATGTGATATTCCTTAATTCATTAGTTTCTCATGGGTAGACATCTGGGGGCCTACAACGATCATTTTAAAAACCATCATGTTTCAGGAACGTTTTGTTTCAATGTTAAAGTAATATTACTCAAATTCGTACCGCGATCATCTAGCGATAATACAAAACAATATTGTTTTACTCCTGCTTAGAGACGGGAAAGAACGAATGATTTGTCTATTCCTTGCAGTCAGAAGAACGAGACAACGTTATACCTTTGTATAGCGTTATCACTTTCACACCTCGAATAATAATAGCGTTCCGGTATACGCAATTATTTAAATATTGTGCATGATTTTTGTCGTTTATGTTCATATTTTTATTGTTGAAATGCGTAATTAGAAATAAAAGTTTTTTATATTTATGCATATATAAATTGAAATATACATTTTCATTGAAGTAATGCAAGAAAGCGTAAATTAAATGTGAAGTAACGCTGCTCCCGCCGCCGGTGTCGTTCCGTAAAATGAAACATTGTGTCAAAGTAATAAGCGCGGCGCTTTCTTAATTTCATAATCTTGGTATAAAATTTTTATTTGTTTGAAATTATTTTTTACTGGTTTTATAGAATTTATATTATGGCGACTAGAGAGTAAGTATATACAAACTAATGTTTTAGTGATTTTTGTGCATTTATAGAATAAGCAAGCATCCTAGACAAAGAACTCGTCGAACAAATTCAGCTTCGTCAATATCGAAGGGATTACATTCTTCACGTAATCGCCTTCGACGTTGCATCTTCTCCGACAAATCCTCTGCGGCATCGTCTTCCAGAAACTCGAATAATTCGTAATCATTGGCCATCTAAAACCACATCACATTTAATGTATTTCTTATCGGTTTACGCAATGAACACAATGTATTTATAAAGAGTTATTGTGAAAAACACATCCACTTACTTTTTTAAGCGAAAATAACGGTTTATTATCCTTATACCACTAAAACAATAATAAAACCATCACAAGAGACTAACTTTTTTAAGATTGTAAAATTTGACGTTTGAGCAATATTACTAGCTGTCAAACGACCGTTAAACAACGATGATGGTACGAATTGAGCGAATGATTCAGCGGTGACGTCACAAAACTGCTTAACAAAACAATATTATAATAAGCTTGTTTTAAGGCGGTCGGGGTACGAATTTCCAAAGTAATATTACTGTAATATTGCTATAAGAGGTGATTGTAGGCCCCCTGCTTCAGCTACGCTACGCGGAAAACGCTGCTACATTCTGCGTCGTAGCGCTACGTCGTAGTCAGCAGCTGAAGTGTTAGTACTGCGGCGCTACGAGTATGTATTAACCGCCTCCGTGGCTCAATGAAAACAACATTGGGTTTACGATTCGGAGGTCGCGGTTTCGATCCCCAGCGGGGTACATGTTTAAGTACTCGGTTTGGTTGGTGGTAGGGCATTTTAAATGTCCGCCTGGCTAGCTACCACCATCTTATCTAAATCTGCCGCCAAGCAGCAATGTTAATAGCATTATCGTGTTCCGGTTGTCAGAGATAAGATAGCCAGTCCCCCAAATGTGTTGGGGTTTCCGGGTCAGTACGCTCATCCATCTTCGACCTCATCTTCACTTAACATCAGGTGTGATTGAGGTCAAGTACCAACCCGTTATGCATAAAAAAAAAATGTGCTACTACTGTACATTCAAATGCTGATTGTGGCAAGGGTCTCTATAGAGTGAGTCGATAACGAGATATTTTTTTTCAAGAAGTCATAATGATTCCTCTCTCAAGTCTCAAGTACGGTATATTTATATCTTATTAGCTTTACGCCCGTGGCTTCGCCTGCATGGAATAACTTTGTCGAGGAAATTTGTTTATCCCGCGGGAACTACTTCACCGGGATAAAAAATACCCTATGGCTTAATCCAAGCAATATTCTACCATTATGCCAAATAACATCCAAATCCGTTCACCCGTTTCGTTGTGATTGAACAGCAAACAAATAAATAAAAAACAAACATCCTAATGTTCGCATTTATAATATGACTTTGATTTGTTTAAAAAGAAAAGGGCTCTTATTAATTGTTATATACATACAGTTGTATACATGAGAATATGGGATTATATTTTACCAGATATTTTAAATAGTATTCCTGGTGAACTATATTCACATAACGTAAAACAATGTAAAAATGCATTAAAGAAGTACTTTATAGATGGAAATATGTAGGAAGTGCCTTTCCAACAAATTTTATTTCGATAGCGAGACACATGTCTACTTGCTTTCGTATATCAATCTTATGTATTATGTATGTAGATATTTTAAGTTGCTTTTGTAATAATTAATAACGTGGCGGGTCAGTGACCTCATTCGCACTACACACAAACCTTTACAGGTTTTCGTAGGCGTCTTATAGTGAAGATTGTTCAAATAATGTTCTATGGATAAATAAATAAAAAAAAAAAAAAAAAACATAATACAACCATCAGCATGGCCGTAACTATTTGCAACTTTTGCATAAATTATAATATTATAAATTACTTTTGTACAATCAAAGCAACCAACAGGTTGCTTGCATCATTTGTGCGCAAAAGGACTATTATATTATCTCATCACTAATTAGTGGAAACTGTTGTCGCTTATGTGTTTTTTTTATACAAACATATAAAATAAATAAATAAATAAAAACACTTTTATTTCTCCTGTAATAGTATATAACAGTATTGAGGCATCCCCAGAGAGTAAAATATAATACTCGTGTTGGGGTTGACTCGCTCGTTCCCCGGACATAATTGGCGGAGCTTAGAAAAATAAAACTCTAACAAAAAAAAAAAAAAACAAAAATTTAAACACAAAGAAAAGAAAAATACTCATTTTAAGTTTTCTAGTTAAACTTGCACGCACTAGTTCTCTATGCGTTGGTGATTGTGCTTGTGTGTGTGTGTGTGTGCGTGTGTGTGTGTGTGTGTGTGTGTGTGTGTGTGTGTGTGTGTGTGTGTGTGTGTGTGTGTATTGTATCAATATTCGCTGTTTGTTTCCCAGAAATAAATAAAATAGAAATAAAAAAATAATTAGACTAGTTAGATATACGAGTATATATGTATACGCTTGTATAATAAGTTTCCAGTAAACATTTAAAATTTGCCTTTAAATAATTTCTCTAACAGAAATTTAACATAGGCTTCTCGGCAATTTCAGTCTAATTATACCATATAATATATATTGATACGTCTATAAATAAAAAAATAATAAATGAATATTTCTGACACTCACACCAATCATCTAGTACCAAACTAAGCAAAGCTTGTACTATTTTTAATTTGATAAACATACATAAATATTTATATAAACATCCATGACTCAGGAATAAATGTTCATATTCATCATACAAACATTTGCCCGTCGCGGGATTCGAACCCGCAACCGTTGGTTTCGCTGACAGGGTCACTATCCACTACACCAATCGGTCGTCAACATAATAATTCATTAATTCATTGCAAAAAAAATACTGTCTATTCCGACTAAATTAATAATAACTCGACAGACATAAATTGTTCTTAGGACGAAGCAATCAAAGAGGGCTAGATATTTACCTTTTAAAACGGTTTTTGGTGTAGTTCCATGATATGTCGTTCGAACGAAAGATCAAGAAATTCAAGGGTTGCATTTTTAAATAGGTTTTAGGTATCCATTTGTAATTCGTGACCCTGTCAGCGAAACCAACGGTTGCGGGTTCCAATCACGCGACGGGTAAATGTTTGTGTGATGAACACGAATATTTATTCCCGAGTCATGGATGTTTATATAAATATATATGTAAGTTTATCCGTTATCTAGTATCCATAGTACAAGCTTTGCTTAGTTTGGGACTAGATGATTGGTATAAGTGTCCCAAATATTTATTTATTTAAAGAAAATGTTGAGACAATGACAACGATGAAAGAAGTAAGCGCTCGGACGCTCTACAAATCGCTCCCGCTCTCGCTCATGCCTCACCCTCATTTCACGGTTGATTGCATCTGTCCAAGTGCCATCAGTTGCAGTCAGTGAATGTAAACAAGTTATTCTCCATTTTATCAAAGGGATACCCTCTTTTGTGCGAGGAATAATAGAGTTTGTTCCCAGTCTGTGCAGTTTATTTCGTATTTCTCTATAATAATATTCTTATTCAAATGTAGACCGCTCGCTACATTTGGCTTGAGATTAAATTTTCTCTGTGAACTCTTTGTATAGAGACTATAAAGTTTGGAAGATTTATGTCTGTGAGACGCCAAATATCATCATTAACTACGTAAATGTATCTGGCGAGAAAAAACCGCCTGCGTGGCTCAATTTAAACAATATTGAGTTTACGATTCGGAGGTCGCGGGTTCGATCCCCAGCGGGGTACATGTTTAAGTACTCGGTTTGGATGGTGGTAGGGCATTTTAAATGTCCTCCTGGCTAGCTACCACCATCTTATCTAAATCTGCCGCCAAGCAGCAATGTTATTAGCATTGTTGTGTTCCGGTTGTCAGAGATAAGATAGCCAGTCCCCCAAATGTCTTGGGGTTTCCAGGTCAGTACGCTTCCACCTTCGGCCTCATCTTCATTTAACATCAGGTGTGATTGTGGTCAAGTACCAACCCGTTGGATATAGCTTTGAAAATCGCAGGAATTGGTACATATAATTAACGAAGAAAAAAAAACGCCAATTTCATAGGTGAAGACCCAATATATAAAAAATAATAAATATACACATACACAAGTAATGAGTGAACGCACCCACTTTCGTCATCTCTCTTAAGATCACTGAAAGAACATCGCGTCGTTAACCCTAATTTGTGTTAAGATGTCACTATTACCCATTAAGACAATATTTACACCCGGATATATCTGATATATGAACACGACCGAACATGTCATGGTATCGGAGCCTTTGGACATCATCCAACTACCAACTAGCAAGACCAGTTTTAGTTGATCTCTACTATCGTACTCTTGCCTAGAACTTTAAAGAATGGTTGAGTGATTAAGGGGTCTACTTACAATTGTGTAAGTACTTAAGGTAGTTAGTGAGAGCTATGTGACATATTACTCGTTTCCGCCAAAGAAAGAAAAAAATGTCGGACACAGATTAGGGAGAGAGGATGTTTTGTGTTCATCTTTATTAGTTTCCGCCCGCGACTTCGCCTGCGTGGAATACCTTTTTTTATACCGCGGGAACTACTCACTTTATCGGGATAAAAAAATAATATATAATGCATAATCACAATTCTTTGGTTCTGGCAGAATTATCAGCGTTGTGGGGTCTCCCTGCAAATTATGTTGCGTCAGATCCAATTCGTTGGCCTGGTACAGGGCGCACATAAATTATAAAATTGTCTGGCTTTTTTTACTTATATGGCTTGTTATTGTGTACCTTGTATTTCTGTCAACGAATAAAGTTATTCTCTTCTATTCTATTCTTTGTTTTAATCCACGGTATATTCTACCTATATACCAAATTTCATCCAAATCCGTTCATTGGTTTTTTTTTTTTTTTTATTAATAACTGGTTTCTCGTTTGGCTACAATCTCACCTGATGGAAAGTGACGATGTAGCCGAAGATGTATCACGCGCACCCAGTAAATGCCTATTCACTCTAGACTTGAAGATCCCAAGGTTGTAAGTGTCGGGAAAAACCGACGCGGGCAGTGAGTTCCATACCTTAGCAGTCCGCATTATAAATGATGAAGCAAAGAGCTTAGTGCGGATAGTTTCGCCATGATTGAACAACAAACAAATAAACAAGCAAACGAACATCCAAACTTTCGCATTTATAATATTAAATAGATTGTAATATATGTCGCGAGCATATATTTTTAACCCGACGAAAAACTACTGATGTGTGTTTGATGACGTTGTGTTAGTTGTGTGTGCTCAATCTTTGTCAGGAATCAAGAATATAATATAATTGTAACCCAAACTATATTAAAAGAACAAACTTATTTAAAAGGGCAACCCTTGAGTTTCTTGCTCGTTCTTCTCTGATTGTGAGTACACATTTAATTTTTTATTTATTTTTCGTTGCATCAAAGCAGTCACAATTAAATTGTCGGCGTGTAAACGCTTTATTGTACAAAAGAAAATAAACACATAACAAATTTACTTGAAACTATGCACAAAGGCGGACTCGCAGCGGGATTTCGTCCAGTCTACCATGATTTTAAGAAATAGTAGAATTATACAATAAAGAGCGTCGGTGGCGCAGCGGTTAAGAAGCGGTCCCGCGGTTAAGATTCCCAAGCAGACCACCACAACCTTACCACATGAACAGCGATGAGGTTCACACAACTTAGTACCCAAACGTAAAGTAAGGACTAGACTAGACTATTTTTAGACTTTTGATGAAATGTATATTTGATGTTTCGAAGACATTTAGAGTTTATACACGGTGTATTTTAGCGACGTCATAGTCTTTCAAAAGTATTTTAAATTTTCGATCTTTTAAATTTAAGATTAAGCCCGGTGATGACTTCTTAGACAATGTTTCATGGAAATCTATTTGTCCAGTTTACCTAAGCGATATAATCATATTATTGTTCCGTGAGTGTTGTCGGGTATTTTTTACATTTTCAATTTATATTTATGATTAGTTTGCTTTAATAGGGATAGGTTACTTAAGTTTTTTGGGTTACTGTTTGTAATGTCTACTCACTCTGCTGTCGAAAATCCAACGTAGGTACCCAAAATTTTGCAAAGACTGAGTGACTCATAATAGTACATTATTGCAAAGGCCGGGAAATAGGCAAATGCAGGTCGAGTATGAGTTTGAAGGCCGAGGACTTCACTAACACGAGACAGGCAATTGCCATTTCCGCCGAGGCATATATAGTGCTTTTCTCAAAAGAATCCAGGGAAATAATAAATATTTAAATAACAAATCAAGACGAATTTTCAGCTTTGCCGCCGATTTTCTATTTATCATCTGTGCCGAAAGGCAAACGCATTTACGCATACACCACGTGAACGCAATTTGTACTAAGCAAAGAGATTTTGGTATGCCAAGAATGATAAAAGAGATCCAATCAAAGAGTGTATAATAACCCCAGCACGCCATTTCATACAACATTGCTGGAGCGTTGTAAAGTTCCAAATTCAAAAAACGCTCCTGCAATGGATTTATTTTTCGCTGTCCGTAAATTAGATACTTCGCGTGTTCTTTTTTCGAAAGTAATGACAATATTTCCATGTATGTCTGAGAAAAACTTATTTAAATATGGCATGCCTCAGACATTCCCTTAATTCAGAACACGACCGTGAACCCGTAAAATGTTACACGTGAAGTGTGAAATCTTTGTGGCAACATTTTCCTTTTATTGTTGTTTTAAAAAAAAAAGCACCGCACTTTGAACGAGGCAAAGTGTCCGAATGGAAAGAAAAAAAAATGTAAAACCCTCGCACATGAAATCGTGGGAGATTATTAAGTTAGGACGACACGTGGACCTTTTACTCGTATGTAAGCATTATTGCATTAAACGAAAAGAGAGCGGCTGGAAATGTTACAGTGTAAAAAATTACATGGAAAATATGGGTCGATCATAGCTTGATGTGACAAATTTTCAAATCAACTCAAAAAAATATTTATTACGTAAGATAAATATTATCACTTGATAACGTCACATTTTTTATCTTAATATTAAAATTATTGACATTATTGCTCATTCGCAAAGCAGATTCCCCAAAGAAGAACGAGCAAGAAACTCAAGGGTTGCTGTTTTAAATAACTTTGGGTTACAATTATATTATGTTGTTATAATTAGACTGAATATCGCCGAGCGGTCTATGTCCATGCTTGCTTATCATCCAGATGGTCAGAAATTTTATAATAGCCTTTGGTAAATAATGTCTGTTTTATGATGGTTTTGAATTTATTTAAAGGTAAATTTTGAATGTCCACTGGAACCTTATTATAAAAGCGTATACATTGCCCCTTAAATGACTTAGTGACTTTGTCTAAACGGCTGACATGAACAGCAAGTATATTTTTATATCTGGTATTAACGTTATGTATATCACTATTTTTCTTAAACGATTCTAGATTTTTTCTTACACACATTAAATTTTCGTAATCATATTGCGATGCTGATGTTAATATATTAGTTTCTTTATATTAATTCTTAAGAGACACTCTGGGGCCCAGTTTGTAAATCGCGCGAAACTAAAGCTTTTGCATACTAAAGTTCTGAAAATTCAGTCGGATTTAGGTGAATCACACGCAACTGCTATTATGCCACAATTGAAAATCAATTGAGTGTGGTCATCGCGGCGGCGGCGGCGGCCAAAGATTTAAGAGCCTTTACATCAACATAAGTCAATAGTTCACTATTGGCCGCAAATTTCCTAATCGTCACGCCGCGCTGGCAGGCTGAGTGACGACAGATTGGTGTAGTAGATAGTGACCCTGTCAGCGAAACCAACGGTTGCGGGTTTGAATCCCGCGACGGGTAAATGTTTGTATGATGAATATGAACATTCATTTCTGAGTCATGGATGTTTATATAAATATTTATGTATGTTTATCCGTTATATAGTATCCATAGTACAAACTTTGGTTAGTTTGGGACTAGATGATTGGTGTAAGTGTCCGAAATATTCAAGCAAATAATTATACCGGATGAATTTTTTTACCGTAAGGAAAAAAATGGGCATATTAGGTAAGTGAAATAATAATAATAAAAATACAAAAACAAATTGATAGTGGACTAAAGCAAGTGTGTGTGTGGAGGGGTGTGTATGTGCGCGCGTGTGTGTGTGTGTGTGATGTGCGCGTGTGTGGGGGGGGGGGGGGGGGGGTGATGTGTGTGTCTGGGGTGAGAGTGGGTGTATGTGAGTTTATGTGTGCTACGATATTGGAATGAGCAGAGATTCAGTTTCAGCATATGTTAGATCCATTAACCACTCACTTAGCTTAATTTTACATAAATGTTTAGGAAGATCATACATCGAAAGAATAGAATTGACTTTATTATACAAATAATTACCCAAAAAACAGAAGAATCTATTAGAAAAGTGTGTATTGAAGCTTAGAGAGATAAAAGGTATTGGCATAGGTAGTTTTTTTATTTTTTAGGTATGTAGGTAGGTAGTTTCCTGTTTTTCGAGTGTATGTATGTAGATTTCTATGTAGCCTCCGACAGCCTAAACGCCTTGATCGATTTCGAAGTGTATGGTGTCTTTAGATTCGTCTTTATCCTTGGAGTGTCATAGGATACATTTAATGGTAAAAAAATCCAACATGGCGCTCGCAAAACGCAAAATATGCTGTCGGGTTATTAGTTATTAACCTCGTATTGTTACTGAAATATATACCTAATATTTACTTAAATGGCAACACTTAAAGTCACTCCTTAAAGCTTGCTGATCAAAAAACTTTGGTTACAGTTACCTCAAATATACAGTATACAAACAGCCTTCCTTAATTGTAGCTTTCACAAATTTATTGACCCAATAGAACACAACACAATATCACTGATCATGTCGTGACACACGCTATCATTTGAACTTTACACGTACAGTACACAATGTTACCTGTCGACTAATAGATCGCATTGATTTCCATGAAAATTTATACCAATAAAGGTCTTCTGGTTGGTGTAACTTTTGCTGCCGGCTGTACCAATGATTGACCGCGCCATTGTAAATAATATATGTACTAACAACGCATCAGTTACTAACATGAAGGTCGAAGCGAACGATCAACAAACAATAACAGCGTTTTTCGTAAGTTATAATGCACTCGCGGCGCAGTCATATTCGTTAAACTTTTTATTGTTACGGCATATATAATTCTGCTATATATATGTCGTAGATAGCGATAAAGTAGCGACAGAATTCATAATTTAGACAATCAGATTGCTTTGCCAGAATATCGCCATTGCCCGAGCTACCCTTTACCACACGACTGGCACCGTCCCGGTCGCGCGCAACGCCCACCCCCATCTCCAACATATATATATTAAATTATATATATAAAGGAATACGGGCGTCCCCTGCGTTCAGGCGGATGCACGCAGTTCCAGTGGTGGACAACCATTTTTTTTTGCATTTTAGTTATTTAAGTACAGTAACAGATAACAGATTCATAACTTAAAGAGATATCACTAACATTTGAATCAATATAAATCGGACATCCATAAGGAAATATACATAACAGGATATTGAAAATGTTATAATAAAATAGTCAAGATGTATGCAAATAAACTTAGATAATTAACAAGAATTAATTTTAGAGTATTTGAGATTAAAGGACCATTGAATTCAGGTATACAATAAATAACGTTATATATATGTACTAATTAAAAATTAGAAACAAACACGGATTTAAACTTTTACGAGTGTAGCTAACGTCCAAACACTGTTGAAAGATGAAAAGTTCCCGTGAAATAATAACAGCTACCCATTCCGGTCGACGCAGTGGTTTCGTCCCCCATATTATTAATCCCACTTGCGCTATAAACACGGTCGAGATTTATTATATCTGAGTTGGGCTAGTTCAGATTAGGGTTCAAGTAGATGAGTCGTTTAACCGCTGACGAAAACGCTCAAATCTCTAACTTAATTGACTTTTTTTTATGCTAAACGGGTTGTAACTTGACCTCAATCCACCTGATGTTAAGTGAAGATGAGGTCGAAGGTGGAAGCGTACTGACCCGGAAACCCTAACACATTTGGGGGACTGACTATATTATCTCTGACAACCAGAATACAACCAATGCTATTAACATTGTTGCTTGGCGGCAGATTTAGATAAGATGGTGGTAGCTAGCCAGGCGGACATTTAAAATGCCCTATCACCAACCAAACCGAGTACTTAAATATGTAATCCGAATCGTAAACCCAATGTTGTTTAAATGCATGCAATGTTTGCGTGACATTCTTGATAGCCTTTATTTGGTATAGAGACAATAAAAATACGACCTGTTTGGTGTGGTGGTTAGAAACTATGACCACTACAACAAAAGGTCGCGGGTTCGAATCTAGGGACATATGTATGTATGAGGAATACGGACATGTGTACTTACCCGAGTTATGGATGATTTCATTTATAATAAATATGTATTTATGTAATATATCAACCATCTGATATCCACAATACAAGCCTATGGTTGCTTAATGTGGACCTAGATGGCATTGTGTGAATGTCCAATGACAAAAAAAATGGACTGCAGAAAAATTATGCTTTTTCATTATAATTTATAATCAAGACGCAAAAATTCCAATTTTGTGACATATTATGAACAGAATCAAGAACAAAAGTCAGTGACATAAGCCAGCGGATTAGTAAATTGAAGTGGAAATGGGCAGAGCTAAGAACTGATTTAAATTGAGTGAAATCGCGTCTCAGTCTCAATACATTTTTTTTGATACTGTTTCAACATTACTACATATTAGGACAAGGTGATGATGACTTAACTTGACGAAACCGTTATTTCATTCGGATCAAAACCCAACATATCTTTCATTCGTACGTAGCAGTTAATCTCATTTTTTCGCCCTCAAATCTCTTTTAGATGGTTTCAATATGTCGTAGTTAAATCAAAAGCGTTCACAACGCCGCGTGTAAAACGCTCATGTGCGTAAGCCCTAATAGAATAGGTCATGCGCGGACGCGATAAAGGACCGTTATGACAAAGTATATAATATTAGCACCAGCTAATTTGTAGTAAATCATCCAAAGCGGTAGCTCGGTACATACCACCTACTTTCAGGAATAAGAGCTGATCTGTAATCGCGAGTAAGGCTGTGGTCACACCAAACGTAACTCACTGACCAGCGAAGAACTGTCCAATTGTCGCGCTACAAGCCTTTCTCACTCCAGCAGCAACGTCACGATGATGATCTTAAATATTGGGTCTTTACCTATGAAATTGGAGTTTTTTTTTCTTTGTTAATTATATAATATGTACCAATTCCTGCGATTTTCAAAGCTATATCTAAATTTCACATGAAATATTTTTTAATTTCTGGGATAAATGACATAATAAAAAAAATTTGAACAGAGCATTTTTCATTTGCTTCCCATAATCATGTCTTAGATTCGCTGAAACTTTTATAAAGCGATTACTTTTAAAAATTAACGCTGCCTATACTTAACTTAATGTTATCCGATAATACACACAAAGTTTAGCTAAATTTGGATTTGCCGTTCCCAAAAAAAAAACCAAAAATGTTTATTATGGAGAAAACAGTCTGAAAGAAATTCTTCATACAAAACGTCAATTTCATAGGTAAGGACCTAATATTATAGTTGAGGAAATTGTGGGTTCGTAGCCAAATACATTAGCCGATACCACTTAATATTTTATTGATAAATCACAAATTTAAAATCGAAACAAAAAACCTTAAACGAAGAAACGCATTTGTCTACAAAAGATTCACTATTGTAAAGTTATTAAGAATGAGGATGATGGTGATAGGTGGATGAATGGTGAATGATATTATTAGAAAAGTACATACCCATAAGGATTTCGTAGTTATCCATTAAACCTTGAGGATATAATAAATCACTGCACTGACTGTAAACTGAGCAACGAACGTATCAGAACTGAGAGAAGAGGAGCTAGAATTTGAATCAAAATCCATTTGAAATTATCACAAAAAAAAAGGAATAGAAAGAAGGTGTGCGAAGAAAAAGGCATGACATCAACGGAGATGACACCGTTACACAACGAGCAGTAGCGTCAAGGATTCCATTAAGTTACCACTCATTGACGACCAGACAAAGCGGTCACATTCCCTCTTTTCACAAAAAATGCTCCTTGGTGACGCCAAAGCAAGCGTCTCTTTAATTTGTGTACCTTTTATTATAATTTAAATTTCGCGCTCGTGGTAAACGTTCCTAGGGGTTGGTATGATCTGTTTTTTTAATGTTGGCGCCTCCACCGCACATGCGCGAAGAGAGAATGCCCCTGATTGGCTGTACGACACGGCGCGACGGCGATCCCCGCCCGCGCATCCTACGAACAAAACAGCCACCGCACGCGCTCGCAAATAATGTGCAAATAAAAGTGTAAAAATCCAATAGTGATAATATCCTCATCTTCAAGAAGCCCAGGGCCCTGGAAGGCGTCCGCTGCATTGTGGGCAGTAAGTACCTTCCCCATTTCTTGTTTACCACGAAAATTCATCTTCAGAACCGATGGTGTCCTTCTAGCTATCGAAGGGTATATTTTCTTTTACTTGGCGCCATCACTCCTATTGTCGCAATCCGTGTTGATTGGCTTTTGGATTTACTCATCTGCAGTGTATTTATTTCGTATTCCAGTTAATTACGGAGATAATAAGCTGGATGGAAAGAAAGAGCAATGAAGAGGCCTGCGGATGGATTAAGAAGTGAGTGTTTTTGAAGATCAGTGAAAACAGAAGGGGACAGATGTTGGGTCATCTGTTATGACACGACAACTTTATCAAGGACATCATTGAAGGAAAAGTGTAAGGGAAGAGGATGAGAGGAAGGAAGAACATACATGGTACACGTAAAGGAAAAAGTAAATGCCGTGTCAGGAAGTCACAGAAAAGGCGGAATGCAGAGAAGTATGGAAAGGACTCCATCGACAAGAGCATAGCTCTTGAATTGAAGAGAGAGATCACCTCAGAACTGTTCGCAGCTAACAGTGGACGTATACGAACGTATAGTTTGGTGTTAACACAGCAAAGGCAAACAAAACATGTCAACCGCATGCCACCGCAGCGAACGCATCGCGCCTACCGCCAACAGATTAAGCAGTTTTGGTTATTACAAGCTTTTTATTTTATTTGCAATGTTTGTATGTAGGTTGTCCGTTTCAAAATTTGCAAGGCATTTTTCAACCACTTACTGATAACTGAGTAAGTTGAAATTTGGCACGTTTATGTAAGTTCGGTGACTATGGAATATTATGATACCACCAAACTGATCTGATGATGGAGTCGGAATGTAAGGGCTGGCACTCCCTGATGGTAAATGGCAAGACAGTCGTTCTTGCGCTAGTTTGTTTTGTTGTCATGAGCACTTTCCATTACAACCGCCTCCGTGGCTCAATATAAACAACATTGGGTTTACGATTCGGAGGTCGTGGGTTCGATCCCCAGCGGGGTACATGTTTAAGTACTCGGTTTGATTGGTAGTAAGGCATTTTAAATGTCCGCCTGGCTAGCTACCACCAACTTATCTAAATCTGCCGCCAAGCAGCAATGTTAATAGCATTGTTGTGTTCCGGTTGTCAGAGATATATCAGAGAGATAGCCAGTCCTCCAAATGTGTTGGGGCTTCCGGGTCAGTACACTTCCACCTTCGACATCATCTTTCGACAATCAGGTGTGATTGAGGTCAAGTACCAACCCGTTGTGCATAAAAAAAAACACATGATGACGAAGGTCTGAAGATGGAGTCAGATGATTGCCACTGGAACTCATTGATAGACTTTGCACTTGAACAATATGTGATAGTCATGATGGAGCACTTTAAGCTTGTTTTTATAAATATGTTTAACGTAGAACTTCTTTTATGTGCATAAGCGACGCTTGGCGAAGCGCGCTCACTCGGAAGCCCCCAACTTATTTGGTGGACTGGCTATCTCTAACAGCCGGCAAAGTACTTAAGGCGCCTGGCCCCAGAGTAAGTAGAACATCTTGCATACTGCCGCCGAATCAGGAACGTTTAGCACGAGACAGCTGTAGGGATGTCGACATCAACAAATACCTACCTATCTTTTGTTCGTAGCTTCGCATACGCATATAAGACACGCGTAAACTTCTGTGACTTTTTAATACATTTTAGTTTAAAAGATTATATAAATGATTATAATTTAATAATAACATGATTCTCAAATTTAATCCGTTGACTCCGGGGTTATCGATATTTAATATCATCCCATGGAATCCCACCAAGCTAAGAAAATTATCAACCATCTGGTATCCATAAAATAAGCCTAGTTGCTTAGTGTGGAAGTAGATGGCGCTGTATGTATGTGCAGGGATATACTTATTTATATATATATATTTATTTATATATATTTATTTATTTATTGTTAACATGGAGGCGGTTCAATGAATGCGAATAGATGCGTTTGTATGTGGAAATATTCCACTTCTTCTAAAGGATCTTGTAAGGGACTACCACTAGGTAATTGTAGGGGCCGTATTAATAAATCGATCTTGAGATTGAGATCGCGTCGCAATCACAATACCATTTTATTGAAACTGTTTTTGCAACAGATTTTTATTTTTATCTTTATTTATTTATACAGGGTTTTAATTAAATGCCACCCTTATAGTGGCTCTCTTTTGTACAAAGTCAATCTTAATTCGATCGATTCTCAATTGCTACCTTAACTAAGTCATATAATTATTTAGCCTCTTCAGACTCAAAATATGCAACAGATTCTCAAGCGTCAACTTAAGGTCACATCAATCTTCTGAGTGGTTTATGAATCGTTAATAATCTGTGGATAAAGTTGATGGTTGTATAATTCAATTATTCCAACCCATTGTACAGCTAGAATCTTTAGTAGAGCACATTGTACAGCTGTTTGTCGCCCCAAATAAAAAAAAAATCGCTGATCTCAAGAAAAGATGAGGACGATTAAATGCAAAATTTCAGCATTAACATAAAAGCAACATTAATCTAAAGTACCTGAATAGGTTATAAAATATGTGGGCAATGTACATACAAAAACCACTTCGCATATTCATACAATTTCGCAAACCCTCCTCCAATCAGACCCTCAGTCGACACAACACGACATAATCTTGACACAGCTTAACAGACAACCGGTAAGACACACTTCATGGTTTTACACTTATGGGACTACGAACGCCATCGCCTAGAATTCATATCAACATGAACAATAGTCAAAAGTCAAAAATGCTTTATTTTGTAGGTACACAGAGTACATTTTTAAAATAGTAAAATTTATATTTTTTAAGCTACTGCTTGTTCAATATATAATTTTCCTCTGAGAAGAATGAGCAAGAAACTCGAAGGGTTGCTCTTTTAAAATCAGTCTTCAATTTTACATAAAGATTTTTATATTACAAAAAGGTTTTCATATTTCATTATTAATTGTGAAATTGCCTGGCATGCGAACGATCTGATTATGTCCAGAGATGAATATCATGTAAATAGTCTGATATTTTATAATGCTTTGTTAATAAGTTTCTGTTTTATAGTATCTTTAAATTTATTGAGACGAAGATTTTGTATATCAACTGGAACCTTATTGAAAAAGCAAATACATAACCCTTTCAATGAATTACTGACTTTGCGGAAGCGACTTATGTGACCTACAAGTTTATCTTTATTTCTTGTATTAACATCATGTTTATTACAATTTTTCCTAAATGATGCTATATTTAGTTGACATACATTCGATTTTCAAAAATGTACTGTGACGAAAAGGTTAGAATGTTATACACTTTAAACCTATCTCTAAGTGACACTGCAGGTTTCAGTTGATAAATTGCGCGAACGGCTCGTCTTTATAAAACCAAGATTGTATTTATATCCGCGGCATTTCCCCACAGCAATCAGATACAGTAAGACATCAAGCTGTGGAAATAACTAAAATATACTAATCTAGCAGTATTTACGTCTGACTGGTGTCAGACGTAAATACTGCTAGAAAGAAAAACGACGATAGTAATACGTAGGCACGCGGACAGAGTTATTTCAAGGCGTATGCGCTGTGAATCAAAGCGACTGTCAAAGAACATGCATTGAAACATGACATAATAATTATTAGTGATAATAATTAGTTGACTATGGATCAAATTCAATTATTATTATAGAATAAATTAATAATTAATGATTACTTGGTATTAAATCTGATCTAAGATTTGTACAGAGTTGTATTACCGCTTATAATATTAGCACAGCGATGTTGGGGCGGATTTGCAGGTAATTTACGGCGATGACCGGTATACCAAACCAGCCTACCTTTCATTACCAGGGCGTACCGGAAATTGACATTAAAAATAGGTACTAGATAAATGAAATTTCTCTTTAAATATGACAGTTAATTACTTAAGTGACTGAAAATGCCAGAAAAGCTTGAGAAAGAAAAAACCAATACGTTTTAAAGACAATTTAGTTCCACACATGAGGAGTAAAATTTGTGAGAGACTCCACTCCTGATTACGAACTACTTTCCACTAGGATCAAAAAAATTACGATTATCCCAAAGTAAACCATTCTGAAAGTCACCAGTCGAAAATTGTTGCACTTCCATACTATTTATATATCCATACCGAACATTCGCACTAAGAAGTTCGATTCTTCATTCATCATCCGAACAGCCAAGACATGGAACTCCCTTCCGGCGTCAGTCTTTCCTGAATCCTACAACCTTGGGATCTTCAAGAGCAGAGTGAATAGGCATTTATTGGGATCGCGTGCTTCATCTTCGACCACATCGTCACTTTCCATCGAGTGAGATTGTGGTCAAACGCGAATCCAGTCAATCATAAAAAAGTGGTTCGATAATTGTGTACTTTGTATGGTTAATCGAAATTTATTTTATGAAATTCGACTATGGTACCTTTGGGAAAGTTGTTCGTAATCAAGAGTGACGTCACCAGTTAATGGGAATTACACGAATTTAAAATGTATAAGAAAACGAAACCTGTATTGCTCATCTCTCTCTCAGCAGATCAGAGTCAAAGTCAAAAATGCTTTATTTTGTAGGTACACAGAGTACACTTAAAATAGTCATTTTACATTTTTTAAGCTACTGCTTATTCAAAATGCGGTTTTCCCCTGAGAAGAATAAGCAAGAAACTCGAAGGGTTGCTCTTCTAAAATCAGGCTTTAATTTTACATAAAGGTTTTTATATTTCATTAAAAATTGTGAAATAGCCTGGCATGCGAACGATCTGATTATATCCAGGGATGATTATCATCTAAATATTTTATAATATATTTTGTTAATAAATTTCTGTTTTATAGTATCTTTAAATTTATTGAGAGGAAGATTTTGTATATCAACTGGAACCTTATTGAAAAATCGTATATATACATAACCCTTTGAATGAATTACTGACTTTGCGGAAGCGACTTATGTGACCTACAAGTTTATCTTTTTTTCTTGTATTAACATCATGTTTATCACAATTTTTCCTAAATGATGCTATATTTTTTTTGACATACATTAGATTTTCAAAAATGTACTGTGACGAAAAGGTTAGAATGTTATACACTTTAAACTTATCTCTAAGTGACACTGCAGGTTTCAGTTGATAAATTGCGCGAACGGCTCGTTTTCGGATTCAACTATACTAACAGCTGAACGAGTATACACTCTATAATCTTACAGTGATTGGGATGAGTCCGTAGTTCCGCCTTTTCGGCACTAGTTGCACTAGTTGCAAGCTTCCAGGACTTGGCACTTGACCCATTCGTAACGAGAATCTTAGCGTGTCAAGATGGAATACAACTCAGGTGAGCAATGCTTCAATTGCATTGAAGAAACAATTTGAATCTAATTGGAAATACATACAAAAAAGGATGTCACGAACTTTATCCCAAATGAGCCGCTTAAATATATTCCAACCTTTATCATTTAAACATTAAAGGTTTAATACGTGAAACAACATCCATAGTTCACCCTTTGCAATATACAGAAATACACACGTGACAGGAGGTGAGTCCAACGCCGTCAAAACATGCAAAGGATGCATTGGTGGTAAGTCCCGTAGTCGCCTTTTAAGACACCCACAGGAAGAGACGGTTCTATTTTTATATAGGAAACTATACAGCACAATATATGGAAATGGCCGGCAACACATCTGTGACCCTTTTGGTGTTGCGGGTGTCCATGGGCGGCGGTGATTGCTTTCCATCAGGTGACCCGCATGCTCGTTTGCCGCCCTCTCAAAAGAAATAATTAAGTTTATGCTTTTATCTCCATTATGTTTATTCGCATATTTCATAATTTTACTACTTACCTTAATGTACCTAAATGTTAACCCTGTAATAGAAGAACAGAATCTCTTGACAAAAATATTGCCATGGCTATAACATTGTAAAGATTGAAGGAAAGAGAGGAAGGGGAATTACTTTGACCATGTGAAAGAATGAATGTGGTGTCGTATCAAGAGGTTAAATCGAGGACGAAAGTAGAGAGACGTGGTCATTACTCCACCGACAAGAAAAACATCGTGAGGAAACAAGAATGCCTGAGAAATAAAAATTCCAAGGCATGTGAAGCGCCCAACCCGCATTGGGCCAGCGTGGTGGACTATGGCCCACACTCCCTCATATACGAGGGAAGGCCTATATCTATGCAGTGAAATGTTTACGGGCTGGTGATGCTGATGATGGCTTATTTCTCCAAACGATATGCTGGGATTCGTTCAGTCTGTTATCATAATTACATAATTATCCTCGTAATAATTAAACTGACAAAAATTTACAATGCAGCCGACTTCATTCGGGTTACATAAATCTATCTCCAGATGGCATCATCAGATCTTAACCAGCTTGGGATTATTTGGGACCACTCAGATGGTTTAAACCTTATCAATCAAAAAATAATCATCATAATTGGTCAATAATTGACGAGAAAATGGGTGAATTTAACTAATATTATAATTGCGAAAGTTTGGATGTTTGTTTGTTTGTTTATTTGTTAGTTTGTTTCTTGCTCAATCACTGGGAAACGGCGGAACGGATTTGGCTGAAATTTGGTATACAGGTAGGTAGAACATACCTTAGATCAAGGATGTGAAACATGCGGCCGTTTGCACGTTTTTCTGCGGCCCGATCCAATTTTAAGAACAGACTCCTGATGCGGCCCGCGAGCGTGTCTCAATAATATTTTTCAATTCAAAAAGCGCGCTAACGATGCTCTCCCGGCGGAGCCTCTTTTTTTTTTGGCTGAAATTTGGTATATAGGTAGGTAGAACTACCTAAGATCAAGGATGTCAAATATGCGGCCCGCGGGCCGCATGCGGCCATTTGCACGTTTTGCTGCGGCCCGATCCAATTTTAAGAACAGGGGGCCTACAATCACCTCTTATAGCAATATTACAGTAATATTACTTTGGAAATTCGTACCCCGACCGCCTTAAAACAAGCTTATTATAATATTGTTTTGTTAAGCAGTTTTGTGACGTCACCGCTGAATCATTCGCTCAATTCGTACCATCATCGTTGTTTAACGGTCGTTTGACAGCTAGTAATATTGCTCAAACGTCAAATTTTACAATCTTAAAAAAGTTAGTCTCTTGTGATGGTTTTATTATTGTTTTAGTGGTATAAGGATAATAAACCGTTATTTTCGCTTAAAAAAGTAAGTGGATGTGTTTTTCACAATAACTCTTTATAAATACATTGTGTTCATTGCGTAAACCGATAAGAAATACATTAAATGTGATGTGGTTTTAGATGGCCAATGATTACGAATTATTCGAGATTCTGGAAGACGATGCCGCAGAGGATTTGTCGGAGAAGATGCAACGTCGAAGGCGATTACGTGAAGAATGTAATCCCTTCGATATTGACGAAGCTGAATTTGTTCGACGAGTTCTTTGTCTAGGATGCTTGCTTATTCTATAAATGCACAAAAATCACTAAAACATTAGTTTGTATTTACTTCTAGTCGCTATAATATAAATTCTATAAAACCAGTAAAAAAATAATTTCAAACAAATAAAAATTTTATACAAAGATTATGAAATTAAGAAAGCGCCGCGCTTATTACTTTGACACAATGTTTCATTTTACGGAACGACACCGGCGGCGGGAGCAGCGTTACTTCACATTTAATTTACGCTTTCTTGCATTACTTCAATGAAAATGTATATTTCAATTTATATATGCATAAATATAAAAAACTTTTATTTCTAATTACGCATTTCAACAATAAAAATATGAACATAAACGACAAAAATCATGCACAATATTTAAATAATTGCGTATACCGGAACGCTATTATTATTCGAGGTGTGAAAGTGATAACGCTATACAAAGGTATAACGTTGTCTCGTTCTTCTGACTGCAAGGAATAGACAAATCATTCGTTCTTTCCCGTCTCTAAGCAGGAGTAAAACAATATTGTTTTGTATTATCGCTAGATGATCGCGGTACGAATTTGAGTAATATTACTTTAACATTGAAACAAAACGTTCCTGAAACATGATGGTTTTTAAAATGATCGTTGTAGGCCCCCAGGCCCGCGAGCGTGTCTCAATAATATTTTTCAATTCAAAAAGCGCGCTAACGATGCTCTCCCGGCGGAGCCTCTTTTTTTTTTTTACACACAGCGCCATCTAGTTCCACAGTAAGCAACTATAGGCTTGTGTTGTGAATACTAGATGGTTGATATACTATATAAATACATTTTTTTTTTGTATATAAATACTTATTATAAATGAAAAACATCCATAACTCAGGTACACATGTCCGTATTCATCATACAAACATATGCCCCTAGCGGGATTCGAACCCGCAACCTTTTGGTATAGCGGTCAGAGTTGCTAATCACTACAATAAACTACTCCTCAAATACAAAATTTATTAAAAGACAAAAGATGTCAAATATCTGGAAAAGGATTGTAATTAATTTTTCTATATTTTTACTTTTAATTAAGTACTAAATAAGTAAATAAACATTTACCGTCCATTTCGGTATCACTAATATCTATTCAAAGAGTTTTATTTTTCTTTATGGTTGGAGTTTGCGGCCCACTGATTCTATGATTTATATGAATTTGGCCCATCGATGATTTTGAGTTTGATAAAGATAAAGATGAGATGGCTGCCTTAGATTAAAACATTGGATATAGGCCTATATCCCTGGGATGTTTACGGGCTGAGATGGTGAAGACCATATCGTCCGCAGAGTAAAAATCGGACCCATCTATCAGGTTTTTTTTTTTTTTTTTTTTTTTTTTAAACTGGTTTCGCGTTTGACTACAATCTCACCTGATGGAAAGTGACGATGTAGCCGAAGATGTATCACGCGCACCCAGTAAATGCCTATTCACTCTAGACTTGAAGATCCCAAGGTTGTAAGTGTCGGGAAAAACCGACGCGGGCAGTGAGTTCCATACCTTAGCAGTCCGCATTATAAATGATGAAGCAAAGCGCTTAGTGCGGATGTTCGGTATGTTGACAACATATGGATGGAAACCCCCCCCGCGCCTGGTTGTCCGAAGATGGAAAGGGGACGGTGGAATAAGATCGTGCAATTCCATCGCACACTCACCGAAATGTATCCTGTAAAATACTGAAAGGCATGCGACCCTACGGCGGTGTTCAAGGCTTACGTAATATTATGTTGCGTAAATATAACTAAATCGAACCGACGACTTCCGTGTTATACCATTTATGTTGTTTACATAACACGGAGGCGGGTATTTCTTACTTTCCAAGATGGAGGTTTCAACAAAGAACATATCCAGTATATAATAATACTATCTTCATCCGAACAAATAATAGAAATCAATAGGAAAGTTTGGTAAAACCGCCTCATGTTCGGACCCCTTCAGCCAGAGATTTACGACCCAGTTTTATTAGAAGTCGTATATTACTAGGATTTTTTTTCATATTATGAATTCTGTGGTACTGTTTTATGTTGGATTGGCCTGTGTCCGCAGCTTTAGTGGATATTTTGGGTGGAATAATATTTGCCTCCTATGTTATTCATGAGTCATTTACTTACTTTTTTTAATAGGTAATAAGATAAGAAAGCATGGAGATGAACCGGTCGGCGTTATTCAGGCAATTTTTTTTCTTTGTTTTATCGAATAACCAATTTCTTTATGCACAACAGGTTGGCACTTGACCTCAATCACACCGAAGGTGGAGGCGTACTGATCCGGAAGCCCCATCTTATTTGGGGGACTGGCTATCTTATTTATTTACGATTTATTTATTTTATTAAAATTAGTTTATCGTGCACGCTACCTACATGTCATGTGCATAATGCTTCCTAACCCAAAGGTTGCCTGGAAGAGATCGCTTTTAGTGATAATGCCGTCAAATTGTACTATCCCCTTTTTCTTATTTCTTTTTATGCTTCTTATTGTTGTACAATAAAGAATATTTTGTTTGTTTGTTTGTTTGTTTATCTCTGACAACCGGAACACAACAATGCTATTAACATTGCTGTTGGGCGGTAGACTTATATAAGATGGTGGTAGCTACCCAAAATGCCCTACCATCAACCAAACCGTGTAGTGAAATAAAACCACTTTCTCTTCAATTAACACTTATATCTATGTAAAGTTCATGTATTGCCTTTTTGTACAACAAAGTACTTACAAACAATCTTACTTACATATGAAGATTGCAAATTAAATAAAAGCTTAAAAAAAAAACCCAGACGATCGAAGTCGCCAAAAATAACTAGTTTCCAATATATAAAATTGTTATAGAAATAATGCATTGTATATAAAATTTACAAAGGCGAGCTTAACTCCGATAGAGTTTTCTACCAGCAAACCTTAGAGATACATAGCGTTTATTTGATTGGGCAGAAAATAGTGTACACAACAACAACAAAAGTTATGTTTCGGTCGCTGATTGAATCCTCGAGCCCCAAACCGTATATTCGTTAAACCTCATCCAGAATCAGCAGACAAGGGGATAGAATCTAATTTTAATTGACTTTCTAATAGCCTGTTGTTTCCAATTATATAACCTATTAACTTGCCACTGTTGGCGTAGGCACCCCTATATTTTACAGAGGTTAGATATTCAAGTAACAAATTTACTGAGTGACACCAAAGTCTTGTCGAACTTTGCAAGCTAGTTTGTCTAATATTGCAAGAAACTGGAGTCTTCTGAGCTTCTAGATAAATTATAGACTCGACTTATTTTAACAGGACTCCATTTCTCAAAAGCACTGTAAAGGCACTGGCAGAATTATCAGTGTTGTAAGCGCGTTCAGCGTTTGCAGCGTTAGCTGAGCCAGCAAGCCCTTTCACTGCTACAATTATATTGTGCATTATTCTAAGATTTCTTCCTGTATAATAATAATTATATTTATGGTTCTGTACAATGTATTGTGGCACTGAATAAAAAGTTTCTATGTCTATGTCTATGTCTAAAGTTGGGAATCTGTAAAATTACGAATTTGTACGGTTGGAAAACTGTTGAGTTGGGAATCTCTAGAATTACGATTCTGTCGGATTGGGAATCTGTAGATTTAGAAATCTGTAAAATTAAGAGTCTGTAGAATTGGGAATTTGTAAAGACAGAAATCTGTAGAATTGGGACAAACCCATTCAAACGCGTGATACAAGCTTGCTCTAGAACGCGTCTTTATAGCGTTATTTTTATTTTTGTCCCATTTAAAAACAGCGTAGCAGTCTCAACGTATGCCATTGTACTGTCGACATCATGGTCCTTCATACAGGGCTGTTTTATACGATTAAGTAGCTTTTCGTCCGCGGCTTCGCCTGCGTGAAATAACTTTATAGCGGATATGTTTATATTGTTTATCCGGCGGGAACTACTCACTTTATCGAGATAAAAATAATACCCCTTTTTAATCCAGACTATGTTCTTACTATAATACCAAATTTTATCTAAATCCGTTCATCCATTTAGCCTTGATTGAGCAATAAACATCCAGACTTTCGCATTCATAATATTAGTTAAATTGTAGCGTAATACTAATTCAAGCTATGCCACGGACATTTCTTTAAATAACTCTCTTGTCTAAAATAACATTTTAGCGAACTGCGGATAATACCCACAGCTTAAATAGCCAGTTCCCTACCATTAATTATAAAAATAGCCCTGTATGAGGAGCCGGCTGTATTACTGTTTCGTATTATTCGTATTCGTTGGCGGGCCGGTTTCCGCAACTCGACGTCTGGATGCGCCTATTTTGCGTACGGGGGAATACCTAATACTGCCACCCAAATTCTTGGAGGAAACCGAGCAACTTTGGGATGTTGCCACAGGCTTCGGGGAGAGACTCCGGTCTTCCAAGGTGGGTGACTCGATGTAAGGCCACTTCTTCGCACTCTAAAAGCACGTGGGCGGCTGATTCTTCGGCCTCTATGCACGTTCTGCACAGGGGGCTGTCTGTAACACCTATATTGAACAGATGTTTGTTGTAATGACCGTGACCTGTTAGTGTACCCGTAACCAAACATAGCTGCGCCTTGGAGAGGCGCATAAGTTGTCGAGTAAGGCGCACACTCCGAGCTGGGATTGCCGCTCTGGTTTGCCTGCAGTCTACCCTTGTTGTCCAGTCATTGTTGTGTAGCGATGTAGTTCGCTGATGAAGCCATGATTTGATTTGGCAAAACGGCAGTGGGACGATTGGCTCAGGGCCCTGCACCATCATTGCAGATCCCCTTCTCGCCAGCTCGTCCGCAGCGTCGTTGCCCCTTGATCCACTGAAGAGTTATGACGTTGCGCTGTATTACTGTTGCGGAGGTACCAAGTACGAGCGACTGCAACGCGTTGGCATCGACGTATCTGCGCGTGTCTGGATAGGCGTAGGCCTATAGCGCCTGATGCTTTATTACGAGGTCATCGATCTGCGTAGCTTTGCCATTCATCAACACAAGGCGCTTCACCATTTTTTTATCTACCTTTTATTATAATTTTTCTTGGCCAGCTACTCAACCGTCCGGTCCGCGAGGCCAAATTCCAGTCTACAGTCCCCTCCGCGCGGTCAAACTGTTGTGGTGCGCGCACGGTGCCTTTGTTAATCAAAACCTTCATATCTGGTAAACTATACCAGCTGTAGCGACAAAAAAAATATGTCAGTATAGGTGAAGGACTACAGATTAAAACAATATAAAAACGAATATAAAAAATATTATTCTAGAGTACTAAGAACTGTGTATAACATAAGATATCGGTAAAAAAATCATGAAATTTGATATTGAAGTCGCACTCGAAATATCGCTACAAACTGTAATAATGATGCATAATCGTAAATTATTCATCCTCATGATCATTTTCATATATAATAAGCCCAGAAATAATGTAAAAACATTACAATTACTTACGACATAAATGTTGGAACACTGTTACCTAAAGATAACTGACTGAACGAACTAATTTTCTCATTTTTTTTGTCAATGAGCACAACCGAATGAACATTCAGCTCTATGAACATAATGCCGCAAAATAATTTATTAGTGGTCACACTGATTTTTTTTCCCCAAACAGTTTCAATTATAGATGAGGAATTGTTTAGAACCGCATCTGGTTACTGTTGTAACCACGGACAGTCGACTGGTCTTTTTTTTTTTTGTTACAGTTGTAACCGCGGACGGTTGAGTGGTTATCGACTGTGTACCGAGCTACTTATCCTTCTTATATTTTTATAAAAATATAATATATGACTTGAGATATTGCGGTATTTGTTAGGTAAATCCAACTGATGTGCATGTGTGTACAGGCTCTCAGTTCTAATAAGCGAACTCTATCACAGGTCCGCGGCACTTTACGACCCATGACGTAAGAAGCGTCTGCCATGGTATACAGTTCCCCAAAATTCACTTACCCAAAACACTTCACCTACACAACACTAATAATTCCTACCTTTCTATCGGTCGACAATTTACGAGCAGCTTATATTAGCACCCGTGAAATTTTATCACCCCTCGTAATATTGTTATGAAAATGCTCGCACGGTTCCGTTTCACAGATTTTATGCGAGCCCTGCGTATTTCTGTGTCAGATTTATATGCAGAAGTTTTGATTTGGTAATGGCGCATGATTAGGGCCCTACCCCGGACATTTGGGCAAAAGTTTCGAAACGATTAAGGATAGTGGGTAAACTATATCTATATATAAGTGAATGTCCAGTCGCACGTAAATTTAGGGTTTATCGAACACATGCTGAATTTGTTATAATTATAATTATATTATAATAATTATATTGTATTACAAAAAAATTGTATGTCCATGAAACAGTAGCCAGCAGCAGCTGTCTTCTCAATGCCCAGCAAGACTTACAGCAGCCCGATGTTACAGTATACCTACCAAACCTACGTTATGGGTACATAGCATACACGTGACTGGGTTCGTGTGTGTATATTTTTCTGTCAGCCATACGATACCCTTATAGGTATTTTACTTTTAGTGATAAGGTCGCCAAATTGTGCATTCTATTCTTACCACTTTTCTGAAACTGTATTTTCTTTTCTGTTGTGCAATAAAGTGTATTTGTATTGTGTTGTGTTGTGTTGTATTGTGTTGTGTTGTATTGTATTGTATTTTGTGATCGATATAGGATGCTAAACAACATAGGAAGACCTGTTAATATTCTACGAATTTTGCAAGTTAGTTGCGTAAACCAAACCAACGACCACCTGTTTGGTGTAGTGGTTAAAAATTCTGACTATTATACCAAAAGGTCGCAGGTTCGAATCCCGCTAGGGGCATATGTTTGTATATTGAATACAGACAGTGGTCCCGAGTTATGGATGTTTTTCATTTATTTATGTATTTACTAACAAAAAAAATGTATTTGTGTAGTTTATCAACCATCTGGTATCCATAATACAAGCCTAGTTGCTTAGTGTGGAACTAGATGGCGCTGTGTGTATGTACAAAAATATTTATTATTATTATTATTATTATACGAGACCACCGTTGTGATTAATCCTATCAAACAAAAAAAAAACCAAGCATCAAAATCCGTTAAATCATAAATATTATAAAAAAATAGAAAGCCTCTAACGACATATCATTGAACTCCACCAAAAAACTGTGTTAAATATCTAGCCCCCTTTGATTGCTTCGTCCTCAGAACAATTTATGTCTGTCGAGTTATTATTAATTTAGTCGGAATTGAAAGTATTTTCTTTGCAATGAATTAAATAATAAATAAATTTAAATAAAAAATAAAAGAATTAATAAATAACCATTATTAAGCTAGTTGAAAATGCATGTATCTAATATTTAAATATTTAATTTAGTTCAATCTGTCCTATGACATAAATATTTGTATGCCTATATTGACTAATCACAGAGAACAAAGAAATACCTGTGATCATCTGCATATTACCTGCGTATCAATATAAAATTATTTGATTGATTGAATATTTTCGAAACGGCTGAACCGATTTTCATGAAACAGCTAAGAACCTGTCCCCAAGTTTAGTCTTTATTGTAAAAGAAGAAACAGCACTGAAATCGAACCATAGATCTGAGATAAATAAATATTACAATACAATACAATACAATACAAATACACTTTATTGCACAACAGACAAGAAAATACAGTTTCAGAAAAGTGGTACGAATAGAATGTACAATTTGGCGACCTTATCGCTAAAAGCGATCTCTTCCAGGCAACCTTTGAGTATAAGGACGGTACATTTGAAATAGGTAGGTTGTGCGATATTAAATAGGGATGCAGATACAGGCTATGTGAATAAATTTCATATATTTACATACACATACATACATAGATCAATAGACAAATATACCTACTTAAAGATAACATCTATAAAATAGCAATAAAATACAAACGTAAATATATAGGTGTACTAAATAAATATTTATTGATATATACAATAATAATAATAAGCGACAATATTATAGAAGAGAATAAATTTATTGGTCGACCATGATATAAATCACTTAATCTACATTATACACGTACACGTACAATATAAAACAGTAAGCTGTTATACAAAATTTATTTATAATGGTAACAAGAAACGTGACCCGCGCTGTTCACTCTCCCAGGACCATTGACATACTCAAGTGCACATCTTAGGGCACATAAATTCCATGTAGTCGTCGGACGATGTCTCTACATAGTTATAATTATATCGTCGAGAAAGAAATACACACGGACGAAAATTTAAAATTAATTCCTCCGTTTTAAGAATTGTTTAAAATGAGAGTTCACCTCTAAAAGCGGTTTTTCATTAATAATTATAGTCATAATACGATTCCCATGTACAAAAATCGAACGAACAACAAAACGTAATGGGTCTATCACCTGCAGTTTCACTCAATCTGACCTGGATGCGGCAAAATGAAATTCACACTGACAAGAGCCGGTTATTTCGAATTGCACTAACATTTCCTGGAATTTCCAGCGTTGGAAAGCCTGCAATTGCCACGCGTTACTGCACTGTGTCGCTCATTGCCGCTTACCCGACTGTGCTATAAACGTGTAGCCATATAACAATAACAGTTATGCTGGCTACTATAAAAAATAATTAGGTACTAGCTTATCGCCCGCGATTTCACCCGTGTAGAATCGCTTTTTCATCCCGTTGGATTTATTAGAAAAACAGATATAATTTGTTATAAAAATTAATTAAAATTAAATTAATAAAACACTTTTGCATTTACATTTTAGAGATGTATAATAAACTAGTATTTTACCGCGGTGGCGTTTTTTAATTCGTTTTTTTTTTCGACCCTTATTTATTTGTTCCATCCCATTAAATACATGATTGTATATTTTAAAGAATTCCAAGCTATTTTGTTGTTAAAAATAATCATGTAAATCGGCCTAAAAATCTCGGAGTAATCGATGTAAAAACATTTTTTTTTAAATACGCCCCGAATACAGAACCTCTTCCTTTTCTTGAAGTCGATTAATAATAATAAATTACTATCTTTTAGAAGAATGGTACAAGTAAAGGAAAAAGAAAATGCCGTGTCGTATCAAGAAGTCAAAGAAAAGGCCGAATGTAGAGAAGCGTGGAAAGGACTCTACCGACAAGATAATTATTACCGATAAGACTCAAAATTATTTCAAATTAATATAATTTACTTTCAGTGTTCAATTTAGATTTTTTTATGTTTTAATTTTTCAATTGACATTTGAAGTTGTAATTGTTATTTTAAAATTTCAATGTCTACCACTGTTTATTAACATAGTTATAGATGACTGTACTGACAAAGATGGACCTTATTGTCTGAAAAAATAAATGATTTATTATTATAGCTCTTAAATTTAAGAGAGAGAGTTACAGCCAATCTCTGCTTTAACTCTCTTGAATTTCATAGCTTGAATTATCCTAAAACAACTTGAAATTCAAATTTTAACACGCCAACTGCATACAGTTGTTTGTCTAAGTATTCAACGTTCATTATACTATCTACACTCATACATAATATTCTAACAATGTTTTCAATTCGCTCTTGCACTGCATTTAATTTACGGTAAATTCAACCACAAAATCTCACACAATCAAGCGTGGCGATTATCGTAGACGGGCTACGGCGTAGCACCCGTAGCACTAATCGCTACGGAGATTAGTACAGTGTTGCGCTCAGGTACAGTCGTATATCGTGGTACAGTAGACAGCGTTGGTGCCTGCTATCATTATCAGGTGGCGTGTTAGGAGATTTGTAAGTCCTTTTTAACCCCCAACGAGAAACGATGGGTGTAAATTATATTTATTTATGGTATCGATTTTTCATTCATCATCCGAACAGCCAAGTCATGGAACTCCCTTCCGGCGTCAGTTTTTCCTGAATCCTACAACCTTGGGATCTTCAAGAGCAGAGTGAGTGGGCATTTACTGGGATCGCGGGCTTCATCTTCGACCACATGGTCGCTTTCCATCAGGTGAGATTGTGGTCAAACGCGAAGTACTCATTTATATAATATAGGTAATGGAATGTAGGTATAACTAGAGAATATGTCTATTAATAACTTATAACTAACTTATAACTAAAGCATATGTGTGCTGCAGTAGGTCAAATAGGTCACAGCTCAGTGTATGAGTTTGTTCAAAGAATAAAACACTGATTTTCAGCTATTACCCGAGGAGAACATTGCTGGATTCATGTAAATAATATAAGATATATATATATATATATATATATATATATATAGATATGAAATATGTTCTTGTATGCGTGTTGTATGTAGGTTTAGCATAACTAAACATTGTGTGATAAAAATACAATAAATATATTAGCATAACGGAACAATATAAAAATACAAATAGAAGCAGGTATGTAAGAATAATACTTTTATTAAACAGTTATGGACTTACATGTTTATCCACGTATATGCCCGCTAAATAGCAGTTTAACGTCTTACAGCAACCGCTGTAAGCTCGCACTGTCTCTTTAATAATATATAACTTGTGAAACTCAAGAATTGACATTTTTAATAGTTTCCTAAATGCGAACTTAGAATTCAATATTCTTAATGGGGGTGGAATATCGTTCCAACATTTCGTTGCATATACGTAACTAATGGTGGACGCGTAGCTGTGTATTTTTCAGTGGATGTAAATTTAACCTTCGAATGAAGATAGTCAGGCCTTTTAAATTTAGTTATTTCAAAGAAAAGCATACCAAGGTGCAACTGTCTACGTGAAGCCATGTTCAACATTGACGACTTATTTATATAGGGCGATATGTTAAAGCAAAAACGGCAACATGCGTTATGCACACGCTGTATCATGCGTTAGGTATCAGACTGGAGACGAGGGCCGTATACGAGAGCACCATAGTTAAATCGAGATAAAATTAAAGATTTTATATGTATTAAGTGAAATAATCTAAATAATATATAATAATGCGACGTTGTTAGCTTGCGTTTTAAAAACAGTTTCCAGTATTTTCAGTGGTCGAAAATTGTGCAATAGTATAATTAGCAAAAGTCAAAATTTCGGACATATCACGCTTTTAAATGAAAAGGTTATTTATGTAATTTTGTTAAATGGAGGACGTAGTTGCGATATGAGTATAAAGTTTTTCAATAGCTCTCATATTGACGGGATAATTGCTCGTACCTTCATCAAACGATGAAATGCGGTTATTAGAAGAAACTTTGGGATAAAAATCATAGAAAAAATAGGAAAAAAATGGCAGGAGTTAATGAGAGACTTCATAAAGTCGTTTTACTAAAAGAAATTTTGTTTTATTTCATTCCATGTGTGATAAATCATAATTTTAATGTAAATTCTGTACTAGCTTTCCCTTCGACCGCGTGGGCGATTTCACCAAAATGGATTCAACAAAAAAAATTACCTATATGTTAATCTAGAATCTAGTCTGCCTACCAAACAAATTTTATCCAAATCCGTTCAGTCTTTTAGGCGTGATCAGGTAACAAACCTACATAGATACACACAAATACAAACTTTCGCTTTTATAAAATTTGTTGGGATTTTGAAAAGTGAATGGAACTTAAACGTTTTTTAAAAAAATTGTAGCACAATTTATCTAATATATCAAGGACCCATTGTATTGTGAAAATAATAAATAAATACTATAATATTGATAAGAAATCCTATAGACACATAACACTAATAAATGACGGGCGATAAGAATGAGGAATGTAATTTTTCTGCAGCATTTTTAAAATATCACAAGTAAAAAAGACACATTTTACATCCGTCCGCCATGTTTGTGACATAATTTCTTTAACTTTCCTTCGACCCTCGTCGCCGGCGTGTGTTGGAGAATTAATTTATCCCAAAAATTTTATGTATTATAGACTGCTTTACAGAACTCGTAATAAACAGGATGAGTTTTTTACCGCAGGGAAAAAAATAAGGCTTAATAAGCAAATGAAATAGAAGGCATAGGTCGTTTATTTTCTTTTCAAAACCATTATCGAATGACACGCCGGCAGCGGATTATAATTTACTAGATTTTTTATTTCTCTTCCCGTATCCCGTATATAATGTTATATCAAGAGATTTAATTTCACAACAGCTTAAACGAATGCTTTTGTTTTTCAATGAATATCCAAAAATTGTTTTAATAGTTTATCACAAACATTCGTGTACAAGAAGTACAATTTGATATATTCCACTTTCAATGATAATATAATTCTTTGATCCTAATTGGAGTAATTCCCCGAGTTGCTTAATAAAAGTTGACTATGCAGGTCCAAATTTACCCAAAACTGAATATTAAAACCCTTGGAAATGACTGAATTACCGATTTCGATTAACCGAAGAGAATTGAATGGTAAAAAGGGATCGCACAAGACTTAAGTTTTAAAAATCGTTAAGTTTTTAAGAGCTACATTGAATGTTTATAACTAGAAGAGGTACAAACTTCTGCTGCGTGGAAACACACGTCTTCCCCTCTGATGGCTCTCTATACCTCTAAACGGCCATAATTATTTAACTCAGCGACCCACTACGCTGCTACGGCGTAGCACTAATTGCTACGCAACTCGTAGACCCGATCCTATGGTAAGACCGTAGGTTAATTGCAGTAGTTCAGAAACTATTTCATATGGAAATGTTACGGCTTTATTTACGGCTTGAGGAGCAATAGAGTAATTATATTAATATAATAGTCCAATAATATTAATTTGTTTAGCAATAAAATATTGAAATTCTATAAAATATAATCACACATCAACAATTTTCTCAACTGGAGGAAAAGCTTTCCCTTACGAGAAAGGTTATGGACCATAATCAACCACGTAGACTACGCCCCAGCAATGGAGACGATGATTGTTGATGAAAATTGATCTGAATTATTGCGTCGACATCGACATTGGGCATTATTCCAATTTTTTGAAGTCATTGTAATGGGAAAGCCGATCGAAAAAAAGTTAATTTAATCGAGTTAAAATATTAAAACTAACTATTTTTTAAATTTAATGTGATTGTGAACAACTGTAAGAAACAAATATTTTAAATAGAATAAAAAATATATTTATTTTTGGAGAAATTGGTTTTTAATTACTTTCACAATCAAATGAAGTTTTCATGTGCGTTAAGATAATTATTTGCCTTGGCAGGTGCAATGAATAAAATGTTATTAGTTGAAAATTATATTGTTTTATGTCCGCTTTATGTTATCAGTCAGCACATTAAAACCTATTTAAAAAAAGCACTTGTGTTACGTGCCCATCCTACTCTACGGCGTCACCCCTGTATATGTGAGCAGCAATTTTAATTTTAAGATAATTTTTATAACTTATCAATTTTCTATTTATTTTAGACGCGAGACCTCTTTAATCCGATGACGTGAATCTTTTTGTTAACCGCATTTAAATAAAGAAAATTACTTTTTACAACATGAGCAAAAAAAAAACAATTAACAAAGTACTATGAAATAAATTATCACATTCAAAAATATTCAAATTAGTAGCCAAAATATTCCGCAATTGCTCATTGCCTTGAGACACCCCGTTTTATAAACCTGGAAATTTTTATTAGTAATTATTTTTAAAAGTACAAAGACTGCCGCACAATCTCTTATAATTTCCAAATGTACTTATGTATAAGTTCTAACGTTTAAAAAGTACAATATAGTACTCACCGATGGTCACTATAACACCACAAACGTGACATTACACATTGTCGTCACTATAAAAAAATGTATAAATATTTAAACTTTAAATTCTTAAAGCGAACACACACTCACTGTTCCTAATTCCCATTCATCACATGAGACCTCCAAGCCGCGTAAAATTAAAGTCATCTCGCTTGGATACCATAGTCATGGTAAAATCATTTCCCTTTCAAAAAACTTGAATACCGCGTTCGGAGTATTAAGAGCAGATCGCTTTACGCGGTGGTGTTTTCACGCGAGCTAGGTTGACTTCGTGTGTCATAACTGGCCCACCATTGCGGAACCGTCGCGCACCGTGGTCGTCCGCCGACTGACGCCGACTGACTGAGTTGCCTGATATTGAAAGAAAACCCCCCACATTACGCTCCCGTTATATAACATCAGGGACTGTTAAAGCTATAGCTTTGAAAAATGGAATGTTGTGTAATGATAGGCATCTTATTACCTGAGTAATTACATATTAATGTCGAATAGTTACTGAGATAGAGGGGATGAAAAGAGGCTCGAAATGTTTCGTGTAAATTATTATACACACGCGTACGTACGGCCATTTGTTTCTTTTTGAGAAGTTGGCCTACGCACTGCTGTGCGCTACGATTTTGTTATATTTTTTTAAACTGTAAACGATAATGATGAAGTAGACGTAATTTTAAACTTAAAGAAATTTAATCTGAGATTTCTAATAAAAATTAATTGCTTTAACATAACCCACGTTAATACAACTTTAAAATTAACCAACAGTTTTCATTCATTTTCACGTAATAGTAAATAACAAATGAAAATTCTGTGAAAATTAGCGTTTACAAAAATCCTTATTTGATATAAATTTTCCCCCTAAATTAGGGCGATTCCGTTACCACGTGGGGTGGTCTATGGGACCGCGCAAGCGTACTGCGGCCCCGCCCAGCCCCGGGCGCGAGGTTGCCCCTATTTGATGTTTTAAACTTCCTCTGATAACTCGAATGGGCAAACTCGATATAAGTATGTTAAATTGACAACTTAAAAAATAAGCTCCTTTGATTTTTTCAAAGGTAAGAATATAACAAAGTTTCTGAAAGAAAAAAGAATATGAGTTATACATTATAATGTAGAAAATGTCAGGGAGGAACATGTTTCCAATTGGCGGGTACGTGAGGAAGATAGCGGTGTTAAAGTTGCTTCACTGGATGGATGATACGTGCTATAAATTGAAAATTTAGAAAACCTTGACAGATTGTACCATCCAAATAAACAAACTGACACTGTTAAAGGATAGATAGATAAATAAAATGTTAATACCAGATATAAAAATAAACTTGCTGTTCATGTCAGCCGTTTACACAAAGTGACTAAGTCATTTAAGGGGCAATATATACGCTTTTATAATAAGGTTCCAGTGGGCATTCAAAATTTACCTTTAAATAAATTCAAAACCATCATAAAACAGACATTATTTACCAAAGGCTATTATAAAATTTCTGACTATCTGGATGACAAGCAAGCATGGACATAGACCGCTCGGCGATATTCAGTCTAATTATACAATATAATATAATTGTAACCCAAACTTATTTAAAAGAGCAACCCTTGAGTTTTTTGCATCTGGGGAATCAGCTTTGTGAATGAGCAATAATGTCAAACACTTTAATAATAAGATAAAATATGTGACGTTTTCAAGTGATATTTTTTTCCTACGAAATAAATATTTTTATAATAAATAATAAATAAATAAAAGGTATTTATTTATTCATCACAAAAGAAAAAAACACAAGCATACATAGAATTGAGAACCACAGTATTGTGATGAATGGGTAGGGACTCAGCAGTGCTGCTGATTTTCAGTCCCCCCCTGTAGAGTAGTAACCTTGCAATGTAGTACTGCTGCCACCAAAGACAGTATGGGCGACTTTCCAATGGCTAACGATTCTTTTTTTACATATATTTTTATTTTTAAGTTTAGGCGTGGCTCTGGACAACGTAGAAATTAAATTAAAATGTAAGAAATAAGAGGCCCCATCTGTTAACGCCATCTTTCGAGCCACTTTGAACCACCTTACTAAGCGATCAGAAAATCCCCCACTAGAACTAAAAACTTAATATTATTAGCATAATAAAGTACAAATAGTTTCAATTTTCCTATGGCCAGAGAGGAATGGGACAAAGTGAACAATATACCCTGCTAAGATACCAATGCTATCCTCTATTGAAAATTAAAATAATAAAATAAGGCGAAAATGATAAAAGTGCGAGATGATCATTATAAAATTCTGTGAGTTTGATAAGTACCTATTTAGGCATACACAGGCATAACATATCATACTGGCAGAGAAATACGAGTACACTGACAAATCCTGCACCAACTAATTAATTATAATATAACTAGTACATTTTTATTTTTGGAAGGACCAGATGCACGCAGACTTCTGTTTATGTAAGTGCCATTTCTTACATTCCCTCTTAAAAACTCGCAGTGATTTTGATTTGATTTGAAAAAAAAGCCTTTATTTGTTTCCACAGTCACACACATAAATATACATTTTGTAATTCATGTAATTCTTTGAAACCATTTGGTATATTGCTGAGATTGATGCTGTAAAGTGTTTGATTAAAAATATATTGTTTAATTTATTTCGCAATATTGTTTAGTTTGAGTTCAAGAGCGTCGGTGGCTCAGCGATTAAGACGCGGTCTCTCAATTTGGGAGGCAGCCTATGTACCAATGAGTTTTTAAATTTAATTTAATTACTTATGTGCATTTATCCGACTGCTCTTAAACGGCGAAGGAAAACATCGTGAGGAAACCTGCATGCCTGACAAATTAAAATTCTAAGACATGTGAAGTACAACCTGCATTGGGCCAGCGTGGTGGACTATGGCCCATACTACCTCATTATATTAGGAAAGGACTATATCCCTGCAGTGGGATGTTTACGGGCTGAGATGATGAAATATTTTCAAAACTGCTTAACCAATTTTCATCACACATGGCTAAGAACCTGTCACCACGTTTAACCGCCTCCGTGGCTCAATGTTAACAATGTAGGGTTCAGGAATCGGAGGTACATGTTCATACTCGGTTTGGTTGGTGGTAGAATATGTCAAATGTCCGCCTGGCCAGCTACCACCACTACCAAAGTCTGCCGCCAAACAGGAATGTTGATAGCATTGTTGTTTTCCAGTTGTCAGAGATAGCCAGTCTTCGAAATAAGGTGCCGCAGTCGCACTTGTCATCATTAGAGAAGCCCTACATCTTCCTAAATTTTCTGCACCTGTCAACGCCCGATCGAGGTCTATTCAGGGACTTTCCGATGGGCCAGGGAAGAGGAAGACCGATTGTTATCGAGGATAGTGACCCTATCAGCGTTACCAAGGGTCGCGTGTTGATGAATGAACATTTATTCCCGAGTCATCGATGTTTATATTTATGTATGTTAATCCGTTATCTAGTATCCATTGTACAAGTGAAGACATATGGGACTGAAATGGCTCAAGGTCACCTAACGGGCAATGGAGAGAGCTCTCCGCAGGAGAACCAAGATGACGGATATAGCCCGAAGATTTTCAAAAGTAACGTAAGAGGCAGTTACTCGTAGGACCGACAGCCGTTGGGGGGAAAAGGTTCTCGAGTAACGACCACGCTCCGGAAGACGCAGCGTGGGCAGGCCCCCAACGAGGTGAACCCACGTTTTGGTAAAGATCGCGGGAAGCTGCTGGATGCGGGCAGCACAGGGCCGATCATTGTGGAGATCTTTGGCGGAGGCCTTTGTCCAGCAGTGGACGGCTGATAAGATGATGATGATAATTTCCTTTCCTCCACCCACAATCGCCGCCTTCGACAATTTACGGCTTTACGTTCCACCGAACACCTCAAAATTCTATAGCCAATCATTTACCCTTCAAGCCATTCGTCTCTGGAACTCCCTACCCGAGTCCATCAGACGAGCTCAAAGTTTGAATGCTTTCAAAGTCGCCGTCAAGGAGCATTCCCTGGTGCTTTAATCTGTGATCTCTTCTTATCTTCTCTCTATACCTTAGCACAATCCTGTTGTCGCTTATTATTATTAATTTATATATCAATAAATATTTATTTAGTACACCTATATATTTACGTTTGTATTTTGTTGGTATTTTATAGATGTTAAAGTAGGTATATTTGTCTATTGATCTATGTATGTATGTGTATGTAAATATATGAAATTTATTCACGTAGTCTGTATCTGCATCCCTATTTAATATAGCACAACCTACCTATTTCAAATGTACTGTCCTTATACCCAAAGGTTGCCTTTTAGTGATAAGGTCGCCAAATTGTACATTCTATGCTTACCACTTTTCTGAAACTGTATTTTTTTTTTCTGTTGTGCAATAAAGTGTATTTGTATTGTATTGTATTGTATGATTTATGTATCCATATATACTTAAATTACACTACGCGTGATGATAATAAAATGGATTTATTTATTGTATACTATGGCGTAGGTAACAGTCATCCATCACTCGGCAAATATTTATCGTAGCATTATTAAAAGGACGCCCGTACAAATTTGTTTAGGATATTTTATTACACCCTGTCAGTTTTGTGTTTCTTTTTCTAATTATACCGTTTTAAAGTTACCCATTAAACCGATGATCGGTTTGGATAAATTTATAAATTGAAGTCTTAAAGTATTCATGGAAATTTGAACAAGAAGCCAAGAGGCTTGCTGGAATCAAATTTCGTTCTCGTCAGGTTTATGTTGTACTAATAATACGGGTCAATTGGAGTGAGACGAGGTCATTGGTGTTTTTAAATTAATCGACGAGAAACTTAAAGATTTGAGTGGCTAGAGACCTTGACCAGTATATATAGCGGTCGCAATTTCGAATCCCGCTGAGAGCATAAATACATGTGTGACCGAGTTATGGGTGTTTTCATTTAAAATATGTAGGTATACATGGTGAATGTGACTTCGTGTAATTGCCGTTAAATGGTGAAGGCTCTTTTGATTACGCACAACTTATAAAGTTTGGTAAATTAAATGATGGGTTGTGAATGAGTCTCTAGTACTCCTAACCAAAACATGCTACGATGCTAATTAGCTAGATAGTTTAAAAATCTATGTAAACTTTGTGTCGATATCATATAATTATATTATTCATGGATAATACTTTATTTCCAAGAATATGGTATATTACGAGTACACATAATTAGGTTAACCAGCATATTCTTCCTTTGGCGTAGAAATATTTTACAATCAAATAAGTCTACAATTATGTCAAATGGCATAAAAATTAGAGAACAAACAAAATTTGAATCTAGTAATCTAATGTTTACTAATTTTTGATCTTCAGATTATCATCAAATCCACTAACAATGATCCTGTGGGTTTCCTGCGCCGCGTCTTTTACTACAGATGATTTCCCTTTCCGAAGCGGTAGTAGCTTGGATATACTGACTGACAAATAAATGCAATAAGCCTTATTATTACTTCCAGTAGATTTTAAAATATGCTTGAAGTTTGAAGTAAAATATAAATATGTTGGTCGAACCAGTTCCTCTCAAACATGGCAAGAATAGTTTTTGTATAGTTGAGTAGTAGTTGAATAGTTTCTAAATCGGTTCAGCATTTTACATATCGACACATTATACAAACAAAGGCTTGAAACTTAGCACGTTTACTCAAAATCGAAAATTTACAAAATACCCGAAAGACAATCATCCAAATACACCAAATAACTGTGTTAAACGTTTATTTTTATGATTAACTGAATACGCGTTTGACCATAATTTCACCTGATGGATCGTGTCGATGTGGCCGAAGGTGACGCACGTGATTTCAGTAGATGCCTATTCACCCTGATCTTGACGATCCCAAGGTTAATCAGTTTTTATTCAAACGACCTGTTTGGTGTAGTGGTTAGCAACTCTGCCCGCTATACCAAAAGGGTTCGAATCCCGGTAGAGCCATATGTTTGTGTGATGAATACGGACATGTGTACCCGAGTTATGGATGTTTTCATATATAATAAGTATTTATTTACAAAAAATATGTATTTATGTAGTATATCAACCTTCTGATATCCACAACACAAGCCTATAGTTGTTTACTGTGGAACTAGATGGCGCTGTGTGTAGGTCAAAGGATATTTATTTATTATTATATTCACTGTCCGCTTTATATAGATTTACAAGTTTTATTGGCTATGGACTCAACCCCCGACACGTTATGTATATTTCATTACATGTTTCATGCATTAAACTGTTAATATTTGGAACCGCCCAAACTTTGGGATATTCCTGACCACCCAATTTGGGATGAAAGTCGTCGGACCGTACATTACTCAGATACATTTTAAGTATAAGTATCGTTTATTTGATTCATTTAGCGACACACAAATACATGTATGTATAAATGTGAAAATAGCCAGTGAACACAATGACCGGATGAGATAAAAGTAATTGGTCGTCATGCCACAAAGTATATAACGTAAATAGAATATATACTCTATCTCATACGGCAATCTATAAAATTGGAAAAAACACTGCACACACGCCCGTAATATTTCGTAGGTGGTCAAAAATACGCACAATACCAATGCCCATAATAATAAACTACAGTTACGTGCAAATAAAAATGAATACTTAATTGTAAAATATACATTACACATATCGAAACAGAGTAGGTAGTTAATAAATTTAAAAATCCTCTTCGCTGCCCCACAATGGTCCGTGTGAAAGAGTATTCAATAAATCAAATCGGCAATGTAAAATGGTGTGCAGTGCTACTTTTGCGTTGCGATAAAGCGTTGGGAGCCGCAAAAAGCGCTGGAAAGCTTTAAACTCGTTCGGTGTTTTCAACGAGAAGGTGAGATATTGCGGGTCCTGTAAAAGGGTATATAAGTAGGATATTGAGGTGACCAAAGAACACCTTCGCTTGCTCCTATGTTTACTCCATTTATATCCTCATTTTTTAAAATCTATTAGAAGTTTCGTGGGACTATTGAATAAAGAGGAACTAGTTTTTCTTTTGATTTAATCACAAGCAGATTTTTGTTAAACACAATGTGAGTCATTGACGGAATACTTAATGAATTAAGGATTTAAATTGCACATACCTAACTACAGTAAGCAGACCTACATTACAAGTATACACAGACAGAATTTAAAAATACCTCTGAATGTGTACTTTCTATACATACCATGTTGTCATGCGAGAAATAGCCAGCTTACTTTAAGAGCCAGGGTGCATCACAATTGTTGTCTTCTGTGTGTAAATAGATAAAGTTATTCACTAATATGTAGTATCAACGAATTGTGATTTTTCAAGCTAATAAAACGAAACTATAAAATTGTTAAAAAACACATAGCATTAAATAAGATTTATTAAGCCTGAAAAGCGCTAAAATTACATATTACGAATGTAGAACATTTCATTCTCGGCCTCCCGTATGCCACCCGGAGGTGGTGCTTGGGGAGGCATGGAAGCACATTAACCTGTAGCGCCAATTGTTTTAATTGTAATTGCTCTTTGATCATGTTAAGTATGAAAAAGGAGTCTGGAGCGTAACGAAGGGTTGTGCTAATTTGAGCGTGAAATTTCTGATTTCGCAGGTAAAATTTCAAAATAGAATAAAGTTACCGACTAATAAATCACAGTGGATAGATAGATAGATTAAGCATTTATTTACGCCACTGCGTTCACACACCTACACAATTTTTTTATGACAAAGAAATATACATACAAATAGAAGTAAAGAAGTACGAGTGCATAAAAGTACGCGCATGTTCCCGTCTGCGTGTACATTTGTGGCAGTAGTTACTCACAAATTAACTTGGCTATAATTTTGTTTACGATAAAACTGAGTAAATTTTGAGTTGCTGTATGGTGACCATAGGTTTATAAAAATTCAATTCATTTAAAAAAATATTGGGAGGGTGCGAGTGAAATTATATTAGGTATTACTGTATCACGACTATTGTGAATCCATAGGTTCCACTGCTACTTACTGTGCAGGAATCTGATTGATCGTATTTCTACCGCCAAATTTTAAAGTGTGCATTGCTTTTAATCGAAAGCTTTCTTCGTTTCTTGTTCTTTGCATGTACAGTCATGCTTCGTAGCTTTTATGTTCCTTGACAGTGTCGTCACTCCTACTTTATTATATTACTGTCGTCTATAATAATCGTAATAATATTGTATAATAGATCCACATAGGGCCATAGTCTACTTTCAGTAAGTGCCGCGTCGAGTACCACTCTTGAAGTTGTCGAGTTCAAGTTACCTATAACGAATGCGATTTTTTTTTTTGGAATACGTTTCCCATATTGTTTTCTATATGTTTCATTTCACCGAAAATGCATTTTACAGGCGTTCGAATGTACGATACGCAAATGTTATTTTTTTTTTAATTTACATTATGTTTTAAAGTTCAGCCGAATGTTTAGCCGAAGCATCTATTGCCAGACGTTTTGGTTTTCAGAATATTATTAACAATATTATAAAAAACACAACCTAACCTAACTTCTGAACCTAACCAACAGTGTCGGGGTGCTCCGACCCATTTGCTCGCTCGCTCGCTACAGATAGAGGTTGTCTAGAAAAAGTAACTTCGACATAAAGTAATTCTAGTAATTTAAATTATGGTAAGTAAAACATCTGTCAAACATCAAAAAGTAGTTCTGATAATCGATTAACCGTTCTTCTAGTATGTGAAACATATAAAATAAGTTTATGAGAAAAAAAGTTATATAAAATAATCACTCTGGCAATTTAAATTTCTTATTACTGTTTTCGAACAATTGAAATTCGAGCAAGAAAGTTTCTAAAGTATGATAAAATCAAAATCAAGAAATGCTTTATTTTGTAGGTATACAGGGTACACTGAAAGAATTACTGACTTTGCGGAGGCGACTTGTGTGACCTGCAAGTTTATCTTTATTTCTTGTATTGACATCATGTTTATCACTATTTTTCCTAAATGATGCTATATTTTTTTGACATATATTAGATTTCCAAAAGTGTACTGTGACGAAAAGGTTAGAATATTATACTCTTTAAATCTGTCTCTAAGTGACATTGCAGGTTTCAATTGATAAATAAAACAAAGATTGTATTTATATCCGCGGCATTTCCCCACAGCAAGATACCGTCAGACATCAGGCTATGGAAATAACTAAAATATACTAATCTAGCAGTATTTACGTCCGATATTTGTCTAATTTTTTTGACTGCATACACTGCAGAGCTGAGTTTCTTCTCCAATTTATGGATATGAGGACCCCATTGTAATTTGGCAATAGGTTACCGATCCTAGCTGTTAGAAGTTACAGTGGGAGGAGTGTGGAGGTGAGATCTGTCGCATCCATTACAAATTATTAACATTTGAACATTGTAATCGACTTCTTAGAGAATTTTTAATACGTAACAGTTGTCAGCTTCATAGCCACGTAGCTTATAGACTGGACCGTTAATACCTACTAGTATTAGTGTCAGTTTAGCCAAAGCATTCGCTTCTACCGCATCGTTAATGGCGCGCACGCAGTGGTGTCAACCCTGCCGGATACCAAACATTGCAATCCGAACGCCGCACGAGGTTACATGCCTGCGCTACATTCCGCTAAATCATGGCAAAGTTGCAGGGCAGTCACGAATAATGATGATTATTGCGGAATAACTAACTAACCATTGTTGGAGCTGGCCTAACTTCTAATCAGGGTGTGATTACATGGTTGCGCCAGAGCCACTATAATTATTTCATGTTACAGTTTTGTTTGGAATATAATTATATGAGAACGTTTTCGGAGTGGGCTGTTGTAGTGTGTTCGTTAAAGCATGTCTTAGAAGAGGAAAACTGCTATAATGGGCTAAAAATTTATAATAAAACTTCTTGAGAGGAAAGAATGGATGGATGGCGCATGGATAGAGACCAGAGAATCTGTTCCAGATTCGGCCCGAAAAATAAAGGGGGTTGATGAATGCGTCCCTATTTAATACCGCACAAAGTCAAAGTCAAAGTCAAAAATGCTTTATTTTGTAGGTGCCAGAGTACACTTAAAATAGTCAATTTTACATTTTTTAAGCTACTGCTTGTTGAAAATGCAATACTGAGAAGAACAAGCAAGAAACTCGAAGGATTGCTGTTTTAAAATCAGTCTTTGATTTTACATAAAGGTATTTATATTACAAAAAGGTTTTTATATTTCATTATTAATTGTGAAATAGCCTGGCATGCGAACGATCTGATTGTGTCCAGGGATGATTATCATCTAAATAGTCTGATATTTTATAATATGCTTTGTTAATAAGTGTTTGTTTTACAAATATCTTTAAATTTATTGAGAGGGAGATTTTGTATATCAACTGGAACCTTATTGAAAAAGCGTCATTTATTGAAAAACAACCTATCTATTTCAAATCTACTGTCCTTATATCCAAAGATTGCATGGAAGAGATCGCTTTTAGTAATAAGGTCGCCAAATTGTACATTCTATTCTTACCACTTTTCTAAAACTATATTTTCTTTTCTGTTGTGCAATGAATTTATTTGTAAATTTCTCACAGGATGAGCAAGCATAAATCAACCAATCCATCAATCAAATAGGCTTTATTGTTTAAATAAGGAAGGTACATTTAAATATCTTATAGAAACTACAAATTAGGCGGCCTTATAGCTAACAGCGATCTCTTCCAGGCAAACCTATCATCACGGAATTCAATACGAGTAATTAAGTGGGTTAGCACAAATAATTTCCTAATTGTTGAGTACATCTGAAAGTTCTGCACATTGAATTCAAAAAGTTCAAAAATCGAATAAATTTGTAGCTGTTTGAAGCAAGAAAAAAATTGCAAATCGATTACGAAATCGATTTGCAATTTGGCACGCGCCAATTTCTAATAGACGTGCATTTGGATGCGTTTACAGCCTGTTATAAAGAGCAGAACCCTCGAGCGACAAACTGTAAAACTGTCAGACAGAACACACCTGTCTAGAGATGTAAAATCACCCATCGCACGACCTCTCCGCCGCGTTATTGCCAATTACAACGAAGCAGAGGCGTGTCTTCATTCATTTTACATCATACGATATGGCAGTGAATGTTATGTTTCAACGTAACATGGCGTTTGCCTGACATTTTGATTAATTTTATTATGTTAGACATGCTTTGATGTAGGTTCATATAAATGTGTTGCATGTTTATTCTCATCCAGTGGGTGCTGTTAAAGGTAACTAAGAGAGGAAGAGCTCGACAATACAGACTATAACGCTTCAGAAGCATTGACCTCGCAGTAGCAGTTAGAATACAACAATGCCTGTCCATGTCTGTGCTAAGTCATACGTACGTTCTATAAACTTCCTTCCCATAAAAACTACGTACCTCCCATAAAAGCCGTTTTTAACGTTACATACACCATGAATTTTCTTTCTTACTACGGAGGTACCAGCTTTCTTGAGGATTTTATTTATGTATTTATTTATCATTTATTGCACACAAGATAAAAAAACATACAGATACAACATAATAGAGACGACACAACAGGTTCTGCTTATTTCTACAATGAATTGATTGCTGGTATTAAAGACTCTTTGGGGCTTATAAGTTTGTTATTAACGTATGTGTTTAGAAACCAAAAAACCTGACACGTTATTATGTATATTGCGGACGCCATGTTGGATCTTTTATCACAATATGTATCCTGTGACATTCCAGGTATCAAGACGAATCTAACGACATCTTGAATTTCGAAATCGGTCAAGCCGTTTAGGGTACAGGATACGCCAAATGAACGGACATACATGCATCATCATCTCAGCCCGTAAACATCCCACTGCAGGGATATAGGCCTTCCGTCGTATAATGAGCGAGTATGGGCCGTAGTCCACCTCGCTGACTCAATGCGGGTTGGGAACTTCACATGACTTAGAATTTTTATTTCTCAGGCATTCGTGTTTCCTCACGATGTTTTTCTTGTCGGTGGAGTAATGACCACGTCTCTCTACTTTCGCCCTCGATTTAACCTCTTGATACGACACCACATTCATATTTTCTTTCACATGGTCAAAGTAATTCCCCTTCCTCTGTTTCCTTCAATCTTTACAATGTTATAGCCATAGCAATATTTTTGTCAAGAGATTCCGTTCTTCTATTACAGGGTTAACATTTAGGTACATTAAGGTAAGTAGTAAAATAATGAAATATGCGAATAAACATAATGGAGATAAAAGCATCCTTCACCGTTTAAGAGCAGTTGGATAAATGCCCCCAAATGTGTTGGTGTTTCCGGGTCAGTACGCTTCCACCTTCGACCTCATCTTCACTTAAAATCATAAAAAAAAATGCATGTAAATAATTAAATTAAATTTAAAAAGTTATCGCTACATGGCATGGAGGTTCGATTCCCTGGCAGGCCATGTAGCGATTAGATCTCAAATTAGAAGAAGGGGAGACCGCTTCTTAACCGCTGAGCAACAGGCGTAATACATACTTACATACATACACTCGAGTAACATTACCCTCCTTTCTTGGGCAGTCGGGTAAAATTCCTGTTGTAATAAGAAAACCTAAATAAAGCTTTTGGGAAAAATTTGTATTGTCAGATAAGTCAATGATATTTTTCTTCTTGAGAAAAGTAAAGTCGGCCACATGATACAATTTCATAAAGAGAATACCTAAGTAGCCAGTACTATAACAATTCCCTGGGTGACAAAGATCTTGATTCTTATCCTCTAAACCATCCCAAATTTCCAAAACGAAGAAAACGTGTACAATTTCTTGTTCCATCTTCTCTCGCAAATAGGAATTTTCAAAGAATTGTTCTGCTCATCTTAAACAACTTAGGTATTTAGCAAACCCAGTAAATCCCTAGCCAAATTGAAATTTAATACGGCCATTACATTTACAACGCGACCCCAAATTCAGTCGACTACATATGGATGCGGAGCGCAAATTGAGGCAGAATCGACAGCCGCCCCGGGGTACCGGCGTCAACGGAAATCGAATCCACTACCCTTGGACACCTGAGCGAGACACCGAATCACATTCAGTGAAGGCTTGGTCACGTATATATCGCTATAGAATACATGTGTTTGAATGATAGCTCACAAAAATGTACGCAAAAGTCTTCGACGTGAATTTTATTTATTATTGAATATCGCGAAAGTAGCAATAACATCTTAAAACTCCAGCGAACGCTGGGCCGCTATACCTTAATTCGACACTTAGCAAGCACATGAACAGTACCACGTACTTACTCTTAGTACCATAAGGTGTTCGTCTGCCCCCACGTGGGGGAAGATTGTGGAGGCAGGCAGTTATAATTACAGCAAACTGACACTGACGTCTTCTTTCAAACTTCAGTCATTACATTTGAGAGATTTTAATTAGCCATTATAGAGATTTTAATCAGTAAGATACATGAATTCTGTTGCTGTTGTAATTGATATTTACAAAGTTCATGTACTTGTTTTTATTTTCATTTAAATATGTTGAGCTACAAGCATTAAGCTGGTTAATTTTTCAAATAAAGTTTGTGACTTATTTTATCTAAAATATATATAAATATTTCGGTCATTTACACCAATCATCTAGTCCCAAACTAAGCAAAACTTGTATTATGTATACTAGATAATGGATAAACATACATAAATATTGGGTCTTTACCTATGAAATTGGAGTTTTTTTTCTTCGTTAATCATATGTACCAATTCCTGCTATTTTCAAAGCTATATCCAAATTTGTTTTTTATTTGGAAAATGGAATATTATTTCAAGGTTTGACATGAAATATTTTTTAATTTCTGGGCTAAATCATTGAATGGGGAACGTTTTAATTATATTACTAGAAAAATTGGTACTTTTACTTCATTATATAGGTATCAATAAAACAATCCTCAGCAATATACGAGTCGTTATGTTAGTGGGTCTAAATTGCATAGTCTAAATTAAAAGTCAAACTAAAGAAATTAAGATATTTTAAGCCAAATAAAAATGTCAAAACTGTAGATATATGTAAAAATTAACTAATAAAAATAATGATGAAATAAAATAAGTTATCCCATGTGTACAAATTAACGACTTCGATTGTAGTGTCTGTGGGAATGTGTGTGTGTGTGTGTGTGTGTGTGTGTGTGTGTGTGTATGTGTGTGTATGTGTGTGTATGTGTATGTGTGTGTATGTGTGTGTGTGTGTGTGTGTGTGTGTGTATGTGTGTGTGTGTGTGTGTGTGTGTGTGTGTGTGTGTGTGTGTGTGCGTGTGCGCGTGTGTGTGTGTGTGTATGTGCGTGTGTGTGTGTGTGTGTGTGTGTGTGCTTATTTGGTATGTACGGTGTTACTATATATGTGTATGTGTTATGTTATTGCGTGTTACTATGTTCGTATTAATTAAAATTTGTTCGTGTTTGGTCACTTATATTTTCGTCAAGTTTTAATGTATTATGATTATTGTTTTTTTATTTGATAGTGTTTATCACCAGGTTAGTTATGATCTGATGATACACCCTGGAGGTAGAGAGTGGAAACTTACTGAAGTCGGTGGGTTTCGGCCAATTTTGCCTTTAATTATTTTAGTTACCTTTATGTGTGATCTAGAATTCCGCCGAAGTCTTAACTGAATACAACGTGAATTGACGACCTGTTTGGTGTAGTGATAAAAAATTCTGACAGCTATACCAAAAGGTCGCGTGTTTGAATCCTGCTAGGGGTATATGTTTGTATGATGAATACAGACATGTATTCCCGCGTTATGGATGTCTCTCATTTATTTATCAACCATCTGGTATCCATAATACAAGCCTAGTTGCTTAGTGTGAAACTAGATGGCGTTGTGTGTATGTGCAAAGATATTTATATTTATATATTTATTTGAATAAATACATTTTAAACATTGTTGTGGTTCTTACCGCGGTTATGTTATTGCATTTTTACCAGACTATCATTTGATTCCTCGTGGCAGTTGTGAGTAACATCAAAGTTAAAGAATGAGAAAATCATTTAAAAAACTATTCAAAAATCATGGTTATATTTAATAAAGGGTACAGATAATAGAAGCAGTGACTGCATGATGTGCATTACTTAGAGCGTGCCCAGTGACGTGCCGGTCACCGGACGTGTCAGCTGATTTCGCGGTCAGTCGATCGGAAACTATTGCCTCCCACATACCTCCCAAGCTAGGCGACTTTGCAGGTTTGAACTGTAGGTTTTTACCCGCAAAATTATACTTTGTTCCCTGGAATAACGTTTCGATATCAAAGCAATTTATGTTTAATGAACGTATTTTGTTTGAACCGATTTTCACGAAACTTCATATAGAGTACGTTTACACTCCTTGGATGAAAAAGTAAGGTCTCTATCTCAATCCCATTGGACACACCATACACCATGTCAGTCCATAATACCTTTATACAGTCTTTTAGCAATAAATACTTTACTTATATTAAATTCATAGCCACGGCAAAATTTCTGTTCCCAATTTAAGCGTACAATACTCAACTCAAAGGCTACCTATACAAAAATCCACCTAAAAATCCTTCAGGCGAATTCAGGGACGTAACTCACATCGCGATTACTTCCGGCACACGTGACCTTAGCGCGGGACCCCTGAGGTCGAGTGACCCTTGTGGGACTGCAAGATCCTCTGTTAGGTCGCGTAGAAGTTAAGTGGTCTCTCGTTTTTACCTTTCTCCAAGGTTGGAAGTTGTTTTCAATTTTGTTAGAATTATAGTTAGAGCGATTTTTGTCGTACACCTCCAGCAATATGTACCACAGAGCACAACTATAATTAGATGAAATTGTGGACCCAAATTACCACTTAAATAATCGATGTATTAGGTTTTTTTCTATCTTGGAACAAAAATAACGTGATATAACTGGACAGCAAACTTTTAAATGATTATTTAATGCGTCTTTCGTAGCCGTAAACATTATGCGGTACAAGTAGCTTTTATGCTATTGGAAACATAAGTGAGCACACATATAAGCGCGCGCCAACCATGTGACAGCTATAAGGCGGCCAAACGTCCCGGATCCTGCGGGACCGTCCCGATATTGTGGTTATAAACCCACATTGGAATCATTAGTGAAATAGTCCCGCAAAACGCCTATAGCGTCCCGGTAGTCCCGCATTTCTAGACTTGTTTATCGAGAAAAATCACTGTAAGTGGAGAATATGAAAAATCATAAATTTATTTTTAATTATAAATAAAAAACCCATCTCTTCCGTGGGTATCGTAAAAGGCGACTAAGGGACTTTCCACCAAAAATCATCAATAGATTTGCATGTTTAGACGGCGATGGGCTCACTCCCTGTCACATTTGCATTTCTGTACATTTCGAAAAGTGAATCGTGGATGCATTAACCTTTAAATGTGTGGAGCACCCAAACGCTAATGTCTGGGATATCTCTGATCACCCCATTTGGGATAAAAGTGGCATTATGTATGTAAATATTTTATTTGTGATTTATAACGCAACCATTCCAACCTCCATTAGCTCGTCCATCATAAATGGTCAAATGTCCTGCATTGACCTTCCATAGAGTTGGCCGCCTTAGACAGCTACCTTCGCGATGATAACGAAAAATCGATACAAATTTAGACAACTTGTGTTAGTTTGAGAACCAGATGACATTATTTGTCACCAAAACATTGTGGCTATTTCGTTTTATACGCTTTGACATTTGTACGTTTTGACACTCGTACTTTATGACCATTAAACAATTCGTCCACTGGACATTTTGTCACGTTGACGACTCAGTCCCGGAATGGAATGAAACAGAGAGACACAGACACACACACACACACACACACACACACACACACACACACACACACACACATATACATATATACACATAACAAACAACAATTGTGAGTTATATAGATACTTAAGATTTTTTTTGTAATTTTCCTTTCTTTGTTTCATTTTGGTGGTGTTGTTATACTTATTAGTTCTGTTGTGTTACAATATTTATTTTATATAATGTTAAGTATAACAATACATCCGTTGGTACGCTGTCGCTTTGGAGATGGGCGTTTATAGTTACACTACAGTTTCCAACTACAGTAGCTATCATCTATTTTGTACTGTGTATATTTATTTCTGTATCCAATAAAATTATTCTTATTATTCTTATTCTTAATTATCGCTACCGACGACGTTGTAAACGAAAAAGATTGCCGAGAAAATCGAAGCGCAATGCTCATTATTATAACTTTCAAATCTAGTAAAATAATCGTTACACATAACAATATTACACCTTGCACATGACCTCTCAACGTGACCTCTAAGCTCGTTTGTCGTTGTCGTTCATAGCACATAAAAAGCGAGAGGCTAATAAATTATATAAGATAGAAAGATAAAGATATGTTCTTAAATGGCAAACAAAATATCCATGATGTCTATGTTAAGGAAGTAGGTCATATTTTTAGATAACTTCTCGGAAAGGTATATGATATTAATAATCAACAAATTACCATCATAAAACTACAGTTATATATAATAGTGGTACTTCGTTGGCTCTTGAAATGAAAAATTAAATGGAAATGATTTTATTGCAACAGCTTAAGTCTACAAAATAAAGAACATTCATAAACAGTTTAGAAACAGCAGACTTAGTACATAATAGGGTTGATACTTCTTTGTAAGTATAAGAATACCTGTGACAGCAAACCTCGCCCTTCCATAGCTAGAAATAAGCATTAGGTATAATAATAGCTTTACAATTACTTATTTTTTTAAAACCATGCCTAACCTTTTTGTCCTATTTTTGGTGTGTAAGTGTGTATGTGTTGTATGAGTTTGTGTATCTGTGCGTGTGTGTGTTTGCGTGTGGCAGCATTTGTATCATTGGTCACACCAGTTATTTGTTAACCGTGTGTCAGTGACTCTTGACTTTTTTTTTATGCACAACGGGTTGTTGCTTGACCTCAATCACACCTGATGTTAAGTGAAGATGAGGTCGAAGGTGGAAGCGTACTGACCCGGAAACCCCAACACATTTGGGGGACTGGCTATCTTATCTTTGACAACCGGAACACAACAACGCTATTAACATTGTTGCTTGGCGGCAGATTTAGATAAGATGCTGGTCCACCAACCAAACCGAGTACTTAAAGATGTACCCTGCTGGGGATCGAACCCGCGACCTCCGAATCGCATACCCCATGTTGTATACATTGAGCCACGGAGGCGGTTGAGTGATACATACGGCATAAAATAAAACATATGCCTAGAAGAAAATTCCCATTATCGTACTAAACATTACTATCAACCCTTTGTAATCGATACTCGGATAAACACACATAAATATTTATATAAACGTGCATGACTCAATTGTATACAGGGTGTAAATTTTAGTAGTATTAAACCACGTATAGTTTAGGTTGAGAACATATCATTAAACCCACAAATAGTACCCTCCAATAACGAGGCACAGTCCATGACAAGCATACAAGATTATACAAGATTATTCTATCACTGCCATTGTACTCACTCCCTGTAGTTACTGTAGTTAAAAAACGCACCTCCCCTTGAATTGTAATCAGTTGTAATCATCATAGAAATAAGCAAATATTTAAAATTTTACATACCATAATTATATAGGGAATAGGAATAATTAAAAATAATAATAATAAGAATATGACAAAGGGAAGATATATTTATAATCTAAAAGAGCTTAAATCTAAAAGAACTCACCGTTTTAGATTTAAGCGTAGTCGTAGTCTTTAGAGTATTAAATGTAAAAAGAAACAAGTTACTTTATAAATGATATTTTTGTAGACAAGAGCACGGACCATGTGTCTGTGGAGATTTAAATTACTTTTAATAAAAAAAAAAAACCCACAAATAGTACGTTTTTCGTTTTCTTTTTTTTTTATGTTTGTCGTTTTTTTAAGTAAAGTACAACCCTGTATATTCGCTCTGCAGTTGCACTTAATGCGCATGCATTATTTACATTATCTACTGATCCACTCAAAGATAGAAAAATAAAGGCAAGCTAGCGGTGTCACTACACAAGAAATAAAAATAGGCGTGTTTATGTTCCAACTTGCATGCGTACAAAGCGCGTTGTAGATTACATTAAAAACTTCAGAAATATACCATTTCTGGGTTAAAAACAAATGAAGGTGTGAATCCAAGACATCGCCACTCAAATACATAATAAGTCAAATGGAAACACAATATGAGTAAGGTCAAGCACTAATACATTGTAAAAAGGACAAATTAAATTAGACTTCAATAATACCTAATATCGACATCGCGCTCACGACGAAGCTCTAAATTTAAAAAGGTCCGCACTAACCTAATATCGATATCTGAACTAGACGCCGCGCGCCGCGTTATTGCGCGTTCGGTGCGTTTGGTGTGTCATGCCAAGCGAATACTGTCACTGTACTGAAATTCAGTCGCCAAAATGTCGGCGCAGTACCTGCCGCAGGTGTGTCCCTACACTAACATAGCACGCTAAAGTGGCAGTAGGCAGGACACATAGCTGACTGATGGCCTGTGGGGCATTAAAGTTCTCAAGTGGATACCAGGTAACGATAACCGACTCACATACTTCAAGTATGCAATGCAACAAGTCTGTCCTGTGCTGTCCTGGACACGACCAAATTCTTAACCAGTTATGTTTTTTTTACATAAAGCATTTTTCCATAAATAGTTTCTTGGACGGGTTTTCTCCGCCAGTATGATTCGGGTATGATTTAAATTTGTTAAATTAGTAATAATAATTTGAAAACAATTAAATTCACTCGCACAATCACACATAAGTATTGAAAATTTACCAAATACCTACCTATATGATACCTTCTCGTGTCTAGCTTTTATGGTTTTTATCACTTGCAGTTGTTTTTGAGTTGATTTTAGATATAGTTTTTTCTTTTTGTTTACTTTTAGTTAATGTTTAAATCTATTCATAGAGTAACAGTAATTAATTCCTTGGTGGCAGCAACTACTCTACTTGGGGGGGACTGAAAATCAGCAAATCTGCTGAGTCCCTACCTTTTCATCACAGTTTGAACTAATTTATTATCAATTAATTACTTGTTAAATTAACTTTGTGGTGAATAAATACCTTTTATTTATTATTATTATTATGTTGATTGTTACTTCGTACTATCAAAAATAATAAAGTTTAATTCTTAATGATTTCTCGTAAATAATTCCACTTTCACAGTACACAGTTCACAGTAGTAAAAAGATAAGGATGGCAATAAAAAGTATCACGGTCATATTGTAGAACTTCGCTCCGCTATTTCATATTCCATAAATGACTATCAAACCTAGGGTGATTATCATTGTCTGGCACCGAATGCACGCGGACTTGAAACTAAATATTCATGGAGAGTAGAAAAGGACTTTTTTTTTCATGACTTGTTTTAATAATATGATTTCTATTGTAAGAATACAATAGAGAGGTATCTAAACGATGACTTTATTAAAGTATTTAAAAAAGTTCACTACGCTCTGGAAGTCTACTGGGACATTCAGTAGTGGACTTCCAATGATTTGAGCAATGAACAAAAAAACATCCAAACTTCGCATTTATAATATTTGACAATTGTTTTTGTTGGGAGATAGCAAGTTAGATGGAACCAGTTAAACTCGTTGGACCCGTTAGATTGGAAATTTCATAGTTGGATTGGAAGTTGAATTGGACTAGTTGTACTCGTTGGACGTTAGATTGGAAGTTGAAATGAACTAGTTGCACTCGTTGGATGTTAGACTGGAAGTTGAATTGGACTAGTTGTACTCGTTGGACGTTAGATTGGAGGTTGAAATGAACTAGTTGTACTCGTTGGACGTTAGATTGGAATTTGAAATGAACTAGTTGTACTCGTTGGCCAATTCGATTAGACGTTATATTAGACTAGTTCGATTCGTTGGACCAAAAATATTGGAAGTTGAATTGGGCTAGTTGTACTCATTGGACGTTAGATTGGAGGTTGAAATGAAGTAGTTGTACTCGTTGTACCAATTAGATTAGACGTTATATTAGACTACTTCGATTTGTTGGACCAGAAAGATTGGAAGTTGAATTGGATTAGTTGTACTCGTTGGACGTTAGATTGGAAGTTGAAATGAACTAGTTGTAGTCGTTGTACCAATTAGATTAGAAGTTAGATTAGACTAGTTTGACTCATTGGACCAGAAAGATTAGAAGTTTAATTGGCCTAGTTGTACTCGTTTGACGTTAGATTGGAAGTTGAATGAACTTGTTTGTATTCCTTGGACCAATTAGATTAGAAGTTAGATTACTAATATGACTTGTTGAACCAGAAGGATTTGAAGTTGGATTCGCCTAGTTTGACTCATTGGATAAGCTGGGTCAACTCAGTGAGTTTCACGAATCCACCCGAATAAGCGCCAACGAAACTTATCGAGAATAAATCAGAACTTCATGTGCGCGTGGTCAATTGAATAAATTTAAATGAAATTACATTTTGCAATTGCTATCCAATAGGTCACAATACAAATACATTATTTATATGTTACTAAAAGCTAACAATATATGTATACCAAAGTCAGACATGATCTCCATAAACACAATATTGTATAGTTCCAACTGCAAATAACGTTTCACATAAACGTCCGTTACCAGCATCGGTACCACTTCCCCGGAAACCTTTTTCCAAGGAAATGTCCATGAATTTTTGAATATACCACTTTTGCAAAGCGGTCCCCAGGTTGGGAGTAAATTATGACGTTTTGATGGCGGCGTAATTTTATAACATTGCAGTGTTCCCCGAGAAATGCATCGCAAGCGAGTTTTGTAATGCTTTGTGACAAAATGTTAGTTTGCTACGGAAACAATGATATGGTTATTAGTTTAAAGAGATGGAACTTCCATCTTGGTTTGAAGTCCATATTGTCACAATAGTGTGACAGTTTGTATAATGAAGTGTTAGGGGAGGTTAATGCAAAGCCATGGGTGCGGTGATAAATATTTCTGACACTGAAATCATCATCTAGTCCCAAATTGTATTAACCGCCTCGTGAACATTAGATAACTATCTATATAAGCGCTTCTATTTATTAAGTACTTATATATTTATTTATTTATTAATATACATATATATTTATATAATAAAGTCTATTAATATGATATTATTATTATATTTATGCATACTTATCTATAATTATTTCTTTAGTTGGTAGTATCGTGCACCCTACCTATTTTTCTACCTACAAATATCCCATAGCTGTGGGTTGTCTGGAAGAGATCGCTTTTAGTGATAAGACCGCCTAATTGTGTTCTATTGTTATCATCAAAAATTATTGTATATTATTTTGCGCAATAAAGAGCATTTGTATTGTATTGTATTAACATTATCTATGTTATTGTTCATCTTAAACCATTCTAGATTTTGTTCTTACATACGTCAAGTAATTATAATAATAAATAAATAATAAATGCATTATTTGCATATATTATTTATAATATGTATATTTTTTTTTGTAAATATGCAATAAAAAAGGCCGGCAACGCATCTGTGGCCCTTTTGGTGTTGCGGGTGTCCATGGGCGGCGGTGATTGCTTTCCATCAGGTGACCCGCATGCTCGTTTGCCGCCCTCTCATATAAAAAAAAAAAAAAAGTTATTATAAATGAAAACATCCATAACTCGGGTACACATGTCCGTATTCATCACACAAACATATGCCCCTAGCGGGATTCGAACCCGCAACCTTTTGGTATAGTGATCAGAGTTGCTAACCACTACACCAAGCAGGTCGTACTTTAATTCGACACTTAGCAAGCACATGAACAGTACCACGTACTTACTCTTGGTACCATAAGGTGTTCGTCTGCCCCCACGTGGGGGAAGATTGTGGAGGCAGGCAGTTATAATTACAGCAAACTGACACTGACGTCTTCTTTCAAACTTCAGTCATTACATTTGAGAGATTTTAATTAGCCATTATAGAGATTTTAATCAGTAAGATACATGAATTCTGTTGCTGTTGTAATTGATATTTACAAAGTTCATGTACTTGTTTTTATTTTCATTTAAATATGTTGAGCTACAAGCATTAAGCTGGTTAATTTTTCAAATAAAGTTTGTGACTTATTTTATCTAAAATATATATAAATATTTCGGTCATTTACACCAATCATCTAGTCCCAAACTAAGCAAAACTTGTATTATGGATACTAGATAATGGATAAACATACATAAATATTGGGTCTTTACCTATGAAATTGTAGTTTTTTTTCTTCGTTAATCATTATGTACCAATTCCTGCTATTTTCAAAGCTATGTCCAAATTTGTTTTTATTTGGAAAATGGAATATTATTTCAAGATTCCATATGAAATATTTTTTAATTTCTGGGCTAAATCACATAATAAAAAAAATTTAACCGAGCTCTTTTCATGTGCTTCCCATAAAAATTTCTTAGATTAGCTGAAACTTTTCAAAAGCGGTTACTTTTAAAAATTAACGCTGCCTATACTTAACTTAATGTTATCCGATAATACACACAAATTTTAGCTAAATTTGGATTTGTCGTTCCCAAAAAAAAATCAAATATGGAGAAAACAGTCTTAATGAAATTCTTCATACAAAACCCCAATTTCATCGGTAAGGACCTAATATTTATACTCATCCATGACTCGGGTATTCATCACACAAACATTCACTCTTCACGGAATTCGAACCCGCAACGGTTGGTTTCGCAGACCGGGTCACTATCCACTACACTAACGAGTCGTCAATTTAAGATTACCATTTATACATACGAGAATAAATTGGAAAGTAACTTACATAACTCCCATGGAAATCCATGGTGGACTAGAGACTTTTTTATGATGATTTTGATTATCACCTTACAAACAACTCTGTCGGCAATTGATAGCCAAACTGACCCAAGGTCATAACTTGTAAAGCCTGAAGAAGCTTATTTCGAACTAACCATAAAAGCCTCTACATGAATTTCTTGTCTCAAAATTACCTTTTTTTTTTTTTTTTTTATATGAGAGGGCGGCAAACGAGCATGCGGGTCACCTGATGGAAAGCAATCACCGCCGCCCATGGACACCCGCAACACCAAAAGGGTCACAGATGCGTTGCCGGCCTTTGAGGAAGGTGTAGGCTCGTTTCTTGAAGGTTCCAATGTCGTACTCGTTCGGGAATACCGCTGCCGGAAGTCCGTTCCACAGGGTGGTCGTACGTGGTAAGAAGTTTCTTGAGAAACGTACAGTGGTAGACTTCCACTCATCCAGGTGATGTGGATGGAAATTTAATTTTCGGCGAGAAGTGTATCGGTTAAATTGAGCAGCGGGTATTAGCTCGAACAGTTCTTCAGAACACTCCCCATGAAATATGCGATAGAGAATGCAGAGGTACGCGACTTCTCTTCGCAACGCCAGGGGATCCAGTCGGTCAGTGAGACTCTCTTGGCCGACAATTCGGACTGCGCGACGTTGAACGACGTTGAATCTAAGTTTTTTCTATGCACAACGTGTTAGCACATGATCTCAATAACACCTGAAGTTAAGTGAAGATAACGTTGAAGGTGTTGTTAGTATAGTAGAAGTATAGGAATTGAAAATTAATAACACCCCTGAGAGACGTCTTAACAAAAATGTCTGTCACTAGTAATCATAAAAAAGCAGCTTTCAAATCTGTCAGCGATGGAGGCCGTGGATACCGCAGACCACGCGAAGAGCGTGGAGGTTGATTAGGGAGGCCTACATTCAGTGTACTAAGTATCGGGAATTTGTCAATAAAACAAAAAATACAAATTATTCATCTAAATTTATTTTATCGCCTTCAAAGTAGGCCCCATCGCTTGCAATACAACATCTCCACCGCTTCACCCAGTCTTCCATACATTTTTCATAGGCTATTTGCGGTATGGCCTTTAGCTCATTCAGCGAATTTTCTTTTATGGCTTCTATCGACTCAAAACGTTTTCCTCGAAGTGGTAATTTTAACTTGGGAAATAAAAAAAAGTCAGACGGAGCCATATCAGGTGAATACGGTGCTTGGTCGAGAACTTTTGTTGAATTTTTCGCTAAAAACTCTTTCACTATAATGGCTGTGTGTGATGGTGCATTATCATGGTGCAGCATCCATGAGTTGTGTTGCCACAAATCTGGCCGTTTTCGGCGGATACTCTCACGCAAACGCTTCATGACGCCTAAATAATATTCTTTATTCACTGTTTCTCCCTCTGGAAGGAATTCGGAGTGAACCACACCACGGTAGTCAAAAAAAACTGTCAGCATTACCTTGATTTTGGAGCGACTTTGCCGCGGTTTTTTGGGTTTCGGCTCGTTTTCGAGACGCCATTCTGAAGACTGTTGGCTTGTTTGCATGTCGTACTCATAAACCCATGTCTCGTCGCCAGTTATTATACGTTTCATAAAGGTCGGATCCGTAGAAGCTCGGGAAACCATGTCTTCAGCGACATGCTTTCGCTGCGCTTTTTGAACAAAATTGAGCTCTTTTGGAACTAGTCGAGCGGCGACGCGTTTCATGCCTAAAATGTCAATGAGAATGTTGTGGACGGACTTAAAAGATATGTTCACCTCACTGGCCAACTCTCTCAGACTCATACGTCGATTTTCGAGCACTAGCTTCTTGATTCTGTCGATGTTTTCTTTGGTCGTAGCGGTTGAAGGTCTACCAGAACGAGGCAAGTCTACTACTACTTCTCGGCCTTCTTTAAAAGCCTTATACCATTCATAAGCCCTTGTGTTCGATATACACGATTCGCCGTAGGTATTTCGCAACATTTTTAGTGATTCACCACATGAAATATCATTTGAAACACAAAATTTAAGGCACACTCTTTGTTCAACAATATTTTCCATTGTAAAAATCGCCGAGGACTCAAAACTATGACCAACAAAAAGTGTAGTTTAAAACAAATTAAATGACAGATCCCGCTCAAATTTTGCGCGCTAAATCAGTACAGTGCTACCAACATGCAGTAAAAAACTTAGAACGACCTCTTTTACGCGGGTCTTTTTATTGACATATTCCCGATACTTTTTACACAGAGTAGTATAACTGGCCACCAATGTTCATATTTACTTTTTAAGAACGAGCAAATTCTAAATTGACAACACATAATTTTTGGCATCTTGGCGTTTCGGTTTTTGCTTTAGTTGCTTTCTCTATATATTTTCTTTATTTTATTAACACAGTCTATACGAAAACGAGTAGTTATTTCTTCCACCAGCGCACCGCTCTTAGCTATCGTCGATAAAATCTATTTACCCAAATTGCCTTCATTATACTGGATAAGTTTTTTTTACCGTAAGGAAAAAAATAGGGCATATTAGGTAAGTGAAATAGAAGGTCATAGGTAGTTTAATTTTTTTTTCTTCAAAACCATAAAATATTATACAGCGTTGTGGCATTTTACGGTCGCGTATGTAGCCTATTGCACATAATTACATCATTAAATTCAAATGAATTAAAACAACTTGGAGAAAATATCGATACTTGTAATTTCAATTGACGTAAAGCACAAAACCCGACTTTACAGGAGAGCCAAAATAGTTTGTTTTTTTTAGATTTAAATTCATTACGCTTGTGTTTTTAAAGTTGCAAAAAAGTGATTTAGACAAAATATACCTAAAATCTTGAGATGCAGACGATGAAATATTTAGATTATAATCTAGTTTGTTATTTTAGAAAATAGATGTGCCTTACATCTAAGAAAATTCCACAAAATGTTATTATTCATGGCTCAGATTCATTTTGGCCGTAAAGCACGATTGAAAAAATAATATTCTGTACGCCCTAAAAATGAAAGTTTAAGAGTGTTAATATAGACATAGTATACAGGTGTAAAGCTAATTAATTTTTTTTTTTTTTTTTTTTTTTTTTTTTTTTTAATAATCTTATATTTTGAATTAAAGAACTAATTTTATTTGTTGATTAGGCGGTGTAGCATACATTATGAGTGCCAATTAAAATTCGCATGATAACTATAAACCCTAGGAATGCCGCCAGTGGCTTATCAATCTCCGGCAAAAGAAAAAAATTAACTACCTATGACGATAACTTCCATTTCACTTACCGAATATGCCCTATTAGTTTCTTTACGGTAAAATAACTCATCCGCTATATATCACCCCTCTATTAAGATAGTGCGGCGGTTAGGGTTGTTCTTAGGGCGCTAGCACCCGTTTAGCCGCCAGCAGGTAGATAGAATAAAAAAGGAATACCAATTTGATTTGGATATAGTGGGTTTATTGTTCATTCAGCTCACTCCCCTGCACCCCTCGGCAAATCTCCCCGTACGGTCACTGGCCTGACGGTCTTGGAGCTGCAGTGGACGTAGCCCTCGAGTCCTCTCGTAGACCACACGAGGAGGGTTAGGCTGGATCAACGGTTTTCGGGGGGAGGGTAGATCTACCCCGAATGTCTCCCAGGTGCAGATCTGGATGTCGACGCCGACAGTAGTTATTTAGGAACTTGATCCCTAGAGGGATCTTCCGTAGTGTACTTTAAATTTGGTTGAGGGTTGAGGTGCAACCGAAGCAGTGTTCTCCCGGTAGCAAGGTCGCGGTTGAACAGAGGACGATTCGGGTTCCCCCACTCTAATTAGAAATCGTCTTAGCGACGTCATCGCAACCGGACAGATTAGCGTACCGCAAAACCGTGGTGAGACCCTTTTTAAATAAACTGATAATTTGAGGGTTCCGTAGGAAACTTTTATTATAAAGATGAAGTAGTGTGTGCGTGTGTGTGTGTGTGTGTAAATTAAAGATAAAAGCGTAACGGCGCTAGACGCAACGTTACAATAGGCTAATCCTACTTAATCTCCAGGGGAAGGGCATTGCATGCTGAATTACAGGTTGCATAAACCTAGTTAAGCAGCTATGGCTTTTGTATTAGTGCTACTAAGTATAGCCCTTTTTTTTTGGAGGTGGAGTGCACGTTCGAGTCGATATCACCCGCGGCTATAAAAGCGCGAGGCTATATCCACCCGAACGTAGTGCCAAACTCGTACCGGCTAAAACTCCGCCTATTAGCCACACCTTTACGACAGCTTCCTGGAACTTGGGTGCACTACTTCAGACAGCTGTCAGGTGCCCTCCAGCTGCTCTATACCCTAACTTCTGTTAAGGTATCGGGCAGCCTTTAGGTGGCCCCTCCGGAAAGCGCGGCTAGCTCGCGCTCTTCCGCTCTTCTTTGTGTTTCATGATAAATAAAATAATAATAAAAATTAAAATTGTTTATTTTCTCACCACAAATGACGCTTTACAAAGTGATTTTAGGACTAGGTAATACATAGAACTCATTTGTGGGAAGACTGGTGCCTGAAAAGGAAGAACCAGAATTACAGGTCACCAGGCCCCCCCAGCTATGGACATAGTGTATTAGAGCAGAGATATGGTGATTGAGGAAGAAATACTTAAGGAAAGATACAAGCGAGAAGGAAATCACGAAACATAAGACCTGGTTCTTAGAGTGGAGTTGTAATGTTGTGCACTGTTTTTGACCCCCGACGAAAAACCACGGGTGTTATGTGTTTGTTGGCGTTATATGTGTATGTATGTCCAGTCTCTCTCCGCAAGCAATAAGCGGTCCAGTTGAAATGATGTTACCAATGTTTCCATTTATAGTTGTTATTTAAAGAAATGATCGACTTTATATGTTCCTGCACAAGGTCCCAATGGTCCTCACTGCTTAACATAAAGTCGATCACGGTACTTTTCGTGAGTCTTAGTATAGCCTAACATATTTAATTTTAACTATGTAACATTTTCTGAATAAACATTATTCTTATTCTTTTATTAAAAAATATAACTACATTGCAATTAAACAATAGAAAATTTATTTGGAACAACTGCAAAAACTTAGTGTAACCTCGCATTTTCCATTGTACAAACTACCTAAATTTCACAACGACACAAAAACGCGAAATGCAAATTATATTGTCTCCAAAAGATATTTCTCATCACCCCGGGCACTGACCCGGTGAAGGGTAAATAGGTAATAAAAGACGAACAATTAGCGTCGACTTAACGAGCGGCTAGCGTGTTACGTCCGTGGTGTAAGTGTTAAGAGAAATATCACTTCTATGACAAATAAATAACCGCCTCCGTGGCTCAATGTAAACAACATTGGGTTTACGATTCGGAGGTCGCGGGTTCGACCGCCAGCGGGGTACATGTTTAAGTACTCGGTTTGATTGGTGGTAGGGCATTTTAAATGTCCGCCTGGCTAGCTACCACCATCTTATCTAAATCTGCCGCCAAGCAGCAATGTTAATAGCATTACTGTGTTATATATTGGGGTTGCCAGGTCAGTACGCTTCCACCTTCGACCTCATCTTCACTTAACATCAGGTGTGATTGAGTTCAAGTACCAACCAGTTGTGCATAAAAAAAATTACATTATATAGGTACATTTTAAAATATGCACTTAATTTTATTATCAATTTTATTATTGACCGTCATCGCGTACCGTCGATTATCGGACTCCTCACGTTGCGGGTGGTCTTCGACGGCCCCACCATCCAACTTACACGCCGCTACTACGTTACATTCCCATGTTAAGTCTACTACAGTTGACTATCGAAGGACCCGCTGTTTTCTGGTGAAGTGAAGGTGGGGAACAAGCTGCCAGGTCTGGCTTCAAACCTTGGACCCTGTGAACCTTGGACCCTGTGAACGAGAGTCATCATCAAGGTACCTAATCATAGCGTTTCAGTAGATGCAGCCAATTTCCCCATTCTCTTACCTAACCCTTACTTTCTCTACTCTTATGCTCTCTAACTTATGGTAATACCCGCCCCGCATCGAACCTAGTCCAGTAGTTTTTTTTATGCACAACGGGTTGGTACTTGACCTCAATCACACCTGATGTTAAGTGAAGATGAGGTCGAAGGTGGAAGCGTACTGACCCGGAAACCCCAACACATTTGGGGCACTGGCTATCTTATCTGTGACCCTTTTGGTGTTGCGGGTGTCCATGGGCGGCGGTGATTACTTTCCATCAGGTGACCCGCATGCTCGTTTGCCGCTCTCTCATATAAAAAAAAAAAAAAAAAAAAACCGGAACACAACAATGCTATTAACATTGCTGCTTGGCGGCAGATTTAAATAAGATGGTGGTAGCTAGCCAGGCGGACATTTAAAATGCCCTACCACCAACCAAACCGAGTACTTAAACATGTACCCCGCTGGGGATCGAACCCGCGACCTCCGAATCGTAAACCCAATGTTGTTTACATTGAACCACGGAGGCGGTTAAATTTCATTCGGATTTTCATTTCATTTCATTACTACACCGTATAGGTACAAGAAGTAAATAATGATTGGAATTTAGCTATTTATTTATTATGTATTTATCTTTATTACACAGATATGCAGTTATAGGCTAACCCCACAAAGCCAAATTGATCGGTTTGTCTGTTGGAGTATTCAGTCTCGACTATAATTTACAGTAAACACCTTTCAATATTTAGTACGCCTTAATAGGCAGAACACGTATTGCGAGTTATTGATATACAATACAATACAATACAAATACAGTTTATTGTACAAAAGGAGAACATACATTTTACAAAACACAATACTGATAAGAGTACAATTAGGCGGCTTTATCACTAAAAGCGTGCTCTTCCAGGCAACCAAATATATCATATAATATATTTTCATATAAAGGATATAATATTTTTTGATTCGATATTTAATTGCACCTGTCATTATTTTAAACAATTAACTAACTATAATATCTATATATGAGCTATCTATATTATGAATTGGTTAATATTTACCCCTGTTATCACTTGTAACATAAACCACGGCATTAAAGGGGTTGAGCCGTTACCTCTAGACTTATTATTTTATATCAGTTTTGCTGACAGCTGCAACTTTTTCAACTTCTCTTTCGCATTGCTTTTGTTTGTTATTTACTGACATACCTAAAAACCAATCCAAAGTTCCATTGTTTGTTGTTGTTAATGACTTGTTTGGTGTAGTGGTTAGCAACTCTCATCACTAAGGAGTGGAACGCATTACCTCCGTCTGTGTTTCCAATCGCATATAACCCGCAGCTCTTTAAAGTCAGGTTAAATAGGCATCTTCTGGGAAAGCTCGTTCCATCGTAGACCTTATCTCGACATTAGTCCAGATTAAGGTCAAGAGCGATCCCATTCTAATTAAAAAAAAAAAAAAACTATACCAAAAGGTTGCGGATTCGAACCCCGTTAGGGGCATATGTTTATGTGATGAATACGGACATGTGTACCCGAGATAGGGATATTTTACAATGGGGTCCTCATATCCATAAATTGGCGAAGAAGATCAGCTCTGCAGCCTATGCAGTCAAAAAATTTAGACAAATATCGGACGTAAATACTGCTAGATTAGTGTATTTTAGTTATTTCCATAGCCTGATGCCTTACGGTATCTTGCTGTGGGGAAATGTCGCGGATATAAATACAATTTTTGTTTTACAAAAACGAGCCGTTCGCTCAGTTTATCAATTGAGACCTGCAGTGTCACTTAAAGACAGATTTAAAGAGTATAATATTCTAATCTTTTCGTCACAGTTCATTTTTTAAAATCTAAAATATAGCATCATTTAGGAAAAATAGTGATAATCATGATGTCAATACAAGAAATAAAGATAAACTTGCAGGTCACATAAGTCGCCTCCGCAAAGTCAGTAATTCATTCAAAGGGTTATGTATACGCTTTTTTAATAAGGTTCCTGTTGATATACAAAATCTTCCTTTCAATAAATTTAAAGATACTATAAAACAGAAACTTATTAAGAAAGCATATTATAATATATCAAATTATTTAGATGATAAACATTCATGGACTAGAACAGCCCGTTCGCGTAACCAGGCTATTTCACAATTAATAATGAAATATTATAATATAAAATAATAATTAATAATTTTGTAACATAAAAACCTTTTTTTATAAAGAGCAACTTTTGGCTTTTTGAGCTTTTGAATAAGCAGTAGCTTAAAAAATGTACAATCTGACTATTTTAAGTGTACCCTGTGTACCTACAAAATAAGCATTTTTTTATTTTGATTTTGATTTCATTTCTAATAAGTATTAATTTACAAAAAAAAAAAATGTATTTATGTAGTATATCATCCATCTGGTATCCACAACACAAGCCTATAGTTGCTTACTGTGGAACTAGATGGCGATGTGTGTATGTCTAAGGATATTTATTTATTTCATTTATTGTTTAAGAACAACACAGAGGACAATTAAATTCGGCAAATAAATACAGTGAGCGAATTGGTCTGCATAAAATACCCGCCAGTTTAATAAAAGGTCATCAAAATAACTGACAACTCACTTTACTATTATTTATATTTGAATCAGTATAAGAATAAGAGAATAAGAATCGTTTATTTGACCCATTTAGCGACACACACTTTATTTTTTTATTTTTTATTTATTTATTTTTAGGATTACTAACAAGATTGACACATACCAGTCCAATGTGGCAAAAACGCAATTGTACACAGTGCATGCGCCACCTTAATTATAAGTAACCACGACATGCAAATATTTGTAGCGGTAGACATTAAACAATATTATATGAAACATGTTCAGAAATTAAATAAATGTCAAAGAAATCAATACCTTCCAGAAACTGGGTACATTAGATACAATAGAATTTTTAAAAATAAAATTAAACATAAACTACGTGAATTACAACAACACAAAAGAACAATAAGAAACAGTAAGAAACAACAACAGAGTACAAGTCATAATATAATTAACTCTCAGTTGGCAGTACTGTCCCGGAGCGGGCGTGTTTACCGACGGTGAATGTAATGAGTGAGAAATGAACCCTCAATTTGAGGATGAGGGTCCCGACCTATACTCACAGACCGCTTTCCTAAACTCACTCAACCCGTCAGAGAACATGTCCACGTCAGTCTTTTTAAAGAGTGTGTTGTAGCCTCTGACAAGTCTGTTGATTGGCGAAAAGTGCCCGAGATTTGTTCTCGCTGCGGACGTACAAAATGGCACATACTGATTGGTCCGAGGCAATCTGGCAGGCACCTGTATTCTTAAATCAGATAAAAGCTCGGGACAGTCTGAAATACCATTTGCCAGTTTATATAGAAAAACTTGATCATGTAAGAACCTACGACTAGCAAGAGACTTCATTCCAAAATGACTCAGACGAGAGTCGTAACCGTGAACACTTCCAGCGATGTTACAACTGAAAGCTAGGTGCCAAAGGAATCTTCTCTGAATCCGTTCTATGCGCTTTATGTAAACGTCGTAATGAGGATTCCATACGACGCTACAGTACTCCAGACCGCTCCTGACCAAAGCATTGTAGATGGCCATTTTACAGGCGACCGCCTTAAAATCCCCACAGTTACGCAAAATGAAACCCAGCATTCTGAATCCTCTCGCGCAGATTTCGTCGATATGGACGTTAAATCGTAATTTTGTGTCAAGTGTAACTCCCAGATCCCGCAACTGCTCAACGCTTTGGAGTTCCACATCACCGAGTCTATAGGCGTGATCTAATAACGACTTACCCCTGGTGAAGCGAATCACGTGACATTTTTCCACGTTCAAGGACATTTTATTATCCTCACACCACTGGACAAGATTGTTTAAGTCACTTTGTAACCCCAGAGCGTCCCGATTGGTCAGAATGGGCCTTGAAAACTTCAGGTCGTCCGCAAAAAGATAGACTTGGGAATTATTGAAACACGTGGTTATGTCATTGATGAAAATATTAAACAGCAATGGACCTAAATGCGATCCCTGGGGAACGCCAGAACCAGCACGAAATGGATCCGATGCGAATCCATTGACCACAACAATAGAGGTCCTATCGGTCAGATAAGATGCACACCAATCATGCAATGAACCGCACACCCCGAATCCAGATAGCTTAGACAACAAGATCCCATGATCGACTCTGTCAAACGCCTTGCTAAAATCAGTGTAAATAACATCCACGGGCACTCCCACGTCAACCGAGCCAATTACACCCTTAGTGAACGACACCAAATTAGTGGCAGTAGACCGCGAGGCCATAAAACCATGCTGCTGCGTAGATAAAGACTGTTTTACGTGCCGTGTAATAATTGGGCATATCATGGATTCCAACAGCTTACCGAATACTGGCAAAATGGCTATGGGCCTATAATTTTTTATTAGACTTCTGTCACCTGACTTGAAGATTGGCACAATTCGGGCTATCTTCCACAAGGATGGGAATACACCAAAACGAGTCGAGGTATTGAATATCAAATACAGCGGATAAGACAAGGCTCCAGCACATTTCGAGACAAAATATGACGGAATATTATCAGTGCCTGCGCCCTTATGTGGGTTAAGTTTTCTGAGAGCTTTAATGACGTCTTCTATGTGAAACCGTACGGCACCCAACGAACCAATCGCATATGGCCCACAGCATCGATTATTATTACAAGGCAAGGCACCCGTAGCGTCATAAACCGAAGCAAAGCTGGACGAAAATAGGTTGCATATATCAGGACCGCTGTTGGCAACTTTGTCTTCCAAGAACATTTCAGACGGATAATTACTGCTGTTTCTGCGCTTATTTTTAATATAAGACCAGAAACGCTTAGGGTTGCTTGTAAGAGAGTCCTCAAGGCGTCGCAAGTAATTTTTGTAACAAGTATCTTGAAACTTCTCACACCTTTTCTTCAGCATTCGGAATGTCACAGCGTCGAGAGGGTTACCGTACCTGTTTGCTTTAATGCGATATCTATTTTTCTCCCGCAAGAGTTTCTTCAAGTCGTTTGAGAACCAAATTGGATAATTTTTACTTTTTTGCTTCGATTTAGGCACGTATTTGGCTTTATTATTATTATTTTGCGCAATAAAGAGTATTTGTATTGTATTGTATTGTATTGTATTGTATTGTATTGTATTGTATTGTATTGTATTGTATTGTATTGTATTACATGAAATGTGAAAAATGAATATAGGTAGTTTTCAGCGTAAAAGCAAAAAATTCACCATCTCGGTAAAACTGCTTAAGCGTAAAATAGAGCTTTATGCCGAGTGCATTTCGCTCCTGTACTTTCCACATCGCTTATATTTATGGCAGCAGCTAGAAGTGTCACTAGTGAATATGACGACATGTTTGGTGTAGTTGTTAGAAACTCTGACTGCTAAACCAAAAGGTTGCGGGTTCGAATCCCGTTAGGGGCACATATATGATGAATATAGACAATGTCATGTGCTCACGAATTATGGATGTTTTTCATTTATATATGTATTTATTTACAAAAAAGAAATGTATTTGTATAGTGTATCAACCATCTGGTATCCATAATACCAGCGTAGTTGCTTAGTGTAGAACTAGATGGCGCTGTATGTATGTGACAAGAATTAAAATATGCAATTCTAGCTTCTATGTTTTTCTGAGAAATGTTACTATTTCTGGACATTTCAGGGCCATATGTGTACAATCGTTTGACATTGCTCGCCACAGTGTAACTAAATTGGCAGTAAAACTTCTTTTATTCGCGATCCATTCAAATAGTCCAAAACTTTTTATTACAAGAGTCGATGGAACTTATCTGTGCGTAAATCCAGCATTATCCGGAGCGATACGCTTGATTTACCAGAAATTTATAGCCACATCGATGAACTGGCAATGTTTATCCCCATGGACTTTATGGGACATTTTATGATGACAATAAAATGGAATTTAATTTAAAATTTTAAAGCCATTTAATATGGCGGGTAATATCCGATAAAAAAGCTTTGATGATATTGAGAGAATAGTTATGATGGCAATATTTGATCGCGTATCTGAATCGAACACTTACAGTTCGCGATATTGTTTCTGGAGCGCATCTGCGATTTCATTTTTACGTAATTTTCTTTATGTATATTCCAGGAATTAGAAACCAAGCCGAGTACTTAAACATGTACCCCGCTGGGATTCGAACCGCGACCTCCGAATCGCAAACCCAATGTTGTTTACATTGAGCCACGGAGGCGGTTTTCTGTAATAACCAAATGATAACCGCAAGAAGGCCAGGATATCAAGGTTAACTTTACCAAATAATATTAAAGCGCATGAGAAATCAATAAGTTCCTGATTCAATCATCATCATTATCAGCCCCACAACGTCGATTGGTGAATATAACTTCTTCGTTCCGTATAATTAATTGGTATAATTTTAACCGCCTCCGTGGCTCAATGTAAACAGCGTTGGGTTTACGATTCGGAGGTCGCGGGTTCGATCCCCAGCGGGGTACATGTTTAAGTACTCGGTTTGGTTGGTGGTAGGGCATTTCAAATGTCCGCCTGACTAGCTATACCACCATCTTATCTAAATCTGCCGCCAAGCAGCAATGTTAATAGCATTGTTGTGTTCCGGTTGTCAGAGATAAGATAGCCAGTCCCCCAAATGTGTTGAGGTTTCCGGGTCAGTACGCTTCCACCTTTGACCTCATCTTCACTTAACATCAGGTATGATTGAGGTCAAGTACGAACCCGCCGTGCATAAATAAAAAAAAATAAAAAAATAGTGCAATTTCTTTATGAGTGCTTTGTAACTTTATTCTTTCACAAAACCTAATACAATAATTGGCAATCAGCAACTAGGTACTAATATATTATACAGATGACGCTATAGTACAGGTTTAGACCCATTTTAGCGTCAATTACTCCCTCGTATGTTTCTTGGCCTCAGATTACTCTCTAATGTTATTAATTACCATACATTGTAAAATATTTTTAACAGATTGTACTTTTAAGTAGGCTTTCAGGACATAAACATTATTTATTATTATTTATAAAATGCTAACATTCAAAATGGTCCTTCGAGCCCAATTGAACAAAATAAACAATTTAGAATTTATATTACATTTAAATTTAATGGGACGAACATGAAAAGGCCCAAAACTAAGTTAGTTTTATTATGTAACACGCTATAAAACATAGTGGGGTATCCCCAGGAGGTAGCTAGGTGACGCTCCCCGGATTCACCCGTACGGAATAATTTAATATTACAGTTTCATATGCAGAGGTAATTTGAGAGAGACGGGCCACAATAGTGTTTTATTCGGCCGCCCCTGGGGCGTTGATATGTAGTTACTTAGTTTTTGTATTTTAGGGTTCCGGTAAAAATGGAACCTTTATTGAATCACTTAGTTCTTCGTCTGTCTGTCAGACCTTTCTGCGGCACAAAGCTAAACTTAAATGCGTTTATCCCACAATCCATAGAAACTTTCATGTCCAAATTATGTATCTTCTTAATGTTTCGCCGCTTGTTTCTGTCATACATTAATAAATGCTCTCTCACACACACACGCCCCCCCCCCCCCACACACACACACACACACACACACACACACACACACACACACACACACGCCCCCCCCCCCCCCCCACACACACACACACACACACACACGCACACACACACACACGCACACACACACACACACACACACACACACACACACACACACACACACACAAATACGCAGGCGCAATCTGTAACATTTTAACATGCTATTTACATCTAATGCGAGTTCTCATTATCATTATGCTTTGCATGCATCTCTATTTCCCTTACTCTAATCTAATAGATGTTACTTATAAAATGCAAATGACCAGTGAAATTGTTTCTCTATTAAGGAAATTTTGGCATCCACGATACAGCCCTAGCTTAATGTGGATGTTACAGCAAATGTATAATTATGTATGGTCATTTTTGGTAAATAAACATCTTATCTATCTTATCTTATATTAACTAATAATAATAAATATCCTTAGACATACACACAGGGCCATCTAGTTCCACAGTAAGCGACTATATGCTTGTGTTGTGGATACCAGGTGGTTGATATACTACATAAATACATTTTTTTTTGTTAATAAATACTTATTATAAATGAAAACATTCATAACTCGGGTAACACATGTCCGTATTCATTACACAAACAATATGCCTCTAGCGAGATTACACCCGCAACCTTCGTCGTCAAACTAATTTGTAGTTATGTTCTTTCAAAATGTAATTACCATCTCATACAGATATCTTCGCACAGATATGTAGAGACATACTGAAAGTATGTATGCTACTATCTACGAGAGCACGTACTCCGCAGTATGGTCACAGTACGTGGTGCTCATGTATATTACATGCAGGTGCAGAATGCAGGACTGCATCGAAAATCATGTGAAATCGATACGAAATTACAGGTGGTATCGATAGGTAACTGAAGCGTTCCGACACGAGATGAAACATCGTAAATAGATGATTTCAAGTATATGGCCGTTGAGAAGCTTTGTGGGTTATGTTGTGAGGTGGAATTGACGAAAATATGAGTGAATATACCGGGTGAGTTTTTTAACGTGAAGAAAAAAATAGGGCGTGTATGTAAAAAAAAAAAAAATTGGAAATTGTTGCAAGTAGTTGAGAATAGAAGAGGGAAAATGCTGGGACACCTTATACGACACGATGATTTCATCAAAACTATAGTAGAAGGAGGAATAGAGGGGAAAAGAAAAAGAGGAAGACCGAGAATAAGCTAAGAGAAGTTGAACGTCGTGACGTATCAGAGCAGAGAGATATGGAAAAATCTCCACCGACAAGAGCCTGGCTCTTAAATCAGATGATGAGGTAAGTAAAATATAAGGTATTGGCATAGGTAGTTTTCTTCAATACCCTCTCTGACCCCATTTGGGATGAAGATCGTGACTTTGTATAATGTATGTATTTTTTAGTTCTATAATTTAATTTTCATATTTACTTTTTTTTATGCACAACGAGTTAGCACTTGACCTCATGTTGACCTGATGTTAAGTGAACATTTGGTAGTTTTGGCAGGATTTAAACCCGTGGACGAGAGGATTTGTAATTTAAAGATGATACGGTGACCACGGTGACTGTCCCGTATATACGTATGCGTATACATATACATAAAATCTGGCCTGTTTCCCGTAGGGGTAGGCAGAGACCACAGACTTCCGTTTGCAACGATCCTAACACACCTTTTTTGCTTCATTCACTCTCATAAAGTTGTTCATACCTTTCTTTAAGACGTCCCCGATTTGATCATGGTACGTTCACCGTGGTCTTCCCCTACCAACATTACCATCCACAAATGTTTCGAATAACTCTTTCATGAGACTTCTTTCATTCATCCTCTCCATGCATATATACGAGACATATTATGGCAACTCTACTTAGAGGTTGGATGCTCAGTCCACAGGCTAAAAAAAATTACATTGCTCAGTCCCAATTCCACGATACCCAGAGCACAATGCAGAACGTTTCAAGATTTAAGGTCGCAATTTAGCCGAGTGGTACTAGATTTAGGTTCAGGGTATAAATTTTAAAGAAATTCGTGCACCACGTCAGGAGAGAAATATTAAAACTCGGTAGTGAATGTGCGAGACGTTGCCAGGCAAAGTTCACATTATTTTTCATTTAGCAGGTGCTTAGATGTGTGCGTGCAGTGCGTGTACTGTCCAGACGAAATACTACCAAGAGAGTAATTTTGCAATGGCGCTGTCGTATTCGCTATTCATTTTAGATTAGTGAATTTAAGCAATGTCAGTCGCGGCCAGTCCTTGGATGGGTGACCACTACTGGCATTTTAATACCAGTGTTTTCATGCTGAGGACGGCATGTTAAATAGTCTTTTCCGGTTCTTTTCAAATCAAATCAAAAATGCTTTAACACACAAGGCACACCTAAAATAGTCTGATTTTACATTTTTAAACCTACTGCTTGTTCAAAAAGCAATTTTCCCCTGAGAAGAACAAGCAAGAAACTCGAGAGGTTGCTCTTTAAAAAACAAAAGGTTTTTGTATTACAAAAGGCATAATAATAATTGTGAAATAGCCTGGTTATGCGAACAAGCTGGTTATGTCCATGAATGTTTATCATCTAAATAGTCTGATATTTTATAACATACTTTCTTAATAAGTTTCTGTTTTATAGTATCTTTAAATTTATTGAAAGTAAGATTTTGTATATCAACAGGAACCTTATTGAAAAAGCGTAAACATAACCCTTTGAATGAATTACTGACTTTGAGGAGGCGACTTATGTGACCTGCAAGTTTATCTTTATTTCTTGTATTGACATCATGTTTATCACTATTTTTCCAAAATGATGCTATATTTTTTTTACATATATTAGATTTTCAAAAATGTACTGTGATGAAAAGGTTAGAGTATTATACTCTTTAAATCTATCTCTAAGTGACACTGCAGGTCTGTGCAGGTCAATTGCCGGCAGTCGTTAAGAGGAGTCGGTGGTCTACAAGACTACCGTCTGGCAAGAAGGGTCTCTAACACAAGTAGAGTAATAATTCCGAAAGAATTTGAAATGTTTTTATATCACATTAAATATATATATTTTGAGATTATAAAAATACATTTCGAGCCTCGATGACCGATGGACGAACTATCTACATGGACTCGCACTTGTCTGATTTTTTAAAATATCTTGAAAAGATAAATGATTACCACTGATGCATTATCACACTGAAGTCTTTGAAGGAAGGACTATAACTAACTTTGTCATATTTATCACCGGAGCACAACAACGCGGGTATTGAAGCTTGACCGGCGATCTGAGGGTGCTTGTGAGGTGAGGAAGGAACCCACCCAGCCATCGACCTTCTGTCGTCAAAAAGCTATTCCATAATTTACATTTAAACAACATGTGTTTGTACCATGTAATATATAATCATGTGCATAATGCTTCCTAACCCATAAGGCCGCCAAATTGTACTATCCCCTTTTACTCATTTATCGTTGTTATGTTTCTTATTGTTGTACAATAAAGAATATTTTGTTTGTTTAAATGGTCGATGCTTTGTTTGTGTTCTACCCATGACATGAACGAACTCGTACATACGTTGGAAACATCTTTTCTTCGTCTTTTTCTTTTTTCCGTACTTTTTTATTACGTTTTTGTTAATATCTTTTATTATGACCTCTATTGTAAAATTATTTGTTTTAACTGTGAGATAAATAATTTACTATAGTAAATTAATTGTGTATTATTATTTTTTAATATTTTTTTTATGCACAACGGGTTGCCACTTGACCTCAATCACACCTGATGTTAAGTGAAGAATTATAATACACAATTATAAAATATATCTGTTGTTAAAAAACACATACTTTACAAGTAATAAATACTAATATTTGTTTGTTTATTGCTCGAAACATGATATTTATTATTTTTATTATTTATTTACGAACGTACCACGATTAAATCGGGGACGTCTTAAAGAAAGGCCAAGTCAAGAGTACCCTAAATCGAAGAGCATGTATGAACAACCTTATGAGAGTGAAGGAAGCAGAAGAGGTGTGTCAGGATCGTAGCAAGTGGAAGTCTGCGGTCTTTGCCTGCCCCTACGAGAAACAGGCGTGACATTATGTATATACGAGTATGTATGTGTTTATTATCCCGATAAAGTCAGTAGTTCCCGCGGTATACACAAATTAATCATATCCACGATCAAGTTAGTCCACACAGGCAAAGCTGCAGGCGATAAGCCAGTAAATAATTAAATAAGTAAATACCTTGTCTCCATTAAAAACAACTGCATCATTTCAAATACTCAATAAAATCCTAGCTTTATATTCAGCGTCCCATTTCAACCTACCAAAAGTCAAGACAATCTTTGTCTCAATTACCCATAAAGATAACAAAAGATATCCCCATCTATCTGTTCTCATCTTTATCAAAAGGCTGTACTCAAATGAAGTGGTTGTAGGATGGAGGACAATATACTATGACAATGGCCGCCTCTTTGGCCTGATTGTATGATAGTCTATTGAGACCTTGGGGTAAAGACGTAGGCGAACATGAAGGGGTTCCCATGTGTTTTATGGTTTTACTTAATAGTAGCTTTTAGTGGCTAATTATTTACAATACAATACAAATACACTTTATTGCACAAAAGGAGAATATACATTTTACGTAATTTACGTAATTATGGAATATGAGTACCGTCGTGGCAGCAACGCGGCACAAGCGGCACGCAACATGAACGACGTTTACGGAGCTAACACTACAAACCAACGCACCACCTGTTATTGGTTTGCTCGCTTACGTTCTGGGAATTTCGACCTGAAAAATGAACCTCGCGGTCGTCCGAAGACTTTGGTCGACAATGACGAATTAAAGGCGATTGTGGAAGCTGATGATACACAATCTACGGCTGAATTAGCAGCAGCTTTCGACGTTAGCGTCAAAACAATATTGATCCATTTGCGTCAAATTGGCAAGGTAAAAAAGCTTGACAACACGAACTCAATGATTGCCAGCGCGAAGTACGCGTCGAGACGTGCCTTGCACTTCTCAACAGACACACAAATGAAGGAATTTTGAACCGCATTGTTACATGCGATGAAAAATGGATTCTGTATGATAACCGCAAGCGCTCAGCAAGTTGGTTGGATCCTGGTTCAGCACCTAAACAATGCCCTAAACGAAAACTTACCTCTAGAAAAGTGATGGTCACTGTTTGGTGGTCTAGCGCCGGTGTGATTCATCACAGCTTCTTACCAAACGGGATGAGCATTACTGCAGATGTGTACTGTGAAGAACTGAACACAATGATGGAGAAGCTGGCACATCTCCAACCAGCATTGGTCAATCGCTCCTCTCCGCTGCTCCTGCACGACAACGCGCGACCTCATACTGCACAGCAGACGGTCTAGTTGCAAGAACTGGGGTTGGAAGCTCTCCGTCATCCGCCCTACTCACCAGACCTTGCGCCTACAGAGTACTACTTTTTCCAGAATTTGGATAACTTCTTGGCAGGAAAAAAATTCAATACCCGAGAGGCAGTACAAAATGCCTTTGAAGAATTTGTTGCCTCCGGTCCAGCTGATTTTTTTAAGAAGGGTATGAATAAACTGCCACTGCGTTGGCAAAGATGCATTGATTGCATGGGTGATTACTTCGATTAATACATATAAAAAATACATGAAAAAAAATTCGTTTAAATTTTTTCATACAAAACGGCAATAACGTAGGTAAAGACCTAATATAATAAATGCGTAAGTTTGTTGAACTTTGCGAAATTGACAGTTGCGAAATAATATGACATACTAGGGTGATCCCAAATTCATTGTAAGCCCATCGCTGCTAAAACATGTGTAAAAAATTTAAGACCAACTTCATTGTTTGCATTCAAATTTACAATTTGCAACTAACGATGATTATCAACTTTATTTATTTTATACTGGACCAAATGGATATAATTAAACAGCTTGTGAGGGATGACTTACATTTCGAAAAAGCGCCCTTTTATTTTTTCTCGAAGACTGTTAATGAAAGATAGGCAAAGATGGGGGCGATGACATTCCATATTTTTATAGCGGTATTTTGAATGCAGGGCTTTACAACCTTTTGCTGCTCGTTCCGAATGCTCTTAAATGAAGGTACACCCGGAGAAACGGAATTATGACCCACCTTAATTTCGTACAAAGATTGTGATACCATTAGTTCGTATTTCGTTATTAATCGGTTCCTATATATTTTTTGTTAGCAATAAATTTGTTATTTATTTTACTATACTGAGACAGTTAGTTCACTTCGTACCATCTGCTGTGAATACATAAATAATAAATGTTTTTTTAAATGTAAATCGTACTTTTTTTTTAATCACAACGGGTTAGCATTTGACCTCAATCACACCTGATGTTAAGTGAAGATGAGGCCGAAGGTGGTAGCGATGTTTGTTTCTTTTTCAGTTAAGTCATAATATTTTAAATTGAAAATTTGAACTCTGTCTGTTCTCTCTCTCTCTGTCTTTCAGTGTAGTGTAGCTTTTTGTTTAGTCAGTACATAATTTGGCCCAACGATTTACAAGTTTTCCGCCGGCTCTTCTCCATTTTCTTCATACTGTGGCCTACTCCTGGACATCCTCTACCCGGAAACCCCATCTTATTTGGGGGACTGGAATCCGCGACCTCCGAAACGTAAACCCAATGTTGTTTACATTGAGACACGGAGGCGGTTCTTTTTAAAGTACTCCGCTTTTTTTTTTATGATTGACTGGATTCGCGTTTTCACCCCAATCTCACCTGATGGAAAGTAACGATGAACCTCTATCCAGTGTTGTCGTAGTTTCTCATTCTAAATAGAAGAAAACTTTAACTCATCGACCATAGGTGTGAGATCTTTATTGACATCGCGATATTAGAACAGATAATAATAATAATAAATATTTCGCGATATTTTTTTTATTCCAGTTCCACAGTAAGCAACTATAGGTTTGTGTTGTGAACATTTGTCACCAATAATTCTCTCTGTCGATATTTAGCTTAGGTACAATGGGATTGACATATCCAAAAGGATAAAAATACCAAAATAAAATAAGATTAAAAAAAAAAAAAAAAAAAGGTTTGTGTTGTGGATACCAGATGGTTGATATACTACATAAATACACTTTTTTATATGAATAAATACTTATTATAAGTGAAAACATCCATAACTCGGGTACATAATGTCCGTATTCATCACACAAACATATGCCAATAGCGGGATTCAAACCCGCAACCTTTTGGTATAGTGGCCAGAGTTGCTAACCACTACACCAAACAGGTCGTCATTGAAATTTTGAAATTGAATCGAATCGTCTTAAATTATATAATATCAAACATTAGGCTTATGGATTAAGAGGGTTTATCCTTCACGACATTCCATACAAACTTAGAGCGATTGTAATGAAACTTTATGTGTATAAGCAGGATACATAAATCTAAAAACATTTTGAAAACATCGATTTTAAAAGAATACATTAACTTTTTTTTGTTACTCTGGAAAAATCTTTTTCGAAAATGTTCTACTAACTTTTCAGACTTATATACGTACTGTATATAAAGTTTCACCAGATAAACCCTCTTAAGTAGTACATATCATGTGCGTAATGCTTCCTAACCCAAAGGTTGCCTGGAAGAGATCGCTTTTAGTGATAAGGCCGCCAAATTGTACTATTCCCTTTTTCTTATTTATCGTTGTTATGTTTCTTATTGTTGTACAATAAATAATATTTTGTTTGTTTAAATGGTCGATGCTTAAACTGTTTTGATGATTTCAAACGAATTGTCGGCTGTGGCTCATATTCGGTTGGTTCGACTGTACAGATGCTCTTTCACGTATCACACATATTCCAACCGATACAAGTCAATATTACAGACATGTACGCAGGCAATTGAATTTGAATTTTTCTAGAATCTCCCAAGGAGTCACTGAACTGCGAATTCGCAAACATTTTAGCCCTCATTAGGTATTTGCTTTGCTTGTAAAATTTCCTCTCCTGTGTGCATGTTATTTTTAAAATAAATATTTAACGTCTCAGACGGAGTTCTGTTCGGTGAAAAAGATTAAAGTGAAATGAATTTTCATTAGAGGCCGCAAATCGTCTAGCTTTAATAAATATACTTGTTTTGGATGTTCACAATTTTGTTTCAAGGGTGACTCTAAACAGTAAACACCTATTAACATATTCAAATTTCCAGGTATTAATAAATGATTACCAAGTCGGTTTTAAAGCTTCTTTTACCTTCAAGCGTATCACACGGTTGGTGGTAGGGCATTTTAAAAGTCCGCCTGGCTAGCTACCACCATCTTATCTAAATCTGCCGCCAAGCAGCAATGTTAATAGCATTGTTGTGTTATATATTGGGGTTGCCGGGTCAGTACGCTTCCACCTTCGCCCTCATCTTCACTTAACATCAGGTGTGGTTGAGGTCAAGTACGAAACCGTCGTGCATTGACGAAGATCCCAACTATAATATATATACATAATATAACTGCGAAAGTTTGTGTGTGTGTATGTATGTTTGTCACCTCTTCACGCCTAAACGGCTGCACGGATTTGGAAGAAATTTGGTTGGTAGACAGATAAGGACCTGGATTAAACATACGCAATTTTTTTTGCTAAACCGATTTTGATGCAATCTTCCATGCGGACGAAATCGCGGGTGGAAAGCTAATAATAAATAATTTTATACTTGTCCCTTTCTTTTACACAGAACTATATAGAAATATGAAAGAGAGACCCTCTATTCTTAACATACCTTTTGACATATAACGATATATTTGGCGTATATTTCGTATGTTTATCTGTTGTAATGGAGGCGATATTTGACATTACATCAACTTACATTACTTTGTGATAATAACTAAATATTGTCGAAGAGGCTTAACCGATTTCAATCAAACAAGGCGAAGTATATCGCAAGCTTTTTACAAATCGACTCGGATTTCTTGTGAGCTTAATTAAAAATAACGGAGATTATCTTGACAATTTAAATTTAGACGCAAATTCGTGGTTTTGGCAGTGCTGTGTTGGTTTGGCACGTTAATAGAATAGAACTAACCCGTCTCTTCCCGTGGGCATCGTAAAAGGCAACTAAGGGACTTTCCACCAAAAAACATTTGTTGGTGAAGGCATTTCAAATGTCCGCCTGGCTAGCTACCACCATCTTATCTAAATCTGCCGTCGAACAGCAATGATAATAGCATTGTTGTGTTCCGGTTGGCAGGGATATGATAGCCAGTCACCCAAATGTGTTGGGGTTTCCGGGTCAGTACGCTTCCACCTTCGACCTCATCTTCACTTAACATCAGGTGTGATTGAGGTCAAGTACCAACCCGCTGTGCATAAAAAAAGATGTATGTTTGTTACCTCTTCAGGCCTAATTGGCTGGACGGATTTGGAAGAAATTTGGTTGGTAGATAGATGTTAGAATGCTATTAACAATACAAATACAATACAATACAAATACACTTTATTGCGCAACAGATAACATTGCTGCTTGGCGGCAGATTTAGATAAGATGGTGGTAGCTAGCCAGGCGGACATTTTAAAATGCCCATATGCTCACACCCTGTCACGTATGCATTTCTGTATACTTTTAAAGATGAACCGTGTCTGTTTGGGATGGCCATTTGGGATAAATATCTTGACGTTATGTATGTATGTGTATAAATCTAAATATATATAACTCAAAGGTGACTGACATAGTGATCTATCAACGCCCAGCCCAAACCACTGGACGGATCGGGCTGAAATTTGGCATGCAGGTAGATGTTATGACGTAGGCATCCGCTAAGAAAGGATTTTGATAAATTCTACCCCCAAGGGGATAAAATAGGGGATGAAAGTTTGTTGTTTGTATTTTGATAAAATCTGCCATGCGGACGAAGTCGCGGGAGGAAAGCTAGTATGTAATAAGACGAAAATTAATTAGTTGTACCTACCTATGATGATGATGTGGCTACCGAACGATTTCGGCCATGGCGACCACTGCGACTCCTGATCGGTCCGGCGCTGGTGCACTCGAAGATGGCTAACATAGCCGATCTATGCAGTGAATTCCCGTACGCAATATGGGCACGTAAGCACACCTACCACGTAGTGATAATGGATGGCAGCGGGTGGACGGGTTTTCAGCTCGTCGCGTTTAGCATCGAGGTCAACTTTACGCTGCTCCTCGAAATCACTTACTCTCCTAAGCACTACCCTGCGCCATTCAGGACGTGGTGCTGACAAACCTTCCCATCGAGATGGCTGAAATTTTCATATGGCACTTCTGAACAACCGTATATCTGAGAATTTATTATAATTTTTTTATTATTATTAAAAACTGGTTTCGCGTTTGACCACAATCTCACCTGATGGAAAATGACGATGTAGCCGAAGATGTATCACGCTCACCCAGTAAATGCATATTCACTCTAGACTTGAAGATCCCAACGTTGTAAGTGTCGGGAAAAACCGACGCGGGCAGTGAGTTCCATACCTTAGCAGTCCGCATTATAAATTATGAATGAGAAATTAGAAATTTGTACCTATAACAAATAGGGCGCTCTTAAATTTTTCTTTAATATTTCAAAGCGCTTAGTCGATGTCACTGGTGACCCGAGAGCTGGTTGTTTCCTCGCTCAACGTTTAAGTATCTGCATCCAGCGAGGAAACGCTGCCAGCGTTTTGGGTACCTTATGCCTCGCGACCCCATTTTTTACATTTGTTCTAGTTTATATTTAAATTCCATCTCTTTATTTGTTACTGTACCTATAACTGTATAACAAATACCGCTTTCAAATTATCCAAAGGCCTCCAAAATCGATAACCAGAGCAGGCTACGCATTTATAATCGCTACTTACGAACGCAACACCTGACTCCAATAAAGTGAATAATTAAGACAAGCCCACATTTCGCGGGCCTTAAGCCAACTAGGCTAGTTTCGGTGTAGTCCACTTAATCGCTTTCGGCAAGACTTTAGCGAGGGCCGCCCCGAGGGACGAATAGAGCGGACTTGTCGATGATGGATACTACCGAATAAATTACTTGTTGGTTAATTGACTAGATCTACCTTTTTGTCTAATTCCGCATTGCTTAAAGAGTCTTTAACTAGGTCACCCTCTAATGGATTCCATCACATGTGGGTGTAGCATTCAACGAAAAGGTGACCGTTTGGCTAAAGAGGCTTTTAGTGATGGAGCTGAATATCTTGTATTACCTTTTTATACTGATTGATCAGAGGTCCAAAGAGAAAGGCATTTGGTATCGAACAATCCAACCACAGCCGTGGGGTTCCCCATGGATTGACGAACGTAAACTGAGCAGGCAGGATCTTATTATTGTTCTTAAACTTTGTTACGGACACATAACAAGTTTGCATATGTGATGCGCAAATGACCATCGCCAAATTGTTCTGAGTGTGACGTAGTGGAGGATGTATATCATGTTTTGATGGAGTGTGTGTGGAACGAAGCCTACAGAAGACAAATTGTATTCCAAAATCACATATTTGTTCCCGAGGGTAGGTATAACATTAACTTAGCATATCCACTGTCGGATAATGCTAGGCTATTGTATAAACTTACTAAGTTAGCTCTTAATAATCATGTAAATCGGCTTAAAAATGTCGGACTAATCGATGTACATACATAAAGATTACAGAACCTCCTTCTTTTTTGAAGTTGGTTAAAAAAAGTTATTAGTATTTATCCGTGGTTGCTAATCTCCCTGATATTTTTGTGCGATGGCGAACCTTCTCGCTCCTACAGGTTAGGTGGGCACTTGGGGTGTACCAGCTCAACCTGATGATCTTCGATTTGTCATATTTATTGTTGTTAATCACACCGACGTAAATCAGCTTAAAAATCTCGGACTAATCGATGTACATACATAAAGAATACAAAACCTCCTCCGTTTTTGAAGTCGGTTAAACAAAGTTATTAGTATTTATCCGTGGTTGCTAATCTCCCTGATAATTTTTATGCGATGGCGACCTTCTCGCTCCTACAGGTTAGGTGGGCAGTTCGGGTGTACCAGCTCGACCTGATGATCTTTGATTTGTCATATTTATTGCTGATAATCACACCGACCTTCTCTACACTTTTTCCACACAAACCCAAACTGTACCTACTTAGTTTCCCTGTGTAAAAGGTACAAAATCGTCTAAATATGTAATGCCATTCTGATGTTTACCATGATTACACAAAAACTACTAGTCCTATTGCGCTGAAATTACAATGGGACCAACTCGACGGTATCCCCTTTCATTTACAAAAAGAACCATGTGAATCAACCGCCAAATCATGGAGATATCGGTGTACATATATATAAAAAAAAAATACGCCCCGAATACAGAACCTCCTCCTTTTTTGAAGTCGTTTAAAAATAGATAATTCCACAACAAAGTTAATAGTTACAGTGCGACATAGTCGTATTCAAGAGAATTAGCTCTTTAAAAAAAAGAGTCTTTAATCAATGTATGTTGCCGGCGTGGATCGCAGTAGGCAGTACGATTTCCTAAACAAGCCAAATTCAACCGTATTTATTTTTTTGGCAAAGACGAGATCAAAATCTTTATGCGAGTTAAAGTACTTTTTAAATTGAGAATAGAAGAGATATTGAACTCTCAAAAATTGGCAAAACTTCAGTAAGGTTTCGCTATTTATCTCCAGAGTGCATCATCAGATGTTAACCAAATATATAGAACCACCCTGGTGATAAAATCAACCCAACAGCGAGACAATGAACAAAATCAGTTAATAATTATCAAAATTACAAATAAAATAATTAACCGCCGTCTTAATTTTTTTACGAATCGACTCCGATTTCTTGCGAGGGTAATTAGAAATAACGGAGACTATCTTGACAATTTAAATTTAGATACAAATACATAATTTAGATATATATATCGCAGATAGCGATAAATTAGCGATAGAATTCATTATTCATACGGTCAAGTGAATATCATAATACGCGGTTAATGGGAAGTGAACCTGGTGGCGCTGGTATCGCCGGAAATGGCGCGGTGATTATATAAGGTCGGCACATTGAAAATGACAGGCACTTTACTACGAGCCTTCAAAGGAGTCGGAGCTCCACTGAACACAACAACAACGTAGTACTGTGAGTGATTTGATTACCATTATCACCGACGCTTGGAAGAATCCGGTGAGTCGTTAGCTAATAAGAAGTTGATCATGGGATTTGAGCAAGGAGGAATTGAGTACCAGGTCCGGTTGAATTCCACAGACTGCACGCGATGGCCAAGTTGTATGGCATGAGGGGGCGTGCAAATGTTTACTATTCACCAGAAAGCATCTCAGGTTTCATAATCATAATCGAATGTGAATACGTTGCCGATTCGCCTATCGTACCTTGCAATAATGTCGCCATTGCCCGAGCAGCCCTTTATCACGCGACTGGCACCGTCCGGTCGCTCTAGCAACGCCCACACCCTCACCCATCTCCGACATATATATATAACTTATGTACTGCTAAATATATCAATCGTGCCCGCCTTTGACGATACCATGTCCTTATTATATAGTAAAAATTACTCACGTGTTTGTGATAGCATAGCGTATGAAATCAGCGCATGACATGAATCTGAAACAAAACAATTTATTGATTAACTTTTTGTACATACAAGTGGTATAGCGTACATATGTAGGTACGAATAGACAAGTACACAAATTACTATACAGACATATATTTGTCTTTGTAGTGGTAGAGCCACGCTGTAAGCTATTAGCTTGCAGCATGAATGGGCCGGCTCGACCGGGGAAGTACCACCCTCTCGCAGAAGACCGACGTCTGAGTAGTGGCATTTTGCCACTGCGCTTCGTCCGGTGAGCGAGGGCGCCGGAGGCCCACCTTCCAGTCTCTCTCCAGAATGGTAGCGGTATTTAAAGAGTTAGTACCCCAGGAGGGTACCAGCACTATTAGTGCTGGAGAATCCCTCATCGCTCAGGCTGCCCTACTTATTCTGGGGTGGACACCTTCCTCAAAGGCCGGCAACGCATCTGTGACCCTTTTGGTGTTGCGGATGTCCATGGGCGGCGGTGATTGCTTTCCATCAGGTGACCCGCATGCTCGTTTGCCGCCCTCTCATATAAAAAAAAAAAAAATATTTTTTTTATGCACTACTGGTACTTTTATTAAATACTTAATTTTTTTACTTCAATTTTTGGGATCAGATCATGACGTGAATTTAAGATCCAAATTCGACAATTTGTTAAAGCCTGTCTGCTGTCGTACTAGCTATTTCTATGACACCTTTGCAGCAATATCTGTCCAATTGTGGAATGAGTTGCCTCGCATTATTCGTTGCGCTGAGTCGCTAGCGGTGTTTAAACGGCGTTTAAGAGAGCATTACTTATCGCTTTATAATGGTATTTATTTTGTTTATGTAAGTATGTATTTATATATTTTGTAGTATTTTATGTAGTTATGCCCATTTGTCTGTATTTATATACATATATGTATATATATATATATATATTATAGTAAAAGGATTTACATATATTTTACTTTTGTAAGTTTGCTTTACGCTACGCAGCAGTAGTGTATTTATATCAAGCTCCTTTGCCATGGATGTCTGGAAGAGATCGCTATAAACGATAAGACCGCCTTTGTACACCTGTTAAAACAATAATATCACTGTGTATATTTTTAAGCTGTGTACAATAAAGAATTTTTTCTTTCTTTCTTTCTTTCCTTCATTATTATTTTATTTTATTAAATAGGTTTACAGACGCTTGTTACACCGCTTAGAGTAATGAAGCCTTAAGTATATTAGTTAAATGTACAAACAATTATATGTAAACACCTTACCTGACCTCAATAACACCTGATGTTAACTTTTAACTGAGGTTTTATCTAACCAATAATATAAATGCGAAAGTTTGGATGTATCTTTGTCTATTCATTGCTCAATCACGGCGGAACGGATTTGGATGAAATTTTGCATAAAGTTAGGACATACCCTAGGTTAAAGCATAAGTTATTTTTTGTCTCGATGTTAGTAGTTCGAGTTGGATTAACAAATTAAAGATATCCCCGCGATAAAGTCATTCCATGCAGGCGAAGGCGCGGGCGATAAGCTAGTTATTTGATATTATCAATTAAAATTAAAATATTGTATGATGTTGATATTTCGAATAAATATATCTTATCTTATCTTAATATCTTTATTGTACACAAAATTGTTACAGAAATGCATTGTATGTAAAATGTATATAAAATGTATAAAATGAACATTGAGCTTGTTCAAAAAACACCTTAGGGCACATTTAATGGAAAAACAAAAATTGGAATTCCAAAGCGTTGTCTGTAGTGGAACTGCCTATGTACTTCTCTTTTTCTTTTTGTCACATCATTATCATTAATTTAAATTACTACTCAACACTAGCTGTATCAACAACCGACACTTTTCACTCACGATTGACCACAAATGTACACGCAGACGGGAACATGCACGTATTTTTATGCACTCGTACTTGTAGGGGTTGTAACTGAAAACCAGTGTTTCGCTCTTTGAGTGATGTGCTACAATGAGTTATAATGCATTTGTGCTACTGGGGCACACACTCGCCCTTTGTATTTTCTAGTCTTTACGTTTATTTGTATGTATATTTCTTTGTAATTTAAAAATTGTGTAATTGTGTGAACGCAGTGGCGTAAATAAATGCTTTATCTATCTATCTATCTATGTACAAAGGCGAGCTTATTCTCTTTATAGAGTTTTCTACCAGAGCCATATGATATTATACAATGTGGAAAGATAAGTCGGGCCATTTAATTTAAAGGAGATATTCCTTTATTTTTAAAAAGAAATAAAACTGCATTCAAAGATGTTGCTAAAACTCGCTTGAGGCAAGCGAGGACTCGAACCAACTATAATTAAAAAAACAAACACTCCCCATTTTATTATACTAATCGATAGTATTATTATTCAAGATAATATTGCTCTAACAAACATTTGGTCTTACTCTGGAAAGTGAACATCTAATACTTACTGTTCACTTTCAACAAGTAAAAGACACGTAACAGTTCTCATATCTCTCCAACATTCAAAGACTTCGTATGAAGTACACGCTTGCTAATTTATCGCTAAGTACCTTGTTGAAATCTTCGATAAGAAAATCGTTTAATGGTCGTAAACGGTAATCGTTTAATAATCATAATTAACTAAATTAAAACAAATGAAAATATTATATTTAAATTATATTGGGTCTTTAAAATAATAAAAAAATAAAAATAAAATAAAAATAACTTTATTTTCACACCACATCTGTTCAACAAACAAGAAATCCAAAAAGAAAAAGAAAAGATCACAAAATTATTAGATGTGGTGGACTGGAGCCTGAGCTAGACTATAAAAGTCTGTATTTCAGGACTCCAGGCCTCCACCCAGCGGATTGGAACTAAAAATTTACAAACAAAAGGTCTTATACAAAAACAAAAAAATATGAAAAAATATACAAAATCTTTACCTATGAAATTGGAGTTGGAGTAATCATATTATGTACCAATTCCTACGATTTTCAATGCTATTTCCAAATTTTGTTTTTTTATTTGGAAAATGGAATATTAATTCAAGGTTTCAAATGAAATATTTTTTAATTTCTGGCCTAAATCACACAATAAAAAAAACTTGAACAGAGCTCTTTTCATGTGCTTCCCATAATAATTTCGCTGAAACTTTTAAAAAGCGGTTACTATTAAAAATTAACACTGCCCATACTTAACTTAATGTTATCCGATAATACACACTAAGTTTAGCTAAATTTGGATTTGCCGTTCCCAAAAAAAAATCAATAATGTTTGTATGGAGAAAACAGTCTTAATGAAATTCTACATACAAAACGCCAATTTCATAGGTAAGGACCTAATATTTTTCAGAAAATCAGCCAGGTATAAATAGTACAACCAAAGCGATTTGATAACAGCAGCACACATACAAAATACGAAGACAAAATACAAAGTACCTAACCTATTATTTATCCGCATATTGTTGAGTAGCAGTGACATTGTTGTAAGGGTTATAACTGAAAACCAGTGCATCGCTCTTTGAGTGATATGCCACACTGAGTTTATGACCCATTTGAACTGCTACGGCGCACGCGGATATGCATATATATGTCGCAGGCAGTTCGTCAAATTAGCCATTTCATGAAATATTTATTTATTTATTAATTTATATTATAACAAGCTTTCCGCCCGCGGCTTCGCCTGCGTGGAAGAACTTTATCGCGGAAATTTGTTGATGCCGCGGGAACTACTCACTATAACGGGATAAAAAGTATCCTATGTTCTACCTATATACCAAATTTCAGCCAAATCCGTTTAGTCGTTTCCCCATGATTGAGCAACAAACAAACAAACAAACTTACCCATTTATAATATTAGTTAGATATATGCTTATTTACGTACGTATTATTATATAATAATTATTGTCTTATTTCCTATTTTTACTTTTTATTTGTGTGCACTCTATGTTCCCCTTTATTATTGTAATTGTCCTATATCGGGTTTGCTGGAAGACATGTCTTTTACTGATGAACTCGCTTTTTGTATATCTTATTTATTAATAGCCTTAGCCTTGGAACATCCAAACTCTATTGTTTGGGATATCTCTGACCCTCCAATTTGGGATAAAGGTCATGACGTCATATATATATATTTTAAAATAGCCTAAGGCTATTAATAAATAAGATATACAAAAAGCGAGTTTATGACTAAAAGACATGTCTTCCAGCAAACCCGATATGACAATTACAATAATAAAGGGGAACATAGAGTGCATATATATATATATATATATATATATATATATATATATATATATATATACATACATACATACATAATGTCACGCCTGTTTCCCATTGGGGTAGGCAGAGACCACAGACTTCCACTTGCTACGATCCTGACACACCTCTTCTGCTTCCTTCACTCTCATAAGGTTGTTCATACATGCTCGTCGGTTTAGGGTACTCTTGACTTGGCCTTTCTTTAAGACGTCCCCGATTTGATCATGGTACGTTCGCCGTGGTCTTCCCCTACCAACACTACCATCCACATTCGCTTTGTATATCTCTTTCGTAAGTCTTCTTTCATTCATCCTCTCCACATGTCCAAACCATCTCAGCATACCTTTTTCAATCTTTGTCACTACATCTTCATTCACACTGCTTAACTCCCTAATTACACTATTTCTGATTTTATCTTTCAGAGTCACCCCATTCATACTTCTCAATGATCTCATTTCCACTGCATTTATTCTACTTTCATTCTTCTTTTGCCATACCCAGCATTCACTCCCGTAAGTCAATGTTGGAACCAGCACCCCGCCATGAACAGCCAGACGAGCTTTTTTGGACACATTCTGGCTCCTCATAAAGGCATGCAGTGCTCCATTTACCTGATTTCCGGCATTCACTCTTCTTTCGATGTCCTTCTCACACTTACCATCCCTTGTAAACAGTGAACCCAAATACACAAATTCACGCACTTGCTCCACTTTTTCTCTGTCTATCAAAATATTGCAATCCGTCATACATACCCCTCTCTCAAATACCATAACTTTCGTTTTAATCACATTGACTTTCATTTATATATATATATATATTATATATATTTATATATATATATATATATAAAGGTTAACAATATGTAAGCGGTTAGTTTGTTTCATAGGTATCGGTGGTGGTGTGGTGTAGTGGATAGTGACCCTATCAGCGAAACCAACGGTTGCGGGTTCGAATCCCGCGACGGGTAAATGTGTGTATGATGAATACGAACATTTATTCCCGAGTCTTGGATGGATGTTTATATAAATATTTATGTATGTTTATCCGTTACCTAGTGTCCATAGCACAAGCTTTGCTTAGTTTGGGACTAGATGATTGGTAAATGCGTAAAGCAAAAATTAAGGTGGTGGAAGCAGTGAAGCGACTTTTGCTTCATCTCGCTTTTCATCTAGACGAAGTGCTAAACATTCTTGTAAATTCTTGTATATTCATAAGTGTGTTGTGTTTCAGAGTGACATTGCGTTACTGACCCACATTTGAGGTCGAAAGTAATGACCCTATCTCTAGGAGGTTACACCAGGTGCGCTACTTGCTCACAGAGTCACCTTTATGTTGTTAGTTCTACTACCTTATAATTGGTAGAAAATCCCACAAAAAACTACGATATGATCGAAATGTACGATCCAACTTCGTTAAAAGCTAAATATCGATTATCGCTTAAGCGATTTTCATCAAACATGGCTAATAACCTTTCCCTTCGATTAATCTATGATAAAATAAAAACCGACCAAGTTGGCCACGCGTAACTGCCTGAAATAGATTTATAGTCCAGTAAAATACGCAATTTTTGTGTTGTAACTTCCTACAATTTTAAAGTTCCTGATTTTTTGTAGAAGGATAGAGTACAAAGTCAAAGTCAAAATTGCTTTTGTTTGTAGGTACACAGAGTACAGCTAAAATAGTCAATTTTACATTTTTCAAGCTACTGCTTGTTCAAAATGCAATTTTACCCTGAGAAGAACAAGCATGAAACTCGAAGGGTTGGTCTTTTAAAATCAGTCTTAGATTTTACATAAAGGTTTTTATATTTCATTATTAATTGTGAAATAGCCTGGCATGCGAACGATCTGATTATGTCCAGGGATGATTATCATCTAAATAGTGTGATATTTTATAATATCATTTGTTAATAAGTTTCGGTTTTATAGTATCTTTAAATTTATTGAGAGGAAGATTTTGTATATCAACTGGAACCTTATTGAAAAAGCGTATGTGAGCGTATAGTTAAACAGCGCTTATTGAAAAATGTACCCATCAGTAATCAAATAAAAAGGTTTCCTAACAATACTCTTGCTTGCTTGTTTGCTTTAGGTATAGTATAGTTATTTAGTTATAAAACCTACAAGTTATATTGAAGTTACCACTTTGAACTTCATTGCGTTGTAGATGATACTACGATCTCCTAAAACAATATTCTAAAAATCAATGGCTACTTTATATTTTAACCGCTTAAGCGTTCCCAGGTCCTCCCTAACGCCGAAGAAGGTCGCCGCGGGGTTTTAGTGGGTAACCCCTCCCGACAGGGAGTGGAGTCCCACATAACCGTCTCGCCGTCCTCCAGGCGAGCGGTACGCGTAATGCGTTTCCCCGCGTCAAAAAAAAAGCTTTAAAAATATACCGGTAACAAACCCTACTAAGAACCATCTTCAGATTAGGTTATTGGTTTTAGCGGGCTTGATTTCCGCAACTCGACGCAGCAAGCGCCTATTTTGCGTGATGGGTTGCTGACACTACTCTTGCCAACCCAGTTCCTCCAGGAAGCCTAGCAGACCCCTGATGTTGCCGACGACTTCTGGAAGCGACCCCGGTGTCACGAGGTACTGTGCCATGTATACTACCACATCTGGACATCTTAGGATGACGTGTGCGGCTGTTTCTTCTGGCCTCCATGCACGCTCTGCACAGGGGGCTGTTTATAACACCTAGAGTAAACAAGTGTTTGTTTAATAGTGCATGGCCAGTTATAGCTCCGATGAGCAGTCTGAGTTGGGGCCTCTTTAAAACCGGTTTCATATTTGTTCACATATATACGACACACAGGTTTGAAACATCTGAACCGCTATTAAAAAAACCGATATTTCCAGTTGCCTCACTGTACACCCGTATATCGGAATCACTTATCAAAACAGACTAGCAATAAGCAATTCAAATATCACGCACACGACCGCATTATTGGCGAGGAAATCGATGTTGTTTGGAGTCGAGCTCCTACTATGAATCGCTCTTGCGATTTGAAGTACTACGAATTTTTTAAGTGATAAAAATTTCTTTGTTAGTTACAATATAGCGAATGAGTTTTTTTTACCGTCAGAAACTTAACTTAACTTTTTTTTTAGGATTTTGAATTTGGAAACTATTTTATTTTTTATGCACAACAGGTTAGCACTTGACCCCAATCACACCTGATGTTAAACAACCCGATAATAAAGTTCAGTGAAATCGAACGACCACCGCAGTAAAATATTCACTATCTATACGTGATGATGAATATTGGAATCGACACCTTTCGAATTCTATTAGATACGTCTAGTATCTAATAGAATTCGAAAGGTCGGTTCATCGCAAATGATGTGTACAAAATAGATCAAGCTGACGCGAGGTGAAGATGAGGCGGAAGGTGGAAGCGTACTGACCCGGAAACCCCATATTATTTGGAGGACTGGCCATCTTACCTCTGACAACCGGAACACAACAATGCTATTAACATTGCAATTTGCGGCAGATTTAGATAAGATGGTGGTAGCTTCAACCGCCTCCGTGGCTCAATGTAAACAACATTGGGTTTACGATTCGGAGGTCGCGGGTTCGATCCCCAGCGGGGTACATGTTTAAGTACTCGGTTTGGTTGGTGGTAGGGCATTTTAAATGTCCGCCTGGCTATCTACCACCATCTTATCTAAATCTGCCGCCAAGCAGCAATGTTAATAGCATTGTCGTGTTCCGGTTGTCAGAGATAAGATAGCCAGTCCCCCAATGTGTTGGGGTTTCCGGGTCAGTACGCTTCCATCTTCGACCTCATCTTCACTTAACATCAGGTGTGATTGAGGTCAAGTACCAACCCGTTATGCATAAAAAAAAAAAAAAAAAAAAAAAAAGCTAGCTAGGTGGACATTTAATATGCCCTATCACCAACCCAACCGAGTACTAAATATGTACCCCGCTGGGGATCGAATCGTAAACCCAATGTTGTTTACATTCAGCCACAGAGGCGGTTTTCCAGGTAATATGAAAAAAAAAATATCATCATAATAATCAACTACAGCGGCTCACTGGAGGAGACGGCAGTCTCTCAATTTGGGAGGTCCAGGTTCGATCTCAGGCTCAACAAAGTACCAAAGAGTTTCTAAATTTAACTTAATTACTTATATGCATTTATTCGACTGCTCTTAAACACCGTGTGGAAACCTACAGGCCTGTGAAATAAATCGGAGGCATGTAAAATCTCCAACACGCATTGGGTAAGCGTGGCGAACTATAGCCTACACTCACTCAGTATGAGGAAAGGTCTATATCCCTGCAGTGATATGTTTACGGACTGATGATGAATCAACGACGACCGATTGGTGTAGTGGATAGTGACCCTATCAGCGAAACCAACGGTTGCGGGTTCGAATCCCGCGACGGGTAAATGTTTGTGTGATGAATGCGAACATTTATTCCCGAGTCTTGGATGTTTATATAAATATTCATGTATGTTTATCCGTTATCTAGTATCCATAGCACAAGCTTTGCTTAGTTTGGGACTAGATGATTGGTGTAAGTGTCCGAAATATTTATTTATTTATTATTTTTTTTTTTTTTTAAACAACAGGATGTCCAGTGCTGAACATAGACAGATTTTGCAGAGCGACCGGTTAGAAGCGGCTTCCATCCGACCTCCCTCGACCCTCATTGTCATTCTCATTAACCGACTTCGAATATCCTGTAGTAAGTTAACAGAACACTAACGATGATGACGGCAGCGATATTTCACGCAATAAGCATCGATCCGTGAGTACCAGGGGACTACAGAGTTAAACAATCCATCAGCGAGCGGATCTCAACCGGCCCTCTACGGGCAGACAGCGGGGCGTGAGTCAGACATACTATGGATAACGGGGTCGCTTTTATATTACGTTACGGTGTATGGAAGCAGGAGGGAAGAATGTGATATGCATATTCCGTCGTAAGTACAATCAGCAAAAGAAATGAAAAGTTATATATGTCTTGGCCAATTAAACTGTAGTCTGGATGATTCTTTCCCAAATACAAAGAAGGGGCATACAGCTCATATTACGCGCCATTCGGACGCAGCGAAAAGGATCAAGGCTGCCACCTGTGCTGCATCCGAGAGTGACATGCATTTTGAAGTTTTTTATTATTATGTTGGCTGCATTGTAAAAACAGTCAGGCTCTGGCGCTGTTTGTGTTCGCGTCGTACATCAATGCCGGCCGGCGATAATTTCTTATTATTCGTATCTATGAATCAGAACAGTTCTTGAACTGGTAATTATTCCTGTGCTCGTGTTTGTGCCGTTAAATTTAACTGTTAGACTGTGGCTTTGCTGTATATGTGACTAGCTCTCCTTTACCAAGTGCTCCTGGGACGGTGATACACTTTGGATCTTCAGTGAATGCTTCTGGATGCTGTGATGATATCTGTTGCTGCTGCGTAGTTCTTGCATGAACACCAGGCGCGCGGTACCAAGTAAGTGAGCTTTGCTTAACTTTGTTTTTTTGGGTGCGGAAGATTCCAGCTACAGTAGGCCAACACTGCCAAGTGTTTGATACTGCCTCCCAAGGTCTACAGAACGGCCGACACAATATATATTATAAAATATCAGATTATTTAGATGATAAACGTTCATGGACATAACCAGCCCGTTCGCATAACCAGGCTATTTCACAATTAATAATGACATATAAAATAATAATCAATAATTTTGTCATATATTTTTTTTTTATAAAAAGAGCAACCTCTCGAGTTTCTTGCTTGCTCTTGTCAGAGGAAAATTGGCTTTTGGACAAGCAGTAGCTTAAAAATGTAAAATCTGACTATTTTAAGTGTACCCTGTGTACACTTTTTGATTTTGATTTTGTATTTGACTATTGGTTAAGGATGAAAGAACCATTACTAACTGACGGTTTAAAACGTGCCCTATTAATTGTAATTGTTATTTGTATGTACATTTGTTGACCAGTGTCCGTGCGTCATTTGGAGGCTCCACTGAAAACCAGCGTTGTAGTGAACGGCTACAACCCATGCTGAGTTGGAGACCTTTTTGACTCCACCTTGCGACACCGACAATTAGATGTCAAACACAACCTTATTTTTTCCATGTGTCTCGACTGTGTAATATTTGTATCTGATTGTTTGTGTCATGAGATGGGTTTCAATAAATTTTTCTTTCTTTCTACTTTCTATATTTTTGCCGACTGTACTGCTACCTAATCTATCAGACTTTAGGACTGGATCCGAAAAGAGATGTGGCCACTCAACTGAATCAATAAGAATGCATGGGATATATTTTTTACTGGATTTTAGCGGATTTTATGCGTTAAGTTAAAATCTTTTTGAGTTCTTAAAACATTTAGATCGTGATTTGGTTTACTACATAATTACACTTCGCCAAAGTCAAAGTCAAAAATGTTTTTTTTTATGCACAACGGGTTAGCACTTGACCTCAATCACACCTGATGATAAGTGAAGATGAGGCCGAAGGTGGAAGCGTACTGACCTGGAAACCCGAATGTTTGGGTTCCTTCCTATCTTATCTCTGACAACAGGAACACAACAATGCTATTAACTTGCTGTTTGGCGGCAGATTTAGATAGGATGGTGGTAGGTAGCCAGCCGGACATTTAAAATGCCCTACCACCAATCAAACCGAGTACTAAACATGTACCCCTCTGGGGATCGAACCCGCGACCTCCGAATCGTTAACCCAATGTTGTTTTACTTTACCCATGGAGGCGGTCAAATATACATAACCCTTTGAATGAATTACCGACTTTGTGGAGGCGACTTATGTGACCTGCAAGTTTATCTTTATTTCTTGTATTGACGTCATGTTTATCACTATGTTTCATGAAGCAATATTTTTTTTTTACATATATAAAATTTTCAAGAATGTACTGTGAAAGGAAGGTTAGAATATTACATTAGTAGGATTTACTTATTCGCCGAGTTAGCACGGCGAATGCGCTATTCCATCTCAATCCCACAGTACACGACAGACAACCTATTTGCACATGGACATAGCTAACGTCACACACCCTGCACACGAAACAGCTATCTGACGTCAGACAAGCGTGGAGCAATAATGGCGATACCGACCGAGTCGACAAATGTAGGCTGTGACATACAATGCGCTATGATTCGGGAATGTTGATTTTGACCAAAATCTTTTAATCCGTAGTGGTAAACGTCAAACTAGAAGAACAATATTTATTTATTTATTTATTTATTTACATAGAATCAACAGCATTATTGCAGAAATTATATTATAGTAAACTAATACCAAACTTATGCCAATTAGTCATTCTTATTATATTACCGACAGTGGTTGTCGTTATAATTGAGTAGGTAACGTTTTAATTATATTACAAGAAAATTGGTACTTTTACATAATTGTTATTATAGGTATCAATAAAACAATCCTCAGTCGTTATATTAGCGAGTCCAAATTCAAAAGCGAGTCAAACTAAAGGAATTAAGTAATTTTAAGCCAAATAAAAATGTCAAAACTATATATAAATATATATATAAATTTTTACCGTAAGGAAAAAATAGGGCATATTAGGTAAGTGACATATAAGGTATTGGCATAGTAAGTTTAATTTTTTTTTTCAATACCATCATCGAATAAAGCTTTAATTGTGTCATTTGACGGACGCCCATTCCACATAATTACATTAATAAAATAAATAAATTAAAAAAATTTGGAGAATAGCATATCAATGTAAGGCCTTGGCGTACGTTTCTGAAAAAAAAAATTAAATTACCTATGCCAATAACTTCTATTTCACTTACCTAAATTATGCCCAATTTTTTTTTTACGGTAAAAAAAATCATCTTGTCTCTCAACTTTATTCGTGTAATTCCCGTTTACTCGTGACTCCGCTCCTGAAGACAAACAACTTTCCCCAAGAAAATTTTTGATCGAATTCGACTATGGTTAATAGTCGAATTCGATCAAAAATTTTCGAGTACATATACTAAGTAAACCATCCAACAATTTTCGGCTAAACTCGACTAAGTTCCTAGTGACAAATGTCCTGAATGACAAAAACTCTTGGTATACTTCGCCCAGCACCCAAAAATTATAAAATTGTATTAGTTGTATCCTTATACATATATATAAAAAAAAAATAAAAAAAATGATCCTGTGGCTTTCGTGCGCCGCTTCTTTTCCCGCAGATGATTTCCCTTTCCGAAGCGGTGGTAGCTTGGATATACCGACTGACCGATTTTATTTCCAATAGATTTAAATTGACATTCAACAAATGATGTCATGTATCTTACGTTGAAATTAATGCTTGAGGTTTGAAGTTTGAAGTGGAAAGTTGTTCGTAATCAGAAGTGAAGTCACCAGCCGACAATTGTTGGCCTTCCATGCTAAAGACGGTTTCAGAATGTATGGGACGGACGGAACTTTGTGTGGGTAATCGGAAATGATTAACTGGATATGCGTTTGACCACTCCCTCACCTGACTATGTGGCCGATGTTGAAGCACGTGATCTCAGTAAATGCCTACTCACCCTGCTCTTGAAGATCCGAAGGTTGTAGGTTCCTTGGGGAAATTTGTTCGCACAATACAATACAAATACTCTTTATTGCTCAAAATAATTTACAATAATTTTTCTTCTCTTATCACTAAAAGTTTCTTCCAGACAACCCACAGCTATGGGACATTTGTAGGTAGACAAACAGGTAGGGTGCACGATACTACCAACTAAAGAAATAATTATAGATAAGTATGCATAAATATAATAATAATATCATATTAATAGACTTACTTAATAATATAAATATATATATAAATACTTAATATATAGTATAAAACACAATAGCTAGAATCACTTATAGATAGTCAACTAATGTTCACGACGCGGGAGTTAACGAAAAGAAAAAATTCAGAGACCTAAATAGTGGTTCATAATCAAGAGTGACGTCACCCTATAATTCAATTTACACGAATTCAAATTCACCCTGTAGATGATTTTGATGGAAAGTCATTTGTCGCCTTTACCGACCACCCACGGGAAACGGGAAACCACACAGATATTTAAACAAATAAACTTAGAATCAAAAGTTTGTCGGCCACGTTTGCTAATCGAGGATCATCATAGAAAATCGCTCGTGTGCAAACCACATCCCCAGCTCTCACTTGACCTAAATCGCGGGAAAAACTTGCGGATTATCGAATGTGGCGAAGTTAGTACAAACTTTTCAATAATATACGCGAAGTTGGTACCGAGTTCGCGTTGCGAAGCCCGAGAAGTCGGACCATGTAATAATGCAGACCGTATTCAATTGGTGGAATTAATAAATTTCTGCTTGAAACTTTAATTAGGAAAAGTTTATGGGTCGAGTATGCATTTCTATATGTGAAGAAATGGAGTAATAAGATTCCGGGTCAGTACGCATCCATCATTGACGACCTGTTTGGTTTGGTGTTTGGTGTTTGGCGGGTTCGAATCCCGCTAGGGGCATATGTTTGTATGATGAATACGGGCATGTGTGTTTTTCATTTATATATGTATTTATTTATTAAAAAAAATGTATTTGTGTAGTGTATCAACCATCTGGTATCCACAACATAAGCCTAGTTGCTTAGTGTGGAACTAGATGGCGTTGTCTGTATATGTCCAAGGATATTTATTTGGATAAATTAATACTTCTTTTTTAAATACAATACATGGAATACTGCTGTCACCTCTGGGACGGATCAGCCAAGTACCAACTAGCTGCACTCGATTCTGTGGAACGACGCGCCATAAGGCTCCTAGGCGATGAGTCAACGGTTACCGGCAAATTGCAAAGCCTTGAACACCGCCGTAGGGTCGCATGCCTTTCAGTGTTTTACAGGATACATTTCGGTGAGTGTGCGATGGAATTGCACGATCTTATTCCGTCCCCTTTCTAACTTCGGACCACCAGGCGCTGGGAGGGTTTCCATCCATATGTTGTCAACATACCGAACATCCGCACTAAGCGCTTTGCTTCATCATTTATAATGCGGACTACTAAGGTATGGAACTCACTGCCCACATCGGTTTTTCCCGACACTTACAACCTTGAGATCTTTTTTTTTTTTTTTATGCACGACGGTTTCGTACTTGACCTCAATCACACCCGATGTCTTCAAGTCTAGAGTGAATAGGCATTTACTGGGTGCGCGTGATACATCTTCGGCTACATCGTCACTTTCCATCAGGTGAGATTGTAGTCAAACGCGAAACCAGTTTTTAATAAAAAAAAAAAATACAGAGTAAAGAATCGCTCGGACCTGCACACGCAAACTGAACAGTTACGGCCACTGTAACCTATCCTAAAATAAGTAATAGTATTCTTAACAAAGGCGGATTTTCAATCAAAAAGTTATTCCAGTACAAAGAGGAGAAACATTGTAGTGTGTGTGTAACCCCCCACCCTCCCCCCGCCCTCCCTCATGTACGTAGCTCTAAGTATAAATGTATTGATATGAAGCCTTGATGGGCAGTTAATATACATCAGTAAGATAATGTTGGTTTATTTCCTCTCGCCTCTCCCAACACATCATGGCGACCCGAACCTGGAATCTTCTGATAAAGTCCATCAAGGAGTTCCATTTTCCATCTTTACGCCCTCGTCATCATGTGTAATGGAAAGTGCTCATGGCAAAAAAACAAACTAGCCCAAATTCAACAATCTTGCAATTTGCCATCGGGGAGTTCCAATCCGTACATCCCAGCTCCATCATCAGATCAGCTCGATAGTATCATAATATTGCATTGTTATCGATCTTATATAAATTAACCAAATTTCAATTCAATCAGATATCAGTCAAGAGTACCCTAAACCGACGAGCATGTATGAACAACCTTATGAGAGTGAAGGAAGCAGAAGAGGTGTGTCAGGATCGTAGCAAGTGGAAGTCTGTGGTCTCTGCCTACCCCAACGGGAAACAGGCGTGACATTATGTATGTATGTAGATATCAGTAAGTGGTTTAAAGAGTATAATATTCTAACCTTTTCGTCACAGTACATTTTTGAAAATCTAATATATGTCAAATAAAATATAGCATCATTTAGGAAAAATAGTGATAAACATGATGTCAATACAAGAAATAAAGATAAACTGGCAGGTCACATAAGTCGCCTCCACAAAGTCAGTAATTCATTCAAAGGGTTATGTATACGCTTTTTCAATAAAGTTCCTGTTGATATACAAAATCTTCCTTTCAATAAATTTAAAGATACTATAAAACAGAAACTTATTAAGAAAGCATATTATAAAATATCAGATTATTTAGATGATAAACAATCATGGACATAACCAGCCCGTTCGCATAACCAGGCTATTTCACAATTAATAATGAAATATTATAATATAAAATAATAATTTTGTAATATAAAAACCTTTTTTTAAAAAGAGCGACCTCTCGAGTTTCTTGCTTGTTCTTCTCAGGGGAAAATTGCCTTTTGAACAAGCAGTAGCTTTAAAAATGTAAAATCTGACTATTTTAAGTGTACCCTGTGTACCTACAAAATAAAGCATTTTTTGATTTTGATTTTGATTTTTGGTAGAAAAAGGTTTTCGAATTTTGAAATGGACAATTTACTACACTAACGAATATTGCAAAATAAATCCGCCTCCGTAAACAACATTGGTTTTAAATGTCCGCCTGGCTAGCTACCACAATCTTATCTAAATCTGCCGCCAAACAGCAATGTTAATAGCATTGTTGTGTTCCGGTTGTCAGAGATAAGATAAGTTCCCCAAATATTTGGGTTTCCGGGTCAGTACGCGACCACCTTCGGCCTCGTCTTCACTTAAAATCAGGTGTGATTGAGGTCAAGTACTAACACGTTATGCATAAAAAACATTCCTTGCTTCTTTTAATCTTCTGTATAGGAAACAAATCGGCTGTTGATCAATTATAACTATTATTATAATATAATATAAAGATATTTTTATAATATAAAGAGTTGATTCAGCAATTTAAAGCCACTTTAATTTTACCGTGACTCATTCGTACATCCATGTACTTTCACGTATGATGGATGATGAATTGAGATAAACCACATCCATTTATTACACGATTTACACGTCAAAGCTGAAGTGTCCTGGAATTATTGATATATTGTTCCTTCATTCTTCCACTCGACGGTGACGTTTCTTATGGCCTTAACCAATTGTTTAGATTTTTTTTTATGGTTAACTGGATACGCATTTGACCACACAATCTCACCTGATGGGAAGTAACGATGTAGCCGAAGATGAAGCATGCGATCTCAGTAGATGGCTATTCACCCTGCTATTGAAAATCCCAAGGTTGTAGGATTCAGGAAAGACTGACGCCGGAAGGGAGTTCCATGCCTTGGCTGTTCGCATTATGAATGAAGAATCGAACCGCTTAGATGTCTATGTTATTTTATTAATGCTAACAAACAGTTATACGATACAGATTACTTAGGAAATAGCCCAGGGAAAATGCGGTAAAAAATTAGCTTAGCTAGACATAGTTCAGAACCGACTTATATCATTGTTACCTTATATAGGTATATTAAACAATTTTGAATAATTAAGCCTAAAGAAACGAGTGCTTAATCTAGATTTTTTTAGAAAACGCTATTTTTAATTTGTATCTTAATAACAGTAAATAATAACTGATATTTAATTAGGTAGACTTTCGTTAAACACAGTTAACTTATTGATGGATAAAAAACTAAGCATGATATAGTTAGGCATGCATGTGTTTTAGCTGAAAATGTCGTCGAGCTGCATTGCTTAAGAAATAAATATGAGAACTATTATTCTGTAACGATAATTACCCTAAATATTTTGAATTTAGAGAAATACTCATCAATTGAGCATTTTTTTTAATGAAACACATTTTTCAACTTTAGCTTATTTAATTACTTACTTAGTACTTGCTTTTCTTACAAATGCTTAATTTTTAAGAATTGCTATTCTACATTTACAACACTTTATTAAATGTTTCAAGAAAATTATTCGTTTTTCCGAGGACAAACCATATTTTCCCTGGGGTAAAAGGTGACAAATTATGAGTGTGGGTAAATGTTCACCCAGTACAGGAACATTTAACTAATATTATAAATACGAAAGTTTGAATGTATATTTGTTCGTTAATCAATCACGGCAAAACGTATGAACGGAATTGGATGAAATTTGGCATATAGGTAGAACATAGCTAAATTAACTTGTAGATTTACATAATGTAGGTATTATGTTGAACTTCCATATTGGCTTTTATTCTAAATCAAATAACAATCGAAGATATTGCGTCACTTATTTACTGCAAACTGTTTGTTTCAAAGAAACTAGTTGTTGCCAACGACTTCGCCCGCGTGGAACATTTCATCAAAATTGGTTCAGCAAACAAATTAGTCTATATTTTAATCCAAGTCTTAATCTGTCTACCAACCAAATTTCATCCAAATCCGTTCAGCTGTTTAGGCGTGAAGAGGTAACAAACTTACATACACACACTCTTTCGCAATTATAATATTAGTTGGGACTAGCTTGTATTAAATATGTTTAATAGGAACTACATATCTGGAAAAAAATATCATGTTTTAATCCAGGATATGTTCTACCTACATAGTAAATTTCATTCACCCGTTTCGCCGTGATTAACAAATAAACAAACATCCAACCTTTAGCATTTATAATGTTATAGATTATAGTTAATAGATTAACTGTGTAACTATGTGTGGAGTGGCTAAATATCATTTTAACTGTACATTTACTTTCTATTAGTTAGTGCAATGTTAAATCTTCCACTCAATTTTGACGGGATCTTATACTAGTTGAAATAGCCCGCAGGTACCAGGCGAACAGGATACCAACGGAGGCAGGTGGCACCTAAGTAAATTAAACCTACGGCTTCGGTTATAGTGCAATATCCGCAAAGAACAGCCGCAAGCCACAGCCCGGCCCCCGACTATCGTCGGTTAGTAATATTCGATTTAAATGCATGCTGAGTAACCAGGTGGAGACCAGAGTACCACTAAATACTGTATACTTGCAGATTGTACAACCTCTTACCACTGTAAGCCGTGTCTATTGCACATAGTACTTAACAATGGATGTTTTTTTTTATTTTTTATGCGGATTAGCACTTCATTTCAATCACACCAAGGGGTCTACTCTCTAACGAAGACAACTTCGGACGGCTCTAACTTCGGACTTTTTCATTTGCTAAGAATCCTTTATTTGCATAACTTCAGAGTGAAAGTCAAAAATGCTTTATTTTGTAGGTACACTTAAAATAGTCAATTTTACATTTGCTTGTTGAAAATGCAATTTTCCCCTGAGAAGAACAAGCAAGAAACTCGAAGGGTTGCTCTTTTAAAATCAGGCTTTGATTTTACATAAAGGTTTTCATATTACAAAAAGGTTTTTATATTTCATTATTAATTGTGAAATAATCTGGCATGCGAACGATCTGATTATGTCCTGGGATGATTATCATCTAAATAAATAAATAATAAATAAATAAATATTTCGGACACTTACACCAATCATCTAGTCCCAAACTAAGCAAAGCTTGTGCTATGGATACTAGATAACGGATAAACATACATAAATATTTATATAAACATCCATGACTCAGGACTAAATGTTCGTATTCATCACACAAACATTTACCCCTCGCGGGATTCGAACCCGCAACCGTTGGTTTCGCTGACAGGGTCACTATCCACTACACCAACCGGTCGTCATATTCTCGGATCAAATAGTCTGATATTTTATAATATGCTTTGTTAGTAAGTTTCTGTTTTATAGTATGTTTAAATTTATTGAGAGGAAAATTTTGTAGATCAACTGGAACCTTATTGAAAAAGCGTATACATAACCCTTTGAATGTATTACTGACTTTGCGGAGGCGACTTATGTGACCTGCAAGTTTATCTTTCGTTCCTTGCGTTGTCATGTCCACTATATACAACAAAAGTATAATAATGACGATTGGTTTATAATTGACACAGATATTTTCGTTAGAGAGTAGACCCTATGATGTTACGTGAAGATGAGGCCGAAGGTGGAAGCGTACTGACCCGGAAACCCCATCTTATTTTAGGAACTGGCTATCTTATCTCTGACAACAAACTTATAACACCTTGCTTCCCGTGCTTCATCTTCGACCACATCGTCACTTTCCATCAGGTGAGATTGTGGTCAAACACGAACCCAGTCAATCATAAAAAAAAAACACCTCTTTACGTTGTACGTTTTAATATATATTATTACGACTGGCACCGTCCCGGTCGCTCGCAACGCCCACACCCATCTCCGACATGTATATTCTTCACAATAAAATAGAAATATTCTTTCTAGCAAAAAAATTCATCCACCTCATCTTTTCCAGTGGATGTCATAAATGGCGACAATTTTACACCAAAAACATCAATAGACTGTGACAATGGTGTCGATTAGGATGTACACCAACTGAACTAAACTAAACTAAAACCAGTTTTGGAGTGGTGCCGTCGCATTGTACTGTTCCAGGGAGGAAGAGACAGTACGACTTTAAAACTGGTTTTGGTTTAGTTTAGTTTAGTTGGTGTACATTCGAATCGACACCATTGTAAGACTATTAAAAATAAAATATCTGTACCATATAAAAACACCAAGCCCCATCCGAATCTCGCGGCAATTCTGAGACTGCTTTTGCATAGACGATCAAATATAATTGTCCAAATATCATCAACGTTTCCCCGAAACGGTTCCGATATGAAAATGTCAAAAACGTCGTGAATTTTTATCACTAACGTTTCGGGCTCGGCTCAGTGAGCTGAAATGCCATCTGAGGAGATATCTCAGCACTAAAATGAGTCGAACCGCAGGTTTTATAACCAGCATAATATTTACAAGGGTCAGCTAGAGATGGGATACGATATCTGTAACAGGTATTATCTAATTATTATAATAAGTATTTATTTACAAAAAAATGTATTTATGTAGTATATCAACCAGCTGGTATCCACAACACAAGCATATAGTTGCTTACTGTGGAACTAGATGGCGCTGTGTGTATCTAAGGATATTAAAAAAAATAATATTGGACCTATACCAAAAGGTCGTCGCGGGTTCAAATTCCGCTGGGGATGGGGCATATGTATGATGCATGTCCGTCGTATGATGAATACGAACATGTGTACCCGAGTTATGTTTGCATTTATAAGAAGTATTTATTTACAAAAAAATAATATGTATTTAACTGGTATATCAACCATCTGGTATCCACAACACAAGCCTAAGTTCTATAGTTGCTTAAGGTGTAACTAGATGGCATTGTGTGTATGTCCAAGGATTATTTATTTTTCTATTATTATTTACCTACTTACTGCAGAAATACATATATTGACATTAGCATCGCAAAATATGATTACGAGAACTTAAGGTATGCCAGAAAAAATTTAGAATCGCTTAAGAAAAATTGTGATATACAAAATGTAAAAATAAAGTTAGTGTTCAAGTCAGCCGTTTGCACAAAGTCACTAAATCATTTAGGGGGCGCTTTTAAAATAAAGTTCCAGTTGACATTCAAAATTTACCTTTAAGACCATCATAAAACAAATATTATGTACAAAAGGCTATTATAAAATTTCCGACTATCTGAATGATAAGCAAGCATGGATTTAGAGCAATATGAAGCTATATTCCGCAGTATTTAATGTTAATTTCAACTCCAATCTGCTTTTTCTGGGAATATAGACCGTGACAACAATCCCGTAAAGTTCCGTTTTTTCAAAACGAGGTAGGAAATGCTAAAACTGTGCCTTCACTTTCTAAGCCAGTTCATTATAGCTTCATCTGCAGCATAATTTGTGATCAAAATTAAGCTCAAACTCATTAAGATATGAAAGTAACTGTTACCGTGTATCTGTTACGAGTAGCACAGATACTGCGAACTCTATCGTTTTATCCGATTCGATCTGCCGCGATCCGCAATCTAGAGGGTAGTTCCATAAACAAATTCTGCAAACCATAAACCTATCAGCGGATACTCGTCTGCTTTTGGATGTAGTCAGGTTTCAACCATGAAGTTATATATAAAGTTGGAGGCGACACTTCACGAAGATGTCGTTGATAGCGATAAATTAGCGATAGGATTCATTAATCGAACGTTCAACTGACTATCATAATACGCGGTTTGCTACAAGAAATCAACCTGGTGGCGCTCACTGAGGTTTACAATAATGTTAGATCTGGACATCGAAAATGAAAATTCATATTACTACCGTCGTCAAAGGAGACGAACCACCACTTAGCACGTCATCGAGCGTGAGTGACTATGATTGTCTATCATCACAGACGCTTGGAAGAATCCGGTCAGTCGTTACTTAATAAGAAGTTGGTCATGGAATTTGAGAAGCAGGGATTGTTAGACTACTCCGGATCAATTCCACAGATTGCATGCGAAGGCCAAGTTGGATGGCAAAAGGGGCAATCAAATGTTTACCCTTCACCGGTTAGCATCTCAGGTTCCATGATCATAATTGAATCTACTGATTTGTGTGTGTAAATGGTCTGTAATTACCTCCTGAAAGATTTGAGGTGATCGGGCCCGCGTCCCATAAGTGGCAGTTGGTGGTTGGGCATTTTAAATGTCCGCCTGGCTCGGTACCACCATCATATCTAAATCTGCCGCCAAGCAGCAATGTTAATAGCATTGTTGTGTTCCGGTTGTCAGAGATAAGATAGCCAGTCCCCCAAATGTGTTGGGGTTTCCGGGCCACGCTTCCACCTTCGACCTCATCTTCACTTAACATCAGGTGTGATTGAGGTCAAGTACCAACCCGTCGTGCGTAAAAAAAAACTGATATACGTGTAACAAAACCACGACACCAAATCAATTCCAACATTTAATGATATATATATTTTTTTATCTTTTCAATATTTCTCCCGAATTCTCTTTCAAAGAGAACGTGCTTACACAGCCCTCTGAGTACACCTCTGAGTACACTTAACATCAGGTGTGATTGAGGTCAAGTACGAACCCGTTATGCATAAAAAAAAGACCATTACATCGTTCTGTTAAATTTCTAGTATCATCCTGATATCCAATTCGCCTTTGGTAGCTTGATAATATCGCAATTGCCTGAGCTACTCTTTACCACGAGAGAGAGAGAGAGAACAACGCCCGTCCCTTGTCCGACAAAGACATAAAATTTATCCTTGATATTTCTACTTCGCTTACTCAGATACCTCCTCTCTAACAAGATTAACTTAAAATTAACTAGTCAAGGCCAAACTCTCAGTTTTAATTGATTTATTATTATGGCAATAACTTGTTTTTTTTTTTTTAATATTTCGGACCCTTACACCAGTCATCTAGTCCCAAACTAAGCAAAGCTTATGCTATGGATAACGGATAAACATACATAAATATTTATATAAACATCCAAGACTCGGGATTAAATATTCGTATTCATCACACAAACAGTTACCCCTCGCGGGATTCGAACCCGCAACCGTTGGTTTCGCTGATAGGGTCACTATCCACTACACCAATCGGTCGTCAATTAGATATCAGACCACCCCATTTGGGATAAACCTCGTGACATTATGTATGCACGTATATATCCATATGCAGTATACGAATAAAGAATATCCATTGTAACACACATGATAGAAAGTTACATGAATATCTTGGTGTAAGAATATTCAAATCAACTCGTGAACTAACTTTCTTTGTTTCATCAAAATTCAGGTGGTCCCCAACCTGTGTTAGAGGGCGCTGCCTTGAATCGAGACAGGTCCGAATCAGGGGGTGATTTTCGGGTACCACAAATATATTATAAAATAAAGATAAAATTCACACACACAGCGAGTGCACACATAAGTGTATCTATATACATTAGTATTAGCAAATTCAAAATCAAAATCAAAAAATGCTTTATTTTGTAGGTACACAGGGTACACTTAAAATAGTCAGATTTTACATTTTTAAAGCTACTGCTTGTTCAAGAGGCAATTTTCCCCTGAGAAGAACAAGCAAGAAACTCGAAGGGTTGCTCTTTTAAAATCAGGGTTTTTATATTACAAAAAGATTTTTATATTTCATTATTAATTGTAAAATAGCCTGGCATGCGAACGATCTGATTATGTTCACGGATGATTATCATTTAAATAGTCTCATATTTTATAATTATGCTTTCTTAATGAGTTTCTATTTTATAGTATCTTTAAATTTATTGAAAGAATCTCATCTTAATCAAAATCAAAATCGAAAAATGCTTTATTAGGTACACAGGGTACACTTAAAATAGTCAGATTTTACATTTTTAAAGCTACTGCTTGTTCAAGAGGCAATTTTCCCCTGAGAAGAACAAGCAAGAAACTCGAGAGGTCGCTCTTTTAAAAAAGGTTTTTATATTACAAAAATATTATTTTATATTATAATATTTCATTATTAATTGTGAAATAGCCTGGTTATGCGAACGGGCTAGTTATGTCCAACCAATGTTCATTTCTAAATTCTAAATGACTTCGATATTTCTTGGAATTGAAATTTTAAACGCATTAAGCACATACATAAATCGAAAAAGTTAGTACCTATCGAAAATTTTCGATGAAGAGTATTGAAACAAAATTACGGCCAGTAGTTAGTTGAGAACTATTTATTTATTTAATATATTAAATAAATCTAAACATCATTAGACATACACACAGCGCCATCTTGTTCGACAGTAAGCAACTTGGCTTGTGTTCTCATCAAAAAACTCATCCGGTATGATATGTGTATATATTATAGATTTTAAGAAATTGGAAATAAAAAATAAATATGTTACATATTAATTCTAAACTGTAATTCTTTCTTTTTACAAAAATCAATTATTAAAAATCAACAGAACACGCGGAGAGATGTTATTCATCGAGAGCTCCCCAGCGAAAAAAGTGAGCAGCGCGTTCCGCGTCGCCTTATATAGGGTCGATTCCGAGTGTGGCCAACATCAGGGTGGTGATATCGGGGAGTCCTCTTACAATATGTATAATTGTATGTTTTGTGTCCACTTTGAATGTCTCTGTCATATAAACGAAACCACGTGTTGCATGAAAACAAATCTCGTGGTAAGCGTAACGCTACAATATTACAGGTGTTTTCCGCATTTCACTGCCATTTTGAGGTTTTTTACAGACGTGCGGCCAACGTTGGCTTCAGTGACTCCAGTCACAGAGAACAATTTTGTAATTCTTAGTAAATAATAAATATTGTTTAAAAAAAAATCAAAAATGTTTTCGTAAGTCATAAGAGTAACATTTGAAATCGTCATGACATACAGTTATCGCTCATTCACTAGGCAGTCTCCCCAGAGAAGAACGAGCAAGAAACTCAGGGGTTGCTCTTTTTAAATAAGTCGATACAAATACAATTTGGAATAACTGTTAAATTTATGATTCGACAAAGAAAAATAAGAATAGAATATACTGGATATTGCCGAGCGGTTCATGTCCACGCATTCTTATCAGTTTTATATTTTTAATTTAGTTTAAATAAACTAAATTAAATTTTTATGATTGTTGTAGGGACTTTCCACCAAAAAACCTCTATAGATTTGCACGTTTCACCCTCTGTCACGTGTGCATTTCTGTATTCGAAAAGGTGAACCGTGGATGTTGTTTCAAGAATTAAAATTTTAAAGTTTGGAACACCCGCTTGTTTGGGATATCTCTGACCACCCCATTTGGAATAAAGTTTATGTATCTATGTTAAATCAAGCCTTTCGTCTGGATTAACTTAGGTAGATGTACCAAATAACTTCCCGACCAAGAGTTGGGGCTCACCGCGTGGTTCGCACTTCACCTGTGAGAGGGAGCCACTTGACGCATGCGCTCCTCATACGCGTTCGACGCGCGCTTTTCAATGTTTTCTTATTCTGTCAATTGCGAGTCTTGATGCATGGAAAATACGTACGTGGGACGATATAAATTACTCGTAGAAGCCTGAAGATATAGCATCAACGTAGCTGAGAGCCGCCCGTGGCTGTTGTCCTCGATTAAGGAACGGAGGTGAGTGGTGCTTTTGCCTATTTTTATTCAGTGCGAAAGGTTTGATAGTACAGCTATCACAATCGTATTGTAATAGCTTTTCACTGTACCTAAAGGCTGAATATTATAATTATCTATTGTTCAATACAGTCCACTTATAGTTAATTCCATCTTTTCCCTTTGTGGCTAAACGTTTTTGCCACAATCCATGTATATTATTTAGGGTATATTTCCTCAATTTTCATGGAAGAATTCAGCTTACAATGGGCATGCCATTGTATATGTTTTCTTTCTTTTAAAAGAAGATTTTTAACCAAAATTCAGTTGGGGAAAATGATGTAGTATCAAAAAGAAAAAGAAGTCGAAGTTGAAAACCTCGTCACTAGTTACCAACCTAGTCCGTCCCCTATCGACACAAACATATGCCCTGATTAAAACTTTGCAATTTTTCCCCAAATAGCCGGTCGGAGAGATGACTCCCACGACCTTAAAGGACCTCAAACTTTTAACTTGTTATCCAAAATGATTTTTCCTTTAACTTCGTATTTGAAATGGTGAGATAGCGGTTCACTGTCTTTATTTTTAATTCCAGACGAAAAACGACTAGTATGTATTTGATCGCGTTGTATGTGTGTGTGTCCAATCTTTGTCCAAAGAAAGTCAAAGTCAAAACTGCTTTATTTTGTAGGTACACAGAGTACAATTAAAATTAGTAAATTTTACATTTTTTAAGCTACTGCTTGTTCAAAATGCAATTTTCACCTGAGAAGAACAAGCAAGAAAGGGTTGCTCTTTTAAATTCAGGCTTTGATTTTACATAAAGGCTTTTATAATTTCATTATTAATTGTGAAATAGCCTGGCATGCGAACGATCTGATTATGTCCAGCGATGATTATCATCAAAATAGTCTGATATTTTATAATATGCTTTGTTAATAAGTTTCTGTTTTATAGTATCTTTAAATTTATTGAGAGGAAGATTTTGTATATCAACTGGAATCTTATTTTTACAAACTTTCGAGTCCAAATGTTCCGAAATGAATAAACCGATTCTAATGAAACTTTATACGTATAAGCAGAATATATAAATCTAAAAAGTTAGTAGAAAACATTTTCAAAATATCGAATTTAATGAAATAAATTGCAATTTTTCTTTTTGGATAACTTAATATCGATCTAATTTAGTTTCAATACACTTTTTCGAAAATGTTCTCTACTAACTTTTTAAATCTATATAAGTGCTTTAAGCGTATAAAGTTTCATTAGAATCGGTTTGTTCGTTTAGGAAAATTTGGACTTCAAAGTTTGTATGGAAAACCGTGCGGCATAAACACTTAAGTGGAGAATACTTCATTTTTGACTGATTGACATTATTCTATTAAATGTATTAAACCCAAATATTATTTCCGGAAGAGAAAACTTTCAAAGTGAAACACCGAAAATCACTTAAAACAAAACAGCTGACATACTATTTTAGGTCAATTTAATAACAAACCATTGAGCAGACTTTGGAAAGTGTAAACATTATTACAGCGTTCTCCATTCAAAAGGGAGTTGGGGATGTTTTGAAAATAAGTTTTCACAGTTAATATAGGGCAGTACATTTTATGGCACTAGCACCACATAGTTAAAAGGGCTTATTCCGTCCAGTAGCGCCCACATTACTTAACATCAGGTGTGATTGAGGTCAAGTGTTAATCCGTTGCGCATTAAAAAAAAAATACACAATTAATTTACTATAGTAAATTAATTGTCTTTTATTAATTTTTAATTTTTAATTAATTTACTATAGTAAATTAATTGTCTAGTAAATTAATAAAAAAACATTGGATGTATTGAGATTTCTTTTTAAATATAGTAGGAAATTAAAAATTCAAATCTAATACGCTTTATTGTAATAAGGAATACATTTAAATATCTTATAGAAACTACAAATTAGGCGGCCTTATCGCTAACAGCGAAAAATCGCTCTGACCTTAAGAAGCTTAAAAGCTAATTATAAATAAGACCTAAATAGCTTTAACTACGGTTATATTCGACAATTTAAAATTATTGATAAAAAGGGTAACTTTTTTGTAATCGTGAAAAAACCACCAATCAAACCGAATACTAAATATGTACCCGGCTAGAGATCGAATCCGCGACCTCCGAATCGTAAACCCTATGTTGTTTACATTGAACCACTTATTATTATTTCCAATAGATTTAAATATTATTATTATATATATAATCTGATTCTCACTTAGGGTATAACTTTGTGATTTGGGGAAAGAAAAATCTAGTAGGTAAGTTACACCTCAGTATTTTTGGACGTAAGTCTTTAATGATTGTATGTAACTAGTCATAATTTAAGGCAATGAAACATTTTCTCTATAAGCCCCATAAGAAAGCTCAAGGTCACTCAACGAGCTATGTAGAGAACAATGTTCGACGTCCTTCCTGGGGTAGTCAAGAAGCTCCCCATTTCTTTTGAAATCATATTCATAACCTAACTTTTCAAACATATTGACAGCCACCTATTCACATACCGTATTGACCATTGTCACCCAACCAACACCTGTCTATAAGGTGTTTGCTTAAGTAAAACATGTCAAACAGACAGCAATTTCCCACCGTACGAACTCAGGAGCGCCTGACAAAAACGTCGCAGCAAAAACTCTGTTCGTTGCACGTTGCCGTCACACGATGGATGGCGTTGCGCGGTTCACTCGATTTCAATCCAATTTCGATAGCGTTTGGAGCCCCTCAGGGACTCGGCAATGGGACGACGTGATTCCTAAACCGTTCTGCTTCAACCGACGTGATGTTTGAATTTGAAAAATGTCGTTTTTAGGTTAAGTTCGAATTGCGTATGGAAATGAAGAAATTGTAGATTGCATCGTGACTCGATCGGTGGTAATTGATAACAATGTCATCATGATACAGTTCACCTGCTCACATAATATGGCAATGAGTTGTCACTGTCAGAATGCGGTCGGTATATTACGGCGAACTAGGTAGCTAGTACGACATATCGACAGCAAATGCTTACGCCCATCCCTTTGCCACATAATTTTATACCCACGAAATATTAATAAATACTTTTTCTTTCTTTTTCTTACCTCACATTTTTGGTATTAAGTCGTTTCTCAGGCGCGTGCCTTTATCAATATAAAGCTGCAAAATTTAAACTTATTTCCCAAGTGCGAAGACGTCATAATAAACATAACTCATAACATACGCCGACACCTGTTGAGTATCCCGCGGTAAAATATCGGCAGCATTCACAAAGCCATCATTCCGCGTAATCCGTTCGATTCCCGCCCCGACCCGGAACACAGGCGTTATCCGTTAATCGCTGGATCACCGGTTCAATTCCCAGTTGGATACTTGTATTACCATTTAGTTTTCATTTACATTTTACGTGTAACTCTAGGCTATGTTTGCTTGTATGTATTCGTTAAGTAACAACTGACACAAAAGCCTTTGTATGTCTGTTTGCGGTATTGTACAGTTATTAAAAACTTACATCCAATATACATAATTATCATCTGAAAACACACTTGTCCATGTGCTAGTTTTAGCGATCCCAAAATGCAAATCGTAGGGTGGGACAAGCAGAATAGAACAATTAAAATTATGTATACTTTCCAACATACATGCGCACATAGTCGCAATACACAAACAGCCACATGCACACACTCACACATACCCCAACACACTCCCCCACACACACACACACACCCATACACACACACGCAGTAACAAATAATCTTGAATTTTAAAGACCATTTTATTTTTATATACCTCTTTTATTTACTCTTATTACGTACCATCTCACAAATTGTAACCCTTAGAAATTTAACTCTATTATAGACATTCGTGAACTACAACTTGGGCGCTGGTGATCCTGAAACACAGGTTCACGCATATCACATACACAAGTCTCTACCTATGTAAGCTTACCAGTACCAGATTTGGAAAAGATCTTTTTTGAAAGGTAGGGTTTGCGTGTTTACCTTTACGAACTTGATGTAAAACATCGAAGGGTTTAAGTATAGGTAAAGGGAGCTACGGCCTCGTTGTATGACTGTTGCACTCATGCCCACATGAATAAGTAATTTAATTGTTATAGTTTTCATAATATTCCTCTCATGTTTGTTAATAATGTATTGTGTAATATTGTGTTCCTTGTATGTGTGCCAGTTTATGTAATAAACTTTTTATCTATCCACATCACCTGGATGAGTGGAAGTCTACCACTGTACGTTTCTCAAGAAACTTCTTACCACGTACGACCACCCTGTGGAACGGACTTCCGGCAGCGGTGTTCCCGAACGAGTACGACATTGGAACCTTCAAGAAACGAGCCTATACCTTCCTCAAAGGCCGGCAACGCATCTGTGACCCTTTTGGTGTTGCATCAGGTGACCCGCGTGCTCGTTTGCCGCCCTCTCATATAAAAAAAAAAAAATATCTAATTCAACAAACTACAAGTACGCACAAGGAAATTTTTTTTTTTATAACTTTTGTCAATGTATTATTATTAATCGGAGCCCATATTGTGACTTACATTGGGAGGAGTGTGGAGGTGGGATCTATATTTTCGGCCCCTTTTTCACTTAACATCAGATGTGATTGAGGGCAAATGCTAACCAGTTATACATAAAACAGATGCTGTAACTAGGATTAGCATACATTGATGACTTCTGGTGTAGTGGATAGTGACCCTGTCTGGAAACCAACTGAGGAGAGATGTTTGTATGATGAATACGAACATTTATTACCGAGTCATGGATAATAATACAAATAATTAAGTAGGCTTATCTGATCTCTACTATCAATAGACAACCTGTTTGGTGTAGTGGTTAAAAATTCTGACTGCTATACCAAAAGGTCGCGAGTTCGAATCCCGCTAGGGGCATATGTTTGTATGATGTATACAGACATGTGTTCCCGAGTTATGGATGTTTTTTTATTAATTTATGTATTTATTTACAAAACAAAATACGTATTTGTGTAGTTTATCAACCATCTGGTATCCATAATACAAGCCTAGTTGCTTAGTGTGGAACTAGATGGCGCTGTGTGTATGTGCAAAGATATTTATTATTATTAATATTATAATAGTACAAACTTTGCTTAGTTTGGGACCAGATAATTTGTGTATAAGTGTCTGAAGTATTATATTTCTTTTTTTTATACTTAGCGTACTTCTTATTCTGAAATTTTGGATAGAATACGAATCCCAAGCGAGAGAAGCCGCGGCGGAAGTTAGTACAAAATAAATTATCAATTAAAATTTATTTGCTCATTAAGGCGCCGGCCATCTTAGTTATGAAGAGACGTTAAGTTGAAGTGGGCTGGTTTAAATAATAATTCAGGTTTTCGAGGTTTGAAGCTTGTACTTGGGATTACCAGACGACAGGAATTGGAATACAATTTTCATTTACAAGAATAATTAAATTAAATTATTTCAGTAAGAAGGTCTGTTTAGATGTACAAAATATTGCTGTCGCGCTCAGTAACGATTTCTGTCGCGCTCGGTAGCGATCTGTCGCGCTCGGTCAAATGGTTAGTCAATTTTGTGCCGTCCATTAGTAAACACGAGTGAAGAAACATTACTTTTATTCGCTTTACTTGACCCTTCACTTTTCCCCCGCCTCCGTGGCTCAATGTAAACAACATTGGGTTTACGATTCCGAGGTCGCGGGTTCGATCCGGGGTGCATGTTTAGTACTCGGTTTGGTTGGTGGTATGGCATTTTATTATCCACCTGGCTAGCTACCACCACCATATTTAAGTCTGCTGCCAAACAGCAATGTTAATAACATTGTTGTGTTTTGGTCGTCAAAGATAAGACAGCCAGTCCCCCAAATAAGATGGGGTTTCCGGTGAGGATGCTTCCACTTCAGCCTCATCTTCACTTAACAACAGGTGTGTTTGAGATCAAGTGCTTGTTCTTCTCGGTGGAAAATTGCCTTTTGAACAAGCAGAATCTAAAGGAATGTTTGACGAACGAAACGAAAGAAAGAAGACTTTAACTATTTCAAAGCAAGCATTAAAATGCCCTGATCGTATATCACATTTATTCACATTTCTCTTTGTCACAGAGACTAGTTTAGCATACATAAGAATTGTGTGTAGCCATGAGCTAGCATCACGTAAAACTGCAATACACATGGTAATAAAAATTATCTTTCAAATTAAACATCTGAAATAAGTTCTGTATAAATTAAATCATATTTTGAATTTGCAATTTTTTTTTTTTTTTTTTAATTAGAATGGGATCGCTCTTGACCTTAATCTGGACTAATGTCGAGATATTTTAACTGTGAAATTAATCATTAAGTAAACATAGCCCTCCAACAACAAGCCCAGGGAAAATACGGTAAAAAATTAGTTTAGCTAGACATAATTCAGAACCGACTTATATAATTGCTATCTTATAGAGGTATATTAAATAATTTTGAATAATTAAGCAAGATTTTTTTAGAAAACCCTATTTTTAATTTGTATCTTGACGACCGATTGGTGTAGTGTTTAATGACCCTATCAGCGAAACCAACGGTTACGGGTTCGAATCCCGCGACGGGTAAATGTTTGTGTGATGAATATGAATACCTTCCTTATTCAAACAATAAAGCGTATTTGATTGATTGATTGATTGAACATTTATTCCTGAGTCATGGATGTTTATATAAATATTTATTTATGTTTATCCGTCACCTAGTATCCATAGTACAAGCTTTGCTTAGTTTGGGACTAGATGATTGGTGTAAGTGTCCGAAATATTTATTATTATTATAACTTAATAACAATAAATACTAAGTAATATTTAATTAGGTAGACTTTTGTTAAACACAGTTAACTTATTGATGGATAAAAAACTAAGCATGTTATAGTTAGGCATTCATGTGTTTTAGCTGAAAATGTCGTCGAGCTGCATTGCTTAAGAAATAAAAATGAGAACTAATATTTTGTAACTATAATTTCCCTAAATGTATTGAATTTAAAGAAATACCCATCAATTGAGCATGTTTTTAAAGAAACACATTTTTAACTTTAGCTTATTTATTTACTTAGTACTTGCGTTTCTTACAAATGCTTAATTTTTAACAATTGTTACTACATTTACAACACTTTATTAAATGTTTCAAGAAAGTCGCTGTTATTCGTTTTTAAAAGGTGAAAAATTATGAGTTTTGGTTAATATTTGCTTTGCTTTTGCTTCATCATTTATAATGCGGACTGCTAAGGTATGGAACTTACAACCTTGGGATCTTCAAGTCTAGAGTGAATAGGCATTTACTGGGTGCGCGTGATACATCTTCGGCTACATCGTCACTTTCCATCAGGTGAGATTGTAGTCAAACGCGAAACCAGTTTTTAATAAAAAAAAAAAAAAAAATATTCACTCAATGCAGGAACATCTAACTAATATTATAAATGTGAAAGTTTGAATGTTTATTTGTTCGTTAATCAATCACGGCAAAACGTATGAACGGAATTGGATGAAATTTGGTATATAGGTGGAACATAGCTAAATTAACTTGCAGTTATATATCTATACTACAGTTCGCAGGTTACAAATAAAACAAGATCTCATTATCAAAACAGAACAATTTCCAAGTAGGTAAGTATTTCACGACAGCAATAACTTGCTGACATAACAATCAAAGTTTAAGTAATAAAACCTATAATTAAAGCTCTCCTGTGTACTATGAATAACTTTTCAAATCTCCGGGACAATGTAACGGTATTACATAATATACTAAGTAACTTCGAGGCGTACCTTTACCACCTCTCAATAACTTGGGGTTTAGTCAGCTTCTTCACGCATTTTCGCTTAAATCTTCAGCCTCCGTAGCAAGACATCGTATGTTGCACGCGATTTGGGATTAGAGTGGGATAGTTGTATATTTCGTCCAAGCGAATAAGCAGGACAAATATTGGGTCTTTACCTATGAAATTGGAGTTATTTTTCTTCGTTAATCATATGTATACCAATTCCTGCGATTGTCAAAGCTATATCCAAATTTGTTTTTTACAGAGCTCTTTTCATGTGTTTCATTCATTTCTTAGATTCGCTGAAACTTTCATAAGCGGTTACTTTTAAACACACACACACACACACACACGCACGCACGCACGCACGCACGCACGCACGCACGCACGGACGCACGCACGCACGCACGCACGCACGCACGCACGCACGCACGCACGCACGCACCCACACACACACACACACACACACACACACACACACACACACACACACACACACACACACACACACACACACACACAATAACACACAAAGTTTAGCTAAATTTGGATTTGCCGTTCCCAAAAAAAAATCAAAAATGTTTGCATGGAGAAAACAGTCTTAACCTTTAGGCGGACGCGGACACCGATCGGTGCCAAGCACGGTGCCAAGCAAGTACGGTGTAATCAAAAATTTTCTGCTCGTGAATTCACTCCTGATTGCGAACAACTTTTATCTAGGAACCATAACAGAATTCAGCCGAACATTAGACTTCCAAACAAAAGATGGTTTCAGAATGGTTTACTTTGTATGTGAGTAATCGATTTTTTTTTATCTTATTCGACTATGGTTGTAACGAGGTGTACAACCTCTTCTAAATTCTGTCTTCTTTTCGGTAATCTCTTTGGCGTTTCCTTTTTTGGAACATTATTCAAAATTCTGAATTCTAAATTATTTTCAAAAACTAGGCAGTCTTGACGCAACTTTCGAACTGGAACTATTCTTTTCATTCTTTCTTTTATTTCATTTCTTTAAATTATTACATCGTTTACAAGTATTTCAAGTGGCTATACCTTCTTCATGACCTTCACCTTCTTCACCGTTCATCAGTGGCTGCAGTCCTGGTAGGGGCCTGAAACCGACGACCCTGAACCTCATTCTTCTCTCTACGGCGCCCATTTCCTAGGTTTGGGGTGAACCTCCTACCCCTTGCCACCGCCGGGCTCGTAATCCGGGACCGCGGCTTTCAGCTGCAGTCCGGGACCGAGGGTCTTGGCTTAACCGCCCGGACCGCGAGGAAGGAAAACCTCTATAAAAAATCAGCCCAAGTCTCGGCTCCGAGGCCCGCCTCGGCGCCGAGATGCCCTCGTCGTCCCACTCCCGAAAATTCGTTTTCGGGAGTGGAGCGACTAGGGATGGTGGAGGGCGAATTCCACCACAGCGGGCTGCGGCGAGGAAGCGGCGCTCCCTGAGGAATGCCCATATGTCCATATGGGCAGGGGACGCCGTGGAATCGTCTGCAGCACTTGGGCGACCTCTCCTTGACGACTGCAGCTAAGGCTGCGGCCGTCGACGAGAGGTCGTGGGAAGCGGCCCTCTCCCTCTGCTCGCAGGGGGAGACGGCGGGAGGGTTGGGGGGGCGGTTTTCCCCCGCCTCCTCTCCGGGCCTCCCGCTGTTGCAGGCCGCTATGGTAGGGGACGACCTCTCTGCTGAGAGGTCGTAGCCGTGCGGGACGGCCACTCTTTGCCGGCCGCAGCCAGGTTCGAGCTGCGGACGCCAAGGAGAGGCCGTGGAAAGCGGTCCCCTCTCTTTGCGAGGTCACTCGCAGAGCGAGGGGAGATGCAGCCGCATGGGGGGCCCGGAGGAGAGCTTATCTTTAATTATAGGCGATCCTCTGCCCCCCTACCCTGCGGGGCCGTGGGTGGCGATCCGGGGGGATCACCGCCCACACATAGGCCCCGCGAGAAGGCGCGCGCGGTGTTTTCCGCGCGCCTTCTAGAGGTGGCTGGACCAGGCGATTCCTCCCTGCTCCAGCCCAGAGGTGGGCCTGCCGCCGCTTTGTCCTGGCGGCGGGCACCGCGCTGGCGTGGCTGCGGACGAATACCAGATGGTACCCGCGGCCACGCCGTCAACGGCGCGCGCGAGGGAACACCCAGGAGTTTTTAGTCGGTAGGCCGGCACCTTCTGTGCCGGAGTCCGACATAATCCGCCCCCCTCCCCCGAGGAGGGCGGATAAGCATGAGCGTTTCTCCTGGTTAAAAAAAAAAAAAAAGGGGTGGGGGTTGATACCAAAAAAGTGAATATTGGTGTGATTATTTAGGTGTTTTGGGACGTTGATTACGAAAATGCCATTTGTTTTAAAGCTAACCCCTTGGTGTTAGAGAATGAGATAAGACTGAGTTGAGATTTTTCGAAAAACAGCCCCCTGGGGTGTGAAATGGGGGTTGAAACCATAAAATCGATATTGGTGTCGTTATTTAGGTTTTTTGGGATGTTGATTATGAAAATGACATTTATTTTAAGCCAACCCTCTAGGGGTGTGATAGGGGTGGGGGATGACACCAAAAAAGTCTATATTGGTGTCGTTATTTAGGTTTTTTGGGACGTTGATTGCGAAAATGACATTTATTTTGAAGCTAACCCCTTACGGGTTGCGATAGTGGTAGGGGTTTAAATCACAAATTCAAATTGGTGTCGAAGTCGAAGAGTTAGAGTCGAAGAGTCAATGTCGAAGATTCAAATTCGAAATTCAAAGTCGAAGGCTCAAAGTCGAAGGCTCAAAGTCGAAGGCTCAAATTCGAAGGCTCAAAGTCGAAGGCTCAAAGTCGAAGGCTCAAAGTCGAAGGCTCAAAGTCGAAGACTCAAAGTCGAAGGCTCAAAGTCAAAGGCTCAAAGTCGAAGGCTCAAAGTCGAAGGCTAAAAGTCGAAGACTCAAAGTCGAAAGCTCAAAGTCGAAGGCTCAAAATCATAGTCAAAGTCATAGTCAAAGGGGTGAATAGAGTTTCCAAATTTGGCACGTAGGTTCCTTACGAAGTCTAGGGGAGCACTAAGAAAGGATTTTTCAAAATTCACCCTTTAAGGGGGTGAAACAGGGGTGGGGAAGTTTGTATGAAGAAACAGTATAACTTGGACATTTCGACTATTTTCGACTAAGAGTACTCCTAGGAACAAATAAGCTAATACGTGTTTTGAGATTTTTCGAAAAACAGCCCCCTGGGTTGTGAAATGGGGGTTAAAACCATAAAATCGATATCAATAAACTCTACATGGTAATTTTTCTGCTGAATGTATTCCCGTGGGAAAGTAATAAAGTGTTGATTCATGTAGTCTACGCGGACGAAGTCGCGGGCAGCTGCTAGTAATCAATATAATCATTATTCCATTAAAATAAAACGTACAATATTAAGAGGGCTTATTCTGTCCAGTGGCGCTCTCATTGGATAAATTATAACCACGTTGTAGATTTCGATGTTAGGTTGACATATTTGTAATAAAACAAATTATGTACCCATTGTATTTGACTATCGCGCAATTAAGTTTTCGCGCAAATGGACGTTCGCGCTTTTGTGTGTCGCGAAATTAAGTTTTCGCGCAAATGGACGTTCGCGCTTTTGTGTGTCGCGCAATTAAGTTTTCGCGCAAATGGACGTTCGCGCTTTTGTGTGTCGCGAAATTAAGTTTACGCGCAAATGAACCATCGCGCAATTAAACTTTCGAGCCATGGTACTTTCGCACAATATCGTCTTCGCGCTGTTGTCATTCGAGCTATTTCGTAGTACACGTAGTAAATTAAATAAATTTTTCAGTATTCTCAAACTCGCCCCTGGATATATTGATAAAAACTGACACTTTGTGAACATTTCTTTTGCTAATTCCCGAATTCCTGACTATTCATTAGCACAGTGACAACGGTGAGGCCTCAACTAGACTACAGTTACCTACACGGCCATTGTTCCCTCACAAAAGAGTTCGAAAAAGGTCAAACAAAACACAACAGCGGGACGCGTGCCTTGCCTTAATTATCTTGATATCTAGATGTATATCTCACTTTACCTATGATTTTACATATAAGGTCTAACAAAATTAACCCGACAAACTTTGGCAATTGGACGTACATGACAATAAAATAATATATTCATTAAAAAAACTTGCCTTAAAAATTTTGTTTCCGAGTAAAAAAATTAAATGCAAATGAAAATACACATTAACAGACTTACTTCATTTCGATTGTACCTTGTTTTATCAATGACAAAAAACAGGCAACGTTCCATTGATATGAATGACGCCAAAGGGAGTGGCGGGGTGGCGGGGCACCGGCGCAACCAATCACAGCAAGTCGCGGCGGCCGGCGCCGGGGCAAGCGCCGGCGGCGAGCGGCGTGTGGTCGCCTTTCGTCGTCTTCAAAGCTACCGCGGCCATTAAGGTCCAACTCACAAAATTTACATTTCTAAATTAAAATTTTTTTTTTGAATAAAATCTGTTAACTTGTTTTATTTTTCATTTTTTTCGTAATAGGTACATCCTATACATACACTCTGCAACGTTTGTCGGGTTAATTTTGTTAGACCTTATATGTGGCAATCTATGTACTTAGAAATTGCTTGTTGAATTCAGCAAGGATGATTTCAATATTCTCAGTACGGCGTCAGTTAGGATCTTCAAGAGCAGAGTGAATAGGCATTTACTGGGATCCCGTGCTTCATCTTCGACCACATCTTCACTTTCCATCAGGTGGATTGTGATCAAGGGCATATCCAGTTAATCATAATAATAATATTAATAATGTTCTGTTATGTAGTAATATATTAATATATGGTTTTAATTTAGTTTTTTATATAAAGAATTAATTATGTAGCAATTTCATATCTGCGTCCCTATTTTGCACAACCTGCCTTTTCTATAAAGTTATACTCCTACACCCAAAGGTGAATAGAAGAGATCGCTTTTAGTGACAAGGCCGCCTAATTGTACTTTGTTTTGAGACATGTATATTCTTCTTTTGTGCCATAAAGTGTATTTGTAGTGTACTGTATTGTATTGTTCCGTGGCCGATACCTCCATGTGAATAATGAGACAGAGCAATTTCTCGCTTTTCAGGCGAGGAGCGATCTCTCTCAATTCTTAGGCTTCACTCAAAACCAGCGTTGTAGTCGTTTTTTCTCTTCACGACTACAACCTATGCTGAGGTCCCCAGTTTGATTCCACTTTGCGACACCGAAATTTATTATTTATTTCTTACTTTTAGATTGATGTTTTATATTTTTATGTTGTGTTATATAGTAATTAACTGTAATGTATGTGTGTCGCTAAATGGATCAAATAAATTTTTCTAATTCTTATTTTTTTTAGGCAATGGTTTTTGTCATTCAAGTAATCAGAAAGGAAACAATAAATCCACATTCATAAATTATAAAAAAAAAATACACATTTACAAATTCAAAATGTGTGCCAGATCTTGCTGTACCGGAAGAGTGCGTAAGAGGCTAAGTGCGTTTCACCTTCCTTATTCTTATTACGTACTTCAAGTGGTCTGTGATATAAACATAAAGGCTTAATAATCTACACTATTACTTGCGCATCCGTCTGTAATTAACACGTATGCGTATGCGTAAATCATACGCGCAGAAGCGAGCGGTCGGCAACCAAAGAATGCGTACCCTTGCCCTTACTCTTTAAACACGGGGTGACGCTGGCGGGGGACGGGAATATCGCTTTACCTACTTAGTATTCATGTATATTTAGTTTTTTTTTTAACACTATAAAAGTAATAATTAATTAATTCCAACGCAAACTCAAACGCTACGTTAAAATGAGGGTACAAAAAAAAATTTTAACTGTTCTCGTAAAATAACATTTTAATACCTAATTCAAATATTTCATTCATTGCCCAAGGAAAATATTGGGATAGACGTAATTTAATTAATTACAGAACCAATTTTAGCTTAAATTTGTTAATAATTGAGGAGATTTGGTGGCATTGACCCCTCGTTTAGGCATAAACAAACAATTGTACCGAATTCGTGAAATGAAAACGTTGAAGTTATTCCTATCTTTTTTTAATTACAGGAAAACAAAACGGGCGGTCGATTCGTCTTGCGCTGCTATTTTCTTTTTTACCCGACTACCTATAAGAATAAGAATAAGAATCATCTATTTGACCCATTTAGCGACACTCAAATTATTATTACACAGTGAAATTGGAACCGAGTGAGATAAAAGTAATACACAAAACAGTTTCATGTAATAGGATAGGTACCTACTCCTATCTCATAATGCAGTTACAAAATACAATTAAAAAAGAAACAAAAATACCTAAGCAATGTTTCACTTATAGACTAAAGTCCTTAAAAATTAATTTTCGGTGTCGCAAAGTGGTATCAAAGAAGGTCTCCTTCTCAGCATAAGTTGCGGTCTAGAAGTTAGACTACAACGCTGGTTTTACCTACCCACGCTAGCTACAACCTTACATGTCCCCACTGTTGGGGACCAGCCACTACTCATTGGGATAATCCACCACGCGAGCCCAGTGCGTATTGTCGGATTTGTGTCGGACTAATGGCCACCAAACGGTCAGTGTATTTAAGCTGCCCCTGTAGGCTACTGCCTTAGCTTTACGACTGCCTTCAATTGTAAACAACCGGGACAGACTACCGTGGACCGACCGCGCTAGACATTGCTTAACTTCTCTAATAGAAAAGGGCCGACCGGTCAATCGATACAGTGACACATTTCTCCTCGTTCTCCATAAATCACACGCGGTAATATCGCACGATACAACAGATATTCACTTAAAATTTTGGTAAGGAAAAAAATTTCGATGCTTTGATGCCCGCACAAAAAAAGCGAATGACGTTTCAGCGCACGAGTCGGGGCCGGGTGGGGGCGCGGGAGGAGGGAACTTGTACTTTTTTTTTAGCATTTTCAGCTCTGAAATTGTGCTTGATGCCTAGTCCATAGAAGAGTGGACTACCTGGTGAACTTAAATGCCTTCAGATGTAACGACTCATATAATTATGGTCAAACTTCACTTAGGTAAGGTTGTTAAACCTTTAATAATAATAAATATCCTTAGACACAGCGGCATCTAGTTCCACAGTAAGCATCTATAGGCTTGTGTTGTGGATACCAGATGGTTGATATACTACATAGATACATTATCTCTTTTGTAAATAAATACTTGTTATTTATTATTCGACGACCTGTTTGGTGTAGTGGTTAGCAACTATACCAAAATGTTGCGGGTTCGAATCCCGCTAGGGGCATATGTTTGTGTGATGAATACGGACATTTGTACCCGAGTTATGGATGTTTTCATTTATAATAAGTATTTATTTACAAAAAAAAAATGTATTTATGTAGTATATCAACCATCTGGTATCCACAACACAAGCCTATAGTTGCTTACTGTGGAACTAGATGGCGCTGTGTGAATGTCCAAGGATATTTATTACTATATTATTATTTTTGTTGTGTATATAGAATAGGAGGATATCTGTGAATACCACAAGGGGTGTCGGGTGGAATAAAGTCAGTGCGCTATAGACTACCGGCGGTTTTACTCGTGTCTCAACCTAAGGGATATAGACCCCTGTTTTACATACTTACCAATTTATTATTTACAAGACCTCGTTTTTGGTATGTCTAAGGATATTTTATTTTATTATAAATGAAAACATCCATAACTCGGGTACACATGTCCGTAATCATCACCCAAACATTATGCCGCTAGCGGGATTCGAACCCGCGACCATTGGGGTATAGTGGTCAGAGTTTTTAACCACTACACCAAACAGGTCGTTTATACTACTACGATACTAATCTAACAAATAGGAAATCGTGTTTACATTCGTCAGATAATAATTTAAGCGTGTACAGTTATTTGTACAGTTTTATTTTTTAAGAGAGAAGAAAATTTATATTTAGCCGCCTCCGTGGCTTAATATTAACAACATAGGGTTTACGAATCGGAGGTCGCGGGTTCGATCCCCAGCTGTTACATGGTACATGTTTAGTACTCGGCTTGGTTGGTGGTAGGGCATTTTAAATGTCCGCCTGGCTAGCTACCATCATTTTATCTAAATCTGCCGCCAAATAACAGTGTTAATGGCATTGTTGTGTTCCGGTTGTCATAGATAAGATATCCAGTTCCCCAAATAAGACGAGGTTTCCGGGTTAGTACGCTTCCATCTTTGGTCTCATCTTCATAGCTTTAAATAACTTTAAAACATCAATAAAAATTCAATAAGATGGTGGTGGAGGTACACATCCAGCAAGCCCCTTACCAGAGGAAAAGGGCCTATTATTCCTAACTTAGTGCTTAAACTTAAACTTTCGTGTCTTTAATCGAGGTGTTACCAGTGAAGACTTACGACACTGAAACGTGGTCTGAGCTATAGAGGGGGCGAAGGTGAGTTCCATACCTTAGCTTACATAGCTTCCGACTTTCACAGCTTGATGTCATATGGTATCTTGCTGTGGGGAAACGCTGCTGATACAGATAGCATATTTGTCTTACAGAAACGAGCTATTCTTGCAATTTATAAATTAAGGTCAAGAGATACATTAAGACAAATATTTAAAGAAATTAATATTTTAACATTTTCGTCACAATATATATATGAAAATCTTGTATATGTCAAGAGAAATATATATTCATTCGAGAAACATTGTGACCGACATAATGTCAATACAAGGAGCAAAAATCAATTAGCTGTACCTTTTAGTAGACTTAGTAAAGTTAGTAAGTCATTCAGAGGTCAATGTGTGCGCTTCTACAACAAGGTTCCCATGGATATACGGAATCTTCCGCTTAATAAATTTAAACTTATTATAAAACAAAAATTATGTAAAAAGGGATATTACAAAATTTCAGACTATATTAATGAAAGTAATCCATGGGATTAAACGGCTCCTCTACACGATATATAAAATTGTTGTAACCTTTCTTGTTTGTAAATGATTTATTGAAAAGAGACAAACCCTCTGAGTTTCTCGCTAGCTCTTCTCAGTAGTGGTCGCGTTCCGAGCTAGTGGTAGTTTAAAAAACAAATGACGTTCATAAGTGCATATTGTATTGCCTACATGAATAAATGCTTTTCATTTTCATTTTCATTTAATTGGATTTCCTATAAACATGATAGTGTTATAAGCCCGAAGGAATGCAGGCTGATTCCAATAGTTCACTCTGGAACTGTGCTGAAGGCCTTCCTGTGGTTGATATAATGACCATATACCTGATAAAACATGTAGAGGTACAGAAGCTCTATTTTGATACGTGGTAGAGCAATAGAAAATACTTACTTTACCCTAGCTTAGACAGTCCAGATTTGATTCCTAAAGGAATGTTCGTACATAGGCATTCAGGAAAAGCACGTCATTTAAAAATATTCTGCGATATCAAGTCGAATCAAATCAAATTAAAAATATTTTATTCAATGTATGATACAAAAATATCACATATTGAAAGTCAACATGTTTTTTTTTAAACTTCGCTTCACAAGGTGTTATGGTTAGGGAGAAGAAGCGATAAGAAAATATCTTTATTCATTCATAATGCCACATAGAGATATATTTCTGGGACCTCATGTTTGCACGTACTGAGCAGGAAGGTCCCGGGAGAGTAGCTTGCGGGACACGGGTACGCCATTTGTCACGTGCCTTAAACTTGTGAGAACTATATTGTTTCAAAAGATTCTGCGAAATGCAAAATTTGCCTCATACCGGCAGGCTTTGCGCTTGTTTTTATTTGGCGGAAAAAATATATTGGTAAGGAGCCAAGTCTCGTATAACATACAAAGAAGCAATCAGTGTTGAATAAAATAACATTTTGTCCCGCATTTTTCGTTCGTGTCCCGGATTTTAAAATACTGCGCGAAACTTGGAAAGTTGGCAGCCCTATTAGTCCTTTTGCCAGTGAGCCGAATGCCACTTTACGATCATAGAATTTGAGAGTAAAGTGAGTTCGGATATGATTTATTGCTTTCTTAGAAAAGCGCATAACGAATAGAAAATAAATGCAGTAAAAATCATTGCCACAGAAATACACCAGTATTCTCCAGAAACCAACGACGAATCGTTTAGACGCCGACTGTAAAATCTTGTATTGGAATTTGTGAATAAGAAAATGACATTTTTGTTCAATATTTTTGATATGTTTTATACGTGTTATTTATATGATGTTTTTGGTGAGTTTTTTTAGCCGTAAGAATAAAAATTAGGCATGTTAGGTAAGTGAAATAGAAGCTACTGGTGTCGATTCGGATGTACACCAACTAAACTAAACTAAAACCAGTTTGGGAGTGGTGCTGTCGCATCGTACTGTTGCAGGGAGACTTCTTTAAAACTTTTAAGGGGTACTTTTAAGGGGTAATCAAAATCAAAATCAAAAATATTTTATTCAATGTAGGATACAAAAATATCACTTATTGAAAGTCAACATGTTATTTTTTTTTTAAACTACATCGCTCCACAATGTGTTATGGTTAGGGAGAAGAAGCGACAAGAAACTCCGCAACAACACATCTTTTCAATTAGTTTCCATCTTTACAATAATATTACATATTACAAAACAATAACAATTAACATAACGACCAGCTAACAGACCTCCTTATCGCCTAAATAATCATCTATCCTGTAATAACCCTTCTTACGCAGAGTTTCTTTAATGTGGCGTTTAAATTTCTGCTCTGTTCAACTCAATACATGTTCTGGTATTTTATTGTAAAAGCGTATGCTGTATCCCACAAAGGATGGAATGACATTATTAATTATAATTTTAGTTTAGTTTACTTGGTGTACATCCGAATCGACACCATTTCGATAAACCATTATCGAATAAAGCGATGTGTGATTTGACGGTCGCGTTTGTAGCCTATTAAATAAATAAATAAATAAAAAATTGGAGAAAATATGAGTTGCAATAAATTACGCATAATAGGAACTCCACGAATCCCGCCAGTCGCATATCATGCGCATGCGCGTGCGCTGATGATGGTTTAAAAAAAAACTACCGATGCCAAAGCTTATACTTCACTTACCCTATTTTTTTCGTTACGGTAAAAAACTGTGGAACGGACTTCCGGCAGCGGTATTCCCGAACGAGTACGACATTGGAACCTTCAAGAAATGAGCCTACACCTTCCTCAAAGGCCGGCAACGCATCTGTGACCCTTTTGGTGTTGCGGGTGTCCATGGGCGGCGGAGATTGCTTTCCATCAGGTGACCCGCAAGCTCGTTAGCCGCCCTCATATTAAAAAAAAAAAATATTCTTTTGATTTGTGAATATGTGGTAATTAATTTATTTTGACATTTATACTAATCAAATCGATTAATATTACTGCTTGCTTTTATTATTTAGTCCCGTCGATAAAATTGGCACGCGGTTAAATATGGCTGATCTAAGTGTACATTGGAATGGAAATGAAAATGAATGGAAGTTGACATAATATATACTGGGATTACACTTCATTTCATCTACTTTAACATAGAATTGACTTACTGAAAATTCATTAATTTATTTTAACATTGGATGTGTAATAATTATAATTTATATTATGAAAGTTTTTTACAGGATACATTTCGGGGAGTGTGCGTTGGAATTACATAATCTTATTCCACCGTCGCCCTTCCATCTTCGGACTACTAGGCGTGGGGAGGGATTCCACCCGTATATAGTTAATATACCGAACATTCGCACTAAGAAGTTCGATTCTTCATTCATCATCCGAACAGCCAAGGCATGGAACTCCCTTCCGGCGTCAATCTTTCCTGAATCCTATAACCTTGGGATCTTCAAGAGCAGAGTGAATAGGGCATTTACTGAGATCGCGTGCTTCATCTCCGACCACAACGTCACTTTTCATCAGGTGAGATTGTGGTCAAACGCGAATCCAGCCAATCATAAAAAAAAAAAAATAATTTGACATTAATATTGGCCAACATGTTATAAATTGCTGAAAGGTTTAGTATTAATTAAGTAATTGTAAAAGTATTATAATTTGTGTTGAATTATATTCAGCGACATATTTGAATGCCTGAAGAGACTAAGTGTGAGAAAGGTTTCGGTGCCAGGAAAATTATCCAATTCCTCAAAGAGGCAAACCTGAGCAGCGAACTGTAGGTTAGTGGCGATCACAATAGATCGGCAACGGTCGCAGTGTTACAGGCCTCCGATGACCTGCAACAGCCACACACACATACAATACAATACAAGTGTGAGAAATCTACTATTACCAATGCAATGTAACCACATTTAAAACAAATAAAGATATTCTATTCTATTCTTGTGCCAGTGCAAATTATGAGGGATACCGGATAAAACCATTGCGACCAAGAAAAAAGATATCCGTTGCTTAGCATTTAAAAGAACAATACAATACAATACAAATACACTTTATTGTACAAAAGGAGAACATACATTTTACAAAACACAATACTGATAAGAGTACAATTGGGCGGCCTTATCACTAAAAGCGATCTCTTCCAGGCAACCTTTGGGTGTAGGAGTATAACTTTATAGAACAGGCAGGTTGTGCAAAATACGGATGCAGATATGAAATACCTACATAATCAATTACTTATTTAATAAACAAAAACTAAAACCATACATTTATACATATATATTATATACATAAATAGCTATATATATATATATAGATGGATACCACATACATAACAAAATAATACACACATAAGTACCTTACAAATATAAATAATAAAATAATGAAAGAATTTGTAAAGCAAAATTACTAATTACCTGACTATAACTTATTTTACAGCGTCTCACCTTTGACGAGAATATAATGCTGTCTTATTAATTTGGACCAAATGTTGACAAATTACGTTCCCGGTAGCAGCAGTCTGGAATTCTCTTTGTGATGTACGCCTATTATCTATTTATGTCTGTCGCTGTGTCTGCGATGCACGTGCATCTAACCAGGGCCGGGTTTAGGCAGTATTTTAGGGGGGTCATGGGACTACCAAGGGCGAATAGAGGATGTATTTCTAGGATTGCTTTATATCAATATTAAAATAAAATTACCGCTGGGAACATCGTTATGTGATTTTCTTCAAAACAAATAGCTACTTTATAAAAAAAACGACGGGTGTTATGTATTTGTGTAGTTATGCACTCGTACTTGTAGGGGTTGTAACTGAAGGGGCAGCGGCCTCCTGCGAGGCAGTCATGCTCCAGAAGGAGGCCGAGCGGGATCGGGAGAGGCCCGACTCCGCTCGCAGGAGGCACCGTCGGGGGGGGCGACAACGCTCGCTAGCCTCCCTGCACGTCGCCTGAGGGTCGCGAGCGGCTATCGCATCGGGCCCTGCCGCGCTTCATACCGCTCGCTGATCGCGGTGTGAGGAACGACAGCGCCCCCTACGGAGGGTGCGCTAGACGCCCTCCGGGAATGAGCCTCCCCTTGTGAGGGGGGGGGATTAGCCACTTATGCGGTCCCAGATCCTCCCTACTGCCGAAGAAGGTTGCCGCGGGGTTTTAGTGGGACGGTTATGTTGGACTCCCCTCCCACATAACGGTCTCGCCGTCCCCAAGGCGAGCGGTACGGGTAAGGCGTTTCCCCGCGTCAAAAGAAAAAGAAGGGCGTGTAACTGAAAACCAGTGTTCCGCTCTTCGAGTGATGTGCCACACTGAGTTATGACCCATTTGTGCTAATGCGGCACACACTCACTCCTTGTATTTTCTTTCTGAGGCTTTATACATTTTAAAATTTGCAATTTAATAAATTGTGTATGTGTCTGAACGCAGTGGCTTAAATAAATGCTTTATCTATCTATTTGACGGTGTTGTGTGTGTGTGTGTGTGTGTGTGTTCAGTCGTGCGTGTGTTATTCGGACGTATCTCAATAATATGTTGTACTGACAACACATCAGCAACTGTGCTGGTGCGGTTTTTTATACTAAAGACTAAAGGGGAGCTTCTTAGCCTGACGACCTGTTTGGTGTAGTGGTTAGCAACTCTGACCACTATACCAAAATTGCGGGTTCGAATCCCGCTAGGGGTATATGTTTGTGTGATGAATACGGACATGTGTACCCGAGTTATGGATGTTTTCATTTATAATAAGTATTTTTTTACAAAAAAATATGTATTTATGTAGTATATCAACCATCTGGTATCCACAACACAAGCCTATAGTTGCTTAGTGTGTAAATAACGCTGTGTGTATGTCTAAGGATATTTATTATTATTTGCAAGTACAAACCCGTCGTGCATAAAAAAAAAAAAAAAAAAATATTTGCCAAGTTTTATGAGAATCGCTTAAGCCGTATATTATATACATATACTCTTTACATTATACAATTACCAACTATAAAAATACACCCGTATTGCTACTACCTATTAGTGCAAACATCCTTTATTGGTAGCTTGTATCTTTACCGTAAGTCTGGAAGAGATCGCTGTTAGGGATAAGGCATTAAATATATTTTAATAGCAGTTTAATACGTTTTCTACCGAATATTACTGTTAGCGACGCGCTCACATTAATATTTTAAATGTCCTAAATTAATATAGGGTATTGTTAAACTGTTTGTTGAACGATAAGTAGGTAATTTTAAGTATTTTTTATGTAAATTAATTAAGAAAAATTGGAAGGTATTTAATTATAAATGACTCTCTCGCTACCTATATTAAGCGGTAATTTTTGCAATTGTCACAAGTTCACTACCATCCGCAAGCGAGAACGAACGCCTTCAAAATTCAAAATTGTATTATTGCCCTGTTCGAGTACAAATATATGCGAAGTCGCAACTTTGAAGGTTAATCTTTTTTCGTGAACCTCCATCCTCTACAATTACCATGTTTTACAGTAAAATACCGTATTTTACCGTGGTAATTTTACTGCTTTACCTCCCTATACATAACTCATTATCTCATATCAAAATAACCGCACAGAACACTCAATAAGCACGATCTACATCGAACAGGCATCGGGTCGCGTATTTACATAAATCAATATCCGCGGGTGACGAAGCGGCGATAATTTCAAACGGTGCGATGTTTTCGTTGTAATGTTGAACAGCGGGCCTGGGGTACGGCTGGATGAATGCAGTGTTTGTAGCAGCAAGATATACTTAAATATCGTTGTACAAAATTAGGCATCATACAGCCCTCAGATTTTAACCGCCTCAATATAATTAACGAATGGTTTACGAATCGGAGGTTGCGGGTTCGATCATCAGCTGGGTATATGTTAGTACTCGGTTTGGTTGCTGGTAGCGCATGCGCTTGCTACCATCTTATCTAAGTTTGCTGCCAAACAGCAATGTTAATTTGTATTGTTGTGTTCTTGTAAGATATCTCGCATAACCAGGCTATTTCACAATTAATAATGAAATATTATAATATAAAATAATAATTAATAATTTTGTAATATAAAAACCTTTTTTTAAAAAAAGAGCGACCTCTCGAGTTTCTTGCTTGTTCTTCTCAGGGGAAAATTGATTTTTGTACTGTCCGGACAAAACATACCAAGAGAGTAATTTTACAATGGCGCAGTCGTATTCGCTATTCGTTTTCGATTGGCGAAGTTAAGCAATGGCAGTCGCGATCAGTCCTTGGATGGGTGACGCATTTTAATACGAGTGTTACCCTGCTCCGGAGGGCATGTTAAATAGTCGGTCGCTTTTAAATCAAATCAAAGCATTTTTGATTTGGTTTGATATTCAGTCCCCCAAATGACATGGGGTTTCCGGGTCATTACGCTTCCACCTTCGGCTTCATTGTCAGTCAACATCAGGTGTGATTGAGGTCAAGTGCTAACCCGTTGTGCATAAAAAAAATTATGTAAGCGTCAAACTTATGTGACATATCATTCGTTGAAGGATTCATTGCTAAACTTCTCTAATCGACTGTCTGATTGGCGAGTCCCACAGACTGATTGATATCTTTCACGATTCATTAGGTGTGTTTAAGGGGGATTGGGAGAGGGCCGATCCCGCTCTCAGGAGGCGACGTCGGGGGGGCGGCAACGTTCGCTAGCCCCCTTGCTCGTCGCTCGAGGGTCGAGGGCGGCTACATCTCGGGGAGATGTAATCGTCGGACGCGACCCGGGAGAGGATGACACCCCCAGGAGCGACCGGGGTGGTGTCGTCGCATCGGGTCCTGACGCGCGCTGGCTGCCCTCCGGGAACGGGCCTCCTCTTGTAAAGGGAGGCAAGGCGGGGGGCACCTGGAGCCGCTTATGCATTTCCAGGGCCTCCCTACTGCCGAGGAAGGTCGCCACAGGGTTATAGCGGGTATATATGGAGGTGAGTCCCACATAACCGTCTCGCCGTCCCCCAGGCGATCGATAGGCGTAAAGCATTTCCAAGCGAAAAAAAATTGGTATATAGGTTGAACATAACATGGATTAAATCATGGGATGTTTTTTATCCCGATAAAGTGAGTAGATCCCTCGGGATTAACAAATTATTTAAAACAAAATATTTGCGCTCAATTTTCCACGCAGGCGAAGCGTCATAATTCGGCATAATTTCTTTTAAAGAAAATACATCGTGCATTAGGCTCGGTAGTCTGTCATCAGCCCTAAACGCCTCCGTGGCTCAATGTAAACGACATTGGGTTTACGATTCGGAGGTCGCAGGTTCGATCCCCAGCGGGGTACATGTTTAAGTACTCGGATTGGTTGGTGGTAGGGCATTTTAAAATGTCCGCCTGGCTAGCTACCACCATGTTATCTAAATCTGCCGGCAAGCAGCAATGTTAATAGCATATTGTTGAGTTCCGGTTTTACAGAGATAATATAGCCAGTCCCCCAAATGTGTTGGGGTTTCCGGGCCACGCTTCCACCTTCGACCTCATCTTCACTTAACATCAGGTGTGATTGAGGTCAATTACCAACCCGTCGTGCGTAAAAAAAAACTGATATACGTGTAACAAAACCACGACACCAAATCAATTCCAACATTTAATGATATAGGTATATATTTTTTTATCTTTCCAATATTTCTCCCGAATTCTCTTTCAAAGAGTACGTGCTTACACAGCCCTCTGAGTACACCTGTGTTGCCTCCGCTGAATTTTTTATCACCCTGTTTTGTATTAGAATTGGTTATGTGAAATATACGATTGATTTTTAAATCTTCTTATCTATGTCATGCGCTGTTTGTGTTGCCATGAATTGTGGACCGTTCAATTATATGAAAATATAACGTACAATTGTTCATTGTTTCGCTCCTTTCATATAAGCCTTGCCCATAGCTTCCAAAGAAGGATTTCCATTAACCGCCTCCATCCCTACTAAAATTATAAATGCGAAAGTCCGTGTGTGTGTCATCATCTTCATCAGTCCGTTAACAACCCACTGCAGGATATAGACCTTCCCTCATATTGAAGGAGCATGGGCCAGTGCCGGTTGGGGACTCCACATGCCTCCGAGTTTTTATTTCTCAGGCATGTAGGTTTCCTCACGATGTTTTCCTTCACCGTTTAAGAGCGGCCGGATAAATGCACATAAGTAATTAAATTAAATTTAAAAACTCATTGGTACATGGCCTGCCTGGGGTTCTAACATGGACCTCCCAAGTTAGGAGACTGCGTCTCTTCCACTGAGCCAACGACGCTCACGTGTGTGTGTATGTATGTTTGTTACCTCTTCACGCCTAAACGGCTGAACGGATTTGGATGAAATTTGGTTTGTTGACAGATTAGTACCTGGATCAACATATAGGCAAATTTTTTTTGCTGAACCGATTTTGATGAAATCTTTCACGTGGACGAAGTCTCGGGCGGAAATATAGTATAACTCATCATCATCTGATTTAAGAGCCATGCTCTTGTCGGTGGAGATTTTTCCATATCTCTCTGCTCTCCGCCTTCCTCTTGACCTCCTGATATGACACGACATTCAACTTCTCTTTTATTTGCTGCATATAGCTTATTCTCGGTCTTCCTCTTTTTCTTTTCCACTCTATTCTTCCTTCTATTATAGTTTTCATGAAATCATCGTGTCGTATAAGGTGTCCCAGCATTTTCCCTCTTCTATTCTCAATTACTTGCAACAATTTCCATTTTTCCTTTACTATATAAAGGTACAAAATAATTCTGTATGTACCTTTGGTTCTTTTTCTTGGTTGAGCAGTCCTGACTGTCTGTGATGTATAACTATAAGTTGCAAATTTGGAAATCTCTCGAAACACTATCATCAACAGCCTTACACATCCTCACTCACTTTGATTTGTAGATTTGTGTCAGACTAGTGGTCAGACTTAACGAATGCCTTCAATCGAAACCAACCGGGACCGACTATTTAACGTGCCCACCGAAGCACGGAAATACTCGTATTAAAATGCACTAGTGGTCACCCATCCTATAGACGTTGCTTAACTTCGCTAATCGACAAGAGATACTTCCGGATAAAGACTGGATATACACAATTTATACACTCATTGTTTTTGATTGTTGGTTAAATCAGAGGTCACTGCTTAGATGCCCAGCGAGGTACATAATTTAGTACTCTCTTTAATGTCAGTATCATGTCAAACATTAATAGGTCCTTACCTATGAAATTGACGTTTCGTATGAAGAATTTCATTAAGACTGTTTTCTCCAAACAAACATTTTTGATTTTCTTTTGGGAACGGCAAATCCAAATTTAGCTAAACTTTGTGTGTATTATCGGATAACATTAAGTTAAGTATAGGCAGCCTTAATTGTTAAAATTAACCGCTTTATAAAAGTTTCAGCGAATCTAAGGAATGATTATGGGAAGCACATGAAAAGAGCTCTGTTCAAATTTTTTTTTGTATTATGTGATTTAGCCCAAAAATTAAAAAATATTTCATGTGAAACCTTGAAATTATATTCCATTTTCCAAATAAAAAACAAATTTCGATATAGCTTTGAAAATCGCAGGTATTGGTACATAATGATTAACGAAGAAAAAAAACTCCAATTTCATAGGTAAAGACCCAATATACTTATATTCCACTACGGATTAAAATAATGGTCAAAATCAACATTCCCGAATCATAGCGCATTGTCTGTCACAGCCTACATTCTCGGCTACTTTTTTTTTTAAATCATTGGTGCACAAACCTACTTGCTTTTATCCCGTTCTACTTTTCTTTTTCTCTACCCAAAGGTTGTCTGGTAGAAATCGCTTAATAGCGATAAGACCGCCTGGTTGTACAATTATAATTTCTTTGAAGCTATATTTAAGAAGTGTATTGTAGAATTTTGTGCAATAAAGTGTACTTGATTGATTGATTGATTGAAGAAAAAAAACTTCAATTTCATAGGTATATACCCCAATAGACCCAATATGTCAGTCTGCCGCCAAACAGCTACGTTGATGGCATTGTTAAGATCACCATCATCATCAACAGCCTTACACGTCCCCACTGATGGGGCCCAGCCTCCTCTCACTGGGAGAGGGTTATGGGCCATAATCCACCACGAGGGCCTATAGTGTGGAAATTGGTTGGCCACCTGACAGTCAGTGTTTTTAAGCCGCGCCAGCTTTGTTAACCTCCCGATCCCGCTCGCAGGAGGCGACGTCGAGGGGGCGGCAACGCTCGCTAGCCCCCCTGCACGTCGCCCGGGGCTGCGGGCGGCTACATCTTCGGGGCGATGTAGCCGCCGGACGCGACCCGGGAGACGATGACACCCCCCGGAGCGACCGGGGGGGTGTCGTCGCATCGGGCCCTGTCGCGCCTCATACCGCTCGCTGATCGCGGTGTGGGGCTAGACAGTGCTCCCGCGGAGGGCGCGCTAGCCGCCCTCCGGGAACGGGCCTCCCCTTGTGAGGGGAGGCGAGGTGGGGGACGACCTGGAGCCGCTTATGCGTTCCCAGGTCCTCCCTACTGCCGAGGAAGGTCGCCGGGGGGTTTTAGTGGGTAGTCCCGCTCCTGTCATTGGGCAGGGAGTCCCACATATCCCCGTCGCTGCCCCACAGCGGCGGGTCGAATGCGTAAACGTATTTCCCCTCGAAAAACAAAAAAAAAAAAAAAAAAAGGCTTTGTTAACCTCGCTCTGAGCAACGAATCTGGGACGGATCAGCCAAGTACCAACTGGCTTCACTCGATTCTGTGGAACGACGCGCCATAAGACTCATAGGCGATGACTCAACGGTCACCGGCAAATTGCAAAGCCTTGAACACCGCCGTAGGGTCGCATGCCTTTCAGTGTTTTACAGGATACATTTCGGCGAGTGTGCGATGGAATTGCACGATCTTATTCCACCGTCCCCTTTCCATCTTCGGACAACAAGGCGCGGGGAGGGTTTCCATCCATATGTTGTCAACATACCGAACATCCGCACTAAGCTCTTTGCTTCGTCATTTATAATGCGAACTGCTAAGGTATGGAACTCGCTGCCCGCGTCGGTTTTTCCCGACACTTACAACCTTGGGATCTTCAAGTCTAGAGTGAATAGGCATTTACTGGGTGCACTTTCCATCAGGTGAGATTGTAGCCAAACGCGAAACCAGTTTATAATAAAAAAAAGAAAAAAAAAAAACGAAGCTTCTCAGACATTATCGCTTAAAAAAATATACTTAACTAAAGTAGTGAAAAACTCATTTCAATTGAGAAGGAAGTAACTAGACCGTATTTAATTCACTATAGACACAAAACACCCACAACAAGCCAGTAATCAACTCGTGTTATGAGAAAAAGAGCATTTTAAGGCTCAGGCTTCCATTTTCCTAACAAATTTCCCTCTTGTTCAACTTATGGGAGTTTAAGAATTGTATATCCGATTTTTGGGGTGTATGTATGTAGATTTCTATGTTATCTCCTCTAGCCTAAACGACTTAACCGATTTTGAAGGAGTCTTTCAATTCGTCTTAAGCCCCTGTATCATTGAATACTTACAAGAAGGTATTTCAATTTCCCTGACTACCCAAGAAAGGAGAGTAATGTGTTTGAGTGTATGTATTTAAGTGTGTCCGTTCTTTGACGCATCCTGTAGTCTAAACGGCTTGACCGATTTCGATGTGCATGATGTCGTTAGATTCATCTTTCAATCAATCAATCAAATATACTTTATTGTACAGGTTCTTTAGTTTATTTATACATAGAATTTGTTAAACAAACATCTTTACACCGGAAGTGTCTCTTTATGGTAAAAAATTCAAAATGGCGTCCGCAAAATCTATCTAACTAATATTATAAATGCGAAAGTTCGGATGTTTGTTTATTTGTATGTTTGTTTGTCGCTCAAAAAACGGATGAACGGATTTGGATGAAATTTGGTATACAGGTAGAATGTACTCTGTATTAAAACATTGGATACTTTTTATCCCGATAAAGTTCCCGCGGGATAAACAAAGTTAATCCACGCAGGCGAAGCCGCGGGCGGAAACTTTGTCCAAAATAATATTCTCTCGGGTATTTTGGTTCGGGTTTGGGTATCTTATTGTTTATAAATGCTTTATTGTACTTCATAAAATTTACCAAATTATTATGACTACCCTCTAAGACCCTTGTTGCTGACATAGCCACAACGGCCGCCAAGCTGAAGTGGGACTGGGCGGGCCATATTTGTCGCATGCCAGACGATATGTGGGCCAAAATCGCCACCACCTGGAGAGCCCACCATTAGAAAGAAGGCGTCGCGGCAGACCGAAAAGGAGATGGAGGGATGAGTTGGATAAGTTCCTAACCAACTGGTCGGAGGAGGCCTGCGATAGAGAGCCGTGGAGAGAGAGGAGGCAGGCCTTTGCCCAGCAGTGGGACAGTATGGGCTCCTAATAATAATAATTATGACTACCTTATTCAAAATTAAGTACAAAGGCGGACTTATCCATTATCTTATTGTATCTTTATTTTATTACCAGCTTTATCCATATAATATCTATCTGGTATAACTCAATCGCGGAAATTTGTTTATCGCGCGGCGACTACTCAATTTATCGGGTTTTAAAAATATCCTATGTCTTAATCTAGGGTATGTTCTATTTTTATACCTGTCAACAATGGAGGCCGTGGACATAAAAATTGACCTATTTAAAACTTATTGCCAATCGTTTTACGCCTGTCAGCTCTGGACGAACTATACGAGAAGGTCGCGCGATGGCATCCGTGTTCAGTATAATAACATCTTTCGGAAATTAATGGGTTTAGACCGGTACTGCAGCGCCTCGGGGATGTTCTTCGAGGCCAGGGTGAACACGTTTGATGCCATCGTGAAACTAAGGATAGCGTCGTTTATGGACAGAGTTCACAGGTGTAACAAGGTTATTATTAGGGAGCTCAATAGAAGGTTAATTAATGATAAAACGAACTTACCTGTACGTGAAGTTCTATCATAATTATGCGAGCTGCTCAATTCGAAGCGATTAATATTTTTCCTATTAACTTGTAGTACTGTTTCGTATTTCTCGGCCTTATACACGAATATTTAGAGTAAAACAAAAGTTTTTGAAAATTACTATCATGAATATAGCTGTCCATCACAGAGGGCGCCTCGCCTGCCTGTCCTGTGGCCGCCATATTCACTTCATTAAGTTTAAAGTTTTCCTGAAATCATACAAGAGCGCACCACCCTCGGCTGGACACAGATTTTTGCTACATCGGGAGGGATCTAGGGCGGGTGATTATATTAATCGCTTCGAATTGAGCAGCTCGCATAATTATGATAGAACTTCACGTACAGGTAAGTTCGTTTTATCATTAATTATGCTTTGCTGCTCAATTCTCACGATTAATATTTTTCCTATTAACTTGTAGATGTTTAGAGATGACGCGAAAATCTGTGACCGGTTCATAAATCAATAAGAAAATTAACCAATAATTGAGGCGATTGGTCAGGGTAGAATGAATAGAAAATAAACTTGCAATTATACAGAATATATTATGCAATAGTATATTATTATAATATACTGCTAATATACCTAATTAATTAAATATCGAGTATCGATCGAGCATAACAATCATCTTGATTGGGAACAATATCCCCATTGTAAAACCTCGCAAATACAGATGAAGACGTGCTCCACCCAGCGGTTCTGCGAATCACGTCCAGGCTAACTCCCACGGCTTTTGCTTTGGAAGTGGATGCGTGACGCGTGCTGTGCGAGCCAAAAATAGTGGTATCAATACCGCTGTTATGGAGCATGTTCTTTATCCAGTGACTCAAAGTTTGGCTAGTTACTTTTGCGCGAGGTTTTCTGAAACTAATGAAAAAATTCTGACAATCGTTCTTTCTAATTGGTTCGGTTTTATCTTTATAACAACATAGAACACGAGCTGGACATAATTCTGGTTTTTCATTGTAATATGGTAATTTTAACAATGGATTATAAATATTTGGTCTGGAAGTCTTAATAGCTTCGGAAATTTTAATAGATATACAATTAGAATCAAATAAAATATTATTAATTGTTATTTTTGATAACGTTTGCACCCTGTGTGCTGTAACAAGAGCTAATAATGTAATTAACTTTTTAGACAATAATTCTAGAGTTAAATTCTCATTGGGGTACAAGCGTGCTAAATACTCCAAAACAATATCCATGTCCCAAGTGAATTCGTATTTTGGTTTAGGTGGGCGGGACCTAAACACACCTTTCATAAATCTTACGACTCTGTCGTCTAAAGAAACATTTTTACCTAAAATACAAGATAATGCTGACTTGCAACAGTTTAAACTACCGTATTTATAACCAGAGTTGTACAATCGAGTCAAAAAATATAGTATATTAGGAATGGAGGCTTCTAAGTAATCTATTTGTCGAGCATCACAAAAATTATACCATTCCTTAAGATAGCAATCATATTGCTTTAAAGTATTAGATGCTAAGGAATTTATCATAATGTCCACTGAAGAAGGAGGCACATATCTTCTCAATAAAGCTTGCCTGACAATATTGCGGCAGCCAGGGTAAGGCTTTTTTGAAGCTTGTGATGTGACCTGGAAATATTGGAAATCAACAGGTCACTATCGGGTTTAAAATAAATTACCTCAGATGTGACTAATTTTTTAAAAATTGGAAACCATGGTTGGGTGGGCCACCATGGCACGACAACCCTTTCAAATATTTTTGTGTGACAATAGCCATATTCAATAGCCGGACAAACAGATATTAACAACCCTATAAACTTTGCAAAATCTCTAATTTTACACTTATCCAAACTTTTAATTTTTATAATTTCTTGTTCGATTCGGTCTCTTTTTTCAGATGGAAGTTTTATACAAAAATCCTTTGTATCTATAATAAAGCCCAGAAATTTGCAATTTGTTTTAGGTAGAATGACACTTTTTTCATAATTAATAACAAAACCCAGATTATTAAATAAAGATATAGTTACGTTAACATTTTGTTGGCATTCAGAATATGACTTTGCTATTAATAAAATGTCATCTAAATATATTGTAGATAAAAAACCATGCAACCGAAGATGTTCTACAATGGGCTTCATAATTTTGGTAAAACTTAATGGAGCAGTGTTTAAACCAAATGGCAAGCAGTTAAACTCATAACAGTGTTGTTCAAATTCAAATCTTAAATATTTTTTATAATCTGAATGTATGGGTATTAAAAAATAAGCGTCTTTCAAATCGACCGATGCTAGAAAACAATGTGGAGTAACAATTTTAATGGCAGTTCGTAAATCCTCCATTTTAAAATGTGGGGGCTTAATAAACTTATTAAGATTTTTTAAGTTAAGGATAAACCTTTTTTCGCCATTTGGTTTAGGAACCAGAAAAATACTCGATAAGAAATCTCCGTCTACTCTATTGCAAAGAGATATGGCACCTTTGTTAAGTAATTTATTAATTTCAGTTTTAAAATCTCTATTTGTTGATATATTCTTAGGGTAATTAGACTGGACTGGAATTGATGTAAAAGGAATTTGATAACCCTGTATCCACGATAAAATTACAGGATCATTTGTCAGTTATTGCCAAGCATTTAAATAATACTGCAACCGACCAGCTGGTCTAATCACCTGAGGATCTAGAATCTCCTGTGCTGCCGGTAACGTGCATTGGTCTTCGTGGCACGTGATGACGGCATCTTGCGCGCAGTCTCGCCCCGGTGAGACGCTGATGGACCCGCAGTCCGATAAGGCGCCGATGTCGGTTTCCGATGTGGATTCTGTGTATTGGGCTGCGGGTGTTTCCAGTTTAAATTATTTGTCGCACTGGAAGTTGTCGTAACGTTTTTCGCAACGGTTGACTTAGGCTTAGAAAATTTTAAATCTTGACTAGATTTATTTATAGCTTTTGTGGCTTTTAACTTTTCAGGTAATTCTTCACCGAATAAATATTTATCCCTCTTGGATTCTTTTAATGTATCTTTCAGTTTGTTGTTTAGGGTCGAAATCAAGAAGTTGCGTCGCATTTTAGTATCAATAAAGTGTGAATCACACAGTAAGCGAGATGCATTGCTAATGTGTTTGAGAAGAAGTTGACTAGTTTCGGATTTTTCAGATACTAAAATATCTAAAGCGGAAGTTAAAGCTGTCAAAGCTACGCCAATCTGCCCTTGACGCGCTGCTAAAGAATTATCTTTCTTTTGGAGAAGATCTGATACAGCTGCCTTGATTTCGGCGTTTAAAACCGGTGCTTTGAACATTTGACAATTTCCAGGAATAGGATACTCTTCTGTTATTTTATCTTTAAGTTCTTTTTTCAATCCGTTTTGTAAAACATCTTGCAGTCTCGTTGCAATATCGTTATGAGTGTCTTTTCCTATAGGAGATTCATTTTTAGGAGCATCACCCAACGACGTGAGTATGTCCTCATCTAGGTTAATAATTTCATTTTTATCCACAGCAGTATTTTCTCCTATAGCCGCAGCAGCCGACGTGGATGGTAGGTGCAACGTTTCGTCAGTTTCAGGATGCTTGTGTGTTGTATACACTTCATTATGAACAGGTACTGGAGTAGATCTATTTTGCACCGTAAGTCCACTAATATTATCGTCAGAATAATCTTTTTCGAATTGAGTATTACGATAGTAGCGTGCAGGATCGGGTGATTCCGAACCTGCAAAGGGTACAGTGAAGGTAATGATCCCAAAAATCATTCGCATCACAATTTCATTGTAGGTATCAACAAGAAGAAAGTAGTTCCGTGAAGGAAACAATCCCGACATGTATTGTTCGCATCACTATCGTTAATACCAGGTCAAATTATAAAGGGGGTAAGCATGTGAAGGCTGCAGTCCCGAACGTACTGTACGCATCACGATATTGCCCCATAATAACGTATCGTTATTTCAATAAGGGTGACAACCCTAGCTCATTTTATTACTATATATAAAGTAATAATGTAAGTGAAGGCAACAAACCTTACGTATTGTTCGCATCACTATTTACCTACGTTTACATTACTAACTCATAATCGTTATGTATACTTATAAATGTGGGTAAACAAAGCAAAAAACATACGTGATCTCGAACGGGAACTATGAGTAGATGTATTGGAGTATGACCTATGCCGTCGCTTTCGTAATTTATCTTCCAGTTTCTTGATTCTTTTTCTTAAACGGTCACTGCTATCCCTGTCACTGCGTTTACGTTTTTTCCCCATTTTAAAGCTAATATTCCTTAAAAAATACACTAAAACAACTGATTTTCAACGGAAAATAATTGATATTTTTTAAGTGTAACCGGCCGGTACTGCACGAAAACAGATAATGAAGTGAATATGGCGGCCACAGGACAGGCAGGCGAGGCGCCCTCTGTGATGGACAGCTATATTCATGATAGTAATTTTCAAAAACTTTTGTTTTACTCTAAATATTCGTGTATAAGGCCGAGAAATACGAAACAGTACTACAAGTTAATAGGAGAAATATTAATCGTGAGAATTGAGCAGCAAAGCATAATTACGTCGAACATGTATTGGTACTGGATGGGGGTAGTCACGTCACATTTGACGTTGACAGTTATGAATCCTAGGTAGTGGCTAAGCAACTTAATTTCGTCGGGTTATTAAATCGGGTAAATTCGGTCATAGAGCAGTTTGTTTTCGTTTTACATTAATCAGACATATTACTCGGTACTGTTTTATCAACTGTCATAGCAACACACTCTAAATAAAAGCAATCGTTTATCATTATTATTTTATTCACATTATTTTAATTTTATGTGCAACATTGTGTCGATAAAACAGAGTTGCAATACGACCGAATTACGAATCATTATTTTGGATAACTTGCGACTACATCGAAATTGACAGACATGTCTCTATCCCTTTCGAACAGTACTGTTGTCTCTCAGCTCCGCCTTTAATGGGCAGATAAGTATGTTGCTGTTTGTAAGTATTTTATTTAATATTAAATAGGTATTTATTTCATTATATTTGAAGTATTATTATTATAGTCTTTTGATTTTAACTTGATTATTAACACTTTTCTCTCAGTGCACGTATGTATGTCTATCCTATCGAACCTGTTTTCCTTCACATTTGCAGGGTCTTGCTGGAAGAAATCTCTTTTTAGAGATAAGCTAGTGCCTTTTGTACATCCTGTATCTAGTATGTATTTGACTTTTATGTGTACTCGTGTGCAATAAATTATAAATAAAATAATAAAATGCCACCAGTGGTCACTTAACCAAGAACTGGTCGCTACAAACATTAATTTCCCTCGCTAATCGTTTAGTGTGTGCGACCATAAGTTTGTGCGTGTAACATTTTTCTAATTGTGAACCATCACGCAACCCTAATGATATGTTAGGAGTAAAATTATTATGAGAGCTCATATAAATAACGGGGTCCGTAGCTATTTGTCTTGGAGCGGATGGTTATATTTCCTTTCACACTACAACCTAACATTTAAATAGTAGCTCTGCAGTGTTTGGTTTCGATTACCGAGTAAATAAACGTCTGCGGCTATATGCGTGACCATTGACGGCAATAATAACCTGTAAAGAGTTAAGTTATTTGTTTTAAGAACACAAACAGTCAAAGCATAATCGAAGAAATATATTGTTAAAATAATAATTCTTTTGTTTTATGCACAACGGGTACTTAACCTTAATCACACCTGATGTTAAGTGAAGCGTGCTGACTCAAACCCCAACACATTTGGGGCGACTGGCTATATTATCTCTGACAACCGGAACTCAACAATATGCTATTGAACATTGCTGTTAGGCGTCAGATTTAGATGAGATGGTGGTAGCTAGCCAGGTGGGCATTTAAAATGACCTACAACCAAACCGAGTACTAAACATGTACCCCGCTGGGGATCAACCCGCGACCTCCGAATCGTAAACCCAATGTTGTTTACAATGAACCACGGAGGCGGTTTCTTCTTTCTTTGACACTGTTCACAGATGAAATATAAAGACCACCAACACTAGTAGGCGCAATAAAGTTTATGTCGTGCGAGTTAATATTTGTCCTGGTCATTCGCTTGGACGAAATATACAACTATCCCGCTCTTACTCCTACGACGAGCGACTAACGTTATCAATCAATCAATCAATCAAGTACACTTTATTGCACAAAATTTTACAATACACTTCTTAAATATAGCTTCAAAAGAAAATAATAATTGTACAACCAGGCGGTCTTATCGCTATTAAGCGATTTCTACCAGACAACCTTTGGGTAGAGAAAAAAAAAAGTGGAACGGGATAAAAGCAAGTAGGTTTGTGCACCAATGATTTAAAAAAAAAAGTAGCCGAGAATGTAGGCTGTGACAGACAATGCGCTATGATTCGGAAATTTTGACCATTATTTTAATCCGTAGTGGAATATACAATATTGGGTCTTTACCTATGAAATTGGAGTTTTTTTTCTTCGTTAATCATTATGTACCAATACCTTTTCTACCAGACAACCTTTGGGTAGAGAAAAAAGTAGAACGGGATAAAAGCAATTATCATGCTATAATGGGCAGAACTATGAGACAAATGCATCGAGATGCGCAACAATTTGTTATAATTTATTTTATAGATTGTTTTGAATTTATTTAATACGCTCGCAATAGTAACTAACAAATATTTTATGTAAATTATCTCATGTAAGTGAATTGTAATTATTCTTTTGAGAAATAAATTTCTTTACTCACGAATTTATTTAAAGGCAAATTTTGAATGTCTAGCATAACTTTATTATAAAAAGGCTTATTTTGTTTGATGGTAGGGCATTTTAAATGTCCGCCTGGTTAGCTACCAACATCTTATTTAAATCTGCCGCCAAGCAGCAATGTTATTAGCATTGTTGTGTTTCGGTTGTCAGAGATAGGATAGCCAGTCCCCCAAATAAGGTGAGGTTTCTATTTTATAGATGTTATGTTTAAGTAGGTATATTTGTCTATTGATCTATGCATGTATGTGTATGTAAATATATGAAATTTATTCACGTAGTTTGTATCTGCATCCCTATTTAATACCGCACAATCTACCAAATGTACTGTACTTATACCTAAAGGTTGCTTGGAAGAGATCTCTTTTAGTGATAAGGTCGCCAAATTGTACATTCTATTCTTACCACTTTCCTGAAACTGAATTTTCTTTTCTGTTGTGCAATAAAGTGTAAGTATTTGTGTTGTATTGTATTGTTTCCGGGTCAGTACGCTTTTTTTTTTTTTTTTTTTTTTTATATATGAGAGGGCGGCAAACGAGCATGCGGGTCACCTGATGGAAAGCAATCACCGCCGCCCATGGACACCCGCAACACCAAAAGGGTCACAGATGCGTTGCCGGCCTTTGAGGAAGGTGTCCACCCCAGAATAAGTAGGGCAGCCTGAGCGATGAGGGATTCTCCAGCACTAATAGCGCTGGTACCCTCCTGGGGTACTAACTCTTTAAATACCGCTACCATTCTGGAGAGAGACTGGAAGGTGGGCCTCCGGCGCCCTCGCTCACCGGACGAAGCGCAGTGGCAAAATGCCACCACCTTCTTCCACCTTCGGCCTCATCTTCACTTAAATTCAGGTGTGATTGAGGTCAAGTACTAACCCGTTGTGCATAAAAACTGATATATTGTCGGAGTTTTGTTTTGTTTGTTTGTTTGTTTGAGTTTTCTAAATTTACAATTAACAATATTATTTCAAATGAATTAAAAACTTTTAATAATTATGATAATAAATTAGGTCTGGAGAACGATGACAACATTCAATTAGAGTCCATAGTCTCGTATAAATTTCTAAAGGTCGGGTCAACTTAGAGGTCATCGTCCTTTATAACTGGCATAACTTCAAATGGGGCCCAAACATTTCAGAAACGTCTTAAAACGCGATAGATATATACTTTATAGCTATGAAGTAGGGTGACCATGTTAGGCTCTGATATGTTGGAGAAATATTCAACTTCAACTTCTTACCTGACAGCCCCAAAAGGAGGGATACGTTTTTCGAGTGTGTGTATGTAGATTTCGATGTTACCTCTGTGGCCTAAACGGCTTGACTGATTTTGAAACGAAAAGTGTCGTTTGATTCATCTTGATCCCTAGAGTGTCATATAATACATTTTATGTTAAAAAAATCCAACATGGCGCCCAAAAAATACACAATATGCTGTCGCTTTTTTTCGTTTTTAAATACTTAAATGGTTATTATTTTATAGCAATCGTTCGTTGATATTGCGATGGACTATTACTGCCAGAGTTCGGTGGAAATCTGTGCCAAACTATGGGTCTACATTCTGTTTGAGCGACTTAAAACAGAAAGAAGGACAAACACAAATATATAATAGCACAAGGATAGATCACGAATAAGACACTTCAAAGGGTTTGTCCTACACAGCATTCTAAACACACTTTCAATATCAAATGTTTCGAATTGAAAAGTTAGGATCGACAGTGGAACTCAACACGGCGCCTACTGCATGGAGACGGTACCCCATTGCAACCTTGGACTCCAGAATAGTTAGAGAAAGAAATAGGGTATGTAAGTAAGAAAAGAGGTTACCGCGAGTAACAATACGAATGGCAAAAATGCTTGAAAGCTCGGAAGTTGTGTCTGTTTAAAACCAGATCACCCTAGAACACCAGACGCATTTCTGAATTTAGTTAGGTAATAAACTTTAATTTTTTTGGAACACCCAAAGGTTAACGTTTGGGACGTCTCTGACCACCTCATTTGATTTAAAGTCAAAGTACATTTATTGTGAATCACAGGTAGCATTCGGTCTTACAAAATCCTTAGAGCGCTATGTTCCGCCGTAAAGGCATACAATAAGTCGTGACGTTATATATGTATGTAATTTAATCATGTTATCAGTTATTAGATTAGGGAAAGTTTGTATCTATTGAATACAAAGTATCCAATTTTCATTAAAAATCATGGACCATTGACAAAGTTATGACCTCCAAGAGGGATCGTTAAATTGACGACGGCATTCGGAGGTATTTACTCCATCGAACTGTTTACTGACATTCTGCTGTCGAGTTGAATTCACTTTGTAACAAATTAAGTGCCTCAACACCAGTGTGAGACGTTGTTCAGACGTCGATTAATCAATTCTCAACATCTTTATCTTAAAATTGTCTGAAACCAGCTGATTAAGTCCATGGATTTAAAATCGAAAAATCTTTATTTTGTAGGTACACAGGCGAGCGTCGGTGGATCAGCGGTCCCCCAATTCGGGAGGCCCAGGGTCGATTCCCAGGTAATATTTGACCTTGATAATAACGTAGTTAATAAATCTCAACCGTATTAAGTCCCGACGCAAAAGCGGTTTTCTAAGACAAGTGTAAAGCCTGTAAAACGGCTGAACTGATTTGAAATCGGTTTATTATTATGGATAGCTTGTATTAGCAAGATGGTTCCTAGCTATGTTGGTTGGAAATTTCACGATTTACTATAGTTAGTTATCTGAATAACACAATCTCTTGGTGATTTGCAAAATTTTCAGTTAAATTTGCTCAGGTTGAAGGATAAAATAATCAGAAAGAGATTTAACTTTTTTATAAGTACTAAAAGTAAATTGAAGATTTCGAAAACAACCGAAATACCATAACATCGTCGTTGGCTCAGCGGTTAGACGCGGTCTCCCAATTTAGAAGGTCCGGGTTCGATTTCCGGGCAGGCGAATGTACCAATGAACTTTTAAATTTAATTTAATTACTTATGTGCATTTATCCGATGCTCTTTAACGGTGAAAGATAACATCGCGAGGAAACCTTTATGTCTGAGGAATAAAAATTCTAAGGCATATGAGGTCCCCAACTCGCATTGGGCCAGTGTGGTGGTCTACGACCCATATTCCCTCATTATACGAAGGAAGGCCCATATCCCTGCAGTGGGATTCCCAAGCAGGCCATGTGCCAATGGATTAGTTCATCTACAAAAAATTAGGAACTTTAAGGTTATAGGAAGATACACCACAAAAATTGCGTATTTTTACTGGACTATGCAAGACAGGACTGGACAAGAACAAGCAAGAAACTCGAAGGGTTGCTTTTTTAAAACTGATTTTTATATTATACAAAGGCACAATTCTAGTTGCTTAGTGTGGAACGAACGGCGCTGCGTGTCTGTGGAAGGATATTTATTTATTGTTATTATCGAAATACCCCAAAAGCTGTGCTTAAAGTTAAATATTTTAGAAAAGGCTTAATCAATTTTCATAGCACAAAAAACCGCACTTAAATCTGGCCACGCATTACTGACATATGTCCGAACAAAGACTGGACACACATTCACACCTAACTAAGAATATAAAGCATTAAAATTACCTCGGTAAAATACTGTAAAAAATTCGGTAAAAACGTATTAAACTACAAAAAAAATATATCGTGTTCCCGCACGAAAATGCGGCGGCAGCATTGTGTTTTCACTTCATAAAAGTCAATGCAACAGTTTTCGCTACGATTTCGGGTCATAATTTTCATAAACAAGGTAGGTTTTGAATAAACATCATGATTACTTATGCGCGTGTAGTCTGCCAGATAAAACCATGTCAACTGATGGCCACTTGCTCAGTCGCCCACGAACAGCGGAACGGCAAGAGCGCATATGCCGCACAATATGGCGGACTGCCTTTTCGCCGAAAATTGTTTGGTCATATCACTTGCCAACCATCGTTTCGCCTATGTTTCACTTTGATAACTAACGCTTAGCAAAATTTTCTATGACAACGTTTCATTTGGTAGAATTATTGTTAAGCTGATTATTATAATGACACAAAACGCTTGGGACATTTATTATTTATCAAATCTTCCCTTAGGCCACACAGCTATTAGACGAATAACGTTTCGTCAGTGTAACAGTTCCTTTTTCATACATTGATAAAATGATCTACACTGTCTCCTAAAAAGAAAAAACAACATGTAAATCAACGTAGGTATACTATACAGAACGTCTATAGGGCGGGTCCGAGCGAAGCGAGCACGGGAGGTCGGGGCACCCCGACATCTGTTGGTTAGGTTTAAAGGGTATGGCGGAATTGTCCTTCATGCCCGCCATGCCCTTCTGTTAGGTTGACATGTATGCATGGAGAAATGAAACCCTATTTAATACAACATTTGGTAACCAATAAGCAACTAAAGGAATATTACGCTAACTAAAATATTCTGCTACTTGAAAGTCGACATTTTGAAAAGTGTCATTATAAAAAGCAGACCAAACGTACAGTTGGTAACTGTGAGGTTGGGAAATAACACAAAATTATATGGTAAGTTGGCAAATGATTATTCGGTGAAATAAATTTCTGCGAAAGGTTTGTTGGCAAGTGATAATCGGCCAAATTTCGGCGAAAAGGCAGGGAACCCAGACTGCACTAATCGGCAACGTCGCGTACTGATTTTGCAACTATACGCGCGCGGGATTTAAAACAAATTAAAATTTAAAACGGCATAAGTCCCGCATTTTACCAGCGTTTTCGGTAAAATTACGCAATTTCACATCACTACACCTAACACATGACACCCGTCGTTTTTCGTCGTCGGTTAAGACCTTAACTGCAGACTCTTCATTGTAAAGTCTATACATATCCCACATCATTGGAACACCAGTCACAATGCATACTATTTGCCATTCATATAAACATCCACGGTCTAACCTCTCAGCCGGTTTCAAAGGAACGATAAATATTTATTGCGCTTTACAAAAATTGTCGCTCAGTGTACCGCTGGTGTTATTTCTCAATCTATTTTTACATAGGAAAATAGTCTCTTGTGTGACTTTTGCTTAACATTTTTAGTATTGACTGTACTCTCCAGACGACTGGATGTTAGGTTCGGTGTCGTTTTTTAATAGAAGTAGCTGGGAATACGGACACTTGTGTTTGTTTAGTATTCATCTATGCATCTTTAATCAAATTAAAATTTCATATAGGTTATTGTGGGTCATAGGCATAACATATATGTACAATTAGTGTTATTCCTCTATGGTACAATGCTTCATCATGATACAGCTCGGTTATGCCTCGCCACTTGGGCATACAATTTCAATCAATCAATCAATCAAGTACACTTTATTGCACAAAATTTTACAATACACTTCTTAAATATAGCTTCAAAAGAAAATAACAATTGTACAACCAGGCGGTCTTATCGCTATTAAGCGATTTCTACCAGACAACCTTTGGGTAGAGAAAAAAGTAGAACGGGATAAAAGCAAGTAGGTTTGTGCACCAATGATTTAAAAAAATATATAAAAAATAATTTCAAGTGAAGAGATGGCCGATATTCCTGCTGTGTTTACGGGCTGATCATGATGATGATTCTTCTACACGAGACGGCAGTAGGGACAATCCACGGTACCTGCTGAGGGCTTCTATTTTGAAATCTCGTCAAAAGTAATAGATTATGAATTATATAACATCTGATAAGTATAAATAAATAAGTGTAAATACCACAACTCTTATCGTATCGGATTACGTTCATTTCTAATTTACGCGCTAAATCGCGTAACGTAGCTAGCGTACGTTTTAATCTTAACAAAGATTGTTATATCCGATGAGGAATGTGTTTAGTTTGTTGATAAGGTGTTTAGGGCATTTTTAATTATTGTAACGGACATTGACATTAGTTTAAATCCAACTAATATTATAAACTAGCTTTCTGTCCGCGACCTCTCCTGCGCGGAATAACTTAATCGCGGAAATTTGTTTATCCCGCAGGAACTACTTACTCACACTATGAATGTGTCGGGATTTCCGGATCAGTACGCTTCCATCTTCGACCCCATCTTCACTTAACATCAGGTGTGATTGAGGTCAAGTACGAACCCGTTGTGCATAAAAAAAAACTTTTGTTATTCTATAGATTTCTTCATTCCTGATTTGATCTTGTAGTGAAACGCCGAGTAGCGTTCTCACCGTTGCTCATTGCGTGACCTTGAGCATTTCTAAAACCCATAGAGTTCATACTTCAATCAATCAATTTATTGCTTTCACATGGGGTTTTTATGGTCTTAGGTTTACGTAATATTAGTATCACATAAAGAGTAGAATACCAATAGCAATAGAGAGAGATCGAGGCTTCATTGTTGCATGCAAATTTTTATTGTGTCATGGTCGACGAATTCTTCTTCAAGCTTCAAAGTCAGCCAAAATTACTTTACCTTACATAATAGTATCTACATTAAAATTGCAGTTGCAGTAAATTAAAATACAATTGCAGTATTTAAGAAAAGGCTAAAAGAGCATTACCTCTCCCATCTTTCGTGATATTATTAGTATGTGTGTGCAGGTTTATAGTATATATATATATATTTAAATTATGTTATGTATATATTTCGCAGTAGGTATATGTAATATATTTAGTGTAAGTTTATTATTCAGTTATCTTTTCTTTTTTTATTTGTTTTATTATTCGTTATATGATTTTTTCTTTTGCACACAATTTACTGCTAAACCCCGAATTTACTAAGTTTCCTATTTCAATGCTCAGGTTGACTGGAAGAGATCTCTTAAAGAGATAAGTCCACCTTTGTACGTGACCTATTGTTTGTACTCTGTTATTGTAATATTTTGGTGCAATAAAGAATATATATAAAATAGTTCTATAGACGATAGATTTTTAAGTACACTAAAATGTTGCAAGAACTTTAGAAGTAGACAAACAGGTAGTAATAATTGCTAGAATCTACAGTAATATGATAGATAGATAGATAGATAGATAGAAACATTTATTCACTGCACAGTACATACAACCAAAATAGAAGAACACAAACAATAAATCATATGTAATCAACAAATAAAATAAATAAATAAAAGCTTAATATACTGACGCACAACATACAAGATTTTCCCAGCGACGGGCTGTACCCACTGTGCACTGAAAGGGCTCTGACTCAGCATATGCTGCAGCAAAGATAGTGGTACATACCACAGCGCTGGTTATTCTGCCAGTACCACTTACTGAAAAACGCACGCAAGGTTTTTGTAGCGAAACCAATACAATTATTATGCTTACATTAGTAATCATAATCATCTCCTTGCCTTAGTCCCAATTTATTTAGGTTCGGCGCAGTACTATGTATTTTTCTTCCAATCTCCTCTATCAGCCGTTACCTCATCATTCACGCCCTATTCGTTTATATCACCCTTAACACAATCCATCCATCCACATTAGTCACAGTAATATAATAAGATTTACCCCTAGCCAGCTTCGAACCCACAACCATTTTCGTAGGCTGGGTACCCACTACCATCTCCAAAGTAAATCGGCCACCGAACCTCGAAGTAATCGTTATGAATAATAAATAATAAATGTCTTTGTACTAACACACAGCGCCATCTAGGTCCACAGTAAGCATATGGGCTTGTGTTATGGATACCAGATGGTTGATAAACTACACAAATACATTTTTTTTGTAAATAAATACATGTATAAATGAAAAACATCCAGAACTTGTCTGTATTCATCATACAAACATATGCCCCTAGCGGGATTCGAACCAGCAACCATTTGGTATAGTAGCAGAATCTCTAACCACTACACCAAACAGGTCGTACAATACGAGTTAAAATTTTAAAAAAAAAAAAACAATAATCTCCTCCTTTTGCGTAAGTCGGTTAAAATACTAATCTATTCTAAGTTGTCTGAAGACCTCGATGAATAAAATAAACATACAGCATCTATCTCGACATTCTTATCTCGTACAAAAACACTATCATATTTATACTAACGGGCGCCTGTCATTCCGCTGATAACGCAAGATTTGATGGCGGCGATAACGGCGATAAAAGTCAGTTTAATACTAGTATTAATTTAACCACTATGACTAACGTAGCACTAGTAGTCGGTGCAGCAAGCAATATAGGATATCAAGTACTAAAAAAACTAACAGAAACATACAAAGGAAAGATATACTTCACAACTGAAGAGGAAGCTAATGGATACAATATATTAAAGAATTTCGATAAGAATGGAACACAAATCGAATACATAGAAATGGACATAACGTATACAAAAAGTATTATAAAACTAAGACATCGTATACAAGATCTGGATGAAAGAATAGATTTGATTATTAATAATACAGATTACGTGCCCGAGAGGGGTCTGTCGAGCTTCGAGAAAGTGCGTCGGACGTTGAGTGTAAATTTTTATGGATACATAAATTTTGGTAAGCTCGTCTATCCGTTGCTTAATGAGGATGCGAGAGTGGTCAATGTCTCTGGCCCTGCTGGACTATTAGCAACTATAGAAGATGAAGTGATAAGGAAAAGAATTAGTGACCCAGAATTAAATGAAGATCAGTTAGTAGATGTTATGCAAGAATATGAAGAAGCAGTCAGAAGAGGAGTTGAGAAGACAGAAGGCTGGGGTCTGAACATCCATGCTATATCAAAAGTAGCACTAAACGCTGTCACCTTTCTCCAACACAGGGAATGGTCAGATAAAGGCATAATTATAAATTGTGTGAATCCGGGAAACGTAACAAGTAAAGAGGTAAGAAAGACATCGAAAGTGTTCGAAGAAGGTGCCAAAGCAATATTGTATCTGGCTTTGGAAGCACCGTTGTCTATAAAAGGAAACTTTGTGTGGAGTAACTATTCAGTTATTGAGTGGAATTGTGATCCGTATGTAGAAGTGTCTACTGTCTGATTTTAATTGTCCATAAATCTGTAATTAATCTTTACGATTCTTTGATGTCTTGAGGAGAATCACAGAAATTAATCATAAATGTAATAAGCTGTGTAAATATTACGTAAAAATTGTATAGTAACTTGTTCCAACGATTCCGTATTTGTATAATTATTTGTTCTGCCCTCACCTTGACCTTGGATTATAATGAATGTAGAAGTGAAATGTCTGTTATTTAATTCGAAGTGTCCGTAAATCTGTGAATTAAACTTTTCGATCCTTATCTTGAGGAGAATCACAGAAATTAATCATAAATATAATATAATAAGCTGAATAAATGTATGTTAATATTTAGTAACTTATTCCAACGATTCCGTATTTTTGTTATTATTTGTTCTGGCCAGACCTTGACCTTGATAATAATGTAATTAATAAATGTCAACCGTATTAAGTCCCGACGCAAAAGCGGTTTTCTAAGACAAATGTAAAGCCTATCCGTCTTATTCATATAAAAGACATCCGCATTTTTGGGCCAGTGTTTTGTCACCTAATAAAAGGTACACCTAAAAAAAGCCGGTACTAAAGACTATCAACTTAGCTATTCAGAAGAATTTTTGGAACCTTAGTATAGTTATAAGAAATATTTGAAAATATCGCTCTCAGAAAACATTTTGGCTCACAAACTATACAAAAACTAAATTCATTCCAAAAAAAAAAAAAATAGACAAGTGACAACTGACAACTGACATTTTTGACTGTGAGGTTATAATTTAAGTAGGGATAACCATGGACGTAACAATCAAACTGTTACGTCCATGGGGATAACAGCAACAGCGAGCGAGCGACGGACGACTCTGAAAAGAAAAAACAATTTTTCTTTGGCCTAGCATCTTGTTTCCATGCGTGAGAATGCATGTGGTTAATGTTGCCAGTATATAATTTCAAAGTTCCCCAAACCATATTTCAAACCTCTTTTGTTCTTTTCTAAAGTCCTTTAAAAATATATGTGTTAGGTTGTTAGCACGTCTGGTACTAAGAGTTCAAGACTATATTTTATTAATTGAAGTGACAACAAACTGGCCCAAAGATGTACGGATCTGTGCTGTTGTCCTTTACAAACGCTTTATAAGCCTGTTTTAGTTAAAGTATGTTTTGTCTCTGTCGTTCATAAGGAAATGTTGCAATGAAAGAAAGTGACAAAACATACAGTCTGTGGAATTGTAAAACGGCTGAATTGATTTGAAATCGGTTTATTATTATGGATAGCTTGTATTAGCAAGATGGTTCCTAGCTATGTTGGTTGGAAATTTCACGATTTACCATAGTTAGTTATCTGAATGATACTGTTAGAGATTCTATGTAAACGCTTGTAAACGAATCTTTTTACATTGTCGTTGACTTTATTGTTCGTCGGTTGTTTTGTCTGTCTGTCTGCCGTGTGACTTTTAGATTATATTTAATATACCATAATCCACGATTTTATTTATTTCCAACTGGTTACGGGCCCAGGATATTTACTTATAGTGTGTAAATAAATTTTCACGAAGTGCGCATAAGTAAAATTCGTTCAGCCATACCTGTACTTCTATCGACGTCGAAAAAGAAGACTATCGACATGTCGGGTTCGTCAGCAGTTCCGATAGACAAATTAAAAGGAATCGAGGACTTCAATAACTGGAAGTTCTCGATGAAGATGCTTCTGATGCATGAGGACCTTTACGAGTGCATCGAAACAGAGGAAGGTTCGAAAGATGTACGGAGAAATCAGAAGGCGCTAGCCAAAATTTGTTTATCTGTACAAACTTCCGCTTTTCCTCATGTACGAAGTGCTAAGACACCTTTTGAAGCATGGACAAATCTGCAGAAGGCTTATGAAGATAGAGGTTTGGGCAGGAGGCTTGGATTATTGAGAACCGTTTTCAATACTAAATTGAATGAAATCGGTGGTATGGATAAATATTTGTCAAAGATTTCGGATGTCGCACAACAACTGAGTGACATCGGCTCCCCGTTGGACGACGAGTTTGTTGCAGTAATTATGCTGAGTGGACTGTCATCAGATTACGATCCACTGATCATGGCATTGGAAAATTCGAATATGAAATTAACTACTGTCACAGTCAAATCGAAATTAATACAGGAGTATCAGCGGCGAGATGAGAAATCTGAAACGGCGACAGCATTGGTTACAGGGAAATCTTACAAGTGTTTCAGGTGCAAAAAATATGGTCATCTGAAGAGAGATTGTCCTCTGAATGCTGGGAGCAGAACGGAAAATGTTCAGAAGAAGAAAGTTGCTCCAAAGGATACAGCATTATTAACAGCATTGTCGGTTAGTGTCAGGGATGATGTATGGTACATTGATTCTGGAGCCACTAACCATATGTGTAATAACAGACGAATCATGTTAGAATTCGAGTCAATCAAATCACTCGATGTGAATGTAGCCAATGGAGAGAAACTGTCAACGGCAGGACGCGGCAGGGTACGTGTGTTGATAGGAGACTGTGTAAAGACAATAAGCAATGTATATTATGTTCCTAAGCTTTCTGCAAATTTATTATCAGTTAGCGAGTTAACTAGGAAAGGTTTTAAAATAGTTTTTAATTCGAAAAAATGTATTATCAGCAAGGATAGTGAAGTTATAGCTACTGGTTCTTATGTCAGTGGTGTTTATCAACTAGACATCACTGGATCTGCTTTGAGTTGTAGTATGGAGTCAGAGATTGCCATGAAGACTTTGGGTGTGCAGTCCGGTGGCTGTGCAGGCTCGCCGCAGGTGTGTAATGGTATAGATGATACCACTACGGTAGAGAAGACTACGCAGGAAGTTTGGCATCGTCGTCTTGCTCATCTCAACTCAAGGAGCATGGGACTCATGAGAAATGGTATGGTAGTAGGCATGACTTATGATAATACTGGTTTTAAGTCTTGCATTGCTTGTGTAGAGGGAAAACAAACAAAATTGCCTTTCCCGAAGAAGTCTCTTAGTAGAGCCACGGAATTATTAGGCCTAGTGCACACTGATTTATGTGGTCCAATGTCTTCACCTTCTTTCAGCGGTTCACGTTATTTCATGACATTCATTGATGATTTTAGTAGAAAAACTTTCATTTATTTTCTACGGTCAAAGAATGAAGCGTTTGAAAATTTTAAACATTTCAAAGTCTTGGTGGAAAATCAAACTGGGAAAAGAATTAAAATTCTCAGAAGTGACAATGGTGGTGAATACGTGAATCGTCAGTTTCAGATGTTATTGAAGAATAGCGGCATCCAACATCAAACGACCATCCCGCATTGTAGTGCGCAAAACGGTGTTGCTGAGCGAGCGAATCGGACCATTGTGGAAAAAGCTCGTTGTATGCTCCAAGACGCCGGTCTGGACAAGCGCTTCTGGGCTGAAGCGGTGAATACGGCTGTTTTTTTAAAAAATAGGTCACCTACCAAGGCTGTCATGGGAGTTACACCTGAGGAGAAATGGACAAGTAAGAAGGTGAATGTAAGTAATTTACGTATTTTTGGATGTTTAGCTTATGCTCTTGTTTTGAATCGCAAAAAATTAGATTCAAAGAGCAAAAAGTATATTTTCGTAGGATACTGTGAGGATAGCAAAGGCTACCGTCTCATAGATCCATTATGTCTCGGTAAATGTGTCAAAGTGAGGGACGTGACGTTTTTGGAAGATAGATATTGGAATGATGCAGTATCAGGTGGTGATAATCAGGAGAAAATACACGTGTTCTTACAAGGGAGTTCAAATAGTATAGAAGACCGTACTATTGAGCAATCTTCCTCGTTAGAACCTCACGAATTAACTGATAACAATTCACGTTCCCGTAGACGATCTATCTTTAGTTTAAATGAGACACAAAGTACCCATGACACAGACAACTCGGATGAAACTTATGTTCCAGGAACATCGTCTGTTGATTCCGAGGACTCGGAGTTAATGGATTATGAGGATGCACCAAATTCGCCCCAGTTTGCCCAACTCGTAAAAGCGATCGGTGAAGATCACGATGGCGAACCGGAAACAGTGCAGGATGCATTGCAGGGCAGCGAGGCAGAGCAGTGGAAGGAGGCAATGAAAGATGAGTACAACTCTTTCATTACTAATGATTGCTGGACACTCACGGACTTACCGAAGGTAGGTAGGTAGGTAAGTTCGGTAGGTACCGAAATGTAAGTGGATATTCAAAAAAAAGAGAGGCCTAGATGGAGAGTTGCTGAGATATAAGGCAAGGCTTGTTGCTAAGGGATATACACAAAAATTTGGTATAGATTATTTTGAAACGTTTTCTCCTGTTGTACGGTATTCAACTATACGGTTGCTGCTTTCTTTGGCTGCTGAATATGATCTAGAAATTGAACATTTAGATGTCAAGACAGCTTTCTTGAACGGTGATCTTCAGGAGGATGTATGGATGGAACAGCCAGAAGGTTATATCAAGGAAAATAACAAAAACAAAGTATATAAGTTGAAAAAGGCCATTTATGGATTAAAGCAGGCGGCGAAGGCATGGTATGAGAAAATAAACGGAGTTCTGTTGAATAAATTAAATTTCAGAAGAACATCTACAGAACCATGCGTTTATTTCTACGGACAGCAAGAAGAAATAATTATCATTGCTCTGTACGTAGATGATATTATTCTTTTTACGCCTCGTGAGTCACTGAAAAAGAAAATGATTATAAGTAAACTTGTGAAAGAATTCGAGATGAAAGAGTTAGGCCCAGCTCACCACGTGTTGGGTATGAGGATTTGTAGAACTGGCGGAAAAATTACTCTAGATCAGTCGAGTTATATTTGTAAGATTTTAGAAAAGTTTAATATGTCAGATTGCAAACCGGTACATACTCCGATGGAGGCAGGTTTGAAATTGCATAAGGGTGATAAGACGGACAATTGTTCCAATTATAGAAGTCTTATTGGATCCTTAATGTTCTTGGCAGTATGTTCCAGACCGGACATCGCACACGCAGTGAGTGTGCTCAGTCAATTCAATGAATGTTATTCGGAAACGCACTGGAAAGCTGCTAAGAAGATACTTCGGTACCTAAAAGGTACGTTACACTACTGCTTATCTTTTGAGAAGAGTGGGGTATCTGTCACTGGATACACTGATGCCGATTGGGGTGCCAGTGAGGTTGATCGTAGATCATACACCGGTTTTGTATTTAAGTTCGGTAATTCAGTTGTTTCCTGGGAAAGCCGGAAACAAAGAACGGTCGCTCTTTCAAGTACAGAGGCTGAGTATATGGCAATCTCCGACTCTTGTAAAGAAGCTATGTTTTTGCGTTCCTTTCTAACTGAGGGGCTTAATATAAAGTGCAATATAGAAATATTCAACGATAATCAGTCAGCCCTGAAATTGTGTTCTAACTCTATGTATCATTCTAGAACCAAGCATATTGATATAAGACACCATTATATTCGCGAGCTTGTGAGTGATAAAAAAATATACATTAGTTATTTATCTACTAATCTGATGTTGGCTGATGTTTTGACAAAACCTCTAGTAAAAGAGAAACACGTGAAGTTCATTTCTTCGTTGTTAAATTGCAACAAAATGTAGTAACGAACTGAATGTGTGAATTATAAAATAAGTACATAGGTCGATTGTTTTATGATAATTTATTTAAGGGCATGTACATAAGTGTTTCGTTTAAGGGTGGGTGTTAGAGATTCTATGTAAACGCTTGTAAACGAATCTTTTTACATTGTCGTTGACTTTATTGTTCGTCGGTTGTTTTGTCTGTCTGTCTGCCGTGTGACTTTTAGATTATATTTATTATACCATAATCCACGATTTTATTTATATCCAACTGATACAATCTCTTGGTGATTTGCAAAATTTCCAGTTAATTTTTTTTAAGACTTAACTTTTTTTTAACAACTAAAAGTAAATCGAAGATTTCGAAAACTCCCGAAATACTATAATATCGTCGTTGGCTCAGAGGTTAGACGCGGTCGCCCAATTTAGGAGGAGGAGTTTTAATTTAATTATATATGTGCATTCATCCGACTGCTCTTAAACGGTGAAGGAAAACATCGTGAGGAACCTGCATACCTGAGAAATAAAAATTCTAAGGCATGTGAAGTCCCCGACCTGCATTGGGCCAGCGTGGTGGACTATGGCCCGTACTCCCTCATATACGAGGGAAGGCCTATATCCCTGCAGTGGGATGTTTACGGGCTGATGATGATTAGTATAATATCATCCAAATAAAGTAAAAGATAAATATTTTCGAAACTGCATAACCGATTTTCCTAAAACACAACCTTTCCCTGATTTAATTCCAACTAATTATTATAAATGCGAAAGTTTGTCTGTGTATAAGTGCCTATATTTGTTACCTCTTCACGCCTAAACGGCTAGACGGATTTCTGGATTGACATATACATGACATATTGACATTGACAATGTTCCACGCGAACGAAGTGTCGGGCAACAGCTAGTCTTTTATATAAAAGTAACCGCATACAACACACACAAAAACATCGGACCAACCTAAAGATATACCCAGACATAGACTGGATAGACATCTATCACCGACAAACAAATACTATCCTTGATTTCATTTAACGACCTGTTTGGTGTAGTGGTTAGCAACTCTGACCACTATACCATAAGGTTGCGGGTTCGAATACCGCTAGGGGCATATGTTTGTGTGATGAATACGGACATGTGTACCCGAGTTATGGATGTTTTTCATGTATATATGTATTTATTTCCAAAAAAAAAATTTGTATTTGTGTAGTATATCAACCATCTGGTTTCCACAACAAAAGCCTAGTAGCTTAGTGTGGAACTAGATGGCGCTCTCTGTATATGTCCAATGATATATATGTCGTAGATAGCGATAAATTAGCGATAGAATTCATTATTCAAACGGTCAACTGACTATCATAATACGCGGTTTGCTGTGGAAACTAAACTTGGTGGCGCTCGTATCGCCGGAAACGGCGCTGTGACGACGTTAACGGTAATATAAGGTCTGCACATCGAAAATGACAGATACTACCAGCCTTCAAATGAGTCAGAGCTCCACTGAACACATCAACGACTGTGAGTGATTTGATTATTATCACCGACGCTTGGAAGAATCCGGTGAGTCGTTAGCTAATAAGAAGTTGATCATGGGATTTGAGCAAGGAGGAATTGAAGACCAGGTCCGGTTGAATTCCACAGACTGCACGCGGGGGCCAAGTTGTATGGCATGAGAGGCGTGCAAATGTTTTCTATTCAACAGAAAGCATCTCGGGTTTCATGGTCATAATCGAATGTGAATACGTTGCGATTTGCCTATAGTAGATTGCAATAGTACCGCCTTTGCCCGAGCCACCCTTTACCACGCGGCTGGCACCGTCCCGGTCGCTAGCAACGCCTACCACCCCGAACCCACCATCTCCGACATATATATCCAATTATATATATACTAAAAATATATTTTCATTTTACAATTCTTTACCTTTAACCATGTTGAAATAATTAAAAATTCAGAAAAAATCGCGGGCTTCTTGTCAGTATAAAATGGTAGATTAACGAACTGGTGGTTATACAGGGTGTAACGGTTAAGTGTAGTCATATTTTAAGGGCTTGTTCTACCCATCAATACGAACAACTTTTACTATGGGGGCAACTTCGAAATCGCGAAAAAAAAATCAGCTGTTTCATACATTGCATCGGGAGGTTATTGAAATTTTCTATGGAACAGCTCATTTTTTTTCGCGATTTCGAAGTTGCCCCCATAGTGAAAGTTGTTCGTATTGATGGGTAGAACAAGCCCTTAAAATATGACTACACTTAACCGTTACACGGTGTAGAACAACGTAATTTTGTAACAAAAAATCCTTTAAAAGAAACAATTTAATTATGATATCTTAGAGTATTTAACCTATGCTCCAAGTATGAAATATAATAATAATAAATAAATAATAAATATCCATAGACATACACCAGCGCCATCTAGTTCCACATTAAGCAACTGTAGGCTTGTGTTGTGAATACCAGATGGTTGATAAACTACATAAATATATATTTTTTTTGTAAATAAATACTTATTATAAATGAAAGCATCCATATCTCGGGTACACATGTCCGTATTCATCACACAAACATATGCCCCGAGCGGGATTCGACCTCGCAACCTTTTGGAATAGTGGTCAGAGTTGCTAACCACTACACCAAACAGTGTATATAATGAATTAGTAGAGACATTATCACCCATTCGTTACTCATCGCTGGCACTGAATTTCCCATTTTTTTTTCACACACAGCAACGTTACAGTAATTTTTGAAGCCAGATCTCTTATTTTAATATTTAGGCGCGCAATTTAAGGTCCAATTTCAGCGTTTTACGGTCCAGATAATGGCATACCATATACTTACACAAAAATTATGGCCACTTTGTCTAACAAGCATTCTCTCTGGGGTTTGAATGAATTTTATAATATTTCTTTGTATTACGATAGCTTTGTTGATGTCGTTTTTTGCACGACTGTGGGGGCGCTCTTGAGTGCGTTGGCTCTGCTGCCCCACCAGCCACACTTCTTTAAACTATGTGCCACATCAACTTAGTGATGTTTGTCCACAGATTTCGTCAGACGACCTGTTTGGTGTAGTGGTTAGCAACTCTGACCCCTATACCAAAAGGTTGCGGGTTCGAATTCCGCTAGGGGCATAATGTTTGTGTGATGAATACGGACATGTGTAGCCGAGTTATGGATATTTTCATTTATAATGAGTATTTATTTACAAAAAAAAAATGTATTTATGTAGTATATCAACCATCTGGTATCCACAACACAAGCCTATAGTTGCTTACCGTGGAACTAGATAGCGCTGTGTGTATGTCTAAGGATATTTATTTATTTATTATTTATTATTATTCCTGGGGGTCTCCTCTCTAACGAAAATAGCTTCGGACGGCCGTAACTTCGGACTTTTTCTTTTGCAGTTTGCTGTGTCAATTATAAATTATAAACCAGTCGTCATTATTTTACGTTTGTTGTGTATAGTTGAACTTCACAAGTTAGTACGGGACGCAAGGAACGTTTGAAGTTATGTAAATTAAGGATTCTTAGCAAAAGAAATAGTCCGAAGGTACGGCCGTCCGAAGCTGTTTTCGTCAGTAGACCCCTTATTCGATCACGCTTATGCGTTCCCAGGTCCTCCCTACTGCCGAAGAAGGTCGTCGCGGGGTTTTAGTGGGTATCCCGGATTTTGTGGGTCAGGGAGGGGAGTCCCACATAAGCGTCTCGCCGTCTCCCAGGCGAGCGGCATGCGTAATGCGTTTCCCCGCGTCAAGTATATAACGAATTACTTGTTTTGACTGAGACTGACTAATAAATTGAAGAAATAAGACATGTCTGTATGGGCTTAGATCCTTTTGCCTTCTCCGAAAGGAGTGAATAAAACGAAAAAAAAAAGATAGAAGTTAAGATAGAAATACGTATAGTAAGAGAGACGTAAAACTTTTAATTCATGTTATTGTAAATACTAGGGCGACAGGATTAGCAAAGATAGTTTACGACGGCAACTGAAGGTACACCCTACATAACTCCATTGCTACCCTGAACCCCAGAGGAATTTCCGCCGGTACTAGGCTCGCATACCAAACGAGAGTCACCTTCCACTGTAACTGTATGTAGATGGTGCTCTACGTTACTCTATTGCCATGTTGGATACAAGACTAACAAAAGCCAGTACTGCATGAAAAGTGGTCCGCTGAAGGACTGCTAGACAACGAAAGCAGTCCGTCGCCTGTCAAAATCAGTTGTCAAATATAATGTCAACACGCTTTTAAAATAATTTTTCGTCATCTATTTTTAATGCCTATCTCCATCAATAATAAATAAGTAAATAAATATCCCTGGACATACACACAACGCCATCTAGTTCCACATTAAGCAACTATAGGCTTGAGTTGTGGATACCAGATGGTTGATATACCACATAAATACATTTTTTTTTTGTAAATAAATACTTATTATAAATGAAAACATCCATAACTCGGGTACACACGTCCGTATTCATCATACAAACATATGCCCCTAGCGGGATTCGAACCCGCGACCTTTTGGTATAGTGGTCAGAGTTTCTAACCACTACACCAAACATTTCGTCAAAAATCAATAACATTATACAGAGTAGAAAGTTTAAGTTAATTATTTATTTCATAATATATTGAAAAACTTTAAACTCATATCAAAATGACGTAAACCGTTAAATAAATTGACTTTAATAAATTATTTAAAAGACGCCAGTTTGTGTCAAATATGTATAAACATATTCCCGTACCTAAATATTCCACTTCTCTCAGTTAGTATCAACTACTTTGGGATTTATTAGTTTTAAAAATTAATTTTCACCCGCGAGGAAAAACAATGGATGTTGTGTTATTGACAGAAGTGAAGTGACCAATCATTGTCCCGACGTATCTTAGTAATGGATGATTTGAGTGGGGTTTTTTTAAAGGAATAAATTAGGGGACAGATTAATGGAAATCGGTGCTTTTAACATAGTAAGCCAATCAATCATTCAATCAAATACGCTTTATTGTTTAAATAAGAAAGGTACATTTAAATATCTTATAGAAACTACCAATTAGACGGCTTTATCAATTATTATGTAATCATTTGTTTTCGCGAGAGTTTCCTAAATTTTCTATTTATGTTTCTTTTATAGTTCGCTCATTACGTTTCACACACTTTCTGCCTCATTTTCAGTTAACATCAGGGTGTATTAAAAAAGCACAACCCCTCCCCATAAACAGTACATAAATAGGTGTTTATTTCTGTTTCACTCATAAAACGCATAGAGCAACACAGATAACAGAGACGGCACAATCGTAAAATCAATTTGAGCACCTGCAAACCTCACTTCGGCGATCATTGTCAATTTTACGACGAAACAATGACGTCACGATCGTAAAAGGTGGAAAAAAAATGTTTTATATTAGGGTTCCTTGGACAAATTATGGTTCAGACTCGCTAAAGCTAATGTTTATGGGGCACTGTACATATAACATACATACATGATATCACGACCTTTATCCCAATTGGGGTGGTCAGAGATATCCCAAACCTTAGTGTTTGGGTGTTCTAAACATTAAGAGATTAAGTTTTGTAACAACTTCCACAGTTCACCTAACTAAATATTTTTTTTCTTCGTTAATCATAATGTACCAATTCCTGCGATTTTCAAAGCTATATCCAAATTTGTTTTTTATTTGGAAAATGGAATATGATTTCAAGGTTTCACATGAAATTTTTTTATCTCTGGGCTAACTCACATAATAAAAAAAATTTTAACAGAGCTCTTTTCATGCGCTTCCCATAATCATTTCTTAGATTCGCTGAGACTTTTAAATAATGCGGTTACTTTTAAAAATTAACGCTGCCTATACTTAACTTAATGTTATCCGATAATACACACAAAGTTTAGCTAAATTTGGATTTGCCGTTTGTATGGAGAAAACAGTCTTAATGAAATTCTTCATACAAAACGCTAATTTCATAGGTAAGGACCTAATATAAGGAAATGCACATGGAGCGCGCGACTTCGATATTATAATAATATAAATAGTTCCACAACATTTCGGCACGTAAAAAGAATAGAACCAACCCGTCTCTTCCCGTGGGTGTTGTAAAATGTGACTAAGGGACTTTCCACCAAAAAACATCTATAGATTTGCACGTTTCAACGGCGATGGGCTCACCCCCTGGCACGTGTGCATTTCTGTACATTTCATAAGGTGAACCATGGATATTGTTTCAATCATTAAACTTTTAATGTTTAATTTGACGACCGATTGGTGTAGTGGATAGTGACCCTAACAAAAACCAACGGTTACGGGTTCGAATCCCGCGACGGGTAAATGTTTGTGTGATGAACGAACATTTATTCCCGAGTCATAGATATTTATATAAATATTTATTTATTTATCATTTATGTATGTTTATCCGTTGTCTAGTATCCATAGTACAAGCTTTGCTTAGTTTGGGACTAGATGATTGGTGTAAGTGTCCGAAATATTTCACATTTTATTATTATTATTATATCAAAAGTCACTAAGTCATTCAAGGGGCAATGTATACGCTTTTATGCACAACGGGTTGGTTCTTGACCTCAATCACACCTGATGTTAAGTGACGATGAGGTCGAAGGTGGAAGCGTACTGACCCGGAAACCCCAACACATTTGTGGGACTGGCTATCTTATCTCTGACAACCGGAACACAACAACGCTATTAACATTGCTGCTTGGCGGCAGATTTAGATAAGATGGTGGTTAGTTAGCCAGGCGGGCATTTAAAATGCCCTACCACCAACCAAATGTTGTGTGACCAACTAATTGTGTGATGAATACGAACATTTATTCCCGAGTCATGGATGTTTATATAAATATTTATATAATATTGTGTATCTAGTATCCATAGTACAAGCTTTGCTTAGTTTGGGACTAGATGATTGGTGTAAGTGTCCGAAATATTTATTTATATTTATTTATTATTCACCCCAACGCTTATTTTTTGGATATCTCTGACCACCCCATTCGAGCTGTAGGTATATATTATAAATAAATAAATATTTCGGACACTTACACCAATCATCTAGTCCCAAACTAACCAAATCTTGTACTATGGATACTAGACAACGGATAAACATACATGAATATTTATATAAACATCCATGACTCGGGAATAAATGTTCGTATTCGTCACACGAACATTTACCCCTGGCGGGATTCGAACTCGCAACCGTTGGTCCGACTAACCGGTCGTCTCAATCAAAAAATCGTCAATATTACTTATCTCTTTTTCTCTAACACCTCTCTTTTGTATCGAAGGTTAAAAACAGAAATTAAATAGTTTATGTAACTATTACCCTGAGTCTGTCTCTAGAGAACTTCCCCATTTTTGAGCAGAAATAATTATTTGTTAATAGTTTCATCAAAAACCTACGGCACCCTTATCAATAATTCACCAGTCACTTACCTTTTTTTGGGAGAGCGTCCCTTTTCTAATAGAAATTCACTCCCGAGACTTATAAAGATTAATATCTACATTTCAATTTGGAAGAGTATTACCAGGGAGCCATTTTAAACGTTTAGGAGTCACCAAACTAATTAGAAATAAAATTTATTTTTATTTCAATAATTCTATAAGCTTCTGCCGCAAATTCACTTGCCTCACTTCACTGTTTTGTCTATTGTCAACTACTACTTTGTAGTAATTCTACCGAGTGTTTGATGCTAGGGTATATAGGGTCTAACAAAATTAACCCGGCAAACTTTGGCAAATGTACGTACATGAAATCTTAAATATTTTGTTTCCGAGTAAAAAAAATAAATATAAGTGCAAATGAAAATACAAATTAACAGACTTACTTCATTTCGATTGTACCTTATTTTATCAATGAGAAAAGAAAAGGCAACGTTCATATGGAAGACGCCAAAGGGGGTCGCGGGGCACAGGGCGCAACCAATAGTTATTTAAATAAAGTCTTGAAAGTTGGCATAAATAGGTAACCACCAAGCAGCCCAACAAACTAGTCGAGCGTATATAACTAAATTTAATCACAAAAGCGATTTTTCATAATTAAATCCCACGATAAAAGCTAGTAATTTCACTAAATAATGCTCCGCCAAGGTGTGAGGTACAAAGCCTCGTAATGACGCGTCAGGAGCACGCCTTGCCGCGACAATTTTAGTTGTCACCAGTTCACGACGCGTCTCAGTTGTAAACGGGCCGTAAGTGATGAGAGATAGCGATAAACGATAACCATTGTCAGTAACATAATAACAATTTTTGTCTATAGACGTTATAACAGACGTCTATAGCCGTTATAATAATAAAACTTCTATTGTGTCTGGTTCACTGCACGTGAAAGGGTTTGGCATAAGTTTGAAATTAGTTTTTTTTGGCATAAATTAGATTGATTATCTAATCTAACTAATATTATAAATGGGAAAGTTTGGTTGATTGTTTCCTTGTTTGTTGCTCAATCACGACGAAACAGATGAATGTATTTGGATGAAATTTGGTATATAGGTAGATGATACTATATTTTTCATCCCGATAAAGTAGTTCCAGCGGGATGAAAAAAATTCTGCGATAAAGTTATTCCACGCAAGCGAAGCCGCGGGTGAAAAGCTAGTATGTAAAGAAATAAAACACACGAGAACCACAGACATTCTGAATATACAGAATGAAATTTAATTCGTGTAATTCCAGTTTACTGCTGACTCGACTCAAGATTATGAATAACTTTCATAGCTAATTTTTCGATAGCCTCAATCTGTGCTATCAAGCTGTTACTGTTGCTGGAACTATTTTGTGATTAGGACCACATTTAGCAACTCAGTCGCACAACGGTTTTTTGCGACTCTATTATATCATCAACCTGCCGGTTGCCGGTGCCACATAACCCGCAAGGTGTAAGTTTGTTTCTGAGAATCGCTATCGCTTCTCGTTTATACTGAAGCTATAGGTCGAATCGTAGGTAGACCCCAGCGCCCTATGATTGTCCTCTAGACCAAAAATATGCTGTAATATAATCATTATTAAATATTATACCGGCCATATTATACCGACGGGTTCGAATCCCGCTAGGGGCATATGTTTGTACGATGAATACGGACATGTGTACCCGAGTTATGGATGTTTTTCATTTATATATGTATTTATTTACAAAAAAAAATGTATTTGTGTAGTGTATCAACCATCTGGTTTCCACAACACAAGCCTAGTTGCTTAGTGTGGACCTAGATGGCGCTGTCTGTATAATTCCAAGAATATTATATTTTTTATTATTATTATAATTTATTTTGTAATATTTACAGACATACATAAACTATAGAACAAAAACCTGTCAGTAAATCAAAAGTATCCTTGCTTTTTAAATATCTCCGCCAATATATAAATAAATATAAATATCCTTGGACATGCACACAATGTCCAGTCCAGTCCAATAATAGGACTTATGCAATTTGTCTGTCAATCAGTATGTCCAACCTTTCTGTAACTCTTTCATCCCCTAAACTCCTGTTAATTAACTTTTTAACTGAGCCCGGTAAAAACTAAGTTACGTAATAGTCACGACTACTTAGTAATTGTGTTAACGGAACTCACTAATTCCGGTTAACAGTGCGGTTAGAGCAAACTTAACCGTAGTAACGTTGAACGAATTGCTTTATTGAATCACACTTAGCTCTTCTAAATAGAAATACCGACAAAGCGATTCCATTATTCCATTCCATATTTATACCAATCAATCAACAAGGCTTTATTTGCATAGATAAAATTCACACTTTTTTATTTTATTATACATTGCCCCTTGAATGACTTAGTGACTTTTGATATAATAATAAAATATGAAATATTTCGGACACTTACACCAATCATCTAGTCCCAAACTAAGCAAAGCTTGTACTATGGATACTAGACAACAGATACACATACATAAATGATAAATAAATATTTATATAAACATCCATGACTCGGGAATAAATTCAAACTCAAACTCAAACTCAAAGCATTTTATTTCAACGTAAGATACATGATATCATTTGTTGAATGTCAATTTAAATGTATTGAAAATAAAAATAGGGCTAAGCATTTTTCGGTCAGTCGGTATGTCCAAGCTACCACCGCTTCGGAAAGGGAAATCATCTGTGGGAAAAGAAGCGGCGCAAGAAACCCACAGGATCATTTTCTTTTCTTTTCTTTTTTTTTTATATATAAAAGTATACAACTAATACAATTTTATAATTTTTGGGAGCTGGGCGAAGTATACCAAGCGTTTTTGTCATTTACGTAGTCACTAATTTTGTAATAACCTTTTTTTGTTAATGTTGTTTTGACATGGTTTTTAAATTGTTTTTCATTTAGATTAATGATATTCTCAGGTATAAGGTTATAAAAGCGTATACAGTGTCCCATAAATGATGTATTAACTTTGCTCAGTCTGAACATAGGGGTGGCTAATTTGTCCTTATGTCTCAAATTTAAGTTATGCTTATCGCTATTTTTTGGGAATGCAGAAATATTTTTTCGTACGTACATAATATTCTCGTAAATAAATTGTGAAGGAACAGTTAAAATATTAATTTCTTTGAACCTGTCCCGAAGAGAGTCATATCGACGCAGATTATGCATACAGACGCAAATGTTCGTATTCATCACACAAACATTTACCCGTCGCGGGATTCGAACCCGCAACCCTTGCTTTCGCTGATAGGGTCACTATCCACTACACCAATCGGTCGTTGTAATATATAAATATCGACAAAGCGAGGTCGGACTGCCAAAGATTCCATATTTATACCAATCAATGAACAAGGCTTTATTTTCATAGGTAAAATTCACACTATTGTTTTTTAATTTCATACAAATAATAATAAATAAATATCCTTGGACATACACACAACGCCATCTAGTTCCACATTAAACAACTATAGGCGTGTGTTGTGGATACCAGATGGTTGATATACTACACAGATACATTTTTTTTTTGTAAATAAATACATAAATAAATGAAAAACATCCATAACTCGGGAACACATGTCTGTATTCATCATACAAACTTATGCCCCTAGCGGGATTTGAACCCGCAACCTTTTGGTATAGCAGTCAGTTTCTAACCACTACACCAAACAGGTCAGTAGGATATTATTGGGCATTCTAGACCACCATCCGTTCAGTCGGCTACGCACCTGCTTCGCCTCCTTCACTTCTGGTGTTCTAGAATGCCCAATAATATCGTTGTGCATTCTATCCCACCATCAGTTTACGAGGTGAATGATCGTACGTCTCACTCTGTGCAATATGTCATTTAAAGAATTGGCGCTGTTATTTCAACCCTCCATCACGATACCTATATAAATCACCTGTAGTTGTAAGAATATCATTTTGTGCTACAACGTAGACCGGTTACCTTACTCTGTACTCCGGGGTTACCTACATTCATTAGTAGTGAGATATCGTTCGATCGCTTTTAAATATTTCTGCGTTCATTGCAAAGTTTTTTGCGTTTCATGCAATCGATATTGAAACATATAGAACAATTTTTGGTCCTGAAAGGACCTTTTAATAGCTGTTGATTATATCTGAAGGTTATGTATGAACATTATGAAGACGTATATTTGAATCATCTATGTACATCATGCATGCAATGGAAACATGTGCGCAGTCCATAAAATATAGCATAACCATGATTCGTAATCAAAGCTTCATTAATTTCACACATTTCTAAAGACTGATCCCTGACGTTCATCTTGACTGGAAGGCCTGTGGTAATTAACCTACCTACCGATCTACCTTATTGTTTTAATAGTCGAATTGCTTACCCCCTCCTTTATGATAGCATAACATTATTTAATAATATGAACACATGGTTCATAAAGTTCATGTATACATAAAAAATATTTCACTTTCATTTGAACGCCTGCCCGATGCAGATTGAATAGGTTGCTGTTCCTGAAACATGAAGTTTGTAAAGCAACCACATTCATTAAATTTAGAAAAAATTTGCGCTGATCCACGGAAGACAATCTCACGTCACGGAAAACTTTTACCAAATACAATACGTTGTATTATTTCTGGACCCTCTAATTGCGGTAAAACAAATTTAATGATAGGTTTGCTGTTGCATGAAAATGGTTTGCGATATCAAAATGTTTACCTTTATTCTAAGACTCTCTTCCAACCCAAGTTCATATTTCTACAAAAAGTTTTCCAAATGGTTCCAAATGTATCTTTTACGAAATATCATGAAAACGAAGAAATTCTTAGTCCCGCGGAAGCTGCTCCTAATTCCATCATAATTTTTGATGACGTTGCCACCGGGAATCAGAATAATATACGTGATTATTTTGCAATGGGTAGGCACAAAAATGTTGACTGTTTTTATTTAAATCAAACATATAGCAAAATCCCAAAGCAATTAATACGTGATAATGCTAACCTCATTATACTGTTCAAGCAAGATGATATCAATTTGCGTCACGTTTATGACGAACATGTTAATAGTGATATGAATTGGTTACAGTTTCGAGACATGTGTGCAAATGTATGGATCACACCTTATAGTTATTTAGTAATAAATAAAGACTGTGAAAAAAATAAGGGTTGCTACAGAATGAAATTTGATACATTTATAATGTTTGATTAGTGATTTAAATACAACGATCAAGTTTTTATTTTCATTTTGTGCTCTGAACTTGGTAAGTAAGGTACTGCGAATATGGATAATGAACAAAAATTAAAAAATCAAATAATAAAATCTGCAGAATCTGTTAAAAAAAAAGTTAAAATGATGCGGGATATTAGATCCAACAACGACATGGTCATTGAATCTGTTCTCAAACCAATAACAGAACCTCTGAAAAAAATGGTTAACAAAAGGTTTCCTGTGAATAACGATAAGAAAGATAGAACTCCGCCAGAAACTACTAAGACCAAAAAACGAAAGTTTAATTATAGATATACTCCAGCAGCAACTGTTAAAAAACTTAAATTTAGCCCCAGTGATTCGCATAATGAATATCTAGATGATGATGACGAAAGTGATGTGGGTGCAAATGAAACAGAATATTTAGAAAATAATACATCTGATAATCAGTCTGATAGGTCTGATACTAGCGGACTGTCTTTTGGAACGCCTGAGAATGTTAGTTCTCACACTTCTTGGTCTATGTCTTCTGAAATGTTTGATAATATCCCGTTCGGTGTAAGAAAAGAACGAGGAAAGCTAATGATGGGAAAATCTCGTGTGACTGTAACCGACAGCAAAATTTCAGTTGCTGAACGAACTTATACGAAAACACCAGGATTAATGGATTTATTATTTAAGAAAACACCTAACTTAAAACTTCTAACTGAAGATGATAAACGAAATTACAAAATTATGTTAATAGATACTAACGCACATCGGCGAGATTATGATACTTCAAAACCTATTAAAAGTAATAAGGGTCTTAAATATACACAAATAATTAGACCATTATTCATGAAGTTATGTCATAAAGATTCTGAAAGTATGGACGACTTAACTCAAGGATCAGGGTTACCGAATAAAAAAATACTAAAAAAAAATGTTGATTACGTTTATTGGGATAATCCAAATGAATTAATTGATCGATTGAAACTTCTATGGGCTTCGCGTGATGCTGGAAATACTGGAATGGATAATGAAATAATATCCATAATAGAGGAATTGAAAGAAAATGGTATCGTAAATTAAATATAAACAAAGTTAATAATAATTCTTTACAGTTTCATCTTAGACTTTGATTACAACAGTACTCTAGGAAATGAACCTTGATAAATTTGGGCATCACGTTCATAAGCGTCTACGAAGGTCTGAGTCTTTTGATTTTGATAAGGTGTTGGTAAAGTCCGAAAAAGGAGAATTCGATTTGCATTTCGCGAGGTTGAAAGGTGTAAAATCCCCTTTAACTGCAGATGATGCTGTAAATAAGGAATATATAGACAACTTGATTAATCAAAAGCAAGAAACAGAATCAATCGACTTTTCAAAAACCTTGATCAAATCTGAAGAGGGGGAATTTTATTTACATTCAGCAAGATTGACGGGACTGAAATATCCTTCTTCTGCAAACGATGCAGTGAATAAGCAGTATGTTGATAATATAGTCGATAACTTTTGCACAGAACAACAATTAACAATAAAGTTTAACGATTTCAGAGCTGGTATATCTTCGTTATTATCGAAGCTCTTAGAAAAATATTATACTAAATCTGAAGTAAATGCCATGCTGCAATCAATAAAAAATGATTAAACAACAAATTGTTGATGAAATTCATAAAGCAGCACGAAGAAATTTTGTTCGACGATCTGTCATATTAAAAGGCATTGATGATTTGTGGCAAGCCGATTTAATTGACATGCAAAGTGTTGCAAAAGTTAACAGTGGTTACAAGTATATTTTGGTTATTATAGATGCCTTTTCTAAATTTGTATGGGTTATGCCTATTAAATCAAAATCCAAGGTTGAAGTAAGTAATTCATTCAAAAAAGTCCTTGTTAATTCTAAACGTACTCCTATTAATTTGCAAACAGATTTAGGCAAAGAATTTTATAACGATTGTTTCCGTACCTTAATTACTTCATATAAAGTAAATCATTATTCCACTTATTCTACCAAGAAGGCATCCATTGTTGAAAGAGTTATCAAGACTCTTAAAAGCAAATTATATAAATATTTTAGTTTTATAGGAAACTATAAATGGGTAGGTAAACCCTTGAGTAATATTGTTGATTCTTACAACAATAGTGTTCATAGAATTACTAAATACAAACCAAAAGACGTAAATCTAAGGAATCAGTCTACAGTATTGTGGAATATAGCAAATTCTTCAAATATTCCGTTACTAACACAAATTAAATTTAGTATTGGAGATTCTGTTCGAATTAGCAAATACAAAGGAAGTTTCCAAAAAGGGTATACTCCTAATTGGTCGACTGAAATATTTACTATTACAAAAGTAAATAAAACTAATCCAGTTACATATCAAATCAAAGATCAACGAAATCAAATAATACTAGGGTCTTTTTATGAGCAGGAACTCCAGAAGTCAAAGTATCCTGATGTATATTTAGTTGAAAAAGTTTTGAAAAGAAAAGGCAACAAATTATTTGTTAAATGGTTAGGACTAAGTAAAAGCGAAAATAGCTGGATCGATAAAAGAGCGGTTGTATGAAAACTATTAAGTTTCTTCATGGTATTACAAAACCAATCACATGTTATATATAATTCAAGGGTTTACATTGGAATCACATTAGTTGCACAGTTATGCGAGGAAGAGGACTCCTCAACAGTGCAATAAATAACTTACCATTTGAATTACACATACCAGGGTACAATTACTGCGGTCCTGGCACTAAACTAAATGAACGCTTATTACGAGGCGACAAAGGTATAAATCCTTTGGACAACGCTTGTAAGAGTCACGATATTGCTTATTCGAAATTCAAAAATTTGGAAGATCGTCATAAAGCAGATTCAAAATTATTAAAAATGGCTAAAAGAAGAGTTCGTTCGAAAAATGCGGGCACGGGTGAAAAAATGGCATCGTGGTTAGTGAGCAAGGTTATGAAAGCCAAGTTAAAGGCTGGTGCGGGTATTAAAGGATTAAAATCAATTGTTTCTAAGATTCGCGCTCAATTAAAGAAATATAAACCAAAGAATAATAAAGCAGCTATTAAATTTGCTTTGTTCGCAGCAAATAAGTTGCTTCCTAAAAACTCAAATATTCGTTTACCTCGCGTAATTCCGATTCCAAAAAGCGGAGGCATTTTGCCATTAATACCAATTTTTGCTGGACTATCAGCCCTGGGTGCATTAGCTGGTGGAGCAGCAGGTATTGCAAAAACAGTTAATGAATATAAATCGGCTCAAAAGAATTTACTAGAATCCAAGCGTCACAATCAGGCTATGGAGTCGATTGCGCTAGGGAAAGGGTTATACATCAAACCCTACAAAAAAGGAGCTGGTTTATTTTTTTCTCCTTCAAAAAACTAAGCTTTAGGCTACCCAGACGAGCTCTAACTAATTTAGATATTATTAAATATGCTAAAGCTATAGAAATACCTTACTTTAGAGGTGTTTTTATGAGAGATAAATTGCCAAAAAAATCAAGACTAATTGAATGTGCTATTGTCAATTTAGACAGTTACAAAAACGAAGGCACACATTGGGTAGCCTATGTTAAATTAAATGAATATTGCGAGTATTTCGATAGTTTTGGAGATTTAAAGCCTCCTTTAGAGCTGTCTAAATACTTGAATAATAAAAATATATTTTATAATTATCTTAACTATCAAAGTTTCAATTCTGTAAATTGTGGTCACTTATGTTTAAAGTTCTTAAAAAATTTTTGGAGATCATTTATAACAAATCATATCTATTAAATGACATCATTATCAACATGTCCTTCACACTGTCAATATCTGACATAAAGTCAACTTTGACAACACACTACTCACCTGCTTTACAATTAGATGGAGAATATGAATGTGGTCTGTTGTATTTTTCTACATTTAATTCTATACCAAACGTAGACAACAGAAACAATAAATTCTACTACGGTGAAAATTATGTGATTGAAATACCAGAAGGATCGTACGAACTTCAAGATATTAGTGACTTTTTGAAAAGTAGAGTAAACAATTGTACATTTAAACTATCATGCAACAACAATACTTTGAAAACCACAATTCTATGTTCCAAAGATATGCATTTCATGAAAAGTGATTCAATTGGCAAAATTTTAGGCTTCGGAAAGGAAACCTTGAAAGCTAATATATTACATGAATCTCGTTATCCTATCAACATTCTATCTACAACAGTGCTAAGGATCGAATGTGATATTGTTAGAGGATCTTTTGTAAACGGAAAGCCTAGCCATATAATTCATGAGTTTGCACCTAATGTACCACCAGGTTATAGAATCATAGAAATCCCAAAAAACATTATTTATTTTCCTGTAAATCAAAATAGTATAAACTCAATTAATATACGGGTGTTGGATGTAAATAATAATTTGGTTAATTTGCGAGAAGAAGAAATACAACTTTATTTACATCTTAAGAAAAAATGATAGATTTTAATAAATATCCTACACCGATATGTCGCAGTACTAGTACTAAACTCACCATCAAAGAAACAACATCTTGCAAACTACTTAAGAAACAAAAGAAGAAAAGCACGAAAAAATTGACAAAAGAAAATAAGGATTTCCTCAAGATCATCGGGCTGTTAAAATGAGTATTCTTAACGTAACAGATGCTCCCATCTATGATAATTCCATAGAAAGCTATGAGTTTCATTCCTACAAACCTTATGTGACAAGTTTTGGTCTAAATGATGAGATACGTATACCAATTAATCAACAAGACCTGTACGTTTTACCGTCAGCTAGTTCGCTATACATAGAAGGTTATGTTAAGATTATTAATAGGGAAACTAAAGCTCAAGCATCTGAGTTTTATTTTACCAATAATCCGATTTTATATTTATTTCAAGACATTCGCTATGAACTTAACGGAGTAGAAATTGATAAAATTAAAAATGCAGGTATTACAACGACTATGAAATCTCTCTTATCTATGAATGAAGGCGATTCGAAAATGTCTCAAAGCTGGGGATGGAATATCGATGGGACAAAAAACAATGGAGGATATTTTTCAGGTTCCATACCACTCAACAAAATGTTTGGCTTTGCAGAAGATTATAACAAAATTATAATAAACTCTAAACATGAACTTATTCTACTTCGAAGCAATACAAATGTAAATGCGGTTAAACTCGCACCTCAAGAATTCATTGAAAAAGTTGAAATCAGTAAAATTGTGTGGCGTGTACCTCACATTAAAGTCAACGATCGAGAAAGAGTTAACTTACTCCGTCATTTAGAAAAAGATCGTTCATTAAATCTTATTTTTAGGAACTGGGATCTATATGAGTACCCAATACTTCCTAAAACTTCAAAGCATACATGGTCTATAAAAACATCCTCTCAGATAGAAAAACCAAGATATGTCATTTTAGGACTCCAAACTGATCGTAAGAATCATGTCAATAGAAATATGACGCAATTCGATCATTGTAATTTGAGAAATATTAAAGTGTTTCTTAATTCTACTTATTTTCCCTATGAAAATTTCAATTTGAGTTTTGATAATAATAATTATTCTTTATTATATGAACAGTATACAAAATTTCAACAGTCTTACCATGGACGTCGTCCAGACCCGTTGTTAAACTTTGAAGATTTTAAAATTAAAGCACCTCTATTTGTGATAGATTGCTCTCGCCAAGTGGAAAACTTGAAGTCAGGCGGTCCCGTGGATGTTCGAATTGAATTAGAAACTGATACATTAATTCCTGACCAAACGTCTGCCTACTGTTTGATATTAAACGACTGCATTTTTGAATACAAGCCCTTGACTAGTATTGTAAAGAAAATATCATGAATGCAAATGATATATTCGTTGATGTTCAAGGTTTTAAGGACATGAATAATGACTTCATCATTAAGGAATTGAGTTTGGCAAATGCAGATTCTAGTGAGGTGTTTCTAATTAAACCTCCTTATACATATTCCAGTTTATCAAATAATGAACGTAAACAAGTTTCTTGGATTGAACGAAATAGAGGTATATATTGGAATCAAGGATTTATCGATTACAGAGAATTTAAACGAATTGCTGAAGAACTTTTAGAAAACAAAAATATATTTGTGAAAGGATTAGAAAAAGTTAAGTGGATAAACGAACTATGCAATAAGTGTAGTGTAGTAGATATTGGAGAAAAAGGTTGTCCTAATTTTTTTACATTGCATGAAAAATATTGTAAAGGTAAATCTCTAAATTGTAGTTTTCATAAAAAAGCGTGTGCTTTAAAAAATGTAATCTGTATTCGGAAATGGTTTTACGAAAACAACATGTATCTTTTTAATTTAAATAAATGATTTGTGACTACATAATAAAATCTTTTATTATTTTTTTAACTACACACACTCTTCAAGAAAGCTACAGTAATAGTAAAAAGAAACAAAGTTATTCTGTTTTAGTTAAATGAGTAATTTATTTAAAAATAATTTAAACAAAATTTAAATTTAAATTAAAACTACTTATAAAATAAATATTTAAAATTATTGAAATAAAAAGTATTACAATAATAAATTTAAGGTACAAACCAGGATTATGGTTTAAAAACTGTAGTAGCTATTGCACAATTTTTTTGAAATATTGCTAACTAGACGTTCCGTTTGGTCCATAACGTCATCACACACATCTTTTACAACATAATGTGCACATAATAAAATATTTTTTTCATTTTCACTCTCACTATCACTTTCACTTGAGTTTTGCAAGTCCAATATTTTAATCTTAATAAGCCTTATTCCTTTGCTCGGTTCTCTGGTGAGGACAAACGAAGTCTCTCGACGAGATTTCTTTGTGACGTTCGAACTGCTAGCCCCCTTTTTGCTTGGTTTTGTCTTCTTTTGTGTTCTATTTTTGTGTGCTGAATTTTGAGTTGAGCACTGCACGTTCGGAAAGTCTTCAGAAAATCCATCCAACAGATCTTGGTGATGTCCGTATAGAAACACGGGAGAGTATGACAGCTCTCTAGGTTCGGCGTCAACTGGTACAGCAGTAACATCGGCGTCTCGAATGTTATTCTGTAACAAGAAATTTCATTATTGGAAAGAAAATAACACAATTGGTATAGGTATACAATAAAAGAAATATTTAATTTAACTTACCATTGTAAATTAGGTGATAATTTATTTCAAAAGCAGGAAGATGCAAATTGTCTGTAGCGTTGTACAAACTAATGATGAGTGACGATTGGAAGAGGTGTATGCGTGATACAATGAACCGCTCCCTCACCTCGTACCCCTGCGCTGCGCGCCCGAGCACGTAGATCACATACTTAGCTCTCCCGCTTTTACCACCGCAAGTTTACACCTGTTCCATTCGCACCCAGCATTTTTGTACAAGTACAAATTGCGCAATAGCTATTTGCAACATGTTTAAACTTGTCATAACCATTTCAAAACATACAGGATACCTTGGATTAATTAAATGAAACTTGGTTTAGAATATATACGATTTTTTATTTTCTAAATATTAAAAACATTTTCAAATGGCACGTTAACTATTGTTATATATACAATATTATGTGTTACGATATAATAATTTGTTCACTCACAGTCCGAGTAACAATTTCGTGTATTAATATTTTGAATACATTTATTTAATCTTAATAGTTCGGAATATAGTTAGATACAGCAATGTTTATCTTCTAAATACTTAAAACATTTTCAAATATCATGCTACAGTTATTTATATAATACTTATGTGTAGATGCATCATAAGAAATTATTTACTTACAGTCCGAATAACAATTTCGTTAATATTTTGAATACATTTATTTATATCAATATTATAGTAAATTTAAACTAAATCCTAATAGTTCCATAAATCATACTTTTAGGCTGTACAACCAAAAATATCTTTATGACCCCAAGCAATTGTAGACACTTTGTTGGATTCCAACAATCGCTTATCGTCGTTGCTCGAAAGGGCTATTTTATTTACAGTCTGAGTAAAAATTTCATGTTTTATTGTTTTGAAAAGTACATTCTTTTTACGAATAACATCACAATGGTACAACACATGTTTATAGTCTGAAAGACTTAAACCTTTAATTACATTTCTTTTTGTACCTTTTGCCTTTTTTATCGTTCTATCTAAGGTCTTAACACAGTAAAGTTTTGACCTGAGTCCTACAAATTCTTTAATAATCTTACCACCCATTTCATCCTTGAATAGTCCAGGTATCTTTTTATTTATGATAGGTAAACCAAACTCATTGCTCGGATCGTAGTTGCTAGTGTCAAAATATTTCAAAAAATTTACTTTACAATCTTCGTAAAAATCATCAGTTTGTACAGTGTATACAAAGCTATCGGTATCCGTATAGCATAACTCAATCCGATTTTCATAAAATGGCTTCATTATAGAGTAGTGGAAATCGTACATGTGACTTTTTGACAATTCCAGTACAGCAAATCCAATGTAGATTGGCTTATCAAGCACAATCCGCGAACGTTTCATTTGTATGGCTACTAGATCATCAGAAAGTATTGAAACACTATGGAAATTTGGACTAGCTATCAACTTTTCTGCACCAGTACATTTTTTAGTCTGATTATTCGTGTCTGACCACATATTGACCAATCTTACATCCACCCGTTGTTCTGTATTTTCCAAGGTTTTTCCAAATATGCTGTTGTTTAACAATTTGAAAAAATCTTGTTCAAAAGTAGATTTAGCTTTTTGACGTAGCTCTGTGTTGAGATCTATGTACTTTTTCAGAAAATTGCTTTGCTTAAACGTGACAGCTCTATGAATTTTTTTCAACAACAAACCATGTTCCAAACATTTTTTTAAGTGTACGTAATGTATTACATAGTGGTATTTATCATACAAGTTAGGTATTAGTTTTTTAGTTTTTCCTTTAGGTGACACGATTTTATCCGGACAGAATGGAAAATCGTTATGTTCGCTGTGTAAATTGGAAGGATAAGATAAATCTACTTCAAGAATGAAACCATTTTCCGCATCGTCCGCAACGTTTGTAATATTTGCCTCCAAAGATATTATCTCAGAGTTATTTAAAAATCTAAAGTTTGAATAAGGTAATGTGTGACACATACTGTATCCATACAAATTATTACAATCTAAATAAACAATATAAGAACTTGGTTCAGTTGGGTCAAAGGTTTCCAAATATCTATGGTTTGCTTTAGCGTGCCGTTTAGAACACATGCACACACCACCTCGAATACCTTGTTGTATCATTCGGAAAATTTCTATATCGCTTATAAGTTCTAAACGAACGCGGGTTTTCAGAAGCATTGCATCAAATGAAAGACTCGGTGCAGTAAGATAAAATGCAGGATCGAGTTGGTAATACTGTTTGCATGTTAATCTATAGTTTTCATAGATATCTGTCAACAAAAGAACGTCTGTCTCAAGATACAAATCGGTGTATTCACCCATATTTATCAAAGAAAATTCTGACCATACCGCCTGAGCATGCTCGTAATCACCATCCGTGATCGGATCATTGGTTAGCGAATTATAAAAACTATCTTTTGAAGGTAAACACGTGTCGTTATACCGTTCCCAATTGCACATGTAATCATATGGATATACGCCCTTCCGAGTAAGCAGATTGAAGAGCTTTTCATCAGGATAGTAAGATCGCAAATATCTAAAATCATCCTTCTTCATTGTTGAAGCTAACTTTTCTAAACTAGTGCCTAAAAACTTAAAAGAATCTACAAATCGTATTTGGAAGTGCTTTTCCGCAGTAATCGGAATAAATTTTGTGAAAGAAATATAATTTTCTTTTGTTTTAGGTATGACTTTGATAGGTCCAGGAGCTTTACCTAATTCTTTTATGAAAAGATGACAATCATATCCCGTGAGATTATGGAAGAATACAGGCAAAAACTTTGGCGCTTTAAATTGCAAATTACAACGGCTGTGAGCTGCACCACGGTATCTACCAGTCATGTGACAATGGTCTCTCACTTTATCTAATACTAGAAGACGATCGCATATGTGACACGTTTCGGCATTTTCATAGTTGCGAGCGTCACACTCTGTGAAAACCATGGACACACTCTGATTTAATATTGTGTCAATTCTCTTTGCATCGTCGTAAATTGATTCAATAAACTTTTGTACGCAATCTCTACCTCGATATAAAGATATATGATTGTACCGTTCATCTACAGTACAAACAATGTGATAAGCAAAAGCAATTGGTACGTGTCGCTGTTGAGTTATCGTGCTCGACTTAAGAGGATCGGGTTCGCATGTGTCGTATCGTTCAAGCATGGCTTCAAAGTCTGCATAAACAACAAAAGGGATATTTTGCTTTCTGTTATAATTTTCAAACTCTATAAAAGAACCTTTCGGCGGTAACACGGTAGCCACACCTCCACAACTATGAGAATTTAACAGACCATTTGAATCGAAAAATAGGAGACAGTGTTCACAAAAGTGCAATTTTTTATGATGTTTAGAAATTTGGTTTCCAACGAGGCGTGACAAATCTTTAATCAAACAGTAATGTGAAATATCGCCTTCTTCTAGATAAAGTATATGAATTACTTTTTTGTTCAATGGTTCTGATTTGTAAAGCGGCCCAACAACTATTTTTTTATCTTGTAAACCGTAAACAAAAATACATAACTGCGGGTTGTTGACTTCAAACCGAGCGATATCCGAAAAACTCATTGGAAACTTTAAATCGTTCACGTTCAACACGTCTTCGAATTTGGGATAAGATGATACTCTGTCAGGGTGACGCTTAGCCGGATACAAAGCAGCTGTTACTGACCATAAAAAGCAAAAATCGTCACGATTCTTTATGTTTACACACGCTTTTTTGGACTTGATCGCAGCAGGCAGCTCGATGAAACTTGAACCGCGCAAGGGCTGGTATTTATTAATGTTAACCTCTAAATGAGAATTATGTAAAAATGTAAAACCACTGTCGCGCTGTTGAAATTCACTTATTTTTTTCATTAAATAATCTTTAACTTCACACATTAATGTATCATGATCGTAATTTTGATGAATAGTATAGTTTTTCGTGTTAAATGATTTCATCTCTTGGGAATCATTTTTAACCAAAAGAAAGAGAGCGAAAAATTCAAAATTGATCTTAACACAGTAATTTTGCTTTAAAGACAAATCAATTAATGTTTTAGTTTTGTTTTGTATGTCGTCAAAAAACCTTTCCACGGAAGTTGAATCCAAAGAATCTGACGCAATTATTCTATATGAAGCTATCCGGTTGCGAAATGCGGTCTTTATAATTTCAATACCTTCGCTAAAAGGGGAAATATTTTTGTTTTTGTGGTTAATGCTTCGCAAATGACCTGCCCAATGATCACGATCAACGGCGATTTTACAAACGGTACAAAATGGCATTTTATAAGTAGATGCTATTACTAACGTGTAAGTTATCTGGTACTAAATAATATTATGAATCTAGTATTAATTAATTAATTAAGTTGAATAGAGAAGCGGCACAGTGACAAATGAAAATGTTTTTAAATAGATACCTATATTATATATGTATTTGAAAATGGTGGTTAACCCTCATGATAATGTAGGTACCTATTTAAAAATCTTTTCACTAAAAAATACGGGCTCGCAGTCATTAAATAGCTCGTGACTCCGCTTCATAAAAGCTTGCAGCTTTTCCCACTGCGGAGTCCCCCTATTTAATTTGACCTTTAACGTCACCTCCGCGTGTTTCCACCTCTGATCCGGGACTGCAGAGGTCGCCTCCTCCGTGTTGTATACACGCACTTCCAGGAAATATTCACCGCTTTGGTGAAAAGCTTCCCGGCGCACCCTCCCGCCAGGGACTCGGGTCGTTAAGTAAGTCTGAAGTACCTGCTTCGCCGTGGAAGACTTCGGCTTCGACGCCTCGGGCTCCAGGCCAAATAGCCCTCCGGAACTGAAACAATATTATATAGGTAAATAAACATCAAATATGTCCGCGTGGTGGCTCAGAGTAGAATAGCGCACCAACCCATCACAAGTAAGGTGTTATAATCAGACTAATGATTGAGGTAGAATATTTACTACGTCCGCAGACATAGAAATGGGCAGCAGTATTTTATGATTGAATTCAAACCCTGCTATCGATGTCGGACAGTGGTCTGATGTGGCCCGTTGAGTTAAATACATTGGCTATTTTTTAAATTTGATAGAGAAAGTGTAAGTTTTCCTTACCTTGTCAATGTCGAAGTCGAGGTCTCGGTAGCGTCGCCGGCGGTTGTGTCGCGACCACGGCAAGACTTCTTTTTGTTGGAACTGTAAAGTAAAGTTTAACCATAAACACACAATGTTGAAATATGTATGAGTGGAAATGTGTAGGTCTAATTTTTACCTATTTGATGCTGATAGCTCGGCAGGCGCGTTTCTTTTCACCGCTGCGGGTGCCTTCTTCTTCGGGGCCTTCTTCAGCACCGCTTTCGCAGGCGGTGAGGGCGGCGAGTCAGAGCTGTCCGACTCGATGAAAGTATTATATTCAACGTCCGACCTGAAAATAGAAACAAAATTATTATAATAACATTTTAAATAAAATATATCAAATATTAGACCATAATTCAAGAATTATTTATGATTATGTTTTATATTCAAATATACTTACTAACATTTTTTTTTAATTGGAGCGAAGATGGTGCCACAGTTGCAGATGATAGGTATCGTCACAGAAACAATTGTAGAATGGGTATCAACAATACAAAACTGCTACATACCTAACTACATTATTGATTCATTATCAAATCAAACTTAATTCCTACGCAGGAAGAAATTTTAATAACAGCTAAGTAAAAGCACTTACGACCTATTGTACCGAGTCACTTGATCGCCTCAACTGTCCCACGATGATTTGCTTAGTTGCAGTTATTTTTATAGGAAAATAAATATATGAGTGTATTTGTTTCGCGCAACGCGCTGCAGTTTCCACCGTATTTGTAAAATGAAACCTGACTAAGCGATTGTATTATCAACTACGACGAAGTCAAACGAAAGGTAATGTGTTTCACAAGTTGTATGTACTCGTATGTTATTCTAAAACATTTTAACCGAATTTAACAAATGAGATATCACTAATTCGTATAAAACCAAACGAAGATAGTTACGCGGAGTGTATACTTAAATTTACACTGCTGTATCATTGCTTAGTTCGGGAGTACTTCAATATGTTATCATCATCCGTTCCTAAACATCCCACTGTAAGGGGATGGAGGAGAGTATGGACCATAGTCCACCACGCTGATCCAGTGCGAGTTGGGTACTTCATAGTAACTTCGATTATTTCTAGAGAATTAAGAGTTTACGAGCAATCAGATAAACACACTTACCTAAGTTCAATTAAAAACTCATTCGCACATAGGTAGGGGAATCGAACCCGAATCTCCCAAAGGACCCGCATTTCAATCACTGAGCCCATATGTTCAAATATCAAGAGTTATAATTAATTATCAGACAAAATACCTTAATATCATAATCATAGGTCGATTATTTTTATCGAACATGTTTTGTGTATTTTCAGCACTTTCAAAATCAGATAAAGTCACGGCTGATAGCTAGTGAAGAAATAAATAATTTTCATTAAAATACAAGTAACTCGGGAGGTGACACTATAGCTAGCAATTCCACTTATCGGTCTTTTGTCAACTGTGCATAATTCAAGCTGCATTAAAACTTTAATTTGCGTCAATTCGTATATTATCTAGATAAAAGGTGTCTCACTAATGTTAATTCAATAGTACAATTCACAAGCAAATACATATATACATTCACGACTCTTATCCCAAATGGGGTGGTTACAAATATTTATAAATATATATATATATATATATATATATATATATATAGCTATTTATAAATATTTCAATTTATTAACATAAGCTATAAACGTTTACAGACTTAAGAAGATATACGATATGTAAATGATAAAGGTGAGGCGACTCGCATTCTCATTTTCATCGCAAGACCGAACTCGAGAAATAATAAAAACCGGCCAAGTGCGAGTCGGACTCGCACACTAAGGGTTCTCTACCATTATCTATAAAACGGCAAAAAATCACGCTTGTTGTATGGGAAGCCCCTTAAATATTTGTTTTATTTTAATTATTTATTTTTAAAGTGAATATAGAACTAAATATTTTGTGAATATTTCAAGCGTCTACCTGTTGCCGTTATCGACATATACAATATCGACCAAAAACGAGCAAAACAATCACTTTATTTATTCTGTTTGTTTAGTATTTGTTGTTATAGCGACACTAGAAATACATCATCTGTGAAAATTTCAACTGTCTATCACTGTTCATGAGATACAACAGAGTCTTAGTAATAGGGTCCCGTTTTACCCTTTGGGTACGGAACCCTAAAAATGGGTGGTGTACTTTGCGATCTATCTTTGTACCTACCTAGACATTATAACATTTGACGCTAAGGCATGCACGTATTTTGATTTAACCAGCAACATAGCGAAACATGAGCAAGCGTCAGGTTGCAAACTTATTATAACAGCAGCAGTGTTGTCAGGTGCATGGCTTTCCTCTTTTCCCACGCTTTTGTTAAAACGGTTCTGCTTTCGATTATAGTATAACAATTCAAGATTTATGTATTAAATAATACGGTCTATAGTACTTAAGGTATATTCAATACCCTTAATCAACGGTTATGGGTTCAATTCCTGGCAGGAGAAAATATTAATCAAAGGATATGTACCTATTAATTCTCATGATTTGGTTTATTGAAAGGTGATATTAACGACGGCTTGCGTAGTGAGTACTATACTGTTTAAGAAACGAGCCGATGCGGGTTCGATTCCCGCTAGGGGTAAATTTTAAACGATGGTTAATTCATATAGTTCTTATGATTTGGCTTATTGGGGTGAGACTTTGACGACCGACTGGTAGTGTCCTGGTTTGAAACCAAAATACTGCGGGTTCGATTCTCGCTAGGGGCAAATATTTGTCAGATAAATACAAACATTAAGTGTCTAACGATGTTTACATATTTACATTAATATATTTTTATCCATTATCTAGTGTGTATAGCACCGGATTTGTTCATTTATTTATTTAAGTAATTAAATATTTGCGATGTGGTTTAGATTTGGGAGAGATTTCATTCGAAATGGACGTCATAAAGCGGTCTATAGAAACTTATGTAGAAGTTGAGAAAATATGTGAAATATGTGAAATACAAGAGGCCTTAATCACCAAACACGGTTACTATACAATGTACGGGTTCCGATCATGTTTCTGGTGTTTGTTTAAATTGTGTCCTGATACGGCATGTATTAAATACTTGGAAGATTTAGATATTCGCACTCGTATGGCTGCAACTAATAAGCTTCATGAATATTAAAAGGTTATTTTAAGGTTCATACATTATAAAAAGGTCCTTTCAGGACCAACAAACTGTTCAATGTTTCCACGACAGATCATTTACAACTACAGGTGATTTATATAGGAATTGTGATGGAGCGTTGATATAACAACAATTCTTTAAATTAGAATTGCACAGAGTGAGAGCGAACGATCATTCACCTCGTAAACTAATGGTGGGATAGAATGCACAATAGATCGAACGATATTATTGGGCATTCTAGGACACCAGAAGTGAAGGAGGCGAAGCAGGTGCGTAGCCGACTGAACGGATGGTGGTCTAGAATGCCCAATAATATCCTACTCAGGTCGTCACTTGAAAATAAGTTTTTGACGGCTTAACCGATTTTGATGTAAGTCATCGTTCGATTCGTCATGATTTCTAGAATGTAGAAATACGTACATACGTACGTTTCATTATAGTACACATTTATTATAAAAAATCCAACATGGCGCCCGCAAAATACAAAATGTACTGTCGGCTTCTTTGGTTTTTAAATACATAAATTGTTATTATAAATACGATTTAATAAGTAATTCAATTGTGTACATTGCTAAATGTCATCAAAAATATAATCGTGACATTTTGTTTAATGTTGTTCTAACAAAACGATTAAAACAAGTCTGCCTAGTTTCTGTTCTAATCCCGCTGCCATTTTACAATAATGTTGCCCGACATTGCGCAACGTTGCCCAACTTTTGTCGTTGCGGGTTTGAGTTACGCAAATCTTGTAAGTTCGATACAGCAAGGATGTTACGATTTAAGTTGATCAACAATACAGTTTCGAGCGAGTTGCACTCCGCTTAGCGTGCGCTGAAGCAGTCAAGTGCGAAAGACGCTACCTTGTTAAAAGTTCCGCGACTTCCTGCATTCGTTAACCTTCGCCCGTTACTTCGAAACTACTTAGTAAGTAAATGGGAATAGAATTGGATTTACTAAGCACAAATTAAGACTTTCATGCTTTACTGGGTGAAAAGCAGAAAGGTAAAATTTCTGTTGAGGGCTTATTTGTTACTAGGGTTTACCTGTAGCTTCGGTCGCGTAGAATATTTTTTATAAATAAATAATAATAATAAAATCATTTATTCGCAGCCAATAAAGCCATAGTAGGTACAAAAATAAAGCATAAAATTGTAAATAATACTATTAAAATTAAAATTAAAATTTCGTCAGTCCAATGTTGGTGTCAATGTGGTATACTTCACATTTCTCACTTTCCGTTCTCGCTCCGATGTACAGTTAGCCAATATTTAAAAATTGGACCGTCCAGTCCTTCACTCACTGCCTTGAGAATGCTGTTATCAGAGCAGCGAAGTCTCTCCCAAAAAGAGGCCACGCGTGCTCTCATAACAGCAAAAAGGTAAGGTACCCTCGCCTCAGCGAACATGCCCGACGCACTACAGAAACGCGGATGTCTCATGAGGATGCGAAATGCGTCATTGAATTGCACTCTCATGGTGCTGTAAGATTTACGCGTAAAATCAACCCAGAGTTGGCACGTGTAGAAACACTGGCAGTATGCATTAAATAATGTCACCTTAACCATGTTGCTACACTTGCCAAATCTGCGCGCGAGCATGTTACACCGCACCGAGAGCGCCCTCCTCTCTCGCTCCATGTCCTGATCGTCTTTCAGGTCGGTAGAAAGTATGTGGCCTAAGTACCTAAACTTCTCCACAGCCCGAACTACTGAATTGTTCATCTTAATTTCTGGCACATTTTATGCACAATGCAAAAAGGATATTTCCTACTCTATTTCCTATTTTAGTTTTCAGTGTTTGGATCCCAAAAGGCTCAAGGTCACACAACGAGTTATGGAGACGACTATACTTGACGTTCCGCTACTGGATCGAATCAGAGATGAAGAAAAAAAAACAGAGTTACAATATAACCAATGAGGTAGCCCATAGAAAGCTACGGGCAGCACAAGGAGTCGCTGGATGCAGGTTGCAGTCCCTCAAATAAGATGGGGTTTCCGGGTCAATCTTCCATCTTCGGCCTCATCTTCATTTAACATCCACAGAATTCCAAAGAACTCTAGTATGGAAGAGTCAACGGCTGGCGTGCTCATAGTAAGCCTTGCGCCCAGTGTGTCCCGTACACAATTCAACGGCTGGCGTGCTTATAAGCGAAGCCTTGCATCCAGTGTATCCCGTATACAATGCAACGGCTGGCGTGCTTATAAGCGAAGCCTTGCGTCTAGTGTGTCCCGTACTCAATCCAAAGGGCAGCCGAAATAGCGAGAACACGCGAAAGTTCTCAATTGTGAACTCCAAAGCTCCGGAAGTCGTCGGAAAGTTGTTCTGATAAACGACAATATTTTCAAACAACTTGCAACTTATAACTTGTTACTGATTTATTATTTACTAGCCGACTCGCCGCGGATCCGCTCGTGTGGAAAACTTTAAGAATATTTACAATGAGAAGCTGAGGAGTCGTTAAAATTTTCCGTTTGGTATTATATCGAATTTCGAGTTTATTAGATGGTTCTTTTTTGGCTAAATGTAGTCAATAGTCAAAATATTTTATTTGATAGGACTTCTTTAGGACGGCCATAAAACATGGCATATTTTTTTTTATAAAATTGTTTTAGGAGATATTAGCATGTTCTACAACGCAATGAAGTTCACATTGGTAACTTTAATTTAATATTGTAGGTTTTATAACTAAATACCTATACTATACCTAAAGCAAGCTACATAATTGTTAGTAAATATGTTAAACTGACCGATCGCGTCCGATACACTACACTTCGCTCTAAGACCCTTGTTACTGACATAGCCACAACGGCCGCCAAGCTGAAGTGGGACTGGGCGGGCCATGTTTGTCGCATGCCAGACGATATGTGGGCCAAAATCGCCACCACTTTGAGCCCACCATTAGAAAGAAGGCGTCGCGGCAGACCGAAAAGGAGATGGAGGGATGAGTTGGATAAGTTCCTAACCAATTGGTCGGAGGAGGCCTGGGATAGAGAGCCGTGGAGAGAGAGGAGGGAGGCCTTTGCCCAATAGTGGGACAGTATGGGCTGCTAATAATAATAATATTACTGATGGGTACTCTATCCTTCTCAAAAAATCAAGAACTTTAAGATTATAAGAAGTTACAAAACAAAAATTGTATATTTTTACTGACTAAAAATAGAATAACATACATTATATTGTATAATTAGACTAACGAACCTGCGTCCGGTAGCCCGATAAGAACCACGTTCAAACACAAAAACAAAATGTTTCTAGGTAACAAGTAACAGGTAAACATTTGAAATATTTCCGTCATACAAAATTAATTATGAAGCTCAAAGCTTTCCCGGGGGAAGGTTGCAGCTGCATTTTGATTGTCAAACATGAGCACGGCAAGCATTTGTTTAAAGGTTTAAATCTTCGTAGCCATTGTGTTGTACGAAATTCCAGTACTAATACCCAGTAGTACTAGTTAAAATTTAAATGGAAGTAGGAAATTTCCTACTTTATTTCTTATTTCAGTTTGTAACTTCAAAAAAGATTATGTTAAGGACAACGGGAAAAGACCTGATGGAGCCACCTTATTACCCTGGTGCTTGGTCCGCACCTTAGTATGGGACGCAACTTGTGCGGATACTTTTGCACCGTCCCATATACAAGGAACTGCGTAAAGAGCTGGAACTGCGGCTGAACAAGCTCAAAGTAACAAGCGCCGTAAATATGGGTCAATCTCTATAAACCACGAGTTTGCGGTGCTTGCAGTGGAGACATTGGGCCCTTGGTCTTCTAACACGAAACAATTTGTAAAGGATTTATCCGTTAGACTGGTCTATGAGAGATGTGAGGGCTGGTGCCTACTTTGCTCAGCAGCTGAGGTTATGCATTCAGCGGGGCAATAGCGCTAGCGTACTAGGTACTATGCCTCACGGAAGCGAGTTGGACGGCGTATTTTTTCTATAAGATAGGTATTTTCAGGCGAACTTATGCATTGGTGGAAATGAATTCTTCTTACCTATGTATTATAATTCACACTTGTGTACCTCTTCGTCACAGTACATTTTTGAAAATCTAATATATGTCAAAAAAAATATAGCATCATTTAGGAAAAATAGTGATAAACATGATGTCAATACAAGAAATAAAGATAATCTTGCAGGTCACATAAGTCGCCTCCGCAAAGTCAATAATTTATTCAAAGGGTTATGTATACGCTTTTTTAATAAGGTTCCTGTTGATATACAAAATCTTCCTTTCAATAAATTTAAAGATACTATAAAACAGAAACTTATTAAGAATGCATATTATAAAATATCAGATTATTTAGATGATAAACATTCATGGACCAGGCTATTTCACAATTAATAATGAAATATTATAATATAAAATAATAATTAATAATTTTGTAACATAAAAATTTTTTTTTTTTAAAGAGCAACCTCTCGAGTTTCTTGCTTGTTCTTCTCAAGGGAAAAGTGGCTTTTGAACAAGCAGTAGCTTAAAAAATGTAAAATCTAACTATTTTAAGTGTACCCTGTGTACCTACAAAATAAAGCATTTTTCTATTTTGATTTTGATTTTGTAATGCAATAAATATGTGAATGAAGTCGGTTGTTTTAAGAATTTTTGCCCAAGCAATTTTTACTACTTGACATGGTACTGAAACTATACCCCTATATCTACGAAGCAAGTTCCACGGAACCGTATAAGAGATATCGCTTAGTAATATCCGGAACGGATTACTGCGCTTGTGGTTTTGTAATTGAAAAAAGTGTGACGACACTATTCCGTATGCTGATAGCAATACAGTTGTTTTCAGTTCTGTGGCGCTACACCGGACCAATAGAGATAATTAAGACTATTCTGGCTTTTTGGCCGGAACTCGGCGAGTGAAGTTGCATTTTTCTTTATAATTCTTATAATTTGTGCATTCTAACTTTTGAAGCTTCTTCTTCTTCTTCTTATTTTTGAAGATGGCAACCAGTCAACCTCATTGTCGAGGGACATTACTGCCAGTTTCGAGTGAAAATTTTTATTTATCTTATTTCTTCAGTTTATAGGTCAGTCTCAATCAAAACAAGTAATTCGTCGTATGCAGAGTCTAGTCACGGTCAAGTCATTCTTCAGTAAAGTGGCAGAATGCTTTACAAAAGATTTTAGCGGCTTCTTGTGGGAACCCGAAAGCTCCGTTACGCACTTTAATTTACACTTCCCTTCACCTATACACCAACACTAACGTTTGCTGCACAATATTCTGCCATTATTAAGCTTCAAAAGTTAGAATGCACAAATTTTAAGACTTACATTCAGTGTACTAAGTATCGGGAATTTGTCAATAAAACAAAAAATACAAATTATTCATCTAAATTTATTTTATCGCCTTCAAAGTAGGCCCCATCGCTTGCAATACAACATCTCCACCGCTTCACCCAGTCTTCCATACATTTTTCATAGGCTATTTGCGGTATGGCCTTTAGCTCATTCAGCGAATTTTCTTTTATGGCTTCTATCGACTCAAAACGTTTTCCTCGAAGTGGTAATTTTAACTTGGGAAATAAAAAAAGTCAGACGGAGCCATATCAGGTGAATACGGTGCTTGGTCGAGAACTTTTGTTGAATTTTTCGCTAAAAACTCTTTCACTATAATGGCTGTGTGTGATGGTGCATTATCATGGTGCAGCATCCATGAGTTGTGTTGCCACAAATCTGGACGTTTTCGGCGGATACTCTCACGCAAACGCTTCATGACGCCTAAATAATATTCTTTATTCACTGTTTCTCCCTCTGAAAGGAATTCGGAGTGAACCACACCACGGTAGTCAAAAAAAACTGTCAGCATCACCTTGATTTTGGAGCGACTTTGCCGCGGTTTTTTGGGTTTCGGCTCGTTTTCGAGACGCCATTCTGAAGACTGTTGGCTTGTTTGCATGTCGTACTCATAAACCCATGTCTCGTCGTCAGTTATTATACGTTTCATAAAGGTCGGATCCGTAGAAGCTCGGGAAACCATGTCTTCAGCGACATGCTTTCGCTGCGCTTTTTGAACAAAATTGAGCTCTTTTGGAACTAGTCGAGCGGCGACGCGTTTCATGCCTAAAATGTCAATGAGAATGTTGTGGACGGACTTAAAAGATATGTTCACCTCACTAGCCAACTCTCTCAGACTCATACGTCGATTTTCGAGCACTAGCTTCTTGATTCTGTCGATGTTTTCTTTGGTCGTAGCGGTTGAAGGTCTACCAGAACGAGGCAAGTCTACTACTACTTCTCGGCCTTCTTTAAAAGCCTTATACCATTCATAAGCCCTTGTTTTCGATATACACGATTCGCCGTAGGTATTTCGCAACATTTTTAGTGATTCACCACATGAAATATCATTTGAAACACAAAATTTAAGGCACACTCTTTGTTCAACAATATTTTCCATTGTAAAAATCGCCGAGGACTCAAAACTATGACCAAAAAAAAGTGTAGTTTAAAACAAATTAAATGACAGATCCCGCTCAAATTTTGCGCGCTAAATCAGTACAGTGCTACCAACATGCAGTAAAAAAATTAGAACGACCTCTTTTACGCGGGTCTTTTTATTGACATATTCCCGATACTTTTTACACAGAGTAGTATAAAGAAAAATGCTACTTCACTCGCCGAGTTCCCGCCAAAAAGCCTTTTGAAGCTTAATAATGGCAGAATATTGTGCAGCAAACGTTATTGATGGTGTACAAGTGAAGGGAAGTGTAAATTAAAGTGCGTAACGGAGCTTTCGGGTTCCCACAAGAAGCCGCCAACATCTTTTGTAAAGCATTCTGCCACTTTACTGAAGAATGACTTGACTGTGACTAGACTATACGCCAAGTATACGACGAATTACTTGTTTTGACTGACACTGACTTACAAACTGAAGAAATAAGAGAAATAAGACATGGCTGTTATGGGCTAGATCCCTTTGCCTTCTCCTAGAGGAGAGAATAAAACGAAAAAAAAATAAGACTATTCTCTCACCGCGTATATAGATTTGACACTAGCTTAATGTCTTGACATATTTTCTTAAATTCAAGCAAATATCTTTGCACCTACACATAGCGCCATCTAGTTCCATACTAAGCAACTAGGCTTGTATTATGGATACCAGATGGTTGATAAACTACACAAATACATTTTTTTTTTAGAAATAAATACATAAATACATGAAAAACATCCATAACTCGGTAACACATGTCTGTATTCATCATACAAATGTGTGTATCGCTCGCTAGGGGCATATGTATGCCCCTAGATTCGAACCCGCGATCTTTTGGTATAGCAGTCAGAATTTTTAACCACTACACCAACCAGGTCGTCGATATATCATATAATTTGATGAATGTCAATTTATATCAAAGTCATAGTCAAAAATGCATTATTTTGTGGGTACACATTAACTCCACTCCATTTTAGGTCAGATTTGACATTTTTTAAGCTACTGCTTCTTGTTCAAAAGGCAATTTTCTCCAGAGCAAGCAAGAAACTCGAGAGGTAGCTTTTTTAAAAACAGGTTTAACATACCGGACTTTTTTACTGTAAAAAATAGGGCATATTAGGTAAGTGAAATAGAAGCTATTGGCATGCGTGCTTTAATTGTCGTTTTTTAATTTTTTTTCCATCGACCCACGCGCATGCCGGAGATTGATATACAACGGCGCGATTCGTAGGGTTCCTATCAGCGCGAAATTTATTTGGAATTATTTTTTTAAATTTATTTAAGAACTTTTCAATTTTCAATTTTTTATTTGGGAAACTTACAGTACATTATAAAACACTATATTAAAGTAATTATAGATAGATCATAGACCAAATTGTTTCCACAGATAGGTAGGTAACATATTAAGTATGAATGGTGTACACAGAGAAGGGATTGAGATATTTCTAAATAACTGTAGTAATAAAGCGTTTAAGAGGAACAGAATAGGTTGGTGTTAGGTTTTAAACGCCCTTACAAACAAAGCAAAAAAAGAAAAAAATAATTAAAAATAGTAGATAATAAATCAGACATCACAAAATTCCACTATAACATTATACTTAATGTATATTTAGAGAAGGAATATAAGGGGTTACAATCTCAGCAGTACGCGTAGGGAGCGGAGTTGAATAAACTAAATTGTAAAATTTAGCAAAAAAAAGAATGATGGAATTATATGGAATAAATTACAAACGCAACCGTCAAATGACATAACGCTTTATTCGATGATGGTATTGAAAAAAAAATACGTACCTACCTACCTCACCTACCGACCTATTTCACTTACCTAATATACAACGGACAAGCTGCTCATGGCCAGGGATAGTGATCATCTAAATAGTCTGATATTTTATAATATGCTTTCTTAACAAGTTCTCTTTTATAGTATGTATGGGAAATAATAATGCTTAATCTATCAGTGTGGGAAAAGAAGCGGCACGTATGAGGAACGAAGAAATGCCGGTAGTGTTTTGGAAACCTTGGAAATCAAGTACACTTTATTGCACAAAGATTTTACAATACAATTTTAAATTTATTATGATTCCTCAAGGTCATTTTATTTGTAATTAAATAGTTGTTTTAAGTTGTTATAAGGCCTATAAATACGCTGTTATAATTTATCTTCAAATAAACTTACTGTCCATGTAATATATATTTTTGGATATATCGGCATCTTATTCCAAACGGACTTGTATTATGGATACCAGCTGATTGTAAATATATACATATTCTAAACTTGTCCATAATCATATGCTCCTAGCGATTTCGAACCCGCAACCTCTAGACATAGCGGTCCGAGTCTCTAACTACTAGGTTGGTGTATAGGATTTACGTAATTGTAGTATGTCATGACATTGCAATAGTTAATTAAATGTATGAATAAACATATGGCAATAGACATTGTTCATCTATGACATGTAATAGATCACCGGAGGGACAGCGCTAGCTGTCGCGCCAACTTTGAAATAGAAAAACTTGCGTCGTTAGTGTGACCACGTCTTTATATATAGTGCCACATTCACTGTTTACTTCGCAAGATATTTATTGCGTTCACTGCCTTATCCATTTTATAATCAGTTTTCTCTTTGTGAGCACTGCTCAAGTGTTCAGTGACATGGAAATATTTCCTAGTTATATCCTGTTTTACTAGCTTCCTCGGTAAAACATCTGTTTATATCTGAGGACACAAATCATGAATAATGTGTAACCTTTTTTTAAAATTTAGAAAATCCCCGAGTTTACAAATGATTATAATCATCCTGATAAACCAAACCAACTGTGTTTAAAGTTAAATATCTTCGAAACTGCTTAACCGATTTTTATCAAACATGGCTAAGAATCTGTTCCGTTCTTTAGTCTTTAATATAAATAAAGCGGCACTCAAATTGGACCACGCATTACTGAAATACATCCGGACAAAGAATGGACACAAACATAGCATGAAGCATTATGACATCCATCGTTTTTCGTCGGTGTTTAAAAATAAGGGCCCATTACTTTCAACATACAAGCTACAACCTTGGGATCTTCAAGAACAGGGTGAATAGGCTACTGTCGCGTGCTTCATCAACGGCCACATCGGCACTTCCATCAGGTGAGATTGTGGTCAAACGCGAATCCAGTTAATCATAAAAAGAAAAGATTTTTTAGCATGACAAAACAGACAAATTTACATTTAATTGTTATTATCTACTATTAAATAAAAAGAATATGTTTAAGTGTGCCATGACCCAACTAGTAAGAAAAGTTCAATGTTCACAAGTTTCCCTAAAACTTCATGGTTTCAAGTACTGAACCAAAACACTACATGAATGGGTTAAGAGGGTTTATCCCGCATACAAACTCTCAAGGCCATATTTTTCGAAGCGAATAAACAGATTCTAATAAATATAAATAAATAAATATCCTTAGACATACATTGTGTGTACGTCCAAGGATATTTATTTATTTATTATTTATATTATTTATTTATTAATGAGAAAAAACAGGCAACGTTCCATTGATATGGAAGACGCCAAAGGGGGTGGCGGGCGGCGGGACACTGGACCAATCACAGCAAGTCGCGGCGGCGGCGGCGCGGCGGAGTGGTCGCCTTTCGGCGTCTGCAAAGATACCGCGGCACGTGTTCATCTGTTATGGCAAAGTACATAGAGCGCGCGGCCATTAAGGTCCAACTCACAAAATCTACATTTCAAAATTTTATTTTTGAATATAATTTGTTAACTTTAACGTGTTATGTTTTCCGTAATAGGTACATTCTATACATACTCTCTGCAACGTTTGTCGGGTTAATTTTGTTAGACCTTATAACTCAAACTCAAACTCAAAGCATTTTATTTCAACGTAAGATACATGATATCATTTGTTGAATGTCAATTTAAATCTATTGAAAATAAAAATAGGGCTAAGCATTTTTCGGTCAGTCGGTATGTCCAAGCTACCACCGCTTCGGAAAGGGAAATCATCTGTGGGAAAAGAAGCGGCGCAAGAAACCCACAGGATCATTTTCTTTTCTTTTCTTTTTTTTTATATATAAAAGTATACAACTAATACAATTTTATAATTTTTGGGGCTGGGCGAAGTATACCAAGCGTTTTTGTCATTTAGGTAGTCACTAATTTTGTAATAACCTTTTTTTGTTAATGTTGTTTTGACATGGTTTTTAAATTGTTTTTTTCATTTAGATTAATGATATTCTCAGGTATAAGGTTATAAAAGCGTATACAGTGTCCCATAAATGATGTATTAACTTAGCTCAGTCTGAACATAGGGGTGGCTAATTTGTCCTTATGTCTCAAATTTAAGTTATGCTTATCGCTATTTTTTGGGAATGCAGAAATATTTTTTCGTACGTACATAATATTCTCGTATATACAGGGCGTCCCAAAGTTATGGGACATGAAGGGGAAGTACCTTAAATATTGTAGATAGTGAATTTTGCTCAAAGAAGACTTTATGTTATTTTTAAAAGTTAGTAATTCTGCATTCATAGATTTTCTAAAAATTACTTGCTTCGGCTGGGAATCGAACCGACTTAAATGTGAAAAAAAAAAACACCCTACTTTTATGATGCCAATCGAAAGAATAGCTAAAAAATAATAACTCTGCCTAAGTAACATAGTATTTTAAAAGAAAGGAACAACATAAAATGATTGAGTCAAATTTCAAGAAAGTTATTTATTGCCGACGACGTTCGAAAAGTAGCGATATTATCATTCCAAAGATAGCATTGATTATTCGTAAATAAGTACCCACTTCATAAAATAGGTACTAACATAGTTTTCCTTATTATAAGTGCACGTGTAGATGAAATGATAACAAGAGGGATCACATTTTGAGCATTTAATTAATTAATTTACAAAAAAATACCTACTTAATTGACTACGGCAGTTTCATGTATGTTTTTTATTTGATTAAAATGATTAATTTCACGTTGTTCCTTTCTTTTAAAATACTATGTTACTTAGGCAGAGTTATTATTTTTTAGCTATTCTTTCGATTGGCATCATAAAAGTAGGGTGTTTTTTTTTTCACATTTGAGTCGGTTCGATTCCCAGCCGAAGCAAATAATTTTTAGAAAATCTATGAATGCAGAATTACTAACTTTTAAAAATAACATAAAGTCTTCTTTGAGCAAAATTCACTATCTACGATATTTAAGGTACTTCCCCTTCATGTCCCATAACTTTGGGACGCCCTGTATATACGAGAATTCGAGAACCGATTCTAAAAAAAATTTTTTTTTAGAATCGGTCTTGGTGTTGTGGTTAAAAACTCTGAATTTATAATTTAAAATGACTTGGCCTATTTTTAAGAAGCTGTATTCGCAAGCATGACACGTAATGCAGGAGAGCTCAAGTGTATGTCCAGGAAACGAACGATTTTTAACCGCCGACGAAAAACGGCGGCGAAGACCTGTTTGGTATTAGTGGTTAGAACTACTATACTAAATGGTCGCGGGTTCGAATCCCGCCAGGGGCATATGTTTGTATGATGAATACAGACATGTGTTCCCGAATTATGGATGTTTTTCATTTATACATGTATTTATTAACAAAAGAATGTATTTGTGTAGTTTATCAACCATCTGGAATCCATGATACAAGTCTAGTTGCTTAGTGTGGAACTAGATGGCGCTGTATACGTGTAATATATTTATATATATTTATTCATTTAGAAAATATTTGGACATGAAAGTTTGTAAGGAATGCGCTATGGGATAAACCCTCTTAATCTATAAAATATTCAACATAAAAATATTCCTTTCGGGTGTACCTACAAGTATTTTTTTGTCCAGTATTGTCCTTTTATGACTCACTTATTCTCTTTGTACGTTTCACATCGGGAGCGGAGTGAATGGATCCTTTCACTGACTGCGATCCTGAATACGCTTCCATCTTTTTTTCACATGATTTCTGTAAAAACTTTTATGCAGTTCGAGGTTAAGGAGAATAATAGATTGAAGTGTTGCATGTCCATTAGCTGTAGTGGTTTTCAGCTGATTCATTATGCTTTTAGAGTGGAGACCACGCATCTACAGGCAGCCACAACAGTATAAAGGTAATAGGAAGTCGATACAGACCGCTTCGCTTTGGAAATTTATGCGGCAGGCCTATGTTGTGCAGTGGAGGTCTAGGTCGGTATAGGTTCACAAGTCGGTGGTCGCGGCTTCGAATCCCTTAGTTTATTGCAGTTTGGTTAATGGTAGAGGTTTTTGTGTTGTGGAACAAGCTTCCTGCACACATCCGAGAGACTCCCTCCGACCAAGTATTCAAGAAGAGGCTAAAAGAGCACTATCATTCTATCATGATTTAAGATATATATTTATATAATTATGTACTTATATATGTGATATTTATTTATTTATATTATATAGCTTACTAATAATCACGTGTAATTTTATAACTAAGTGTATTTCTGTATTCTAGTAGAGTATGTATGTAAATAACATATTATATTATATACATATATGTATAGTATATTTGTCATTCCATAACTGCACTTTTTGTTCACCGTCCCGCACAATGCTCTAACCACCACTGAGGTTGGCTGGAAGAGATCTCTATTAGAGATAAGCTCACCTTTGTACAATATTTCCGACTGATTGTCAACATTTGTTTTATGTGCAATAAAGAATATCTTAACCCTCGATGATAAACGACAAGGGGAGATAAACGCTTAATAGCGATAAGACCGATTGGTTGTATAATTTTTTAAGCTGAATTTATCAAGTCTATTCTTAAATGTTTGTGCAATAGAGTATACTTGAATGATTGATTGACAAGTTTTGTGTGTTTGAAGGGCCGTTGTGCGTGTCCAACATTTGTCCAGATATATCTCAGTCTCCAGTTTCAGTACGGTTTCTTTTATATTAAAGACTAAAAGACGGGAAAGGTTATTTATGGAATTTAATTTTAAATAAATAAATAAATATCCTTAGACAGACACAAAGCAACTATAGGCTTGTGTTGTGGATACCAGGTGGTTGATATACTACATAAATACATATTTTTTTTGTAAATAAAACATCCATAACTCGGGTATACACTTGTCCATATTCATCACACAAACATATGCCCCTAGCGGGATTCGAACCTGCGACCATTTGGCATAGTGGTCAGAGTTTCTAACCACTACACCAAACAAGTCATTGAAACGTCTTACTAAGTCTATCACGCCCATATATATGTATATTTAGGTATACGACAGATTGCAGATAAGCAGCATCCATGATATATGTAAAAAATCGCCGCAGTATCGACTTTTGGGAACATGTGCATTGCTAAAATCCCATCTCTCCGTAGACATGTAAAAACTAGTACACCAAAAGCGGATAAATTCGGAGTATGAGTGCGGTGCATTATTTAACACGTTCATGCTGCAGTTTCGTCTGCAGCGTAGTGCAGGAAAAGGTTAACAGTAATTCAAATAGGCAGCTCTATGGCCCGTATTAATAAGCCAATCTCAATACAAGTCTTGAGGCTGTATCACCCGGAATGCGTCTTAAGAAGTTGACGCCATCTCAAGCTCCGTGCTAATTTGTAAACCAATCTTGAGGTCTACTCAGCTGAGATCACTTCTCAAGTATTCGCCTCACCGGCGAATGAATGATGGTCTTGAGTTTCGTTTATTAAGACGCGCACCTTTCAAGTGAGTACTGCTTGAGTATGCACACGCTTTTCAAGTCTCAAGTTAGGTTTATTAATCAACACGTTTACTTGAGGCCGGTCACAAAACTATTCTCAATCTTGAGAACGGTTTATTAATACGGGCCTATGAGATACCTAACTCTTCCCAAAGACGAGTGCGGCTCTCGTCACAGTATTTCTAGATGGTGATAACGCTTAAGGACTATTATTTGATCTCTAATCACATGTGGTAATGGCTGTGTCATCTGTAAAACTGTAGATATAATAGAGCATTTATTGTCCAAAAAAAATGTATTAGAGCCTTAATTCTGCAGGAAAAGAGACACTGGTGCCTATTCATAACAAAAACTAATTTAATATTGTTGTTATTAATGTCTGGTTGGTCTAACCGCTTCTGTAGCTGGGGGGCTGGTGACCTGTGATTCTGGTTTATCCTTTACAGGCACCAGACAAATGAGGTTGTAATATATGTAGTATAAACTTGCAGGTCACATAAGTCGCCTCCGCAAAGTCAGTAATTCATTCAAAGGGTTTTATGTATACGTTTTTTCAATAAGGTTCCAGTTGATATACAAAATCTTCCTCTCGATAAATTTAAAGATAACTATAAAACAGAAACTTATTAACAAAGCATATTATAAAATATCAGACTATTTAGATGATAATCATCCCTGGATATAATCAGATCGTTCGCATGCCAGGCTATTTCACAATTAATAATGAAATATAACCTATTTGTAATATAAAAACCATTATGTAAAATCAAAGCCTGATTTTAAAAGAGCAACCTTTCGAGTTTCTTGCTTGTTCTTCTCAGGGGAAAATTGCATTTTGAACAAGCAGTAGCTTAAAAAATTTAAAATTTACTATTTTAAGTGTACTCTGTGTACCTACAAAGTAAAGCATTTTTGACTTTGACTTTGACTATTCTTAGATCTAGCCTACCCTGAACCGGTTGCAAAACCGGTATCACACGTAACTATGCCCTTACATTTACACAATGTATACACCAAATCCGATCTCAACATCACTTATCGCCCTTATAGTGATACTGGTTGTGATATGAGCACGTACCTGCAGTGTTGCTGTAAACAAAATTTATTTTACCCTATTCGCCCTCTTTGGGAGGACCAAGCGATTGTTTTATTCAAGCCGAGGTCGGTTGTTTCAGTGTCGCTGTCACACCGTTTTGTTCAAACGCGAATAGGGGTGAGAAGCTATTGTGTTTGTTGAGAAGTTATATTGTAGTAATAAATTTCAGTTTTCCATAGCGATGTTAATTTTTATACCACATGGAAATTCATACTTTCCTCTTGGTGTACAACGGTTTCGGTTTGGTTGGCACACGCTTAAAACTTTTATGCTGGAATAATAATAATAAATATCCTTGACATACACACAGCGCCATCTAGTTCCACAGTAAGCTACTATATGCTTGTGTTGTGGATACCAGATGGTTGATATACTACATAAATTCATTTATTTTTGTAAATACTTATTATAAATGAAAACATCGATAACTCTGGTACACATGTCCGTATTCATCACACAAACATATGCCCCTAGCGGGATTCGAACCCGCAACCTTTTGGTATAGTGGTCAGAGTTGCTAACCACTACACCAAACAGGTCGTCAAATGGAATATACTTATTTGATCGCTAGCGAACAAAAAGTCGACATAAAATTTTAGTGCTTTTGTATTGTGTGAGTCATGGCACCAACGTACGTATCTATTAATCCCAACTAATATTATAAATGCAAAAGTTTGTGTGTGTGTATGTTTGTTACCTCTTCATTCCCATACGGCTAGACAGATTTGGATGAAATTTGGTGGGTAGACAGATTAGGACCTGGATTAACAGATAGGATTTTTTTTTGTTGAACCGATTTTGATGAAATCTTCCACGCGGACAAAGTCGCCGGCGGAAAGCTAGTTAAGTTATAAGTTAGTATTAATATATTGATTGAGCCGACAAAGGCAGACATATAGGGTTGTCATGGCAGATAGTTTGTTTTTATTCGTCTCTCAGTATCTTCGGAACATGGGTAACCTACCCCGGTTTTAATTGGGCATACAAACGTCACGACTTTTGTCCCAAATGAGGTGGTCAGAGATATCCCAAAATATATTTTGGGAAAGACTATAATATTATCGAAATACACCAAAAAACTGTCAAGCGACAGCGTATCAGCTGCAAGAGACTGAGACTCGCGCGCGCGACTCTTTCTCACTCGAATCGCTCTAAGGCCCGTATTAATAGATCGTTCTTGAGATTGAGATCGCGTCTCAGTCTCAAGACCATTTTTCCTGATGCTGTTTTAATATGCAACAGATTCTCAAGCGTCAACTTGAGCCACGTCAGTCTTGAGAACGGTTTATTATTACGGGCCTAAGTTGCAGGTATTAGCTAACGCGGCTTAGGATATCCAATCACTAGGTGAACGGACGACCTGATAAATGCCGCAGGGTAGATAGATAAAAAGTTTATTGCATAAACTGGCACACATAAAAGAGAGAAATATAAACACTACATTAACAAATAAGAAAGAAATATTCATGAAAACAAAAGACATACAATTTTTAACAAGGATGTCGCTGGATGCAGGCCGCTTCCAACAAGCCGCTCCGGAAATCAACGGGGAGGCCTATATTCAGCATCATATGATTGTATTTGTATTGTATCTTTCGTTCTTTCTTTTTCTTTTATGCACAACGGGTTGGTACTTGACCTCAATCACACCTGATGTTAAGTGAAGATGAGGTCGAAGGTGGAAGCGTACTGACCCGGAAACCCCAACACATTTGGAGGACTGGCTATCTTATCACTGACAACCGGAACACAACAATGCTATTAACATTGCTGCTTGGCGGCAGATTTTGATAAGATGGTGGTAGCTAGCCAGGCGGACATTTAAAATGCCCTACCACCAACCAAACCGAGTACTTAAACATGTACATGGGGATCGAACCCACGACCTCCGAATCGTAAACCCAATGTTGTTTATTGTATGAATTGGTATTCGAACTAACAGATCCCACCTCCGCTCTCCTCCCACTGTATCTCCTGTAAGCCAGGATCAACAGTGGTACACGGCACGGCGCCTACTGAAGGTAGACGGTGCCCTACGTGACTCTATTGCTACCTTGGACCCCAGACTAATTAAAGAAAGAATTTAAGGGTGAAAAAGTAGGAAAGAAAGAAAGTCCCACCTCCCCCCCAGCAAATGGGAGTGTAGCTAATGTGACGCAAAAAGCCAAAGCGGCTAACCCTATGGGGGAGAGAGTCAAGTGAAGCTCGACTCCCTAATTTAACACACCACGGACAGCGTATTCGAACTAACAGTCAAATTAGTACTTACAAGAATTCGAACTTTACCATCATTCGGAGCTGCCCTGCACTAATTCTGACGGACACTAATAACACGTACCTTGAGTGTATCTCAATAGATTCCACCTGTCCTATTATCACTTGGTCAACTAATCCCACACCATTGTCGAGGTGTCCGTTGGACCCAGTATAAATTACATAGACCACGGTTCGTGACACGAGCTTATCGTAACGTTTTGTCGGCTACTAGGTATAGCTTAGAAGTTGTAGACAAGTTCTTGGATGGGCTAGTCATTATTACATATTTTAAATAGAAAAAAAAAAGACGTTGAAATGGATGGAGCCATTGGGCCCTTGCTTTTCTGACACTAAACAATTTGTAAAGGATTTATCCGTTAAACTGGTCCAGACTGAGATGTGAGAGCTGGTGCCTGCTTTGCTCAGCAGCTGATCTTATGCATTCAACGCGGCAATAGCGCTAGCATACTAGGTACTATCTATGCCTCACGAAAGAGAATTGAACGGCGTATATTTTCTATAATATATATTTTCCATTGTGTGTTATACAGTATTAATAATTGGTTGTATTTACCTGTATTATTAGTTATATACTGTAGCTATATATCAATCAAAGTATGTACTATTGCTATCTATGCTCCGCCATTTCATTGGTAGTTCATTGATTCCTTTGCTGATGAAATTATGGGAGCGAGAATCATTGACATTTTTGTCGGCGATTTAGACGGCCTGATCCGAATTGGATTTTATTCAAGAACATTCAATTTATTCAAGAATATACATTACATAAAGTCACGCCTATTTCACGTAGGTGTAGGCGGAGACCACAGAATTCCACTTGCTACGATCCTGACATATCTCTCTTGCTTCATTCACTCTCATGTGATTGTATATACATGCTCGTCGGTTTAGGGTACTCTTGACTTGGCCTTTCCTTTAAGACGTCCCCGATTTGATCATGGTACGTTCGCCGTGGTCTTCCCCTACCAACACTACCATCCACATTCGCTTCGTATATCTCTTTCGTTAGTCTTCTTTCATTCATCGTCTCCACATGTCAAACCATCTCAGCATACCTTTTTCAATCTTTGTCACTACGTCTTCATTCACACTGCTTAACTCCCTAATTACACTATTCGTGATTATATCTTTCAAAGTCACCTCACTCATACTTCTCAGTCTCATTTCCACTGCATTAATTCGACTTTCATTCTTCTTCAACACAAGTATTTTCAAGAAGTCGGCCAAATTCCGGAAAAAGTGGTATCTTTTGGAGCGAAGTCTTCAATTTAAAGTTATAAGTCTAAGTGTTGGATGGTCTGTGGCTATAGTATCTACTCGTACTCATCATGTCAGCCGAAAGACGTCCATAAATAAAATATTAGTATTCCCGAACGAGTACGACATTGCAACCTTCAAGAAACGAGCCTACACCTTCCTCAAAGGCCGGCAACGCATCTGTGAACCTTTTGGTGTTGTCCATGGGCGGCGATGATTACTTTCCATCAGGTGACCCGCATGCTCGTTTGCCGCCCTCTCATATAAAAAAAAATATATTGCTAGGATTATACAAATAAAAGGAATATAGAATAATTTAGAGTAATGTAGCTGCTGTAAAGAGGCATATTCAGTCTTTATAATAACTGGGGTAAACGGGTATTGTCAATTTCCTTAAAGCTATAGTTATACTGTGGCTATAGTAGGACATTGTCTTATATTTAAAAGTAACATGTTGCTGCTATATTTCGGACCCTTACACCAATCATCTAGTCCCAAACTAAGCAAAGCTTGTGCTATGGATACTAGATAACGGATAAACATACATAAATATTTATATAAACATCCAAGACTCGGGAATAAATGTTCGTATTCATCACACAAACGATTCGAACCCGCAACCGTTGGTTTCGCTGATAGGGTCACTATACACTACATCAATCGGTCGTATATAGTGGCATTGTCAGATACAAAGTGCACTATTGAAATCAAGCATCTATATCTTCGATGTAATCACATACACTATAATAGGCCCTTCCAATAACAGTAGGTACCACAGATTACTAATAAGTTACTAAAGTCATGATTTATTTTTGAATTTTCGTTCCGTGAGTTCAAACATATTTGAAGGGATTTTATTATGAATGTCTTTGACAGAAGCTAATGCAAGTAGGCTGAGTTAAAAACGCAGCGAGTTGGAACGTGGTGCCTCAACGCCAAGTTACAAAGGCCCCAGTTCTAGTAAACATGTTTTGCTGGCAACTTGTATTCGGAAGTGCGAAAACTGTGAACTTTAGTTGGGCATGTAAATTAGATTACAGATGCAATTTGGTATAAGCTTTGCTTTATCCTACGCTACGCTAGTTGAACAGGCGTATTTTATTTTTTAATTAAATTATTTGGGACAGTTACCAACAGTGTACCGTTTATGCAGGTATTAAGTATACAGGGTGAATTTAAGCTCTTGTAATTCTCGTTAACTGGTGACGTCATTCTTGATTAAAAACAACTTTTCTCAAGCAACCATAGTCGAATTCGAACAAAAATTTTCGATTAGCCACACAAAGTAAACCATTGTAAAACCACCTTTAGTATGGAAGTCCACCAAAAAATCTACAGATGTTTTTTGGTGGACAGTCCCTTAGTCGCCTTTCACGACATCCACGGGAAGAGATGGGTTAATTCTATTCTTTTGCCGAAACTACACAGCACATTATATTCATTGAAAATTTCAAATTACACATGAAGTCGAAAGTTTTCGCGTCGCCCCGAACGCGAATCTAACGCAAACCATTAATCACAACACCGAGACAAAAGGGTTCCCGCTACATTGTTACACACAGTTATTCCATCTCGAGAGGTGTTTTAATGCTGATTTGGAAGTGGGTCGATGACCTTACGACCTGGATCTCACACGAGTAAGATCACCCAGGGGCAAGGGTGGCTCCAGCCATCGAGTCAGGGGAGGTCAGATGTTTGTGTGAATCCCCATACTAAGTTCAGTTTTTTCATCATCATCATATTTATTTATTTATTTTCAACAAACTTTACAGCATATCCTTATATATTACTTAAAATTAAATTACATACTTATTAAGCCAATTATAAAGTTTGACATATTGCTATGCATGACACAACACGCGATAAAACACGGGGAAATTAAACTAAAGCACAGATTACTACTAAGTGCCCTAAAATACAGAGACATCAGCCACGGTACGTCCACCAACTGCTGAACATTAGGCCTTCGTAAGGTTATGATATAAATAACTCTTACAAATTTTTGTCAAATTAAACAGAAAACTTAGAAAAATTACCAGTGGTCGACCTAGGCCCAGGGGGGAGGGTCAACACCCTTAGCCCAGGGGCGGGTACATTCAATAAACCACTACGTGGCCGGACTGATAAATTTGAGACCATTGGACAGTCCGTTCGTTTATATCCGCCCATTAACGGCTGCCTTCAATTAAAACAACTGGGACATGCCCTCCGAAGTACTGAAACTCTCGTTTAATATAATTGATAGGCTGAAAATTTACAAAACAAATCAATTAATTTTTAGGGTAAATCAATTGGTTTATTGGCGTGTGGTTCCCGGAAGAGTAAAGTAGGGCCACAACCCGCCCCTTCCCAAGGGTGTCGTAGAAGGTGACTAAGAAATATACCTAAATAAAAAAAAGCGTTAATTATGTGGCTGCGAAGGTATGTACAACACTCTACCAAATGAATTAAAGTTATTGACTGGATGACAATTTAAAATTAAGTTACGTGAATGGCTTATCAACAAATTATATTATTCAATTAAGTAATATTTACTACTATTGACGACCGATTGGTGTAGTGGATAGTCACCCTATCAGCGAAACCAACGGTTGCGGGTTCGAATCCCGCGAGGGGTAAATGTTTGTATGATGAATGCGAACATTTATTCCCGAGTATTGGATGTTTATATAAATTATTTATGTATGTTTATCCGTTATCTAGTATCCATAGCACAAGCTTTGCTTAGTTTGAGACTAGATGATTGGTGTAAGTGTCCGAAATATTTATTTATTTATTTTATTATAAAAAATTAAAAAATTAATTGAATTAAAAATTAATTTTAAAATACTTATATAAAGGACAATACCACTTTTTTGACATCAACACAGCATCGACAATTAATTAGTTCTATATTGTGACAATATTATATTATATTTAAGTAATAACCTATCAGATGCAATATTTTAAGTAGATTGAATAAACCCTCTGTATCTAAAGCAAACCTCAGCAAGGATCTCTTATGTACAATTGCGGTCGAAATGACTACTCATGATCTTGCGTGAGCATAAGGGGCATATTTATGGGTTGGTGGTGAGACGGGGTAGCGTCAGATGTGTGGAGGCAGATTTATATCCTCCACCTTCGTGTAGTGGATTATACCGGGAGTTGATTTAGTCCGCAACTTCATTAATACCAAATACATTATAGAGGTATTTTTCGTCAACATTTACTTCCCGAAAAATTTATCGCACTAGTTTCATTTCCTAAAAGAATCTTTAGCAAATTTATATTTAGCATTTTAATCACTTGGTCAAATATTAATTTAGCAACTTTTTACTTTATATTGTAAAAAATTATATTCCAAAAATATTTCATATAGGTTACGTAGGCTAGATTAGAACTGCTAGAAAAGTGGGTTAGGTTAGGTTAGAACTTTCACGCTGGTGACCTCCCGGGGGAGCTCGTACCGAGAAGCGGCACGCCTCGCCACTGTGTCAGTAGCACAGGTGGTGAGGCGCATAAGGATGCTCGGCCTGGAGGTGGCCCTCCATAAGTCCGAGGCGCTGTGTTTCCACGGCGCCCGGAAGGGGCCACCTCCCGGCGCGAGCATCCAGGTTGGTGGCACTCGAATCGAGGTCAAGCCCGAGATGAAATATCTCGGATTTGTCCTCGACCCGCGCTGGAGTTTCCGTGGGCACTTCGCCCGCCTGGCCCCCCGATTGATCGCGGCATCGGCTGCCCTAAGGCGGCTGATGCCAAACATCGGGGGGCCCGAGTCGGCAAGCCGCCGCCTCTACATGGGGGTGGTGCGGTCGATGGCCCTTTATGGGGCCCCGATCTGGGCGGAGACCCTGACGGCCCGTAATATCGCCCTCTTGAGGAGACCTCAGAGGGTGATGGCCGTCAGCGTCATACGCGGATACCGCACCATCTCTTTTGAGGCGGCGTGCGCATTGGCGGGCACACCTCCCTGGGACCTGGAGGCGGAGGCCCAGGCGTCACTGTACAAGTGGCGCAAGGGCCTCCTCCTCCGGGGCGAGCATCCTGCTCCCAGGGAGGTGGAAGTGCGGAAACTCCAGGCTCGACAGTCCGTGTTGGGGATCTGGGGGGTAAGGCTGGCCTCGCCAGGGGCCGGCCACCGGACTGTCGAGGCGCTTCGCCCAGTAATAAGGGACTGGACGGAGCGCATGCGGGGCTCGCTAACCTTCCGGGCGGTGCAGGTTCTCTCGGGGCATGGCATGCTGAAGCGACCGACGAGTGCCACCACTGTGGCTGCCACGAGGACACGGCGCAGCATACCCTAGAGGAATGCCCAGCTTGGGCAGGGGAGCGCCGCGACCTCGTCGCAGCGGTAGGGGACGATCCCTCCTTGCCGGCCGTAGTCAAGGCTATGTTTGGCGACGAGAGGTCGTGGAAAGCGGTCCTCTCCTTCTGCGAGTGCGTGCTCTCGCAGAAGGAGGCGGCGGAGAGAGAGAGGGAGGCCGATCCCTCCTCTCAGCCCATCCGCCGCAGACGCACAGGGACCCGGAGAAGGGCTTATGCCCACCTTCTCCCCCCTACCTAGCGAGGCTGGGTGGTGACTCGGGGGGGTCACCACCCACACGCAAGCCTCGCGAGAAGGCGCGCGTGGTGTTCCCACGCGCCTTCTTGAGGTGGCTGGACCGGGGGTATTCCTCCCCGCTCCAGCCCAGAGGAGGGCCCGCCGCCGCTGTTGACCTGGCGGCGGGCACCGCGCTGGCGTGGCTGCGGACGAATACCGAGTTGGTACCCGTGGTCACGCCGACAACGGTGCGCCCGAAGGAACACCCAGGAGTTTTTAGTCGGTAGGTCGGCACCTTCTGTGCCGAAGTCCGACATAATCCGCCCCCCTCCCCCGAGGAGGGCGGACAAGCATGAGCGTTTCTCCTGGCTAAAAAAAAAAAGGTTAGAACTGTGACCCCAACAGAGTGCGAGCCGAGCGAGCGAAGCGAGCCCGATGCTCGCATCTTTACCACCAAATCGTCGGTCCACCTCGTGGGGAGCCTGCCCACGCTGCGTCCTCCGGTGCATGGTCGACATTTGAAAACCTTTCCGTCCACAGCCGCTTAAGTTTGGCAATTCTTCGGACTATATCGGTCACCTTGGTTCTTCTACGAATCTCCTCATTTTTCATTCGATCCCGCAAGGAGCCTCCGACCATAGCTCTCTGCAATGCCCTTTGAGTGACTTTGAGCCTTCTAATGAGGCCCATAGTGAGCGACTACGTTCAGTTCTATATGTCATCACTGACAATACACACTGATCAAAGACATTCATCTTGAGACATTGCGATATTCGAAGTTGGATTTACTTAACTGGACTGTTTGTTCCAGGTGGACGTACTCGTCGACGACTTCGAGGGTAGTGTCTCCTAGCTTCAAAGGGCTGGGTACAATATGGGCAGTTATCAATGGTCTTTGTCTTGTCCAAATTAATTTTAAGACCCAGTCCTTGGGAGACTAATGAGGTCATCAAGCATTTTGCTTATATCCTCCAATGTCTCAACCATGATTATCATATCGTCATCAAATCGAAAGTTATATTTATATTAGGTCCTTACCGATAAAATTGGCGTTTTGTATGAAGAATTTCGTTAAGACTGTTTTCTCTATACAAACATTTTTGATTTTTTTTTGGGAACGGCAAATCCAAATTTAGCTAAACTTTGTGTGTATTATCGAGTAACATTAAGTAAGGTATAGGCAGCGTTAATTTTTAAAAGTAACCGCTTTATAAAAGTTTCAGGGATTCTAAGAAATGATTATGGGAAGCACATCAAAAGAGCTCTGTTCAATTTTTTATTATTATGTGATTTAGCCCAGAAATTAAAAAATATTTCATGTGAAACCTTGAAATAATATTCCATTTTCCAAATAAAAAACAAATTTGGTTATAGCTTTGAAAGTCGCAGGAATTAGTACATATGATTAACGAAGAAAAAAAAACTCCAATTTCATAGGTAAAAACCTAATATATGTGGAAATTGAAAGGTAGTAAACTTTCTAAATGTTAGAACAATGCTGTCGTGCGAACACGTGGTGTTTTAAATTCGAAAACAAACTGCGCGAGATGGCCGTTACGGCGGCACGTTAATTGCTGTAACCGCCCGAACGACGTGATAATGCCGAGGGCCGGCTCGAGCGACACACTTGTTTTCGTTCCAAATAAAGTTCGCTAAACTAGAAACAAACATCCAGATATACTGGCCGGTTAAAAGAAAGATTAACATTTTATTCTCTGTGGTGATGCACTTCTTGTAACTACCTATCATCGCAATTTTGTACTTCATTTATTTCAAATACATAACGTCACGCTTTATCCCAAATAGGGTCGTCAGAGATATCCCAAATTGGGTGTCCCAAACATTACAAGTTTAATGCTTGAAACAACATCCACGATTCATCGTTCGAAATATACGGATAGAAAGAAAGAAGAAAGAAAGAAAGGAAGAAAGAAAAATGTATTAAAAGCCATCTCATGACACAAACAATCAGGTACAAGTATTATACAGTCGAGACACATACAAAAAGTTACATTGTGTTTACCATCTAATTGTCGGTGTCGCAAGGCGGAATCAATAAGATTTCCAACTCAGCATAGGTCGTGCATGGTATGCACACGTGATATAAGGTAAGCCCATCACGCCGTTACAATTTTCAAATCTATAGATGATTAGCTTTCCGCCCGCGGCTTCGCCCGGTTGGTAAAACTTTGACACAGAAATTTGTTTCTCCCGCGGGAACCACATGCTTTATCGGTATTAAAAATATCCTATGTCTTAATCCGGGGTATGTTCTACATATATACCAAATTTCATCCAAATCCGTTCATCCGTTTCGCCGTATTTGAGCAACAAACTAACAAAAAAAATTGCAAACTTTCGCATTTATAAACTATTATATCTTCTTTTGCGGCTCCCACGGGAAGAGACGGGTGTTCATTTATGGTCTTAACAAATTATTATTATTCACTTACTCTCCCGATATGGCAGCCATATTTAAAGAAAAACCTATACACGAAAATGAAAGAATCGACACCTAATTTGTCAAAATCGATTTTGTAGTTTTTGAACTATGATAACGTCAAGTATGTAGTTTAAACTTAGATAAAGAAGGCTTTTTGGCGGGAACTCAGGGAGTGATGTAGCATTTTTGTTTTTATTTCTTTAATTTTGTGCATTCTGAGTTTTGGAGTATCAGAATATTAATACGGCAAAAGTCAGTGATGGTGCAGAAGTGAAGGGAAGTGTAAATTAAAGTGCATAACGATGCCCTCGAGTTCCTACAAGAAGCCGCCAAAATCTTCCGTAATGCAGTTTGTTACTTTACTAGACTAGGCTGTATGGACTTTGCTCCCTTAGCCTTCCAAAATTGTGGGAGGATAAACCAAAAAAAAAATAGGGGCTTTATGGCGGGATCTCGGCGAGTGAAGTTGCATTTTTCTTTATAATTCTTATAATTTGTGCATTCTGACTTTTGAAGCCTAATAATGGCAGAATATTGGGCAGTAAAAGTTAGTGATGGTGTACAAGTGAAGGGAAGTGTAAATTAAAGTGCGTAACGAAGTATTTGGGTTCCCACAAGAAGCCGCCAAAAGTCTTTTGTAAAGCATTCTGCCTCTTTACTAAAGAATGACTTGACCGTGACTATACGCCAAGTATACGACGAATTACTTGTTCCGACTGAGACTGACTTATAAACTGAAGAAATAAGAGAAATAATACATGGCTGAGACTGAGACTGATTTATAAACTGAAGAAATAAGATAAATAATACATGGCTGTATAGGCTTAGATCCCTTTGCCTTCTCCGAGAGGACTGAATAAAACGAAATAAAAAAAATAGGCAAAGAAGAGAAAAGCCACATAGTGATTTCCTACCATGTAAAACTACCCGTCATCGGGTCAAAAACTTGTATTACAAAGAATTGCGTCTGGTGTGATCTATTGGGAGACTATCTGGCGTCGGTAACGGCGGGGACACTTATAAACCACGTGAGTTGACGCGTTACGTAACATCATGAATAGAATAGAATTTCAAGTAATTGAACCGCAGTAAATTGGCAAAACACCTGGACGATAATAAATATAAATAAATAAATAAATATCCTTAGACATACACACAGCGCCATCTAGTTCCACAGTAAGCAACTATATGCTTGTGTTGTGGATACCAGATGGTTGATATAATACATAAATACATTTTTTTTGTAAATAAATACTTATTATAAATGAAAACATCCATAACTCGGGTACACATGTCCGTATTCATCACACAAACATATGCCCCTGGCGGGATTCGAACCCGCAACCTTTTGGTATAGTGGTCAGAGTTGCTAACCATTACACCAAACAGGTCGTTTGGTGTAGTGGTTAGAAATTCTGCTGCTATACCAAAAGGTCGAAATCAAAATCAAAATCGATCGTCGCGGGTTCGAATCCCGCTAGCGGCATATGTTTGTATGATGAATACGGACACGTGTACCCGAGATAAGGATGTTTTTCATTTGTGTGTATTTATTTACAAAAAAAAATGTATTTGTGTAGGGTATCAACCATCTGCTATCCACAACATAAGCCTAGCTGCTTAGTGTGGAACTAGATGGCGCTGTCTGTATATGTCCAATGATATGATATGTAAACAACCGACTTCAGTAACATTTCACTTTCTATCTCTGAAGTGCATCATAATTCTCTCTGTTCTATTGACGTATGTCAGGAAAAATAGTAATACGTGACATTATGTCACAAAATACTTTTACAATAACATTACGAATATAACAGTGGCGACTGGCGATAATGTCCAATTCCTGACATATTAAAATAATAAAAGTATGTGGGAATTTGGCACAATAGAACAGAGGAGACTGGGCCGACTTCACTACATCATCTGCAACATTGAGGATGGCCAGGCCTGCAAAGCAGTTGAACCAAATTAAGACGGTGGGATAACTGATATACTCGTATACTCTTTGTTTTTTTTTTTTTCGTTTTATTTTCTCCTCTCGGAGGAGGCAAAGGGATCTAAGCCCATACAGCCACGACTTATTTCTCTTATTTCTTCAGCTTATAAGACAGTCGCAGTCAAAACAAGTATTTCGTCGTATACAGAGTCTAGTCCCGGTCAAGTCATTCTTCAGTAAGGTGGCAGAATGCTTTACAAAAGATTTTGGCGGCTTCCCACAAGAGTGGGAACCCGAAAGCTTCGTTACGCACTTTAATTTACACGTCCCTTCACTTGTACACCATCACTATCTTTTGCTGCACAATATTCTGTCATTATTAAGCTTTAAAAGTCAGAATGCACAAATTATAAGAATTACAAAGAAAAATACAACTTCACTCGCCGAGATCTCGCGAAAAAGCCGTATACTCTTTGTTCTATTGACGTATGTCAGGAAAAAGAGTAATACGTGGCATTGTGTAACAAAATGCTTTTTTTTTACAATAAATAAATATATATCCTTGGACGTACACATAATGCCATCTAGTTCCACAGTAAGCAACTATATGCTTGTGTTGTGGATACCAGATGGTTGATATACCAGATAAATACATTTATTTTTTATAAATAAATACTTATTATAAATGAACACATCCATAACTCGGGTACACATGTCCGTATTCATCATACAAACATATGCCCCTAGCGGGATTCGAACCCGCGACCTTTTGGTATAGCGGTCAGTTTCTAACCACTACACCAAACAGGTCGTCTAATAATAAAATAATAATATAAAATAAAAATATATAAAATAAATTAAAAAAATAATATTACAGGGGATAAATGAATAAATGAGTGTTTATAAGCTGTAATTGATGTCACTATGTCATGCATGAGTGTCCGATAATGACATAGGTACGGGTTCGAATAAACCTGTATAGGTTACAGGAAGTATTTTGGTGTATTATATCTTTTGGTGTTGCGGGTGTCCATGGGCGGCGGTGATTGCTTTCCATCAGGTGACCCGCATGCTCGTTTGCCGCCCTCTCATATAAAAAAAAAAAAAAAAGTATATCTTTGTAAAATTTTATATAATAAATACAAATACGTCCGCACAAAGAGAGGAATTAAAAAAATGTAGACACGTGATACCTGTTAGACCCCTAAGGCATAAAACTTGGAAAATCGCCGGCATCCGATCGGTGTACTGTCAATAATTGATAATGGATGACGTCATTATGTCAGCTAGTGATTGATTGGCTGTTTCCGAGGCGCCCCGCTCCGCCCGCGCCCCGCACCTTAGCGGTTTAAAAAGAGAAAAGATTTTATCGAGTATTCCGTTATTAATAAGTAACTTCTTTGATCAAGTGCTCCTAATTGAGTCTCAGTGCTCAAAGTCAGATTATACGACGATACGGACGACCTGTTTGGTTTAATGGTTAAAAACTCTGTCTGCTATACCAAAGGGTCGCATGTTCGAATCCTTACAGTTTTGCCATGTCTACCTGTCCGCGGCTTAGCTCAAAGGCTCTTAGTAGCTCTTATGAACAAAAATCATTTAATATGTGCATTTTACTATACAGGGCGTCCCAAAGTTATGGGACATGAAGGGGAAGTACCTTAAATATTGTAGATAGTGAATTTTGCTCAAAGAAGACTTTATGTTATTTTTAAAAGTTAGTAATTCTGCATTCATAGATTTTCTAAAAATTACTTGCTTCGGCTGGGAATCGAACCGACTTAAATGTGAAAAAAAAAACACCCTACTTTTATGATGCCAATCGAAAGAATAGCTAAAAAATAATAACTCTGCCTAAGTAACATAGTATTTTAAAAGAAAGGAACAACATAAAATGATTGAGTCAAATTTCAAGAAAGTTATTTATTGCCGACGACGTTCGAAAAGTAGCGATATTATCATTCCAAAGATAGCATTGATTATTCGTAAATAAGTACCCACTTCATAAAATAGGTACTAACATAGTTTTCCTTATTATAAGTGCACGTGTAGATGAAATGATAAAACTTGTATTGACTACGGCAGTTTCATGTATGTTTTTTATTTGATTAAAATGATTAATTTCACGTTGTTCCTTTCTTTTAAAATACTATGTTACTTAGGCAGAGTTATTATTTTTTAGCTATTCTTTCGATTGGCATCATAAAAGTAGGGTGTTTTTTTTTTCACATTTGAGTCGGTTCGATTCCCAGCCGAAGCAAATAATTTTTAGAAAATCTATGAATGCAGAATTACTAACTTTTAAAAATAACATAAAGTCTTCTTTGAGCAAAATTCACTATCTACGATATTTAAGGTACTTCCCCTTCATGTCCCATAACTTTGGGACGCCCTGTATAATAAACTGCCTGACGATCTTAAAACAATGAATAATGAGAGTTTTAAAAGGGAATTGACGAAATGGCTTAATGATAAATGTTTTTATAGTGTGAAACAGTACATAAATTCGTAATATATTGCATTCTCTACCCACTCAATGACAATAATAATATATTTATAATTGACATTTCCATAATTGACATGTATAAGTAATCATTTTTATTTTAATGACTTAAGCTTGACATTGTTCAAACTCAAACTCAATCTCAAAGCATTTTATTTCAACGTAAGATACATGATATCATTTGTTGAATGTCAATTTAAATCTATTGGAAATAAAAATAGGGCTAAGCATTTTTCGGTCAGTCAGTATGTCCAAGCTACCACCGCTTCGGAAAGGGAAATCATCTGTGGGAAAAGAAGCGGCGCAAGAAACCCAGAGGATCATTTTCTTTTCTTTTCTTTTTTTTTTATATATAAAAGTATACAACTAATACAATTTTATAATTTTTGGGAGCTGGGCGAAGTATACCAAGCGTTTTTGTCATTTAGGTAGTCACTAATTTTGTAATAACCTTTTTTTGTTAATGTTGTTTTGACATGGTTTTTAAATTGTTTTTCATTTAGATTAATGATATTCTCAGGTATAAGGTTATAAAAGCGTATACAGTGTCCCATAAATGATGTATTAACTTTGCTCAGTCTGAACATAGGGGTGGCTAATTTGTCCTTATGTCTCAAATTTAAGTTATGCTTATCGCTATTTTTTGGGAATGCAGAAATATTTTTTCGTATATGTTATTTTTAATTGTAAATGGTATAACATTTAAAGTGTATAAGTAGATTTTAATATTTGCACGTCTGCAAGCAGACTGGATACACCGAACTCTAATTGTATTAAGAACTTATATAACTGTATTCATGCAAATGAATTATTGATTATTGATTATAGCTGTAATTTAAAATAAAATCTTTAAATAAAACGTTGTTAAGGTAACCGCGTAAATTTTTCGATTCAGGGATCCCTTAACGAAATAATAGGTTGTGTTAGAGCCAAAACGTTGGTTTTGGATAGGGGAAAAAAATCACAGCAGTAGTATACAGGGTGGAAAGTTTCAATGGGGCAGCCAAGGGAGGTACCTTAATTGACTGCATATGTATGGGAAAAGTTTTTTTTGATTTCTAACTTTTCTAGTACCTACTGAAACTTCAGTTGGTCCCATGGAACTTTTTGATCAGCATACGAAACAGGATCGATTAGCATCAAAAAAATTTTTTGTGAGAATTGGTAATTTTCTTGCTAACCGTACATTTTTTTGAAAATCTGTGAATGGGAATGAAATTTTTTTGAAAAATTATGGATAGTTTAGGAGACTATCCAACTTCTTGTAGCTGCAACGATTAAGGTACCTCCCTTGGCTGCCCCATTGAAACTTTCCACTCTGTATAAATGAAATTGAAAGGAGGACAAGGTATCACAGCTAAGTAGGTTTGACAAGTTAACGAGTAATTGTCGAAAAACTTATAAAATGTACTAACAGTTATGAAATTATTTACCAAACAACAAAAAGCCCCCTTCTAAGTCCGACATATTATGAGGAGCAAGTACGGAACCATACACTGCACTTGGCCCGACACTCACTTGGCCGGTTTATTGCCTTTGAATATCTTCAAAATCATCGTAAAACAAGAAAAAGGTGTTGTAACATTTCTGAATATTTGGATGATACCCAAACATGTTTTATATATTTTTCCTTGTTTTGTCGAATCACAAAAATATCAACGCTTGTGTCTCTTGCTCGTTCTTCTCTCGAGAGTCAGCTTTGTGAATGATACTATTTTCTTTAACTATTGATTAATTGACATGATCACTGCATACCTCACTGATTCAGATGCGTCCCTATCAAACTTGAGTCTCTTGCTCGTTCTTCTCTCAAGAGTCACCTTTGTGAATGAGACTATTTTTTTTAACTATTGATTAATTAACATGACCACTGCATATCTCACAGATTCAGATGCGTCCCTATCATACTTGAGTGTCTTGCTCGTTCTTCTCTCGAGAGTCAGCTTTGTGAATGATACTATTTTTTTGAAAACTATTGACTAATTGACATGACCACTGCATACCTCACTGATTCAGATGCGTCCCTATCAAACTTGAGTCTCTTGCTCGTTCTTCTCTCAAGAGTCACCTTTGTGAATGAGACTATTTTTTTTAACTATTGATTAATTAACATGACCAGCTGCATATCTCACTGATTCAGATGCGTCCCTATCAAACTTGAGTGTCTTGCTCGTTCTTCTCTCGAGAGTCAGCTTTGTGAATGATAATATTTTTTTTAAACTATTGATTAATTGACATGACCACTGCATATCTCACTGATTCAGATGCATCCCCATCATACTTGAGTGTCTTGCTCGTTCTTCTCTCGAGAGTCAGCTTTGTGAATGATACTATTTTTTTTAAAACTATTGATTAATTGACATGACCACTGCATATCTCACTGATTCAGATGCGTCCCTATCAAACTTGAGTCTCTTGCTCGTTCTTCTCTCGAGAGTCAGCTTTGTGAATGATACTATTTTTTTGAAAACTATTGACTAATTGACATGACCACTGCATACCTCACTGATTCAGATGCGTCCCTATCAAACTTGAGTGTCTTGCTCGTTCTTCTCTCAAGAGTCACCTTTGTGAATGAGACTATTTTTTTTAACTATTGATTAATTAACATGACCAGCTGCATATCTCACTGATTCAGATGCGTCCCTATCAAACTTGAGTGTCTTGCTCGTTCTTCTCTCGAGAGTCAGCTTTGTGAATGATAATATTTTTTTTAAACTATTGATTATTTGACATGACCACTGCATATCTCACTGATTCAGATGCGTCCCTATCATACTTGAGTGTCTTGCTCGTTCTTCTCTCGAGAGTCAGCTTTGTGAATGATACTATTTTTAACTATTGATTAATTGACATGACCACTGCATATCTCACTGATTCAGATGCGTCCCTATCAAACTTGAGTGTCTTGCTCGTTCTTCTCTCGAGAGTCAGCTTTGTGAATGATACTATTTTTAACTATTGATTAATTGACATGACCACTGCATATCTCACTGATTCAGATGCGTCCCTATCAAACTTGAGTATCTTGCTCGTTCTTCTCTCGAGAGTCAGCTTTGTGAATGATAATATTTTTTTTAAACTATTGATTAATTGACATGACCACTGCATATCTCACTGATTCAGATGCGTCCCTATCATACTTGAGTGTCTTGCTCGTTCTTCTCTCGAGAGTCAGCTTTGTGAATGATACTATTTTTAACTATTGATTAATTGACATGACCACTGCATATCTCACAGATTCAGATGCGTCCCTATCATACTTGAGTGTCTTGCTCTTTCTTCTCTCGAGAGTCAGCTTTGTGAATGATACTATTTTTTTGAAAACTATTGACTAATTGACATGACCACTGCATACCTCACTGATTCAGATGCGTCTCTATCAAACTTATGTCTCTTGCTCGTTCTTCTCTCGAGAGTCAGCTTTGTGAATGAGACTATTTTTTTTATACTATTGATTAATTGACATGACCACTGCATATCTCACTGATTCAGATGCGTCCCTATCAAACTTGAGTCTCATGGTCATTCTTCTCTCGAAAGTCAGCTTTGTGAATGATACAATTTTTTTTTTAAGTATTGATTAATTGACATGACCACTGCATATCTCACTGATTCAGATGCGTCCCTATCAAACTTGAGTCTCTTGCTCGTTCTTCTCTCGAGGGTTCGCTTTGTGAATGAGACTATTTTTTTTTACTATTGATTAATTAACATGACCACTGCATATCTCACTGATTCAGATGCGTCCCTATCAAACTTGAGTCTCTTGCTCGTTCTTCTCACAAGAGTCACCTTTGTGAATGATACTATTTTTTTAAACTATTGATTAATTAACATGACCACTGCATATCTCACTGATTCAGATGCGTCCCTATCAAACAATCGTACAGAATAACCACAAAGTTCATCTCTGGCCTGTTCCTTTGCCTGCTTAGGTTTTGCTGCTCCAGAATATATAGCTCCATAGTCTCCGCAATTTCCCTTTCAATCTTACAACAGTAACAGAAACCTACACACATACACCCGATAAACATTTCCGTCCTTCGTGGCGCGGTCGGATAAATACATCAATCTTCATCCAACCACTAATTAATATTTTTCGATAAAACATCGTAAAACCTAGGCTTTGAGGCGATAACAAATTCATTGTTCTCTGACCGTTAAACGTCGATGTCATGTCCTGAAACCAATTAATCATCAGCCCTGAACGAATATCGGGAACACTTCGGCTAATCAAAAATATTTATTTAGTGGAATTGGTGGAATGGGGAGCTAGTGACGTAGTCACAAGTGCTGTTCGATTCCGATTATTTTTTATATTTATTTAATAAGATACATCGACAGCCCAAATATTAGGTCCTTACCTATGAAATAGGTGTTTTGTATGAAGAATGTGATTAAGACTGTTTTCATCATACAAACATTTTTGATCTTTTTTTGGGAACGGCAAATCCAAATTTAGCTAAACTTTGTGTATATTATCGGATAGCATTAAGTTAAGTATAGGCAGCGTTAATTTTCAAAAGTAACCGCAAATTCAAAATTTCATAGGTAAGGACCTAATAAATAAATAAAATGAAAAACTATTGACATTATTAATCTCGGCAGCCTTTTGTTTCCTGTCACTTTATGAATGATATATGATCGATAGTCAGTCAAAAGATTTTCTTTCACAGGATCACAAACTTGAAAATGTTACCTATCATTAGGTCATCGGTCAACCTTGTGGGTGAAAGTCCTATGCTACGCTTACCGGTGCGTGGTTTCCTCTCAAGACACTTAATGACCCACAGGCCATCAGTTCTTCGAGATATATGCCCTGTCCAATGTCACTTCAAATTAATAATCCGCTGGGCGATGTAACTTTCGTTCTTCTACGGATTTTAATAATTACTTCCACAACTATTTGTTTGGTGTAGCGGTTAGAAACTCTGCTACAATACCTAAAGGTCGCGGGTTCGAATCCCGCTAGGGGCATATGTTTGTATGATGAATACAGACATTGTGTTCCCGAGTTATGGATGTTTTTCATTTATACATGTATTTATTTATTCGTTCGTGTAGTAGACCTAGATGGCGCTGTGTGTATGCGCAAAGATATTTATTATTTATTTATATTTATAACTATGGACGGAATAATTACTTCCACAGTACAGTAAACATTAGTTATTGTACGAATTAATATATTGAAATCCAATAGTATATTAACGTAGCATTCTTAACGATCATTTTCATGTCATTATGTCCGACAATGCAAGCTCCCAGATATGAGACAAAGTGGAGACACAGCACACGTAGCCTGCAGTAACACAACATTCTAGTAAATTATGATCTCGCTTAACAGTTATACCTTTAGCTGATTGGCCCTACAAAACTAGCGATCTTTTTCATGTACAACGGATTAACCAATCACAACTCACACCTGGGTGACTTCCAGAAGTCGTCGGCAAGATCAGGGATCTGCTAAGCTTCTTGGAGGAACTGGGTAAGCAAGAGTAGTGTCAGCAACCCATCACGCAAAATAGGCGCAAACTGTGTCGAGTCGCGGAAATCAAACCTAGAACCCAAGTGAAGATAAGGCCGACAATAGAGCGTGTTCACGCGGAACCGTCATCTTATTTGGGGGACTAGCTATCTTATCTCTAGCACCCGGAACACAACAATGCTATTAACATTACCGCTTGGCGGCAGACTTAGGTAAGATGTAGCTAGCCAAGTTGATATTTAAAATATTCTACCACCAACCAAACCAAGTATCGTTCGACGAATGTCTTTGTTTTGGAATTATGTGTCAAATAATGTGCCCACGCCCGACCGAAGTCTATTCAGAGACTGCCAGGTGGGCCTGAGGAGATCTTTTATTGGACATCTTTTCCGCAATAGATATACAGGTGTTATTATAGAAGCTTCTGAGACCGCATGCTTTGATAATAATGATTAATATACTTAAAATGTAATGTATTGATTAATAACCTGAGGGTTACCAACCAACATACTTTCACATGTGTATTTTCTCACCTGTTTATTTCACCGTCATGTTCTATTGTTTTAAGATGACGACCTGTTTGGTGTAGTGGTCAGCAACTCTGCCCACTATACCAAAAGGTTGCGGGTTCGAATCCCGCTAGGGGCATATTGTTTGTGTGATGAATACGGACATGTGTACCCGAGTTATGGATGTTTTCATTTATAATAAGTATTTATTTACAAAAAAAAAATATTTATGTAGTATATCAACCATCTGGTATCCACAATACAAGCCTATAGTTGCTTACTGTGGAACTAGATGGCGTTGTGTGTATGTCTAAGGATATTTATTTATTTATTTATTTAAGATATGGTACTCAATATTTTGCAAACGAATGTACTTAATTATGTAATTTACAATGGGTAAGTAAGTATTGAATATACTTAGTTCGTACTTCGTGTTACTTCCATGACATCTGCTACCGTGTTCCAGCTCAACAAAGATGGAAACGAAATGTCCCCTAACACAGGGTTTATAGTTTGAGTCTCTTGTCTCCTATATAACCAATAAGTTGTACTCTAATTTGATAATTAAATAAATATCTAATTATAATTGTATAACTTTGGGGGTAAGTGCACAAATTATTATTAGAATTTACAATTACGGGTTATGTAATTTATTGCCGTCTCGTTCCAACACGGACTTCCTGCAGCGGTATTCCCGAACGAGTACGACATTGGAACCTTCAAGAAACGAGCCTACACCTTCCTCAAAGGCCGGCAACGCATCTGTGACCCTTTTGGTGTTGCGGGTGTCCATGGGCGGCGGTGATTGCTTTCCATCAGGTGACCCGAATGCTCGTTTGCCGCCCTCTCATATAAAAAAAAAAACAAACGCCTGGGTTCCCGCACGCATACGAGAAGCACATATTTGCGGGTGTGCATCGGTGTGCTAGTGCTCTTTCCAACTTTAGTTACCGCTTATCTCACCAGATATTGCCGTCAATTCTTATACATATGCAACTGTTCCGTGCGTGGGAGGAATCAATCTATCAATGTCGAATGGCTTTTGTATGTGGCCTGATTTAGTGGCCCGGTCCCTAGACAATGTTGCCATAGGAGATTTTTAAAAGCTACCATAACACACAAAGACGAGGGGAGGCGGCGTAATCCGGAGTACCGGACAAGGACGACAGTTTCAAGGTGAAAAATTTTTTGATTTTTTTTTTTCTTAAATGAAACAAGCTCCTACTTATTTATATTACTTTAAACAATAAGACAAAATACTTACCGGCTTTCTGTGCACATAAGCTAGACTCCATAAGTCTGCCGCATTATTGTAAATAAAATCCTGAAACAAAGAAGGATTACGTTAAAATTATAGACAATATTATTATTATGGTTACATACAAAATAATAATAATAAAATAACAATGAAATATACACACACATAATATATAAAAATAAAGAAACAGAAAGAAAATACAAAGAGTGAGTGTGTGCTGCAGTCACACAAGTGGGTCATAATCATAACTCAGTGTGGCACATCACTCAATGAACGTAACACTGTTTTCTGTTACAACGCCAAGTACTAGTGCATAAAAAAGTACGCGCATATTAGTGTTACCAGACGACAACACTAAGACGCGTGTATAACCTCAATTTATTCAAATCAAATCAAAAATGCTTTATTTTGTAGGTACACAGGGTACACTTAAAATAGTCAGATTTTACATTTTTAAAGCTACTGCTTGTTCAAAAGGCAATTTTCCCCTGAGAAGAACAAGCAAGAAACTCGAGAGGTTGCTCTTTAAAAAAAAAGGTTTTTATATTACAAAATTAAATTATTCATTATTAATTGTGAAATAGCCTGGTTATGTCGAACGAGCTGGTTATGTCCATGAATGTTTATCATCCAAATAATCTGATATTTTATAATATGCTTTCTTAATAAGTATCTGTTTTATAAAATCTTTAAATTTATTGAAAGGAAGATTTTGTATATCAACAGGAACCTTATTGAAAAAGCGTACACATAACCCTTTGATGAATTACTGACTTTGCGGAGGCGACTTAGGTGACCTGCAAGTTTATCTTTATTTCTTGTAATGACATCATGTTTATCACTATTTTTCCTAAATGACGCTATATTTATTTTACATTATATTTTCAAAAATGTACTTTCACATAGATTTTCAAAAATGAACTTTATTAAATAGATGCAAAAATTAAGAGATTAATGCTTGAAACAACATCCACGGTTCACCTAAATGAAATATAGAGAAATGATACGTAAGAGGGGGTGAGCCCATCGCCGTTGAAACGTGCAAATCTATAGATGTTTTTGGAAAGCCCGTATAATTTAGTTTTTGAACTACGTATTTTTATTATAATTAATGTGTCATATTTTCAACGTTTTATTATTTATCCGCAACCTTCCCCTAGGTTCCTTCCACATATAATGAATGGGCGATAAGTCTTGAAGGTATTTTAAATGTTATGGTATATTTGTTTACATCTGTTTGTATTTGTTAAAAATTGTACGTCTCTTGTTGTTTTCTTATTTGTTCATGTAGCTCTCTTGTATGTGTGCCAGTTTATGCAATAAACTTTATCTATCTATCTATCTAGGTTTTTTTATGCACGACGGGTTCGTGCTTGACCTAAATCACACCTGTTGTTAAGTGAAGATGAGGTCGAAGGTGGAAGCGTACTTACCCGGAAACCCCAACACATTTGGGGGACTGGCTATCTTATCTGACAACCAGAACACAACAATGCTATTAATATTGATGCTTGGCGGCAGATTTAGATAAGATGGTGGTTGCTAGCCACGCGGATATTTAAAATGGTAAGGTTAATATTTAGGTAAGGTAAAAAGAGAAAATTTAAAGCATAGTTGCTACTGACATCTCCTGCAACTGACTTTACATCAGTCAGTACTCGTGCAAGAGCAACACTGACATTTACGATGCACTTAATAAAACTAGTACGTAACTCGACGAGCGATCGCAGTAAAATCCATTTCGAAGTCGTTACAGCGAACGTAAAAATTTACTTTTATGAGATACGCGGTCGGTGGATCATCGTGTTGCGATAGTTCCGTTACATATTTGAGTTACAGCGTTGTCGTATGAAGGAATATTGCGAAATTCGAAATTCAGTCAAACTTCAAGCCATAGACACAGAATTAACAGCTTCCTTGTTAAAAAAAATTAACCCAAATGATTTCTTTCACGATAACAAAGTATTTTATATAACATTTAAGGATCTTATGATTTTTTTTATACACGACGGGTTCGTACTTGACCGCAATCACACCTGATGTTAAGTGAAGATCAGGTCGAAGGTACTGACCCGGAAACTCCAACACATTTGGGGGATTGCCTATCTTATCTCTGACAACCTGAACACAACAATGCCTTTTGTAAATAGTGTCTGTTTTTTATGGTTTTGAATTAATTTAAAGGCAAATTTTAAATGTCAACAAGCATATACATTGACCCGGAAGTGACTTAGAGACTTTGTGTAAAAGGCCGACATTAAGTATGTCACTACTATTCTTAAATGATTCTAAATATTTCTTACTTACATTAACCGACTTAAGGACCAACCTGATCGTGTGGATAAATTTCCGGGTGTCCATTGAACGGTTCCATATGCTTTACAGCAAGCATCACAATGTTATGGGTTACGAAAAGAGAATTTACTGCCATCTCGGCTTCTCCACTGCAGGTCTAACTTATAATTGTCGTTATAGGTGCCGAAAAGATTAAACTGCTTGTACTTTTCTCCGCAAACAAGGGATCGATATGTCTCCAACCGAATCGCACGGGTCGTATATTGTTTTCGATCCGTGACTACTTCCAGCCACTGCTTGATGGATCACTTCCGAACCACAGGCGAATGGATCTACGAATTTATCGGAGGTGACATAAATAGAGAACAGGACTAATATAAATCGGCCTAGAGCGTATCCAACACGCAGCAGCTCAGAATTCCATAATATGTACAGTACAGTAATTTTAACCGCCTCCGTGGCTCAATGTAAACAATTCATTCATTTAAGGATCTTATGATTTTTTTTTATACACGACGGGTTCGTACTTGACCTCAATCACACCTGATGTTAAGTGAAGATGAGGTCGAAGGTACTGACCCGGAAACTCCAACACATTTGGGGGATTGGCTATCTTATCTCTGACAACCGGAACACAACAATGCCTTTTGTAAATAGTGTCTGTTTTTTATGGTTTTGAATTAATTTAAAAGCAAATTTTATACGTCAACTAGAACATTATTATAAAAGCGTATACATTGACCCTAAAGTGACTTAGAGACTTTGTGTAAAAGGCTGACATTAAGTGTCACTATTTTTCTTAAACGATTCTAAATTTTTCTTCCATACATTAACATACGTACATGCACTCGATAAACATTACCGATCCTTGGGCAGTCGGGTAATAATATGCTTAGCAGTTTCCTTGGTAGGTATTAAGACAATTTACTATCATAAATACAGTTGGCCAAGGAAAAGAGATTCCAGACTAAGGCGCTTTTAAAATACAAATACCTGAAGCACAGAATAGTTAGTTTTTCTTTTCCTTAAACATTTTTCATAGACATTTCGCAACAAATTTTTTCTTGTATCACTTAACTGACTGTAGTGTGTATTGTATTGTATTGTATGTGTATGTGGCTGTTGCAGGTCATCGGAGACCTGTATCACTGCGACCGTTGCCGATCTATTGTGATCGCCACTGACCTACAGTTCGTTGCTCAGGTTTGCCTCTTTGAGGAATTGGATAATTTTCCTGGCACCGATGGTTTTTATCTCATCCGGGTGTAATAAGTGGCTGCCCAGGTGGATATTGCGTTTACGCATTAGCGGGCCACATTCACACAGCAGATGTGCAAGTGTTTCCTCTGCGAGGAGGCAAAGTCTGCACATTCCTGTTTCTCGGAGCCCTATGTTGAGCATGTGTTGGCTCAGACAGCAGTGTCCCGTTAGTGCCCTTGCGAGAATGCGTAAATTGTTCCTACTGAGTGCCAGCGCTTCGCAGGCCGCCTTCTTGTTGAAGGCTTTGATTAGTGATTTGGAGTGTGTTAAACCTGGCGTGTTCGCCCAGAGTTTAAGAGCTGCTTGGGTACACCGGTTCCTTAGGGCAAAGCTTGTATGTGTGTTTACGCGGTAGGTTAAGCTTAGGTAGGTAAGCAATTATTTTAATAATACTAATTGTAAGTTCGATGTCGTTCTCTTTTTGGTACGTGTCTATTTTATTTATGTTACGTGTCTATGTTCTGAATGAACACAAAAATCTACTATTCTATCATTCATGTTACGTCGTGCGGGTCTCAGGCGCCGCGAAGGCAACGCCTTGTTTGTTTAACCTCCCTGAACCGCCATCGATCCGAGATAAACAATTCACACTAATTGCTAAGAGTTCAAAGAGTAAATTGAAGTAGATGAGAGTATCGAGCTATACTCTATAAATACCACAGGACGTCCGCTGCTGAACTACATTTTTGAAAATCTAATATATGAAAATGAAATGATTTTCATTTCATTTCATTTCATTTCATTTCATTTCATGTGTCAAAAAAAATATAGCATCTTTTAGGAAAAAATAATGATAAACATGATGTCAATACAAGAAATAAAGATAAACTTGCAGGACACATTAAGTCGCCTCCGCAAAGTCAGTAATTCATTCAAAGGGTTATGTGTACGCTTTTTTAATAAGGTTCCTGTTGATATACAAAATCTCCCTTTCAATAAATTTAAAGATACTATAAAACATTGCTTGTGTGATTGCTTTCCATCAGGTGACCCGCATGCTCGTTCGCCGCCCTCTGATATAAAAAAAAAAACAAAAAAAACAGAAATTTGTTAAGAAAGCATATTATAAAATATCATATTATTTAGATGATAAACATTCATGGACATGAACAGCCCGTTCGCGTAACCAGGCTATTTCACAATTAATAATGAAATATTATAATATAAAATAATAATTAATAATTTTGTAAAATAAAAACCTTTTTTTTTTAAAGAGCAACCTCTCGAGTTTCTTGCTTGTTCTTCTCAGGGGAAAATTGCCTTTTGAAAAAGCAGTAGCTTTAAAAATGTAAAATCTGACTATTTTAAGTGTACCCGACCTTGTGAGTGGTCGTGCTAAGCTGCGCTTGCCGGTGCGTGGTCTCCACTAGATAACTTTTGCCCCCCGACGTCGCGTTGTATGGAGGTACCTATTTATACCTGTTTCAAGGAATGTCGACTAGTCCCTTATAGGCAGTATAATGACAGTACATGATGATTGAATGATGTAATGACAAGTGAGGTCCAATAATCTTAATAGTTAATGTAGACGATATTACATAGAGCGCCACACTGGGGTCGCTCTGGTAAGGTTTTAGCCGTGCCGAGGGAGGATCACACGGGGAGTGAGCGTAGGGAATCACAAACACAAACTCTTGAGATTGTTGAGAATGCTTCGTATAATTTCGTGTTCTTCACAGTTCACATCACTAACTTTTCACTATTGAACCGACCGCATGTTTTGACGTTGTGCTCTGTACTACAACTATGTCCGTGGGCACCATGCTTATATCCCAAAAAATCCGTCGGGCTCTGATCGGTCAACCAATGACAATACCGGAATTAATTAATTTTAACCAATCAGAACCCGCGGCGAATTAAATGCAGGTACCCACTATTTATCATTTTTTATTAAAAGGGCGCCTCTGGCGGCTAAAAGGGCAACTTGCGATCGGTTCCATATTGCTGCTATACATTGTAAAACTGTTTTTACACATCTACCTACATAAATATTTATTAAATTTACAATTCTCAGATATAAGGAATTTCTCCATCAAAAAACATGGCTAACCATTTTGCTCCTCAACATTCCACCCCCTAGTATGAGGATGTGGATTTCATTCCATCCGATTACTACTAAACCATGAAGGAGCACAATGGTCAACGTATCATGACGTCGCAGCGTCACACGAAATAAAACTATCTACAATTTACGCTATACAATAGGCTATACAGTCCGTAAAAGTTCGCTTCCACATTTTTTTCTTCACTTTCACTACACGCTTATTATTGCCATAAAGCGAAACGCACTTCACATCTCAACTTAGTCCATCACTCTAACTTCGTTCGGCGCTGACGCGAAGGGAAGCACACCGATAAGGCCAGACAATGCTAGGTAGCATACTCGTCCGGTCGCAGCGTCGACGCGATGATCACGAAGTACGGGGAGCGCATATTATAAAGCGCTCGCAGGGTCAACCTTCTATGATTGACGTCAGATGACGGCAGAACCCGGCAGGCATAATTAGTACAGGGGTATTCCATTTCAGAGCACGTCATGTTCTGAGACTGTCGTGTTAATATTGAGACAGTCTCGTTGCGCACTGTAGCGCACAAGGCCATTCCATTTAGGGTGCAATGGCGGCACGTAGACGGGCGCGGTGGCACGAAGTACATCCACCACGGTTAGGTGGCCGTAGCTGAGCACACAGGAGGAAGTGCACAGGTAGGGCACATACGGGGCGCGCAGGCGAGGCGCGCAGGCGATGTAGGGCGCGCAGGCGATGTAGGGCGCGCAATCAGGGCACACGGGGCGCGCATACGGGGCACGTAATCAGGGCGCATGTTCGGGGCGCGCAGACAGGCGCTCTTGCAGGGTGCGCAATACAGGGCGCGCAGACAGGCGCGCAATCAGGGCGCACAGGGCGCGTATTCAGCGCGCGCAGACAGACGCGCTATCAGGGCGCACAGACAAGGCGCGCAGACAGGCGCGCATACAGAGCGCGTAAGTATTCAGGGCGCGTGTTCAAGGCGCGCAGACAGGCGCGCAATCAGGGCGCGCAGACAGGGCGCACGTTCGGGGCGCGTATTTAGAGCGCGCAGACAGGCGCGCATTCAGGGCGCTTGTATACAGGCACGCAGACATACGAGGCGCGCAGACAGACGCGTATACAGGGCGCGTATTCAGGCGCGCAATCAGGGCGCGCACACAGGGTGCGTGTATTCAGGATGCATAGGTTAGCATCGCTAGGCAATGTATTGCCGCGAGCTTAATAGGCGATGGTGCTGGCAGTGACTCGAGGCTGTGGATCACAGGTAGAAAACAAACGCAAAACACAACACTTCTTTCCCATAGGCAGTATATTCCTGCAGCTCTGTCAACTGAGTCACCGGCAGAGGATTGCCAGCGCCAATCGCTCCTCTCACTTTTATTAAATACTAACACTTTGACAAACACTAAAATTGGGATGCGCATTCTGCGCCACCCCCTAGTACAAACAAATGGTAAACGAGGCCGTTCGACTCGGCGAAACAAGGCTGCTTGGGCAGAGCTCATCAGCTTTGCCCAACACACTTCTCCAGGCAGCAACACAAACGAGGAGGTCTCCGTCGATACCTCAGACAAATGTACAATAAGTAACTAACATATCTACGCACTATATATACAACATGAGCTTACAAATCTACTTATTCCTACTACATTCATATATTTACAAGAGTTACGGCTAACTCACAAGTCTGATGAGACCAAATAACTGAGGGGGTTGACAAACCGCCCCTGATATGTGGGTCTCCACAAAGTAATGTATGCTACAGGCAAAACATTAACAAAAAATAATCACGAGGCCGCTTGATGGGCAAAAACAACTTTACTTAAACCGGGAAAGCATACATGGCGACAAAACATAATCTACAGGGCCATTGGACGGGCAGCACTGCACACATCCAAAACACTTCCACTGGTGTCCGACAACACGACAAAATAAACACGACGCCGTTGGGCAGGCAAACTTCCACGAACGGTAGAACATTCACCACGGGGCCGCTTGGGCAGACAATACTCAAATCTGTATACACAGACGATCTACAAAACATTGTTACTCTAGTCAGCAATACAATTTGTTACAAGGTCGCTTGGATAGGCCTAGCCTCAACCAAAACACTCCTACGGGCGACGTAACATATGGACACGGGTTGCTTGGGCAAAGAACATCAACTTTGCCCAACTCACACCTACGGGCAACATGACACACGGAAACAAGGCCGCTTGGGCAAACTTTTCCCAAAACACTTCTACGGGCGGCAAACACAATTTATTACAAAGTCGCTTGGATAGGCCTAGCCTCACCCAACACACTCCTACGGGCGACATGACACAAGGAAACAAGGCCGCTGGGCAAACTTTGCCCAAAACACTCCTACGGGCGGCAAACACAGGGAGACGTCGAAAGTCTCAAACTGACATATATTACATGGCCTACACATAAACCTATGTAGGTAAACAAAGCAGTCTGGGCTCAAAACGTAGTGGTACCGATTTGCAACACAGGGGTACTCACTTACCGTTCTAGTTACTGTTCCTACAAGGGAACGAAACAATACAACAGGGCCACATTAGCAAAGGTCACAGACTTTGCATAACAAAAATAATAGTGGCAAAACAACAAGGAGAATTATCTCAACAACTAATTCAAATTATATAATTATTTACACGAGCCGCATGTCCAGAAACCTTACGTCCTAGCTGTAGGTACGCAGGTACAGCGGGCTCAGACAGACGCAGCAACAAACGGTTTTATAACCGCTCCCACACAAGGGTGCTCACGCGCTTAGCGCAATTATAACATTTACAAACAAGGCTGCCGGTGAGAACGTCGAACTCACCCGACACAAAATAAGGCAGCAAAGTGCACAAGGAGACGTCTGTCGACGAATTAGAGAAACATAAACCTAACATCTTATCGCGATCAAAACTAATTTTAATTACAGACGGCATTAACGGGCAGGGCTCAAGTCGCGACGTGGGAGCAAAGGTTGTCTCCCACTCGCGAGTGAGCGGGTTCGATTCGGGGCCTGACTCCAAGAACTGAACAAAATTGTGAGCTCGACTAAAGCATAAACGAGTACATGGCACAGATGTGTACCGTCTCCTGAGCTGGCTAACCTCCTGACCACTCTCTATACGGCGGTCACACAGGCCAACATTCTGGTCGGCCAGTTCGGACACAATATTGACAATAGTCGGCTCACACACAACAGAAAGGCCAAGACAATTGGGAACACGGACACAAACAAAAGAATTATCTACAATGGGACCCTGGGCACAACAATCTGATTCAGTGAGAGAAGCGATAGGTAGGCTGGACTTACCCTCTCGTATTTCCCGGTCAACTTCGAGCTGTGGATTATCCTGACACGGGAACAGTGCGGGTTTCGAATCCATCCTCTCACTGTGATTCAAGACACTGCAATCTAACGTGTCACTGCAGTCCAATGTTCGGGGTGAACGCGCACAATTCACTAACAATTCTAGTTCACTGTTATTACTGTGACATAACAAAGTCCCGTTAACATTTGGTAGACATGGGGGAATCCCGGATGAATCATTGTCTACATCGCACCGCTCTTGCAAAGTCACTTTCACTTCCGGGGTATCCTTTACTAAAGGAGCAAGGTCACTGCACTCATTATTTTCAAAAATGTTCGAGTCCACTTGAGGTTCTAAATCGATGTAATGTAGTAACACGTGATGTGGGGCGCTACAAGTTTCACAATTACGCGCACAACAAAATTCCGACGAGTGTCCTTGCTGAAAACACTTGTAGCACAGTCTATTTTCTTCGACAAAGTCCCAACGAGAGTCCACATCAAACGCTTCGAACTCAACACATGAGGACAAATCGTGATTGCCGTTGCACACCACACAAACAAAGTCATTGTCACGAATGTCCGATTGCTCACGAGATGGTTTCACCGCAAACGGTAATGGCGACGAGGCGGTAACCATATCACTACACGACGTCTGTGTAGGTAACATTTTGGTGTTTGTCGCAGCAGACGAACGAGGGGAAGAGGGGCTTGGGGGGGCGGTTGTAAGGCGCTCCTCCACACGACGACACAAGGCCCTGTCTTCCAACTGCGAACACACTTCTGCCTCTTCATTCTCGGAGGCCATAAACTTGGCTATGATGGCAGCCTTTTTCTCGGCTAGCTTTCTCTCTATCGCTGCCTCTTGTACACGAGCCCATTTCACCATGGCTTCATACTCGGCTTCTTTCTGACGCGCCACTAACTCCAACCGTTGCCTTCTTGTCGTCGTCGACACTTCGACGAAGGCGGGTTCAGACTGCGTACTACACGCTCCACACTGGAAGACCCGTCGATCTTCTAGTACACAGTCCGACGTCGAACACGAATCGCTCTTGAAGCTTCCAACACACGGAGGAAACGGGGCACTAAATCCGTCGACGGTGAGCCGATCTTCACGCGCACCGGCGGCGCCACCGTCGCGGGCACACTCTTCTCGCAGCCCCATTGTCCTTTTCTCACAATCTTCAACTCGACGCGACATTATCTTCTCATCTACGCTCACTCGACCTCACGCACGACCATTACCTATCCGGCTCGAAGGACCAATTTGTAGACGATATTACATAGAGCGCCACACTGGGGTCGCTCTGGTAAGGTTTTAGCCGTGCCGAGGGAGGATCACACGGGGAGTGAGCGTAGGGAATCACAAACACAAACTCTTGAGATTGTTGAGAATGCTTCGTATAATTTCGTGTTCTTCACAGTTCACATCACTAACTTTTCACTATTGAACCGACCGCATGTTTTGACGTTGTGCTCTGTACTACAACTATGTCCGTGGGCACCATGCTTATATCCCAAAAAATCCGTCGGGCTCTGATCGGTCAACCAATGACAATACCGGAATTAATTAATTTTAACCAATCAGAACCCGCGGCGAATTAAATGCAGGTACCCACTATTTATCATTTTTTATTAAAAGGGCGCCTCTGGCGGCTAAAAGGGCAACTTGCGATCGGTTCCATATTGCTGCTATACATTGTAAAACTGTTTTTACACATCTACCTACATAAATATTTATTAAATTTACAATTCTCAGATATAAGGAATTTCTCCATCAAAAAACATGGCTAACCATTTTGCTCCTCAACAGTTAATCTTTTGTTATTAGCTCTAGGTTTTCATGGAATACTTAATAAATGTTACTTTTAGTTTTGTTTATTCACTACCGATAACACATAACAATGGGTATAAAAAAAATTGTACAATTTATTATTTACAGAAACTTAAGTAGGGGAACTCTGACTCCTAAACTAGGATGCCCCGTATTATAGGAGTCAGCGCTCATCACAATTTAGGAATATAGGTTAGGTAATGCAATGAGCTGATTACAAAGTTTACAGGACCTTATTGTGTCTCTCTAAAAACTAACTTACAATTACATAAGACAAAAATAATAATAATAAAAGGTAATACAATTGGTCCTACGATTTGTGTGTGTGTGTGTGTGTGTTTGCGTGTGTGTGTAGGTGTGTAAGTGAAATGTGATCACTAACTTTAAGTAAGGTTCAAAAAAAACTTATCCAAATTTGCGACACAGGTTGTACATTTCACATATTAACATAACGACTCGTATATCACTGAGGATTTGATTTGTTTTTATTGATATTTATATAATATTTTTTTTTTCACAGTCAAAGCATAATACAAGAAACATATTGGTAAAATAATAATTCTTTGACAAACAGTGTCCACAGATAAAATTTTTCAGAAAACATTCATTTAACACCACCAGAACTATAACAGACGAATACATCGACATGCCCAAAAAAAATAAATTTATGTACCTATATGCAATGGATCCCAAAAGTGCATCAACAACCACAGCCCCGGCTTCTCTGTTTTTTTTAATCATTTTTTATATAAATTATTTTTTATTCTTGTGCAGTAAATTGCATGCATAAAATATTATTAATTAATAATGTAATAGTACCAATTTTATTGTAATTATATTGTAATTTAATTAAAACATTACCCATTCAATTTTAAGGGTAACCATTGTCAGTACACATAATAAGAATCTTTAATTGGCTTAAGTTTGGTATTAGTTTTCTGTATAAGAATTTGTAATAATGCTGTTGATTCTACGTAAATAAATAAGATAAAACAATAAAATTTCAAACCAATTCAAATTAATGTTGCCCTACCTGCGGGGATCACAGCCATTAATTACACTCAGGATAACCCTACTTAGTATTCCTGTATTCACATGCTAAACCAACGAACACAGCGTCTATGTTCCTTATTATGTAAGAGAAATAGAAAATGTAACCTTAAAAAAATATACAAAATCTCTTTTTAGAGATAAGCTTGCACCTTTGTACATCCTCTTTATTGCTGTACTGTTTTTATGATTAGTGTACAGACGGATCTCCCTAAAAGTATTATATGGACCGTATGGACCGAAGCACTCTAGCACCATCTATTAGAAAGTATTCATACAATATCAACACTCAAACCAAATCCATAATAATATGTCAAATATAAATGAGTAAGAAAATTTTGTCAACTCTGCTAATTGATATCGTGGTCTAGTGGCAAGCGACACGAGTGCTTAGGTAACGTCTTTCGAAAAGACACGGTTTTCGAATCCGGCTATGACAATTTTTATTGGATTTTTTTCTATTTGGAATTTTTTTTTTCTTTTTATAAAGGAAAATAAACCGTAAACACTTCATTAAAATAATAAAAAGGTAAGGAAAATAAGAAAAGTAAAAATTTTTGGAGGAAACACTTTAGCCCATGTGATACTTTTAGGATGATTCGTCTGTACAATAAACTATAAATAAAATAAATAAAATAATAAAAATGGCCGAGTGAGTATCGGGCCACGCGCAGTGTAGGGTTCCGTATTTTTTTTTATGCATGACGGGTTCGTACTTGACCTCAATCACACCTGATGTTAAGTGAAGATGAGGTCGAAGGTGGAAGCGTACTGACCCGGAAACCCCAACACATTTGGGGGACTGGCTATCTTATCTCTGACAACCGGAACACAACAATGCTATCAACATTGCTGCTTGGCGGCAGATTTAGTTAAGATGGTGATTTAGATTAGATAGCCAGGGGGACATTTAAAATGCCCTACCACCAACCAAACCGAGTACTTAAACATGTACCCCGCTGGGGATCGAACCCGCGACCTCCGAATCGTAAACCCAATGTTGTTCATATGGAGCCACGGAGGCGGAGGAGGCGGAGGAGGTATTGGCCCTCGCATATATGCGGACTTGCTAGGAGACTTTTTGTTGTTTGACAAATAATTTTCAACAGAAAGTACATTTACATAGTATCTACCAAAAGCCTCTTAGCTAAGTCTCGGATTGATAGACAGACATACGGACATGGCGAAACTATAATACCCTGACTGCGGTCGCTTAAGAAAATATAAAATGCGACAAAATATCGCAAGAAGCTTAGGCCGGAGTCGGAGGTTGTACAAGCAAAACCTCAATATACCAATCACGATCGAAGCCCACGGCAGTACATAGGTCAAGTTCTGGAAAAAATTACGTATTTCGTATTACGTGCGAAGGACCACATAAATCGCTTTGTTTTAATTTTTTTTAATGTTCAACCGCAGTCGGATTTTCTTTTATCACTTTATTGGCGTCATTAGTCAATCAATCAATCAATTTATTGCTTTTATGGTTTTAGGTTTACGTAATATTAGTATCACATGTCGTTTTTATTGTGTCATGGTCGACGAATAAATGTATTCTATTATCATCAATTCAATATTTATTAATGTTTATCTATTTTTATTTTTATTTTATATATTTTCTTTAAGTTTTCATTTACCTATATATTTATATTTTAAAAACATTGATACCCGTCTTTGAATTTCTTTCATCGATATTATATATCATTTTATACCTATTTCGATGGGGTTATAGAATTATTTATTGTCATGTGTGACAACATGGCTGCAAGCGTCCGCCATATTGTATTTGTCGAGACGTCAAAAACCGTTGCGGTAAGCGGCAAGCGTTGGCTTGCCTTAGTCTGATAATAAGAAACTCCGCCATTAAAATGTAAAAGATGAAAAACAGATTTATTATCCACGTTTAAGAAGTTAAGATACTGCTACAGTATTATTAAAGAAACCAGCGATGGAATCCGCGAAGTTTATGCGTGTTAAAATGAAATGGTAATGTTTGGTGACGGACAGTCGGCCGGCGACGTATTTATATGCATAAAAGTCTGACGGATTTTTGAAATTATTGAATACCTGAGCCGTAGGATTATTCAACGAAGGAAAACAACGTGAGGAAATCAACTTTTTTAGGAAAAATTGCGAGGTGGTATAAAAATTTTACGTTCGAGAATTTTCTTTTTTTAGCTCGCATGCGTTCCATCGCTAATTTGTTAAGCAAGCGCCTTAGTAGTAAAGACAAGAGGAGACACGTCTAATTGATAGACGTATCGACCGATACGATCGATAGGACCCAGGTGATATGACCCAGGTGAACAAAGTGGAATTTATTAGTCAACTTTGTTCACCTCGGAAATTAATCACCTGGGCGATATCATTCAGATGAACAAAGTGGAATTTATTAGTCAACTTGGTGGTAGATAGATAAAGTATTTCTTTTTTTTATGATTGACTGGATTCGCGTTTGACCACAATCTCACCTGATGGAAAGTGACGATGTGGTCGAAGATGAAGCACGCGATCCCAGTAAATGCCTATTCACTCTGCTCTTGAGATCCCAAGGTTGTAGGATTCGTGAAAGACTGACACCGGAAGGGAGTTCCATGCCTTGACTGTTCGGATGATGAATAAAGAATCGTACTTCTTAGTGCGAATGTTCGGTATATTAACTATATACGGGTGGAATCACTCCCCACGCCTAGTGGTCCGAAGATGGAAGGGTGACGGTGGAATAAGATTATGTAACTCCAACGCACACTCCCCGAAATGCATCCTGTAAAAAACTGAGAGACAGGCGACTTTGCGACGGTATAATTCGGCGAAGTATATCTATACGCCACTGCGTTCATACACACACATACACAAAAAATAAAACAATGAAATATATGCACAAATGAAAATTAAACAGAAAATACAAAGAGAGTGTGAAGCGCAGTGTGTGCACAAATGGATCATAACTCAGTGCGGCATATTACTCAAAGAGCGAAACACTGGTTTTCGGTTACAACTAGGGATGTCACGAATGTCGATGAAGAGATATATGCTCGGTGTCTCCCTGCGGGATCGAATCAGAAATGGGAAAATCCGCAAGAGAAACAGAGTGACCGATGTACCTCAAAGAAATGCCAGTAAGTGGCAGTGGGTAGGCTACATTGCTCGTTAGGCTCTTAAGTGATGCCCACGCACTGGGCGGCCCCCAACAAGGTGGACTGACGATGCTGGTGAAAATCGCGGAAAGGCGCTAGATGAGGACCGATCGATGTGGAGATCTTGGAGAAGACCATGGTCCAGCAGAGGACATCTTTCGGCTGATATAATGATTTATTTTTGTGTGGGAAGTGAAAGGTCTCGCTAGATTCGTCTTGATCCCCAGAGTGTCAGAATCCATTTTGTAGCAAAAAATACAAAATGGCGCCCACATACAAAATGTGCTGCCACATTTTTGGTCTTCAAACACATTTATATGTTATTAAAATCGTGCATTCATACGACCAATGACATTGTATAGAGTTCCATTTTTCCAATATCTATACAGAACACTAGAAAAGTTCTTATCGAATCAACGACTGATATCTAAAGTTGGTATAAGTATATCGCAACAATATCCTAAGAGCGAACCAGCGACAAAACTAAAATCTCTTCGAAGATAGGCAAATTGAATCAATTTTTCGCGCAAAATTGTATTCCCGACGCGAAAAGGGCGAGTGAAATTTTCTGTAAAGGCGCCACGAGACTGTCAGACAAATCGCTACGATCTGTCGTTGAATCAGCGATAGAGAAATGTCATTGCGGATCGAACATACTATGGGCATTCGCGATATTGGTGTCTGAATTCAGTTTAGACACAAAATAGAAAGTTTACAGAAGGGCCACTCCCGGCCGTCCTTGAAAATTATTACCTAAACTTGGCTGACTCACTATGGTTTTTTTATTTCTAATTTATTTATTTAGGATCACCAGCAATTGTTACGTCAGTACATAGTCCATCTAACAATTAAGGTAGCTGGTATTAAATTTAAATGTACAACCTTTTATAGGTGAACACATCATGCAAAAAACTTTAAAATAAATTAACAGTAAAACAAAAACTTATTTAACCTAAATTTACCTCTACTTTGCTTTGATTGGTTGAGCAGTTTCGTGCCAAGTTGCGGTGATACGGTAGTGAAAATAAAAACTAGAAAGTAATATTATTTTGTATGTTATTTATTTATTTATTTATGTTAAGGAAAACCAACAGCCATGTTAAATCACAAATAACATATAAAATATTGACGGAATGTTCAACGTATAAACAATGGTATGGTTGCTACTGTATTGATGCTGAATTTTAAAAAGGACACTATACATAGATTTATTGTTCTATGTACAACTGTCCTATAGCTGTGGGTTGTATGGAATAGATCGCTTTTAGTGATAAGACCGCCTATTTGTATTTTATTGTTATCATGAAAAATTATTGTAAAATATTTTGCTCAATAAAGAGTATTTGTATTGTATTGTATTGTATTTGTTTATACATACTTATACACACAGTTTTTCGTTGTACTGAACGCCCGCGCTAGCCTAGCACTCCCGACAACTGCTTGAGACTGCGTGAGATTGCCTGTAAATGTAACGGTCAATGTGTGCATGCGAAAATGGCGGTTTGTTCGAAACGGGCCCTCTGTCTGCGGCGTGCCGCTTTAAGTACTTTGTGGTTTAGACTAGGCTATCTTCCTTTGGCTATGAGTATACAAAAAAAGATGAAAAAAGAATTTAACACATGTCTCTTCTTTCAGAAATCACAACCTCAAACGATTTCAATCATTTTTAATTATGTTATGTAGGTAATACGAATCGCGTTTTCAGGGTACCGTATTCTAGTTTTTTACTTGGGCTGACAGAGGCGCAGCAAAATAGTGCCCACGTCTATATGGACATAAAAACAATTATGATAAACCCCATACGCATGCAAATTCCGTAAAAAATATCGTGAATATCCAAATTACTATCAATGAGCGCGCGTTTTCAACACTTCACATCACGAAATAGATCACGTAACTGGCTCAAGACTCTAAATTATAAAAAGACTGAATTTCTCATAGAAATATTATACCTAAACTTGAGGCTGTTACACACACGCGCACGCACACACACACGCGCGTACACACGCACACACACAACTCACACACACTCACACACTCACTCACACTCACACACACACACACACACACACACACACACACACATACACATACACACACACACACACACACACACACACACACACTCACACACTCACACACAACCTACCATCCCAAGCCAAAATAAAATTAACGTACGGTTAGGGATTTTACTTTTAAATATTTTTTTAATTTAAATTCTTTTTGGTTTTTATGTAATAATTGTTATTCATGGAAGAGCAAGATGTACTGACACAGATCGTCATACACTTAAAAGATGATCTCCACAATGTAAAATTACATATAACAAAACGAAGTTGTCAATAAAAAACATATTAATTTTCATATTTTTAACTACAGCGCAACGGGTTAACATTTGGAAAAACGTTCGATGTATCCCGTGAAAAATTCCGAGATCGCGTTATTTCACGTTTCGGTGACGTCAACTGGCCGAGATTGTGCGATTGAACGCCATTAGTTTTTTTTTTGTGGGCTCACGTTCTACGCCAACAAACCCGAAAGCGTCTAAAAACTAACATCCGGCAAGTTATAGTCGAGATACCACCTGAAAGTTACGAATTGACATCGAAATTCACCTCAAAAGACAGAACATATACAGGGTGAATTTGAAAGCGTGTATTTCCTATTAACTGGTGACGCCCCTCTTGATTACGAACAACTTTCCCCAAGGAATCATAGTCGTATTACCCATACAAAGTAAACCATTCTAAAATCACCTTTAGTATGGAAGTCCAACAACTTTCGGCTGAATTTAACTATGGTTCCTAGCGGAAAGTTGGTCGTAATCAGGACTGGCGTAACCTGTAAACAGGGATTACACGAATTAAATTTCACCCTGTATATGTACACATCCTTATGCTTGGACACACGCAGCTACACATACATGTGATAAATAATTCAAAAACATATGAATGGATGATAAATTAAAGTGCGTTTTCGTTATTAATAAAATATCTTTGGTATGAACAGTGTCAGCTGAGCTGAAGCACCAGGACTTTTAAGCTCTAGGAAACATGCTTGACTATTGATTACTGAAGGTGACATATAATAATAATATAAATATTTGGGACACGTACACCAATCATCTAGGGGACTAGAGGGACTATGCCATTCTATTCTTTGCGGAGCATTGGACACCGTCAGAGTGGTCACTAAATATTTCAGTATTCCTGCAGTCTTTTACCCTGCAGTCTTTTACAGGATGCACTTCGGTGATTGTGCGGTGGAATTACATAATCTTATTCCACCATTGTCATTGCATCTTCGGGCTACTAGGAGTGGAGAGGGATTCCACCCGTATGTAGTTAACATTATTCGCACTAAGCGGTTCGACTCTTCATTCATAATGCGAACAGCCAAGGCATGGAACTCCCTTCCGGCGTCAGTATTTCCTGAATCCTACAACCTTGGGATCTTCAAGAGCAGGGTGAATAAGCATCTGAGATCGCGTGCTTCATCTTCGGCCACATCGTCACTATCCATCAAGTGAGATTTTGGTCAAACGCGTATCCAGTTAATCATAAAAAAAACCTTTCAGTATTCCTGTAGACCTTCACAATATCGTCACATTTCCTTATTCTTTTATTCTATCTTCACCATAAATTTCCCATTTACCAAACATACTTGCTTACCTTTTATTTGTAAATCTACATTGATTCGAATTGGTTTCCCAAATCAAAGTACATATATATACTTGTAGAAACTTATTATAGCACAACGAAGTCCTTTATAGAATACTAATTAACTGAGGCCGGAGATTTGGGAAGTTCTTCGAACAAAGTAAGCGAAGATTAAGTACGTCACTGCCTAACAGTCAACAGTACCAAATTAGATTGCTTTTGAATCAACCGGATTTATCGTAAGATTAAAAAAAACGAATATTATCAAATAGGTAATCGATATCGCATGTAAGTTTAAATAAGGGTCATTGTTAGCAATTAAGAATCGATCGAAGACTGACTTTGTACAAAAGAGAGCCATAATGAGGGTGGCATTTAATTAAAACCCTCTATAAATAAATAAAGATTAAAAAAATATATATAAAAAAAGGATCATCGTGAAAGACGAAATTGAGATATCTTATCAGATAGAATAAATGCGTAAGTTGTCAACCTTACGCTGATTAACGCTCAGTTGGTAGCCTATAGGGTCATCAACCGTGTGATTTTTAGCCCCCAACGAAACACGACAGGTGTTGTGTTGGCGGCTTTGTGTGTATCCAGTCTTTATCCGGATGTATTTTTTTTTATGATTAACTGGATACGCGTTTGATCACAATCTCACCTGATGGAAAATGACGATGTGGTCGAATTTGAAGCACACGATCCCAGTAAATGCCTATTCAATCTGTTCTTGAAAAATCCAAAGTTGTGGGATTTAGGAATTTCAGTAATACAATGCAATAATTTCGTTGGCACAAATTTAATGATGCACAATTTTTTGGGATACAAATTATAGTCACAGGGAAAGCAACCTCTGTGTATGAGATCGAGGACTTCAGCAACACGTGAAGCCTGTCGTGAACCTTGGTTCCCTGGAAGAGACCGCTTCTACTTTACTTTTCTAGATTAATTTACAACAAGTCAAATATGAAAAAGTGCTTACCAAATTTTTTTTTTTTTATTAATGAGAGGGCGGCAAACGAGCATGAGGGTCACCTGATGGAAAGCAATCACCGCCGCCCATGGACACCAGCAACACCAAAAGGGTCACAGATGCGTTGCCGGCCTTTGAGGAAGGTGTATGCTCGTTTCTTGAAGGTTCCAATGTCGTACTCGTTCGGGAATACCGCTGCCGGAAGTCCGTTCCACAGGGTGGTCGTACGTGGTAAGAAGTTTACAGTGGTAGACTTCCACTCATCCAGGTGATGTGGATGGAAATTTAATTTCGGCGAGAAGTGTATCGGTTAAATTGAGCAGCGGGTATTAATAATTTATGTTCAGACAAGTACCTTATAATTGTATCTTACTGTGGGGTTTTTAGTCTTGCCAAGAAATTATGACTGGATCATGACGGCGCGGATTTTATCCGTTGTGTAGTCCCCCTAACAAAAGCTATTTTAACACTATGGCTCACGAATACGGATGGGTTACATTTCTGTGGATCTCAGGGCGCTCTCCCACGGGACAACCACGCCGTGTACACGCACTTCGTATGACACTACCTTTGACAGTGACAACTGACAGTTGTCTAATTTGCGATGATAAAAGTCAAGATATGAATATAGAACAGATTCGGCGTTTACTTTGCATGCAAACATAAATTAGCAATTTATAAAAAGAATTGTTTCGTTAGGCAATTACTTTATATAATAAACTAGCTTTCCGCCCGCGGTTTCGCCTGCGTAGAATAACTTTGTCGCGGAAATTTGTTTATCCCGCGGGAACTACACACTTTTTCGCGATTAAAAATATCCTATGTCTCAATCCAGGATATATTCTACCTATATACCAAATTTCATCCAAATCCGTCCATCCGTTTCGCCGTGATTAAGCAACAAACACACAAACAAACATCCATAGATTCGCATTTAGAATATTAGTTAGATTACCAGTTGTAATGACAAAGTTGAATTATAACAGAACACTACTTTTTGAATATTTGGGTGAGCATAGGTTTTAAAATCAAAATCAAATCAAAAATATTTTATTCAATGTAGGATACAAAAATATCACTTATTGAAAGTCAACATGTTATTATTTTTTTTTAAACTACATCGCTTCGCAAGGTGTTATGGTTAGGGAGAAGAAGCGACAAGAAACTCCGCAACAACACATCTTTTCAATTTGTTTCCATCTTTACAATAATATTACATTTTAATATTACATATTACAAAACAATAGCAATTAACATAACGACCAGCTAACACCAGACCTCCTTATCGCCTAAATAATCATCTATCCTGTAATAACCCTTCTTACACAGAGTTTCTTTAATGTGGCGTTTAAATTTCTGCTCTGTTAAACTCAATACATGTTCTGGTATTTTATTGTAAAAGCGTATGCTGTGTCCCACAAAGGATGTGCTAACCTTGCTAAGTCTAAATTGTGGAATTTCAATTTTATTTTTGTTTCTAATATTCAAATTATGATTATCAGAATGTTTACGAAATAGGCATATATTTTTGCGTACATACATTATCCTGTACAAGAATTTTTAACAAGCACATAAACAAACAACCATTCAAACTTTCGCATTTATAAAATTAGTTAGAGACATAGAACTTATTGTGACGTAATCACTCAATTATATAAGTGACTGGCTATAAAAACTAAACGTCCACAATCACTTAAGTGTTAAACGAAGATAATTTATGTCAAAAAGGCTTTTTGGCGGGAACTCGCCGAGTGAAGTAGCATTTATAATTTGTGCATTCTAACTTTTGAAGCTTAATAATGGCAGAATATTGTGCAGCAAACGTTAGTGATGGTGTACAAGTGAAGGGAAGTGTAAATTAAAGTGCGTAACGGAGCTTTCGGGTTCCCTCAAGAAGCCGCCAAAATCTTTTGTAAAGCAATCTGCCACTTTACTGAAGAATGACTTGACCATGACTAGACTCTGTATACGCCAAGTATACGAAGAATTACTTGTTTTGACTGAGACTGACTTACAAACTGAAGAAATAAGAGAAATAAGACATGGCTGTTATGGGCTAGATCCCTTTGCCTTCTCCTAGAGGAGAGAATGAAACGAAAAAAAAAAAAAACAATCACTTAAGTGTTAAACGAAGATAATTTATGTCAAAAAATATAATTGCACACTGCCGAGGGTGTCTTCGGAATCTGCCAGTGGTTGGTCAGGCGTTACCTCATTTCACGCTTCGCTGTTTCGTGCCGGAGATATGTTGAATTTTATTAAGATGCCTTACCAGACCTCGTTTCCAATACTAATTTATAATTTAAAATGACTTGGCCTATTTTTAAGAAGCTGTATTCGCCAGCATGACACGTAATGCAGGAGAGCTCAAGTGTATGTCCAGGAACATGGGAACCGCCTCCGTGGGTCAATGTAAACAACATTGGGTTTACGATTCGGAGGTCGCGGGTTCGATCCCCAGCGGGGTAAAAATGGAAACAAACGTTTTTAATCGCCGACCTGTTTGGTGTAATGGTTAGAAACTCTGACCAAATGGTCGCGGGTTCGAATCCCGCTAGGGGCATATGTTTTTATGATGAATACAGACATGTGTTCCCGAGTTATGGATGTTTTTCATTTATATATGTGTCGGAGATAGTTAATAACTTGTTCAGCTGTATTTCCCGGCAGTGGCAGGTTTACAAAAGTACTGAACTACCGTACATACCAAATAAACATGCACACACACACACATACTACAATCGAAGTCGTTAATTTGTAACACATGCGACAACTTATTTTATTTCATCATTATTTCTATTAGTTAATTGTTGACATTTTTATTTGGCTTAAAATTACTTAATTTCTTTAGTTTGACTTTTAATACCATGCAATTTAGACTCATTAACATAACGACTCGTATATTAATGAGGATTGTTTTATTGATACCTATAATAACAATAATGTAAAAGTACCAATATTCTTGTAATTTAATTAAAACGTTACCCACTCAATTATAACGATAACCATTGTCAGTAACATATAAGAATCACTAATTGGTTTAAAAGACATCAGCATTTTTGGGCCAGTGTTTTGTCACCTAATAAAAGGTACACCTAAAAAAAGCCGGTACTAAAGACTATCAACTTAGCTATTCAAAAGAATTTTTGGAACCTTAGTAGAGTTATAAGAAATATTTGAAAATATCGCTCTCAGAAAACATTTTGGCTCACAAACTATACAAAAACTAAATTCTTTCCAAAAAAAAAAAAATAGACAAGTGACAACTGACATTTTTGACTTTAAGTAGGGATAACAGCAACACCGAGCGAGCGACGGAGTTTGAATAATAAGTCGACGACTCTGAAAAGAAAAAACAATTTTTCTTTGGCCTAGCATTTAGTTTCCATGCGTGAGAATGCATGTGGTTAATGTTGCCAGCATATAATTTCAAAGTTCCCCAAACCATATTTCAAACCTCTTTTGCTCTTTTCTAAAGTCCTTTAAAAATAATATATGTGTTAGGTTTTTAGCACGTCTGGTACTAAGAGTTCAAGACTATATTTATTAATTGAAGTGACAACAAACTGGCCCAAAGATGTATGGATCTGTGCTGTTGTCCTTTGGTAAATCAAATCAAAAATGCTTTATTTTGTAGGTACACAGGGTACACTTAAAATAGTCAGATTTTACATTTTTAAAGCTACTGCTTGTTCAAAAAGCAATTTTTCCCTGAGAAGAACAAGCAAGAAACTCAAGAGGTTGCTCTTTAAAAAAAAAGAGGTTTTTTACTACAAAATTATTAATTATTATTTTATATTATAATATTTCATTATTAGTTGTGAAATATTAGTTATGCGAACTGGCTGGTTATGTCCATGAATGTTTATCATCTAAATTATAAAGTATCTGTTTTATAGTATCTTTAAATTTATTGAAAGGAACATTTTGTATATCAACAGGAACCTTATTGAAAAAGCGTATACGTAACCCTTTGAATGAATTACTGAATTTGCGGAGGCGACTTATGTGACCTGCAATTTCTTTTCAAGTATTAGTTTACTGTAATATAATTTCTGTAATAATGTTGTTGATTGTATGTAAATAAATATGCGTGTATACTTATATGCATGTATACATATACATATATCATATCTTATATTTCGCTATAAAAAAATATCCGAAGGTGAAAACTTTCTATGCGTAGTTTTCGAGATAAAAATATAGCATTGTGTTCCTGCTACTTGAGATAGGCCCAACCGCTGACCACTCGAGCATAAAAATCTGTGCCGGAAAGAAATAAAAATCCCAAATACGTAGATATTACCAGTACCTTTGTAAACAAATAAAATAATTTGTTGAAACGTAATAAAGGACCACTTGAAGATTCCATATTTCCATCGCATTTCTCAATATTAGATGGCAAACAAATTGAAAGGGAAAATTAAATATAAACTCAAAGAAACCTATTATAATGAGTTCGTGTATTTGCAACGAACCTTATATCTATTTAATAATAAGAGAATTATGTAGACCGAGAAGGTTTCATTCAAGAAATAAAGTGTATGGTTGAAGGAGTGATGCAAGAAGGAGAAGTAGCCTTAAGATTCAAAGTCAACAATGAATTATTTTGTAGGTACACAGTACACGTACACTTCAATAGTCAGAGCTAGTCAGAGAGAGTCAGAGAGAAGCAGTTTCTTCAGAAGACAATTTTCCTCCGAGAAGAACAAGCAAGGAACTCGTGAAGGTGCTCTTTTAAATAAATAAATAAATAGATATTTCGGACACTTACACCAATCATTTAGTCCCAAACTAAGCAAAGCTTGTACTATGGATACTAGATAACGGATAAACATACATAAATATTTATATAAACATCCACGACACCGGAATAAATGTTCATATTCATCACACAAACATTTACCCGTCGCGGGATTCGAACCCGCAACCATTGGTTTCCACTACACCAATCGGTCGTTTTAAAAATAGGTTTTTGTATTACAATAAGGTTTTTATGTTTCATTATTAATTGTGAAATAGCTTGGTTACGCGAACGGGCTGTTTATGTCCATGAATGTTTATCATCTAAATAATCTGATATTTTATAATATACTTTCATAAGAAGTTTCTGTTTTATAGTGTCTTTAAATTTATTGAAAGGAAGCTTTTGTATATCAACAGGAACCTCATTGATAAAACGTATGAATTACTGAGTATGTTTAGACGACATAAGTGATCTGCAAGTTTATCTTTTTGTTTCTTATATTAATATCATGTACAGTCGGCAACACAATTAAGGTAGTAGGTCTTTATTTATAAATATATACAGGGAAAGTCTAAAGGGAAATTGTTATTCACGTTTAACCGAAATTTATCTATCGCATGATGACATGATAGATGTAAAGGAAAATATAACAATTGAACCAAGAACCTCCAAACAATGTCATAAAACTTAACCCTGCTACCTTAATTGTGTTGCCGACTGTACTTTAACGTAGATTAACATTGACAAACCGAAAATTAGGTCGACATATCATGCCCACACCAATATCAGTTTCGAACTCCATCCTCGAAGTTGTAAGTGGGTATGACAATCTCTTGAAGATGCAATTAGATAGGTCCAACTTCGAGAGAGAGGGCAATCGACGTGTCCAGCTCGGATGGGCAGAGTTCGGGAAATTACGCAACGTCTTCTAGTCCAAAATACCTCAGTGCTAGATCAAAGTCTTTGTGTTACCAGTGATGGCTTTTCGCACTGAAACGAGTACGATCAACTGCTGATATACCGATAGACGTTTTTCTGCGACACATTTAAGTATTATTTGTAACAAGCTTTTATGCTTTTCGAGTGCAGATCAGAGCTATTTTAGATGTGTGCTGCATTTATCGAATGAGCCCTCTTAAAGACCATTTCTTATTAGAAATTAAGAAAAAATATTGAAGTCTGTGGAGTAGTTGTGGATGTCCAACGACTGTTGATGGAATGTGCTAGAAACTGAAATAAAAGAGATACACTGATGAGACAATTAAAGCTGAGTCAATATGCTGTAGGTTTGGCGCAATCAATTTTGGGTAAACCTGGATCAATAGCGGCCAGATTTTTTTTTTTATCCACAACGGGTTAGCACTTGACCTCAATCACACCTGATGTTAAGTGTAGATGAGGCCGAAGGCGGTAGCGTACTGACCCGGAAACTCCATCTTATTTAGGGGACTGGCTATCTTATCTCTGACAAACGGAACACAACAATGCTATTAGATGGTGGTAGCTGGCCAGGCGGACATTTAATATGCCCTACCACTAACCAAACCGAGTATTAAAATTATGTACCCCGCTGGGGATCGAACCCGCGACCTCCGAAACGTAAACCCAAAATTGTTTACATTGAGCCACGGAGGCGGTTAGATTATTATATAATATGTTTGTATCTTCTCATCAGTGAATCTTGGTCAGGGTACGATGGGACTGTCATGTCTAGAAGGACTCAAGTCCCTAAATTAACTAAGATTTAAAAAAAAATAGAAAAAACACACTTCTTGTACACTGAGCTGTAGACGACACGCCGGTAGGGAAAAAATAATTTGGCTTTTTTTCATGTTGAGATGTTTAGAAAAATAAATATAATTGAATTTTTAATACAATTCGGGACACAAAATGAAGTCATTCCGTTGACGAGCTAGAGACTCGTGACATACGGACAGAGTGACAGCACAGAAGCGAAAAAGGATGAAAGATAACTCATATGCAGGCCAGCTAATAGGAATTATGCAGAACATGTCGTAACGCCAGGAGTAAAAAAAGAAAGCTGGTGGCTGGCCTGCATTAGTATGCTACATTCCATGCCGCTTGCATGTTCACCACGTTTTTGGAAAACTGCGGTTTTTAGGGTTTCGCAGTAGAGCTAAGAACCTTTATCCTTTCGTCGTGATTATCTGTATTTATGTAGTAGACAGTCACAGTATGGAGCTTACAAATTTATAAAAAAAAATCATATTCTTAAGTACGGGTGTTTTATTAATAACAGACTTCAAAAAGAGGAGGTGGTTCTCAATTCGTCGGTATCTTTTATTTTTTTATGTCTGTTTCCCGATCACTAGAAGACGCCTCCGTGGCTCAATGCAAACCACATTTGGTTTACGATTCGGAGGCCGTGGGTTCGATCTCCAGCGGAGTACATGTTTAAGTACTCGGTTTGGTTGGTTGTAGAGCATTTTAAATGTCCGCCTGGCTAGCTACCACCATCTTATCTAAATCTGCCGCCAAGCAGCAATGTTAATAGCATTGTTGTGTTCCGGTTGTCAGAGATAATATAGCCAGTCCTCCAAATTGGGGTTTCCGGGTCAGTACGCTTCCACACCTACGCTACCTCAGTCACACCAGGCCCCTATTTCACCAAGTTGACAATTGTCAACAGACAGGTGACAAATGACAATTTTGTAAATTATTTCGTATAGAAAAGCTTATAAACATGACGGGCATTTTGTGACAATTGTCCTTTTCTCAATCAAATGACAATTATGTTGTGAAACAAGAATCATTTTTTGAACTCGACATATTTGTAGATTTGTCGGTAATTGTTGACATGAGATCGAGGCTGTGTCAGGCTAGCGTGACAATTGTAGTGTTTTCGTTATGGCTCTCCGTGAAAGCAGCAGTAGCGACAGTGATAGTGATTTAGATGAGTTCGCATATAGGAGAATATATAGAGAACGAATAAATTTCTCTATTGACATTACTGAATTAGCGTTTAAGGAAAAATTTCGAATTAGTAAAACCAGTGTCGAATACTGTTGCTCATTCACGGCGAAAAAGCGGAACAGATTTCGATGAAATTTGGTATAGGTGGAATATATCCTAGATTGAGACTTAGAATATTTTTTATCCCCATAAAGTGTGTAGTTCCCGCGGGATAATCAAATTAAACATATCCACGATAAAATTATTCAACGCAGGAGTGGGTATGAGCGAAAGCCTAGTTATTATACATATAAACCTTACGGAAGAAATTCTGTAAATGAAAAACGACAACAAAGTCAGAAGCGTAGTTTACAATAACTAAGATTTACAATTACGTATTTAAACCTCTGTAAATTAGAATAGAATAGAATGGAATGGAACTGAACGGACCGGAACGGACCGAAATGGACCGAAACGGAACGGAACGAAACTGAACGGACCGGAACGGACCGGAACGGAACGGAATGGAATGGAATGGAACGGAACGGAATGAAATAGAATAGGAATATGATTTATTTGCTCTTGAATAGGGTACATTAGATTAGGTGTTGTTACAATAAGATCCGCCTAATTCAGTCATTATAATAACTTGCAAATATTGGACAATATTAAAGTTTCATACAAAGATAATCAGCATGCATAACAATTAATCGCTTTTGTCCTAAACGAAATTTTTGTGGAAAAGAGTACTAAGTAAGTACCTTTTGAAAATTACAAATCAAGTTAGAAAGCATACTTTAATTTAGCTAGTGGTAAAATTAATAACAATTAGTCCTCAAAATAATCCAAAGAAATATAGAAATGTCAATGTTGAAATGTCAAATTACAGATAATGTCAATTTTACTCTTTCATTAATATCAAATTTCAAATTAAATTAATAATATAGAATGTCAAAACGTTATACTATCTAATTACTGAATTTCAAATTGAAATAGGTATTACAAATTAAAATACGAGTAAGTATTACAAATTTTGACCCCTATTCATTTCGACACTCGCACTTTATGACCATTAAACAATTCGTCCACTGGACATTTTGTCACGTTGACGACTCAGTCCCGGAATGAAACAGACGATAGATTAGCGACTTTGTTTTAAGCTATTTAAAGACTGAGGAATAAGTGAATAGAGACAGCACGAATTCATTTTCGTTTCATTTTCCAGCGAAAGATTAATCTGTCTCGTTCTGCAGACAGTGATATGTGTCAATGAGGTTGTCGGTTGCAGCTTGATGGCGAGACAGGTCCGACGACCCTGTTCGATACCCAACAGTTTACTAAACTTGTTAGATTTAAAATGTAGCTTCTAGTTTATTTGCAACAATAAAGTCATGGCAAAGTCAAAATATTTTTTTTTGTCATAGGATAAAATCATCACTTGAAAACGTCACAATTTAAATTTACTGCTCGCTCGGCTCGTGCGTTGTTTTTTATGTTTTAACCTAACCTAAACCTAGGTATTGATGTTTTTTTTTCTAAAAGCAATTTCGATGGCAAACGATGTTAAGGCATGTGATAATTACGGCTTACAATGATGATAACAAATGATGTTATTGAAAGTGACTTTATGGAAAACAAAGTTTCTAGCATGTGACTTATGTAGTAAACAATGATTATTGTGATATTAAGTCCAAATCTTGAATAACTGGACATCACAATTATGACATATGAAATTATGAGAAACAATATTATGTCTGTTGACCATTATAGCAGATTAAATTATGGCAAATGAAATTCTGGCAAGTGAGTGTAAACGATTAATAATATGTGCTTGTTATGTATCGGGAAAGTATTGTGTGACAATGAAGATAATAAATACATATTTAGAATACAAATATAACATAAATATGAATAGTTACTGTTATTAAATATAAAAGGAAAGCAGAGAAACAAACAAAGACAGATCGAGATGCACATGAACGAAGTGAAAGATGCTAAGAACGTGTCTCTGGAGTTTATTTAACTAATAATAAATGCGAAAGTTTGGATGGTTGTTTGTTTGTTTATTTGTTGCTAAATCACGGCGAAACGGATGAACAGATTTGGGTGAAATTTGGTACATAGATAGAACATACTCTGGATTAAGACATATTGGATATGGATATAGACAAATTACCGCGATAAAGTTTTTCCACGCAGGCGAAGCCGCGGGTGGGATGCTAGTCTTAAATATACAACAATTAAAAATATATAAAAATCTTGAAAGACTATGGTATCATCGGAATACACCAAAAAAGCTGTGATAAAAGTCTCCGACACGACTTAGCAATTTTCATCAAACATGACTAAGAAACTCTCCCCACGTTTAGACTTTAATAAAAAAAGAGTAAGTCAAATAGGACCACGCATTCTTGAGATACGTTTTCGACCACCTCCGTGGCTCAATGTAAACAACATACGGTTTAGGAATCAGAGGTCGCAGGTTCGATCCCCAGCGCTCAATGTGATAGGTGGCCCATTTTAAATATCCGCCTGGCTCGCTACCACAATCTTATTTAAGTCTGCCGCCAAACACCAATGTTAATAGGATTGTTATGTTTCGTATGTCAGAGATAAGATAGTCCCAAATAAGATGGGGTTTTCGGGTCAGAGAGCCTTCGGATCTTCACTTAACAACAGGTGTGATTGAAGTCAAATGCTAAAACGTTGTTCATAAACAGATAACGTCCGAATGAATACTGGACACACACACACGCGCGCACCACCGTCAAACACATAACACCTATCGTATTTCGTCGGGGGAAAACCTATAAATTTTAGTATCTTCGGTTAATGCCGGGTGAACTTAAGGGCGCACACAGTAATGAAGGTTCATCGTTATAGCAGGTAGCGTCCGTTCGGGTGTTATAGTCCTTAAGAGCTTTCGCTCATTAAGGCCACGCCTCCAAACGTTTGCTTAGATCCCGCTCCCATTTCTTGACGATAATTCTTCCGTCCAGGTCGACACCGGGGCTTGCACTCTCCATATAAATATCGTGATGATCAACAGTCCTACACGTCCCAACTGTTGGACACAGCCTCCTCTCACTGGGAGAGAATAGGACAGTCCACCAAGCGGGTCCAGTGCTGATTGGTGAATTTCTGTGGGGCTCATTAATTCATTCCATGGATTTTCAATAAGGTTCCTATTGATGTATAAAATCTTCCTTTCAATATATTTAAGGTTCTATTAAACAGAATTTTGAAATTAAATTTCAGCATTCAAATAATAATTTAAAAATTACATAAATTTAATATGATAAATGGATATAATATAATAAATGAATATAATATACTAAATGAATATTTGTTATTTGTGTTATTGTTATTTGTGATTTAACATGGCTGTTGGTTTTCCTTAACATAAATAAATAAAATAAATAAATAAATAAATAAATATAATAATATAATATAATATAATAATAAAAATATAATATAATATAATAATAAAAATATAATATAATAAATGAATATAATATAATATAATAATTTCAAAATCAAAATCAAATCAGAATCAAAAAATATTTATTTCGTAGGATAAAAATTATCACTTGAAAACGTCACATTTTTTTATCTTATTATTAAAGTTTTTGAGATCGGTGTCGATTGGGATGTACACCGACTAAACTAAACTAAATTAAAACCAGTTTTAAAGTACGATGTGACGGCACCACTCCAAAACTGGTTTTAGTTTAGTATAGTTTAGTTGGTGTACATCCGAATCGACACCATTATTGCTCATTCACAAAGTCGATTCCCCAGAGAAGAACGAGCAAGGAACTCAAGGGTTGCTCTTTTAAATAAGTTTGAGTTACAATTATATTATATTGTATAATTAGATGAATATCGCCGAGCGGTCTATGTCCATGCTCGCTTATCATCCAGATAGTCAGAAATGTTACAATAGCCTTTGGTAAATAATGTCTGTTTTATTATGGTTTTCAATTTATTTAAAGGTAAATTTTGAATGTCCACTGGAACCTTATTATAAAAGCGTAAGCGATAGAGTACGTGTTAGTGATAGCATAAAAATGTTTCCTAACAAATCGGTAGCTTGCTTTAGATATAGTATAAATTTATGATTTTTTTTTTATCTTATCTTAAAGTTTTTGACATTATTGCTCATTCACAAAGCTGATTCCCCAGAGAAGGACGAGCAAGAAACTCAAGGGTTGCTCTTTTAAATAAGTTTGAGTTACAATTATATTATATTGTATAATTAGATGAATATCGCCGAGCGGTCTATGTCCATGCTCGCTTATCATCCAGATAGTCAGAAAGAAATTACCTATTATTCCTCATTGAAATAACAATATACCAATATAAATACAAAAAAGTAGGTTTATAAACATAAATGGCGTTGCGAAGAGACGTCGCGTCACTCTGCATTCTCTATCGCATATTTCATGGGGAGTGTTCTGAAGAACTGTTCGAGCTAATACCCGCTGCTCAATTTAACCGATACACTTCTCGCCGAAAATTAAATTTCCATCCACATCGCCTGGATGAGTGGAAGTCTACCACTGTACGTTTCTCAAGAAACTTCTTACCACGTACGACCACCCTGTGGAACGGACTTCCGGCAGCGGTATTCCCGAACGAGTACGACATTGGAACCTTCAAGAAACGAGGGTACACCTTCCTCAAAGGCCGGCAACGAATCTGTGACCCTTTTGGTGTTGCATGCTCGTTTGCCGCCCTCTCATATAAAAAAAATACAAACAATAAATCTAAGTAATTGTAACAAAAAATATGTAAATACATAATAAGCTTAAGATTGTCACGTACTTAATAGTGCTCTCTCAAATTGCTTGTGTTACAGGGCGTCACATGATACTACCTGTACCCAAAAAATTATATGTATATGAACCACTGTGATATACAATAAATACTTTGAGTTTGACAAACTTATTAACAAGGCATAATATAAAATATGAGACTGATGAATGATTTTCTCAGGTATAAGGTTCTAAATGCGTAGGCACACAGTGTCCCATAAATGATACGTTAACTTTGCTTAGTCAGAACAACGGGGTAGCCAATTTGTCCTTAAATCTCAAATTTAAGTTGCTCGCTATTTTTCGGGAAAGCAGAAATATTTTCTCATACGCACATAATATTCTTGTAAATAAATTGTGAAGGATCAGACGACCTGTTTGGTGTAGTGGTTAAAAATTCTGACTGCTATACCAAAAGGTCGCGAGTTCGAATCCGCCCCTAGCAAAAAAAGCCCGGCATGCGTTTGCCTTAATAAAATAATCAATCAGAAATATCAATCTCAAACTTTATTGATCTTTACATAGTACAGAAATTGCATATGACCCTCCAGATTGAACAGAAAAGATGCAACAAGGTGTATTCATAACTGGGTAGAGCTTGCCCTGAAACCTTAAGCACGCCACTGGGTGTATAGGGTATACTTAAAATGGTCAGATATGCAATTTTTAAGCTACTGCTTAATCAAAAGGCAATTTTCCCCTGAGAAGAACAAACGAGAAACTCGAGGGTTTGCTCTTTTTAAAAGCAGGTTTTTATATTACTAAAGATACAATAATATTTCTTTATTAATCATGAAATAGCCTGACATGCGAACGAGCTGATTACGTCGATTTCTTTTTTTTATATGAGAGGGTGGCAAACGAGCATGCGGGTCACCTGATGGAAAGCAATCACCGCCGCCCATGGACACCCGCAACACCAAAAGGGTCACAGATGCGTTGCCGGCCTTTGAGGAAGGTGTCCACCCCAGAATAAGTAGGGCAGCCTGAGCGATGAGGGATTCTCCAGCACTAATAGTGCTGGTACCCTCCTGGGGTACTAACTCTTTAAATACCGCTACCATTCTGGAGAGAGACTGGAAGGTGGGCCTCCGGCGCCCTCGCTCACCGGACGAAGCGCAGTGGCAAAATGCCACTACTCAGACGTCGGTCTTCTGCGAGAGGGTGGTACTTCCCCGGTCGAGCCGGCCCATTCATGCTACAAGCTAATAGCTTACAGCGTGGCTCTACCACTACAAAAATTAAATTGACATTCAACAAATAATATCATGTATCTTACGTTGAAATAAATGCTTGAAGTTTGAAGTAACTTACTAACGGTAAACCAAACAATTTGCCACCAACCTTACTATGATACATCAAAATGCGGTTTCAGAACGCTACAAATTGATAGAGCGTCGTGCTTACGTCACGGGGGCGTGCCATGACGTCACTGCGCGGAAATAGAGCGAGAGCGCCGGCCGCAGACCTTGTGACTGGTTCTATTTTAGTTACGTCGGTTAAGGGTTGAGAGTCCCGCATTTTGCGGGACTGAGAAATGAGGTGGGACTCCGGGAATATTTGCCGTTGTTAATGGATAGAGTTTATTATTTAAATTACATTTATTTACCTGGAATAAAGTAACTCTTTATATAAGCTATTGTATCTCTTTCACTTTTGTATATTAATAACAACATTGTATTTCTTGATTTAATTGTTTTTTATGGTTAACTGGATATGCATTTGACCACAATCTCACCTGATGGGAAGTGACGATGTGGCCAAAGATGAAGCGCGCGATCTCAGTAGATGCCTATTCACCCTGCTCTTGAAAATCCCAAGGTTGTAGGATTCTGGAAAGACTGACGCCGGAAGGGAATTCCATGCCTTGGCTGTTCGCATTATTTATATGAAAATAGGGCTGTCAAGTGATAAAATGCAGCAATCGTACACCAGCTAAAAAAAAGTAAAATTTGAACGTACACAATAATTAGATCTACGTACTTGAGATCGAATTTGAAAATTTTGAAGAAAAAATACTTTCATTAACATGTTTTCCTTTAGACTTGAAATCAGTGCGATTTCCCTTTCTAATTCGGTTCTAAACAAATTGCTTTGCTTTGGTTTATTTTTATATATATTAATATTCTATGAAAGTGATAATTTTGTTTTATGAAATATTTATTTATTTATTTATTTAACACTTTATTGCATATATAAGTATACAAACATACATTGAACAAACATAGGACAGAAATTACAATACACAAAAGGCGAGCTTATCTCTGTAAGAGATTTCTTCCAGCAAACTCTCGGAAGGAAAAATGAAATTAAAGTATTTTATTGCAGACAAAGAGCGATACTTACAAATATAGAACAATATACATTAACAAAACATCGCTGTTATAAGAACATAATTGACAAAAGATAAAACATTGAGATTTATAGCAATAATGGTTTGAATATAGGATTATTTTATAAGACAAAAAATATATAGATATTAAACACAATAAATACATAATATAAAGGCCTACATACTAAAATACATATTAATAAATACCTACGTATAATACATATAATATATCAAATACATCAAATACTTATATAGATATCTATAAATAGGCTGACTGAGTGACTAATATTCTTTATTATTATAAATTAGTTCACCGCACACGCTACCTATCATGTAGATAGATAGATAGATAGATCGTTTATTTGTATCTCCAGTCACACACATACCATAAGTTCCAAAGCAATTGGATAAACATATTTTATAACAATTCATAAAAGTAACATCAGGATACACTAGAGTATGTGTGTGCTACAGCCGTACAAATGGGTCATAGCTCAGTGTATATAATTGCTCAGAGAGCAAAACACTGACTTTCAGCTATTACCCACTGTGTGTAATGCTTCCTAATCCAAAGGTTGCCTTTTAGTGATAAGGTGGCCAAATTCTACTGTCCCCCTTTTTTGTTTATCTTTGTGTTATGTTTCTTATTTGTGTGTTTGTTACTCTTTTTGGCCATTTGACTACCAGTCAAAGAAAATGTATCAATAATATGTCTGCTATCAAAAGAACAGAAAATATAAAACAATCTGCAATTCTATTAATTTGTATCTATTTGTAAACTATGTTCTTGCAAATAAACCAAAGCTTATTGTTAAGTTTCTATCTTAAAAAATCGTACATTTACCATACGATTTCGATGTTTGAGTCGTACGCGCGTGAAACCAGCAACATATCATACAAGTACGATTTAAATCGTACAAATTTCAGCCCAATGTATAACGTTACGACATTTCTCCCAAATGGGGTGGTCAAAGATATCCCAAACCAGAGTTTGAGTGTTCCAAACATTAAAAGTTTAATACTTGACACAACATCCACGTTCCTTTCGATATCCACACGTGACGAGGGGTGTGATTATGTATGTCTATGTCTATGTCTATGTCCGCTGATGTATGTCTATAGATGTTTTTTTGGTATAAATTCCCTACAGATAAGTACTCAAAATCTAATTAAATTCAAAGTAACAATTTTAATTTTTTTTATTTAGGTACTGGATTCGCGTTTGACCACAATCTCACCCGATGGGAAGTGACGATACTTATGTATTATTGTTATATCTTAAGTAGTATTATTATAGTCTTTTGATTATAATTTAATTTCTTGCTTGTATTATGGATACCAAATTATTAATGTACTAAAAACAAACACATATTTTTTTTCTGGGAATATACATAGGTACATATATACATACATCGGTTCCGAATATATTTTCCTAGCTTTCGGAGTCGAAACTTTAGGTCCTTGGGGGCCGAGCGCTCTTAAATTTTTCTTTGATATTTCAAAGCGCTTAGTCGATGTCACTGGTGACCCGAGAGCTGGTTGTTTCCTCGCCCAACGCTTAAGTATCTGCATACAACGAGGAAACGCCGCCAGCGTTTTGGGTACCTTGCCTCGCGGCCCCAATTTTTTACATTTGTTCTAGTTTATATTTAAATTCCATCTCTTTATTTGTTACTGTTTTTAAATAAATATTATAATTATCATAGGTACATATCATCTACTATTCTTTCACTAACTCTATGGTTCACTGAAAAAAATTCGGCTAAGGGATACGTCTGCCTTTGTGCATACATTTTAGTAAACTTATTGTGTTTATTTCATTTGTACGAAAACGAACGAACAAATCATATTATAAATGAAATATCCATTACCCCGGCACATGAAAAAATCATCTACAAAGTGTCTTTAGCGTAATTCCAACCCGCAACCCTAGACATAGCAGTCAGAGTCACTAACCACTACACCAAGAACGTTAAATCTTGAAAAGGTACATGATCTTGTGATCAATGATCATACATCGTGCTCAATGTTACGGGAACATGTCAGGGGAATGCATTGCCATTCCCGTAATTGTGATTCCCACGGGATCACATCCTGGGATTTATTTTCCAATCCCTATACGGTTGTTTTCGAGATTGAAAACATGTTTGCGAGACTCTGCGCTTTCGTTACGTGATATTACGTTAAATTTAACTCCACTATTTATACGTGTGAATTAATGTGGCAACTAAATTAACTGCAATGTTATTTTGTGGTTGGGAACCTTGCATAGTTTAATATAATTAGGATGAAATAATAGACGAACAAGGTAACTTCTGGTGGCGGAGTTAAAAAATATATATCAATTGCATCGAGCACATAGCACATCATTTTTTACATACATAGGTAAATAACGTCATGCTTATTTCCCGTTGGGGTAGGCAGACCACAGACTTCCACTGGCTACGATCCTGACACACCTCTTTTGCTTCATTCACTCTCATACTGGTTCACTTCCCGTAGCAAACCGCGTTCTTTTATAGTCATGCTACGGTCCCGATTACAAATTCTGTCGCTAATCTATCGCTATCTCCGACACATCTATAAATAGAAAACATCCATAAGTCGGGAACACATGTCTGTATTCATCATAAAACATATGCCCCTAACGGGATTCGAACCCGCGATCTTTTGGTATAGTACTTGGAGTTTCTAACTATTTCACCAAATTTTCGCCGTTTTTCGTCGGCGGTTAAAAATCGTTTGTTTTCTTTTTTTCATGCACGACGAGTTCGTACTTGACCTCAATCACACCTGATGTTAAGTGAAGATGAGGTCGAAGGTGGAAGCGTACTGACCCGGAAACCCCAACACATTTGCGGGACTGGCTATCTTATCTCTGACAACCGGAACACAACAATGCTATTAACATTGCTGTTTGGCAGCAGATTTAGATAAGATGGTGGTAGCTAGCCAGGCGGACATTTAAAATGCCCTACCACCAACCAAACCGAGTACTTAAACATGTACATATGGCAAAAGTTAAGACGCTAGAAAATATGCCTTGACTCGTTAAACAGACATGTGTTTCCCGAGTTATGGATGTTTTTAATTTATTAATGTATTTATTTACAAAAAAAAATTGTATTTGTGTAGTTTATCAACCATCTGGGATCCATAATACAAGCCTAGTTGCTTAGTATGGAACTAGATGGCGCTGGGTGTATGTGCAAAGATATTTATTTATTTATTTTTTTATATGAGAGGGCGGCAAACGAGCATGCGGGTCACCTGATGGAAAAAAATCACCGCCGCCCATGGACACCCGCAACACCAAAAGGGTCACAGATGCGTTGCCGGCCTTTGAGGAAGGTGTCCACCCCAAAATAAGTAGGGCAGCCTGAGCGATGAGGGATTCTCCAGCACTAATAGTGCTGGTACCCTCCTGGGGTACTAACTCTTTAAATACCGCTACTATTCTGGAGAGAGACTGGAAGGTGGGCCTCCGGCGCCCTCGCTCACCGGACGAAGCGCAGTGGCAAAATGCCACTACTCAGACGTCGGTCTTCTGCGAGAGGGTGGTACTTCCCCGGTCGAGCCGGCCCATTCATGCTGCAAGCTAATAGCTTACAGCGTGGCTCTACCACTACATTATTAATTATTTATTTAATGTTTTTCGAGTGTATGTAAGTAGGTATGTATGTATGTAAATTTCTATGTTACTTCCTGTAACCAAAACGGCTTGATTTTTCGAAGTGCATGGTGTCGTTAGATTTAGGTTGATCTCTAGAGTGTCATAGGATACATTGTTGTTGTTGACATTATTATTATTACATGACATTGTTTTTATTTTATTGACATCATCGAATATTTATTAATGGAGCTTTCAAAACATTGTATTAGTTAGCATTGAAGATTTATTTCATTTATTTAATCATTATTATAATTTACTGACATTGATTTGACGCATTCTTACAATTGTAATTTAACAAAAGTTTATTTTAAGATTTAACTCCGTTCCATATTGATTTATTTATAATTAGTAAATTCAATTTCAATTTATTAATAACTTATTACAAAAGTTTGTCTAAATATTTTATGTGACAGTTATTTATCGATTTTTATGTAACCATGACAACTATCCCACTTGCAATAAACCTATTAATGTTGTATAAGAAGTAAGAATCTATAATTGGCTTAACATTAGTAACTAAATCCTATTTAAATATTGTATAATTTATGCTGTTGATTCTGTAAGAATAAATAAAATAAAATAAAAATAAAATAAAATACATTTTATGGTACGAAATACAAAATATGCTGCCAAGTTCTTTGGTTTGTTATAAGACTGTAACCCAAAACAAACGACACGAGAACTCAGCTCAGCCGAGCTGAGTAATCGCTCCTTAGCCATGACCCGACGATTGCTATTTCCTATCGGAAACGTGGACTCTCATACATATGTATGCATGTGTGAATATGTATTACGTTCGGACTCAACCTACGGCGGGGATGGAAATCGATGGATCTCGATCTTCGGTGATACCGATTCTACAAGTGATTGTTATTCCGTAGTACATCTCGAGGTTTACGACTCTGTGAACAAAAAAAAATAGATTTTCGTTTGTCATAAGTTATTTAATGGGATAAAATCCACGGCGACGACCTTGAACAACGGCTATAATTACTGATTTGAAACATTTTGAAATAAGAATATTTATTATTGTTCTGTAGACGACCTGTTTGGTGTAGTGGTTAAAAATTCTGACTGCTATACTAAAAGATCGCGGGTTCGAACCACGCTAGGGGCATATGTTTGTATGATGAATATTTGAAATGAAATGAAATGAAAATTTTTTTTTTATGCGTAACGGGTTGATACTTGACCTCAATCACACCTGATGTTAAGTGAAGATGAGGTCGAAGGTGGAAGCGTACTGACCCGGAAACCCCAACACATTTGGAGGACTGGCTATCTTATCTTTGACAACTCGGTATTCCCAAGTTATGGACGTTTTCATTTATAATAAGTATATTCGTTGTTCTGAGCTTTGATAATTAAAGTATCCATTATTTTCTCTGTTCGGTGTCACATATATTGTATATGTACAGACGAATCTCCCTAAAAGTATTATATGGACCGTATGGACCGAAGCACTCTAGCACCATCTATTAGAAAGTATTCATACAATATCAACACTCAAACCAAATCAATAATAATATGTCACATAAAAATGAGTAAGAAAATTTCGTCAGCTCTGCTAATTGATATCGTGGTCTAGTGGCAAGCGACACGAGTGCTTAGGTAACGTCTTTCGAAAAGACACGGTTTTCGAATCCGGCTAAGACAATTTTTATTCGATTTTTTTTCTATTTGGATTTATATATTTATGTATATGTACCTAGGTATATTTTACACTATCATTGTAAGTTTATGTCCATATCTAAAGTATGTATGTTTGTATTTATTATTTGCACTTGTGCACAAACTATATTTGTTTTCATTCGGTTCTACTCCTTGTCTCTAACATCGAATGGGCTACAAACGCGACCGTCAAATGATACAATTAACGCTTAATTCGATGATGGTTTTGAAAAAAAAAAAACTATGCCAATACCTTCAATTTCACTTACCTAAATGTCCTATTTTTTCCTTAAGGTAAAAAAAGTCATCCGGTATATTACTACAAGTATAGTTATACCAATTTGTAGTTCTTTTTATTAATTATGTATTTTACGTATTATTGAGATGAATCCGGACGCGACTGGACACACCCACAAAGCCGGCATTACACATTAGGTCGGGGATTAATAAGAGAAACGGTTAGAATTTCTTTAAAGGGAAATTCGAAATCAAAATCAAATAATGATTTATGTTGTAGTAGGTACACAGGGTACACTTAAAATAGGCAATTTTCCCTGAGAAGAACAAGCAAGAAACTCGAGAGGTTGCTCTTTAAAAAAAAGTTTTTATATTACAAAATTATTAATTATTCTTTAATATTTCATTATTAATTGTGAAATAGCCTGGTTATGCGAACTGGCTGTTTTATGTCCATGAATGTTTATCATCTAAATAATCTGATATTTTATAATATGCTTTCTTAATAAGTTTCTGTTTTATAGTATCTTTGAATTTATTGATTGCCTGATGAGCCAGCTGTTGCCAAAATGTAAAACCTGGTTGATTGGTGGTAGGGCATTTTAAATGTCCGTCTGGCTAGCTACCACCATCTTATCTAAATCTGCCGCCAAGCAGCAATGTTAATAGCATTGTTGTGTTCCGGTTGTCAGAGATTAGATAGCTAGTCCTCCAAATGTGTTGGGGTTTCCGGATCAGTACGCTTCCACCTTCGACTTCATCATCACTTAACATCAAGTGTGATTGAGGTCAAGTACGAACCCGTCGTGCCTGACTACCTAACCTGTTGACCTATAAATAAAGATTTCTTGACTTTAGCTTAGCTTCATTCGCCTTTATCCCAACCAGAACAGAAGAGTTCGTTAATTATCCGAAACCACGCCATTTCTAAATTACCCAGCTTAAAATACATTGATAACAAAATTCGAAGGTCGTCCAATAATAATCCTCTAAAGCCGGATACCGGAACAACGGCTGCGCTAATTCCGGAACGAATTCATTTTCCCACTGATCCCAGTGAAAGTGTCCGGGGCCGGGATCTGATTTTAGATAAAATCGCGGGCGGCGAGAGTCACTATTTTTAGTTATACTGAGTCAATGCCACGGTAGTACTGTGGGGGGATTAAGAATTCTGCAGCGTAGTGCGAAGGATGTGATTGCGTATCCGGCATTTATTCCAATAGGGATACAATTTTCACTTCCTATAATCATAAAGGCCATGATTTTTTGCACATGGATCAAAAATCAAAATCAAAAAAGTATTTATTTCGTACGATAAAAATTATCACTTGAGAACGTCACATTTTTTATCTTATTATTAATAAATGAAAGTCAAGACTATCATTCATTCGCCGCTGAGGCGAACTCTTGAGAAGTGATCTCAGCTGGGTAGACCTCAAGATTGGTTTATAAATTAGCACGTAGCTTGAGAGAGCGTCAACTGCTTAAGACACATCTCGGGTGATACAGCCTCAAGACTTGTATTGAGAACAGTCTTGTGACTGGTCTCAAATAAACGTGTTGACTAATAAACCTTACTTGAGACCTGAAACGCACGTGCTTACTCAAGCAGTACTTACTTGAGAGATGCGCCGAGTTTCACGTATTAAAGTTTTTGACATTATTGCTCATTCACAAAGCTGATTCCCCAGAGAAGAACGAGCAAGAAACTCAAGGGTTGCTCTTTTAAATTTTGGGTCAAAATTATATTATATTGTATAATTAGACTGAATATCGCCGAGCGGTCTATGCCCGTGCTTGCTTACCATCCAGATAGTCAGAAATTTTATAATAGCCTTTGGTAAATAATGTCTGTTTTATGATGATTTAAAGGTAAATTTTGAATGTCCACTGGAATCTTATTATAAAAGCGTAAGCGATAGAATACCTGTCAGTGATAGAATAAAAATGTTTTCCAACAAATCGGTAGCTTGTTTTAGGTAAAGTATAAATTTATGAAAAATTAATTTAGTTTCCTCTAGGGTGTTCTAAATTTTCAATTTATTTGGGCGTTACAATTAAAGAAATTATTACCAAGTAAGTTAAAGAAAACCGATCGCATAGTTCCGTGGACAGCAATAAGTCACACACCTTTTTTTTATGTACGACGGATTCGTACTTGACCTCAATCACACCTGATGTTAAGTGAAGACGAGGTCGAAGGTGGAAGCGTACTGACCCGGAAACCCCAACACATTAGGGAGACTGGCTATCCTATCTATGACTACCGGAACACAACAATACTATTAACATTGTTGCTTGGCGGCAGATTTAGATAAGATGGTGGTAGCTAGCCAAGCGGACATTTAAAATGCCCTATCACCAACCAAACCGAGTACTTAAACATGTACCACGCTGGGGATCGAACCCGCGACCTCCGAATCGTAAACCTAATGTTGTTTATATTGAGCCACGGAGGCGGTTGCACCTTTTGAATAGTGGCTTCACATTACATTGTATTATCTGTATATTTTCCTTAGACGAGATTATATCACAGATTATAGCGACTCTGGGATAAAGAAACTTCCCCCATTTCCATTACTAAGGACCACAAACATTATTAAAATTGTCCCCAAATTTCAGTAGGTCAACGCCCAAGGAAAGTAGATACAACTCATAAAATAAGTTTCTAAGCACCCCCGCAGGTCGCGCGTCGCAACCGCCTACCCAAATTCTGTGTTAGCCAAATTCTGTGTTTTAATTTTCAACTCACCCAACTTTGCCGGTGCTCGTTGGATTGTCTTGAATTTTGAATTTTTATTCCTCCCCGAAATGCACTCGTAAATGTTAAGGGTAAGCAGACGTAAAATTTTACTCCCCGAAAACCGGTATTTCTGGTTAGTTTACTGGACCATAACTTAGGCAATCATCTTCCCATTTCGTGTGTAGAGGAAACTGTAAAAATGTAGAAGTTAATAATGTCATAAGTTCGAACATGTTCTGGGTAATTGTAGGAGATAACTGAATAAAGAAAGAGAAAATTGAGTACTGTCGTATATGTATTCATTCAAAGGGTATACGCTTATTCAATAAAGTTCCTGTTGATATACAAAATCTTCCTTTCAATAAATTTAAAGATACTATAAAACAGAAACTTATTAAGAAAGCATATTATAAAATATCACATTATTTAGATGATAAACAATCATGGACATAACCAGCCCGTTCGCATAACCAGGCTATTTCACAATTAATAATGAAATATTATAATTTAAAATAATAATTTTGTAATATAAAAACCTTTTTTAAAAAGAGCGACCTCTCTAGTTTCTTGCTTGTTCTTCTCAGGGGAAAATTGCCTTTTGAACAAGCAGTAGCTTTAAAAATGTAAAATCTGACTATTTTAAGTGTACCCTGTGTACCTACAAAATAAATTTTTTGATTTGATTTGATTTGTAATTATTACCTCATTCCCAAAAAACCCAAGAAAGGGTGGTAATATATTACCCATATTTTTCGAATGTACGTAAGTCTGTATGCATGTGTGTTTGTGTGTGTGTGTATGTACGTCAGATTCTTCTTGAAACGGAGTATCATATACATTTTATGATAAGAAATCCAACATGGCGTCCGCAACATACAAAATATGCTGTCGGCTTTTTTAGTTCATAAATATTTACATAGTTTTTGTTCTACAAATGTTCATAGGTTCTTAATGAAAAATTTGGCTCAATGAACTACAAGGTTTACAAAGCGGATGTCGCAGGTTGAATCCCCAGCAGGGTTCACATTTAGTGTTTATTTAGTGCGCAATTTTTTTTAATAATCGTGAATTCTGCAAAATTATCCCCATCAAATCTTATTCATAACTAGCTTTTAGGCTTCTCGAATGCAGATCAGAGCGGTTTTCTTTATTTATTCTGTATTTAAAAGGCAATCTCAATTTTTCCAATGACGGAATAAACCCTCTTCATTGGAACACCTTCAGTAGGCTCCATGTCGAGTACCACTGTTGATCTTGACTTACAGGAGTTGCAATGGGAAGAGTACGGAGGAGGGATTGTAGGTTAGTGGCGATAACAATAGTCGCAGTGACCTACAACAGCCACATATACACGCAATTATCACCTCAGCCCGTAAACATCCCAGTGCATGGATGTAGGCTCTCGTATATACTCATACTGTGGTGTGCGGGTTCGTCACAGCGGCGGCATACGGCACATAGGCGTATCAGTGGCGTATCACCGGCGGCAACCGTCTCGGCAGACTGGCTTGAAGCAGTAGCCTAATTATATTATACTGTATAGCATTCACAGTCTCACTATATCCATATTCTGACGTATATAATTATTATTTTGTATCAAAATCAAATCAAAATCAAAATATTTTTATTTCATAGGATAAAATTATCACTTGAAAACGTCACTATTAATATTAATATTACATTATAGTTTAAATTTACTGCTCATTCACAAAGCTGACTCCCCAGAGAAAGACGAGCAATAAACTCTAGGGTTGCTCTTTTAAACAGATTATAGGTTGCGATTTGATAATTATATGAATAGACAGCTATGTCCATGCTTGCTTATCATTCAAATAGTCAGTGATGTTATAATAGCCTTTTGTTAATAATTTCTGTTTTATGATTGCTTTAAATTTATTTAAAGGCATATTTTGAATGTCTACTGGAACCTTATTATAAAAGCGTATACATTGCCCTTTGAAGGATTTACTAACTTTGTGAAGTCGGCTAACATAAATAGATAACTGGTTCTTATTCCTTGTATTAACATTGTGCCTATCACTATTTTTAGCGAATAAGGTTATATTTTTTTTTGCATATAACAAATTCTCATAAATGTATTGAGATGCCATTGTTAAGATATTAATTTCCTAAAACTTATCTCTAAGAGACTCTCTAGGTCCTAATTTATAAATGGCACGAATAGCACGCTTCTGCAGAACAAAAATCATATGTATGTCAGCAGCGTTTCCCCACAACAATATGCCATATGACATCAAACTGTGGAAATAGCTAAAGTAAACCAGTCTTGCGGTATGAACGTCTGTTAAATTTCTGATTTTTTTGACTGCATACGCAGCAGAAGCAAGCTTTTTCGCTAGTTTCTCAATATGAGGCCCCCACTGAAGCTTAGCATCCAATGTCAGTCCTAAAAAGACAGTAGTGTCTACAACTGTAGTGTATATTTACACTACACTATACATACACTAACCCGACTATAATTATTTATTATTATTATGCTCATTATTGTACCTCACGTGGCGTCCGTGCGTCACTGGCCATTTGGGGGCACTGAAAACCAGCGCTGTGATTCGTCGCAGCATGAGCTGAGTGCTAACCCATTTGTGCTCGCCGCAACACGTGACTGGCTTGAAGCAGTAGCTTAATTATATTATACTAGTCTATACATTCACAATCTCACTATATCCATATTCTGACGTATTTATTTATAATATACTTTACGTAATTATTATTTTGTATATTTACACTACACTATACACACTGAAACTGAAACGGGGTACGGGGTACGGGGCACTGAAAACCAGCGCTGTGATTCGTCGCAGCATGAGCTGAGTGCTAACCCATTTATGCACGCCGCAACACGACAATGCTGGGATCTTCTTCATAATTGTATTTCTATTTTTTCACTACTTCTTTTTTTTTTTTTTTTATGCACTTCGGGTTCGTACTTCACCTCAATGACACCTGATGTTAAGTGAAGATGAGGTCGAAGGTGGAAGCGTACTGACCCGGAATCCTCAACATATTTGGGGGACTGGCTATCTTATCTCTGACAACCGGAACACAACAATGCTATTAACATTGCTGCTTGGCGGCAGATTTAGATAAGATGGTGGTAGCTAGCCAGGCGGACATTTAAAATGCCCTACCACCAACCAAACCGAGTACTTAAACATGTACCCCGCTGGGGATCGAACCCGCGACCTCCAAATCGTAAACCCAATGTTGTTTACTTTGAGCCACGGAGGCGGTTCTTTGTTTTTGCATCGTGTTGTGGCGTTCATAATAAACTATTCTTATTCTTCTCTTATTCTCTGTAATATAGTGAGTGTGCGTTGGAATTACACAATCTTATTTCACCATCGCCATTTCATCTTCGGACTACTAGGCGCGGGGAGGGATTCCGCCCGTATATAGTTAACATACCGAACATTCGCACTAAGCGGTTCGACTCTTCATTCATAACGCGAACAGCTAAGGCATGGAACCCTCTTCCGGCGTCAGTCTTTCCTGAATCCTACAACCTTGGGATCTTCAAGAGCAGGGTGAATAGGCGTCTACTGAAATCGCGTGCTTGATCTTCGGCCACATCGTCACTTACCATCAGGTGCGATTGTGGTCAAACGCGTATCCAGTTAACCATAAAAAAAGGCCACCACGCTGGCTCAATGCGGGTTGGGGACTTAGAATGCCTTAGTTTATTTCTTAGGCATGCAGATTTCCTCACGATATTTTGCTTCACCGTTAGGAGCAGTCGGATAAATCCCCAACCTGAATCCAACCTTCCCAAGGCAGAGTGAATCCTTCCTTCTTCAAGAGCTGAGTGAATAGACATTTACTGGGATCGCGTGCTTCATCTTCGACAACATCGTCACATTCCATCAGGTGAGATTATGGTCAAACGCGAATCCAGTCAATCATTAAAAAAAATGCACATAAGTAATTAAATTTAAAAACTCATTGGTATTTACCAATGAGTTTTTAAGGCCATTTGGCCTGCCTGAGAATCGAACCCGGCCCACCCAAATTGGTATACCGATACAACCATATCAGGATGTTATTCAAGCTGCCTTAAAGGCCTGAAGAGTTCCATACTTTACCACATATACTCGTACATAACAAATAACACTGTCAACAGCCATCAAGTAAATTATGTGATAATTACCTCGGAGAGTTGGCTAATTGGATTGATTCACTCACGCGATGACATTGGCAGTGTTATGTGAATGTCACTTGGGATGCTTGGATGGTTTTCCAAGTTGGAACTTCCAGAGCTGTCGTCTATTAAAAACAATCGTGGTTCACACATGTTTTATCCCAAATGGTATGGTCAATGTATCCACAGTCGGGATATTCTTAAAACTGGTAATTATTTGCGCATTGATAGAGTACCTATCACTGATAAGATAACAACGTTTTTTAACAAATCATCCGCTTGCTTTAGATGTAGGTATTTAGTCATCAGTTATTATCGAAAATTGCAATAATTTCTTCATTTTTCATTGATTTTCAATTTATTAGATAGATAGATAGATAGATAGATAGATAGATAGATAGATAGATAGATAGATAAGCATTTATTTGCATCCATGTACACACACATAATAAATTTTACATATGAAAAATACAACTAAAACAATAAAACACAAGTACAGAAACAAACAAATATTATGTGTGTGCCGCAGTATACAAAAAGGCTAATAATATATTCTCTAATAATAATAATTGGTTCCATAACTTAATTAGGAATATTTTATTAATTGAATCCAATATGTTACGAGAATAATCTTACACAATATTCATTTACCAATAACGTTAGTTTTAATTTGATAACACCAAACACATTTCAAAATTCCATTTGTCCCACGACCAACCCTCAGGTTTCAGCAGAATACCAGTGTTTTACCCGCCTCGGGCAAATCCATACACTGAGCCGTAGCCTTTTTGTATACTGCGGCACACACATAATATTTGTTTGTTTCTGTACTTGTGTTTTATTGTTTTAGTTGTATTGTTCATATGTAAAATTTGTTATGTGTGTGTACATTTTTGACGACCTGTGGTGTAGTGGTTAAAAACTCTGCTACTATACCAAAAGGTCGCGGGTATGTTTGTATGATGAATACAGATATGTGTTCCCGAGTTATGGATATTTTTCATTTATACATGTATTTTTTTTTTTTTGACTTTGGTTCATTTATTTTATATTTATTATATGATAGTACACTGACTTATAATATTCAAATACAATACATGTATTTATTTACAAAAAAAATGTATTTGTGTATTTTATCAACCATCTGGTATCCATAACACAAGCCTAGATGCTTACTGTGGACCTAGATGGCGCTGTGTGTATGTGCAAAGATATTTATAAGAATAAGAATCAGAAAACTTTATTTGATCCAGTTAGCGACACTTATACAATACATTTAATTGTTACTTATGTACTATATAAGTTATAACACAACATAGAAATGTGGGACTTTATATAAGTAGGTATTTTTTTATTATTTATTTATTTATTATATGGATGCAAATAAATGCTTATCTATATCTATCCACAAAGTAAAAATTAAAAATTATGAACTTCATTGCTAGAGAGATAGATAATAAAAAAGATTTTAAAAAAAACGACTTCAAAAAACCCGGAAAAAATAATTTAATTAAACTACTGCAATAATAATAACTGAAAAGTATAAAATAATAAACCAGAGCAGAATGTTCTTTATAGATAGATATACACTATTATATATAATGAGAATACAATACAATTTATATGCTATACAATAATAGTTAGGTATAATAATGAAATTAAAAATATATACAATAGGTACTTTTTGAAGTCGGTGCCTGCCTAGCCTATAAAATACACAATCAACAAAACAGTAAAAATACGCCCCGAATAAAGAACCTCCTCCTTTTTTGAAGTCGGTTAACAAAGGTATTTTCATACAATTTAAATATTCAATTAATTAAGTTATTACTGTTTACTTTCATTAGATTTATATATTTATTTATTTATTATTTATTGCACACAAGAAAAAATAGATTGTGTATTTTATAGGCTACGCAGGCACCGACTTCAAAAAGTACCTATTGTATATATTTTTAATTTCATTATTATACCTAACTATTATTGTATAGCATATAAATTGTATTGTATTCTCATTATATATAATAGTGTATATCTATCTATAAAGAACATTCTGCTCTGGTTTATTATTTTATACTTTTCAGTTATTATTATTGCAGTAGTTTAATTAAATTATTTTTTCCGGGTTTTTTGAAGTCGTTTTTTTTAAAATCTTTTTTATTTAATTCTTTTTAGTGTCTGGTCAGACATTACAAAATAATAAAATTACCTTTACCTATGAAATTGCCGTTCTGCAGTACTGGCCATTTCAAATCAAAATAGTTTTTGTTTGACTAAGAATTCTAATTTCAAATTAATTTTATTTTAAGAACATGGAATTCTATTTCCAAAAGTAGTCATTTGTTTATTGATTAGTGTTACATTTTCATCGCATTTCAATCTTTTTCGTCATCATGGATACGTTAAAAATTCGAGTAATTATGGAATATGAGTACCGTCGTGGGCAGCAACGCGACACAAGCGGCACGCAACATCAACGACGCTTACGGAGCTAACACTACAAACGAACGCACCACCTGTTATTGGTTTGCTCGCTTCCGCTTCCTTCTCCGTTTTTGAAGATGGTTAAAAAAAGTTTTTAATATTTATCCGTGGTTGCTAATCTCCATGATAATTTTTGTGCGATGGCGAACCTTCTCGCTCCTACAGGTTAGGTGGGCACTTGGGGTGTACCAGCTCGACCTGATGATCTTCGATTTGTCATATTTATTGTTGATAATCACACCGACGTAAATCGGCTTAAAAATCTCGGACTAATCGATGTACATACATAAAGAATACAGAACCTCCTCCTTTTTTGAAGTCGGTTAAAAAAAGTTATTAGTATTTATCCGTGGTTGCTAATCTCCCTGATAATTTTTGTGCGATGGCGACCTTCTCGCTCCTACAGGTTAGATGGGCAGTTCGGGTGTACCAGCTCGACCTGATGATCTTCGATTTGTCATATTTATTGCTGATAATTACACCGACCTTCTATACACTTTTTCCATAAAAACCCAAACTGTATCTACTTAGTTTCCCTGTGTAAAAACTACAAAATCGTCTAAATATGTAATTCCATTCTGATGTTTACCATGATTACACAAAAACTACTGGACCGATTGCGCTGAAATTACAATGGGACCAACTCGACGGTATCCCCTTTCATTTACAAAAAGAACCATGTGAATCAACCGCCAAATCTCGGAGATATCGGTGTACATACATAAAAAAAAAAAAAAAAAAAAAATACGCCCCGAATACAGAACCTCCTCCTTTTTTGAAGTCGTTTAAAAAGAACACAAACAATAAACAAACAAACAAACAGAATCTTTGTATGTGTTTCTGTAATATGCAAATAAACGCTTAACCTATCTATCTATCTATCACATGAGCTCCAAGATACGAAATTATAGTTTTGTCATCTGAACTACATATACATAACAAGTTTCATTTAAATACGACAATGAGAACTTAAAATTGACTTCCAAGATTTGTTAGTTATAAGTGAAGGTTTTTTTTTTGCATAACGGGTTGGTATTTACCCTCAATCACACCTGATGTTAAGTGAAGATGAGGTCGAAGGTGGAAGCGTACTGACCCGGAAACCCCATTATAGATAGAATGGTGGTAGCTAGCCAGGCAGACATTTAAAATGCCCTACGACCAACCAAACCGGGTACTTAAACATGTACCCCGCTTGTGATCGAACCCACGACCTCCGAATCGTAAACCCAATGTTTTTACATTGAGCCACGGAGGCGGTTAAAGAAGTTTTCTTTAATTTTATTTTATAGATATTTTCGAAAAATGTTTGATACGTTTACAGAAAAGAGTTACATAATTTGTATCGTTTCTACCACATTACATGATCAGCCTATCGCCACTTCACGCTGCAAAATTTTAAGGCTGTGTCGACGACATTGGTTCTCTGGCGGATCACCTCGTCCCGGACTTTTAGTAATTAATCATAATATAAACTGTATTATGACACGATTAGGAGTGGAACTAATAAAATAATTAATAAACAATTAGACCGAGTGGCCCGGGAACTTAGGCAGCTGTCACACGGCGCGATACCGAGACGTCTGTCAGCGTCAGCTGCAATTCCAGTCACAGGTTAGATAATAAATTAATATCATAATATCTTTATTGTACACAAAATTTGTTACAGCAATATGCATTGTATATAAAATGTGTAAAGGAGAGCTTAACTCCGATAGAGTTTTCTACCAGCAAACTTTAGAGATACATAGTGTTTATTAGATTGGACAAAAAATAGTGTACACAACAATTGGAAATTATTTTATAAAAAATAAATTATAAAATTTATAAAAAGTAAATAATTATATTTAAAGGAATGTTTACAAAAACAGCTTATTATTATTTATACCATGATTGACATACATAATACTGATGATGATAGTGTGCGACTTTGTTATCCATTTGTTCCTTTTTTCAGAGCAATTTAAAATCTCTGTTGCCAATTTCAATGCTGTGTTGTAAAAAGTTAAATATTATCCATTACGCACAAACTATACTTAACCTGACTAAAGTCAGAAAGCGGTAAGTTTTAAATATGAAACGGAACGTAATTCAATAATTAACCAATGGTGCACTAATTATTATTATTATTAAATTCTTTATTGCACACAAAAATGAAATGCAAAGAACATTTCACATAGATGATGAAGTGTACAAAGGCGGTCTTATCGCTGATAGCGATTTCTTCCAGACAACCTCAGTTAAAGAAGTTAAACTTATGATTATTCGGATTCGAAAATGAATAGCACTCGTCTGTAATGAGAATGACATGACTAATCAAAAGTGCGAACTTTTAATATGCGATCATGTATCTGTAATTCGCATATGATTGTGTGTCTCCAACCTACGTATTTCTAAGCAGTTATGATCGGAGCGGAGGGTGGCGCCGTGTACAATCCGCCTTAGGTAACGAATAAATCAGTCGAGTGACGTCTATATATATAGTTTACATTAATGTTCTCAATATCGTTGGGTTCGATTCCCAGCGGGATCATAATTCATTCAAAGGGGGTATACATTTTTTCAATAAGGTTACAATTTTTCATTCCTCAAAATCTTTCAATAAATTTAAAAGTGCGATAAAACTAAAACTTGTTAAATAAATTATTATAAATATCAGACTATTTGTATCATAATTATCCATGGCCCTAACCAGAATGTGCCATTATTTAATAATGAATAAATATACAATTAATAATAAGCCGCTATTCTAAGTACTTGTCGTATTGTCAGATAATCTTCTATTTTTATATTTAATAATAATCGAATTATTATTAAATATAAAAATTTATAATAATCGGATTCGAACCCGCGCCCTTTTGGTATAGCAGTCAGAATTATTAACCGCTACACCAAACAGGTCGTCTATTTATAGATATCTATTTATATATTTAATATTTTATTTATATGTATTTTAGTATATAGGCTACTAAAATAGAATTAAATGAGTACTTATGATGAGTAAGTAAAAACAAAACGAACTTGAAAGACAACCCTAAATAAATAAGACCGCATTAGTCGATATACATAGCTCTAGTTATACATACCTACGGCACTTAAAAGGCCACAATATAGGCTACATAGATAATGGATCAAGGCAGCTCTTGAGACTGCCTCTCCGGCGATATTATCGCGGCTTGATCAAGCTCTGTCTGTGCTTTTAATTTTATTAAGAGCAACCTCCTTATGTGCCAACCCTATTATTAGACAGGAAAAATCTAAAGACTTTTCTGTCAAGCGTGTCTGTTTGTCGGAACGTCACCGTTCGAAATTCGAAAAAGTCACAGCCACTAGGCTATTTGGCGGGAACTCAGTGAGTGATGTTTCTTGAAATATGTGCATTCAGAATTTTTAAACGTAATACCGGCGAATATTCGACAGCAAAAGTCAGTGATGGTGTACAAGTGAAGGGAAGAAGGCCCCACAAAATGGCGCCAAAATCTTCCGTAAAGCGTTTTGCAACTTTATTGAAGAATTTAAGAAAACTAGGCTGTGTGAGCTCGGATCTCTCTGCCTTCCAATATTGGTGGAAAATAAAAAAAAATCCCAGGCGGCCCGTTATAGACTTTCATATAAATATAATGTACTCTTCGAAGTACTTACTAATTCTATGTATAGAGTCAAGTGGTGCTGATAAAATATGATCAACTTAAAAATGCCAGTATTGGTCACCCATCCAAGAGACCGACTGTGTTTTTGTTCTAATTCATAGTCTAATATAAAAAAAAATACAAAGCTATACATTGTCTCCATCTCTATAATAGCATAAAAATTCCTACGAAAAATGCACCCGGAATATATTTTGTGATAAACAATATTCATGATTTGCTTTAGATTACTATTTATGATTCACTCATTCATCTCCACCTGTATACTACACACGTAATGTATTGCAGAGAGGGCGATCACTCACTCAGTTCATCATCTCTTGAATAATATCGTGGTAATGGATTGCTTGCACGTACCTACTCGGAGAATAGAGCACGTCTTCCTCGTTCAACTTGCAATGCGAATAAGTTTTGCTGAATTTGTGGTTTAGCTATGTCATTGTGATGTTATAGAGAAGTTGCTTTCAACTATAGCAGCCAATACGACGGAGACATCGAGAGCAAAGGCGTAAGTTAAAGTTGCATTTATTTTCTTTTTTTTCGTTGTCGAATCATAAATTATGAAAATACATATTTAAAAAAGACAAAAAAACTAAAACCCGACTACAAAAAGAACTTGTTGAAAACTAGCTTTCCGCCCGCGGCTTCGCCTGCGTTGAACAACTTTATCGCGGAAATGTGTCGCCAAATTGTACATTCTATTGTTACCACTGTTCTGAAACTGTATTTTCTTTTTGGTTATGCAATAAAGTGTATATGTATTGTATTGTACTGTACTGTGTAATGTGTACTGTGTACGGTATACTATGTACTGTACTCTTCTGTACTGCATTGCACTGCACTGTACTGTACTGTATTGTATCCCGCGATAATTACTAATTTTATACCAAATATAAATATTCTACCTATATACCAAATTTCATCCAAATCCGTTTATCCGTTTCGCCGCCATTGAGCAACAAACAAACTAATAAATAAACAAACATCCAAACATTCGCATTTATAATATTAGTTAGATGAAATGGGCGAACTGCAAAAACGCTTATCTTTAAATCTGTCATTACAAAGGCTATTAACAAGCATCGTAAGTCTAGAGGTATCTGACGAACCCAGAAACATAAGATCCTGTTATATGTTAAATAATATCAAATACCTATCCTAATTATAGATTAGTTATAAAGTCAAAGTCAAAATTGCTTTATTTTGTAGGTACACAGAGTACACTTAAAATAGTCAATTTTACATTTTTTGAGCTACTGCTTGTTCAAAATGCAATTTTCCCCTGAGAAGAACAAGCAAGAAACTCGAAGGGTAGCTCTTTTAAAATCAGACTTTGATTTTACAAAACGGTTTCTATTGTCATTATTAATTGTGAAATAGCCTGACATGCGAACGATCTGATTATGTCCAGGGATTATTATCATCTAAATAGTCGGATATTTTATAATATGCACATAATCAGATTAATAAGTTTCTATTTTACAGTATCTTCAAATTTTGTATATCAACAGGAACCTCATTGAAAAAGCGTATGAATTACTGACTTTGTTTAGACGACATATTATTATGTGATCTGCAAGTTTATCTTTTTTTCTTATATTAATATCATGTGACTGTACATGTACATGTGTACAACACAATAAAGGTAGTAGGTCTTTGTTTATAAATATATACAGGGAAAGTTTAAAGGGAAATTCTTATTCAAGTTTAACTGAAATTTATCTCACATGATGACATGATAGATGTAAAGGGAAATAAACATAAGTTGCCTCCGCAAAGTCAGTAATTCATTCAAAGGGTTATGTATACGCTTTTTCAATAAGGTCCCAGTTGATATACAAAATCTTCCTCTCGATAAATTTAAAGATACTATAAAACAGAAACTAATTAACAAAGCATATTATAAAATATCAGACTATTTAGATGATAATCATCCCTGGACATAATCAGATTGTTCGCATGCCAGGCTATTTCACGATTAATAATGAAATATAAAAAACGTCCCAAGTTTACATTAGATTAGAATGACATTATAATGTTTTTTTTTTGTTTGTTTTAAAGTCACACCTAAAGTTTTTTATCTTATTTATTAATGAGATAAAAAAAAAACAGATTTTGTATATCAACTGGAACCTTATTGAAAAAGCGTATACATAACCCTTTGAATGAATTACTGACTTTGCACTACACCGAACAGGTCGTCAAATAGATAGAACAACGTTCACTGAACGGGGTAATTACGCAATAGATGACGCTTGAAAAATCCCCGGATATATCTCGTACCTAAAAGACGCGACGTGGTTTACATCATCCGCTACACATGAGCAGTTATGTCGCTCCGATTGGCTCGCCCGGGACGGATTGGCGACGATCGTATCACGAATTCCTATAAAGATAAAGACCTTTTTAAACGTTATTATTCCTGCGTCGAAGAATACGCGATTGGAGTGGATGGAGAGTTGGGAAATATGTAGATTTTATGGCGGTCTGAACATGTATGTAAGTCGTGATGTAGAAGAGTTTTATGCAAAACGGCGAGATATATTGTTACAAGGCGCAATCGGTCACAGGATGATGTATAGATACGTACGGTTAACATAAAAGCCGATAAATATTCTTAACCAGAGAGATTTTTTTTCGTTTTACTCACTCCACTCGGAGAAGGCAAAGGGATCTAAGCCCATATAGCCATGTCTTATTTCTCTTATTTCTTCAGTTTATAAGTCACACTTCACTTCACTTCACTTTTTGGAGGTTTCATGGCTCCATCGTGTTTGACGATGATTCTGCCAAAGTCAAAAGTCAATCTCAGTCAAAACAAGTATACTTGGCGTATGCAGAGTCTAGTCACGGTTAAGTCATTCTTCAGTAAAGTGGCAGAATGCTTTACAAAAGATTTGTGTGCGGCTTCTTGTGGGAACCCGAAAGCTTCATTACGCACTTTAATTCACACTTCCCTTCACTTGTACACCATCACTAACTTTTGCTGCACAAATTTCTGCCATTATTAAGCTTCAAAAGTCAGAATGAACAAGTTATAAGAATTATAAAGGAAAATGCAACTTCACTCGCCGAGATCCCGCCAAAAAGCCGTAACCAGAGAGATCTAGTTTATTTTACTGGAACATTTTTATTTAGACACTGATTTCGAGCGACAGTAACGCCATCTAGCTTTGAATAGCAAAAACACGTATTAGAACACAATACAGATAACACAAATCGTTCAATAAGATCACCTCGTGTCGTTTATAACCGCCTTCGTGGCTCAAAGTAAACAACATTGGGTTTACGATTCGGATGTCGCGGGTTCGATCCCCAGCGGGGTACATGTTTAAGTACTCGGTTTGGTTGGTGGTAGGGCATTTTAAATGTCCGCCTGGCTAGCTACCACCATCGTATCTAAATCTGCCGCCAAACAACAATATTAATAGCATTTGTGTTCCGATTGTCAGAGATAAGATAGTCCTCCAAATAATATGGGGTTTCAGGGCCAGTACGCTTCCACCTTCGGCCTCATCTACACTTAACATCAGGTGTGATTGAGTCAAGTGCTAACCCGGTGTGCATAAAAAAAAGAAAACTTTTATTTCATCACTGATTTCGAGCGACAGTAACGCCATCTAGCTTTGAATAGCAAAAACACGTTATTAGAACACAATACAGATAACACAAATCGTTCAAGATCAGCTCTATCTTAAAGCGAATCAGTAGTAAAGCTTTTATATATATATATGAGAGGGCGGCAAACGAGCATGCGGGTCACCTGATGGAAAGCAATCACCGTCGCCAATGGCAACACCAAAAGGGTCACAGATGCGTTGCCGGCTTTTAAGCTTCTGAGCAATAGGGCGTTTATTACAGTACCTAATATCCAATGTTCTAGAATCTTCCTTGATAACTCTAGTTTTTGAGTCGTCCGCTTTAAAATGTAAAATAAGGCGGCCAACCGTCCCGGATTCTGCTAAACCACAATCCAAAAACGTTCCACTCGAACGGTAAAATCGTTTTAAAATGGCGCGATTGGTCTCCTGTTTTTCCCATCGACTCACCAAGTATATTGTTAACACTGATTTATAACATTCTCACTCAATTTTATTATTTTTTATTCCACACATTAATTTTTATTTATATTCAGTGTTGGTGAAACGTCCGTACGTCACGCGAGGCTCCACAGAAAATCAGCGGTGTTGTTATTAATACAACTGCAACTCATGCTGAGTGGAGACCTTTTTTGGCACCACTTTACGACACCGATTTCTGATCGATCTTAGGATTGAGATCGAGTTTTATCTTGTAATATCATTCCTTTAGACGGACGCGGGCACCGATCGGTGGCAAAAAAAAATTTATACCGACAACACTCGCGGACACCGATCGGTGCTCACGGACACCCCACTTTCTACTCTCAATTGTAATGATTATAGAGTTCCAATTCCTTTGGACTATGTTTGAACTTGTTCTCTATTAAATTCCGCATCCAATAATGTGCGCCATGTTATGTTGGCTATGATATTTAGTCTGTATTTGCGAAAATAATTTTTTTCTCTTTGGGTGGGAGTATATGCATAGAATTCCAACTACTGTTTCTTATTAGAACGGGCTTAGAAACCTGCCATAGATATTCCAATTTTCATAACAATTTATTGAATTACCCGTTTCTTAAGAAAAACATGAAATAAATCTGTACTTTCCGTAGAAATACCAATTATATCGTGGATATAGGGATACCTACATATTACAACTCGTAACATTTTTCTGATTTTTTGTATTATAGCTGTAGTAGTGTTCATTCATTATATCCGTAGATCTATAATCGTTTTTAACACGATTAAATATGACAGGCGCGCCGAGATACTTGACTCTTAGAATGAGTGGGAACGGAACGAGAGGTTAAGTATGTTATTGTTTTTTTTTTTCTCTCCGTTTTTTGTATAGCTAATGTGTTGTCCAGTGTGTCAAATAAACGTTTCCTATTCTATTCAAGAAAAATAACATCCCATCAAAAACAATACTTGTCAAAAAAACCAAGTCTCGCAACTCAGTTGTTCTGCGGTAAAAAGTTGTGAGATCCATGTAATACCAAGTCGGTTGTTAATTTATTCAGTCTCTACTTAAGCGACTTTCTGTCTTAATACGTCCAGTCTCTAACACCACGATCGTGGTCCATAACAATTGAAAATCAATTGTGTCTGGAATCTCCGTACTCGAAGCATTAAGTTGTTACGTAATAATTAACAGCATCTTATAGTGACGCATATCAATATTAAAATTCTTTAATGTTTTATATAAATATATCGAGACTTGGCCATCGCACTAAATAATTGAATTTACATGTGTTTTCAGGCGATTGAATTTACACGTCTTTTCAGGCGATGGCCAAGTCTCAATATATTTATATAAAACATTAAAGAATTTTAATATTGATATGCGTCACTATAAGATGCTGTTAATTATTACGTAACAACTTAATGCTTCGAGTACGGAGATTCCAGACACAATTGATTTTCAATTGTTATGGACCACGATCGTGGTCTTAGAGACTGGACGTATTAAGACAGAAAGTCGCTTAAGTAGAGACTGAATAAATTAACAACCGACTTGGTATTACATGGATCTCACAACTTTTTACCGCAGAACAACTGAGTTGCGAGACTTGGTTTTTTTGACAAGTATTGTTTTTGATGGGATCTCATTTCTTTTTGTATTTTGTAGACAGTTCTACTTTTTTCCTTTTCGGTACCTTCTACTTATTGTATATATGTATATCTACCAGCAACGAATTTTTAAACCTCGAAAGCATACGGATACAAAGCGGCGGCCGCCATGAGTTCAGACGCGGAACCATAAGTACTGGTTTTTACCATTGCCGTTGTATACAAATTAGCGTTAATGTAGGTGTCTCCATGCTCGTCACAAGTATACACTTGTAACTCATCCCAATGCGCTACCACATACTCGATTATAGCAAGTCTAATATCATACGACGACTCAATATTCCCATACATAGAGAATGACAAAGAATGAAATAAACACGAACCATCACCAGGTATAGGAACAACCCAGTGTGGACAAGGCTGATCATTCACATACAGTATTACTGAATCCATTGCGACTACCTACAAGTTAGATTGCAAAGTTATTTTTATGCAGAAATACGATTAGATAATAAGAAATTTATAAATACTTAGGTACTTAAAGTATCAATATTTAATTTATTTAAATTATTTATCCGAACAACGTCCAAATTGTAAGCAAATAATATCAGTAAACCAATGAGAGTAGCCTTTAGTCGTCAAACTAATATAGCAATCGAAATTATCAATGAAAATCGCAAACTTATAGATAAGAATTCTGGGCACATCCGAACAGCATTGGGTCGCTCGCGCGTATGAGCGCGGCTGCTGCTCGCTCGGCGACATTCACCTTTCCGCGCGCCCCGCCACTGTCCCCGCCCCGCGCCCTCGCGCTAGCACCGCGCAGCGCGTAGTAACGGCCCGCGCTCACTCGCTAGCATCGCAGCGCGTGGTATATAATTATACAACCTTACGCACTCGTAATAAGTACGAATACGCACGTAGGTACGTTTTTTGCATTAATAAATAATTTAATACACGTGTTTTCATCACCGGAATACCCATTTTTTGCTCGATTTGGCAGGGGCACTACCATGCGCCTATATTTATATGGGACTAGCTTAAACCCGCGGCTTCGCACGCAATAATAATAATTGCCGTAAAATAAAATATTGAAAAATTTTATTAACTGAAGACTTGGCTGTATGGGCTTAATTTTCTTTGCTGTCTTTTCTAGATTTTTTAGTTTTTCCTTGATGCATACACCAAACACTACTTATATTCCAAATTTGAAGCTTCTAGGTCTGCTAGAAGTGCCTTAGAATTTTGATGATCGGTGAGTCAGTGACTGACAAAATTAAGAAATTTGACCCCTTATAATTCTTAAAAATACTGGTTCAAATTGAATGAAATTTTAAATATACGTGTCTTTACAATGCCTGCATAGTTACTGAAAATTTCAGTCTTCTATTTTTATCCACAACGAAGTTACAGGGGGTCGAAAATGGTCTGAATTGCTTCGAGAAAAGGATGGTACGGCCGTGACGCTTTTTTGCTCGACTTGGTGGGGGCACGGCCGTGCCCCCAGATAATACTTCTGAATTCCTAATTCAACTAAATAAGGGGTATGCTGTAAAAATATTATCACGTAATGGTGCAACTGTAAAATAAACTTGCACTGCCCAAGTCGACTGAAATGTGTCGTTTTTATTAGCGATTAGACTCCAGGCACGTCCCGCGGACTTTCACAGTTCCCACGGGAACCTGGCGATGGTGGAACATCAATAAACATCTCACATATTATATTAAATTCTACGAAGTAATAAGTTATCTGAGTGCATGTCGTGTCTTATGCGGGCTCGGATGAAATTAACTCTGCGTTTAGTTTTAAGAAATTATTGATTACTATGCCATGTTTTTCTTTTTTAGTATCGAGTTTAGGTAGGCACTGCCCCGATAATTAGTTCGATTATATTGGCGCAGTCGCATTCGCAAATCGTTTTCGCTTAACAAAGTTAAGCATTATCTATGCGCGATATGTCCATGAGGGGTGATCTCTAGTGGCCTTTTTATATGATTGTTTCCGTGTTTCGGGAGAGTACTTTAAGGCTCGTATTAATTAACCGTTCTCATGATTGGTATGGCCTCAAGATGACGCTTGAAAATCTGTTGCATATTAACACAGCAAAATTAATGTATTGCCTTTTTGTACAATAAAGCGTTTACAAATAAACAAACAAACAGCATCAGAAAAAATGGTCTTGAGACTAAGACGCGATCAAATGAAGCAAATGCTTCTATTCGATTAAAGAGCTTATTAATTAAATGTTAATTAGTTATAAGTGACATGGTGATATGTAGTAATTGAATATTTCCAATTTAATAATGACACAATTTTAATACGGACTTTTATTATTGTATATTAATTTTAAAATGACATAAGAATACTAAATTTTTTAATATTGCGTGCTAGAGTAAATAATTCCTGTTTCCTATTATTATTGTATACCAGTAATGGTTAAGTGTGATTGAACATTATTTAGAAATAGAAACACGACCTGTATCCACCACATTAAACAATAAAGATTTCTATTCTATTCTATTCTATTTGATCACAATCTCAAGAACCATTTACTAATATGGGCCTAAGTGTGCCCACCCACGACCGATAATCGGTGACCAATTTTTTGTAGGAGAAAAATGGAATGTACTGATTGCAATGTTTCAACGGCGACGTCTTACAAAAAAATCGGTCACAATATCGGTGACGAAAGTATTGACGAAAAAATATCGGTCCTATAACACTAAACAATCGGTTACGGTTGTTTTCAATTGAGGGCAGATCTCGCCTCCACACCACTCCCACTGTAACTCCGATGAGCTAGGATCAACAGTGGTACTCAACACGGCGCCTACTGAAGATAGACGGTTTACGTAAAAAAACTCATCTGGTATTATTAAAAAAAAAAAAAATATCCTTAGACATACACACAGCGCCATCTAGTTCCACAGTAAGCAGCTATAGGCTTGTGTTGTGGATACCAGATGGTTGATATACTACATAAATACATTTTTTTTTTTGTAAATAAATACTTATTATAAATGAAAACATCCATAACTCGGTTACAAACGTCCGTATTCATCACACAAACGTATGCCCCTAGCGGGAATCGAACCCGCAACCTTTTGGTATAGTGGCCAGAGTTGCTAACCACCACACCAAACAGGTCGTCGTATTATTATCTTAAATGCCCATTACACTTGACGACACGTTATAGTGATTCGTTCACGATTCGGTCAGTGAGACTGTGGAACGCACTACCGCATGCAATCCGCGCAAGTCCATCGTTAGAAATTTTCAAGAAAAGAGTAAAAGAGCATTATTTGTCTTTATGATTTCTCCTCAGTATTATAGTAATTATTTAATTATTTATCATAGTATGAGTATTGATAATGTATATACTTGTTTATACGTCGTACTATATATATACATATATATATTGGATAGGTTATGTGGTATATTTATTTATATATATTATTATATTATTTTATTTTATTTTAAATAATTTATAATTGTTGTGTACACTATTTTCTGCCCAATCTAATAAATACTATGTATCTCTAAGGTTTGCTGGTAGAAAACTCTATCGGAGTTAAGCTCGCCTTTGTACATTTTATATACAACGCATATTTCTGTAATAATTCTGTGTACAATAAAGATATTAAGATTATCGTTAATATATATAAAAATTAAAACAGATTTTATGCGTAAACTATCTGATATATTTATAATAATCACCCAATGCTCTCTGTAGTTTAAAATGACTTACCTACGACATGTGCTGTAATAATACTT